>CM060918.1:1028959296-1030196796 GCA_030737875.1 Allium sativum
TCAATATGTGAGCGTGGCAAAGGAAAACGTGTTTGACCACTTTCAGTTGATTTTAATCGACTGGAAATTGGCCATTTTTCTAATGGTCTCAGAATTCAACGAAACTAGTTTTGTTAGGACTATATCGCCAATACGAAGCTAGAAAATATTTTTCGGGAATTTTTCGAGTTAGTATGTGATCCCGGTATATTGAAATGCGCGTTCAAATTCAATATATAGAGTTATATGTTGATTTTGACGAAAACTGATCGAAACAGTCGAATCAACTTAAGATACATATCCCATTGTGTTCGGAATGGGGGTAATACGCTATGGGCGACAGGTAGTTGGCCTCGTTTAGAGGTCGTCTGTAAAAGTCAACTTTTTGAATTAAATAATTAAAAAAAAATATATCCTTCTCTCTCCTCTCTTCCCCTTATACTTCTGCTCCCCCCTTCAAAATCAGATTCGATTAGAACGAAAAAAAGGAGGTGATTCACGATTGGGGAAGCCGCCGCTGGCCTCCATCGCGGCCCCCCCTAGCGGCGCTGCCGCTGACCATCTTCCCCCCCAGTCGCGCTCTGGTGCAACCCTCCACGCGACCCCCGAAGCACCCAAACCCCGACCCATTTCAACGCAGTCGCCCCCCAGCTTCGATCACCTCCTCCTTTCTCCTTCCCCTCCTCCTCTTCTACCTCCGCTCCCCGCCTCTCTTCTTCCCCCTCAGCCAATCGACCGACGCCACAAAACCCAGCGCCCCCCTTGCTCTCCTTTGACACCAAAACCCACTGTAAGTTTTAATTAGTTTATTTTTATTTTTTTTCTTGCTATATGAAATTCATGGAAAAAAAATGAAAAGAAAAGATTTTTAAAAAATGAAAAGAAAAGATTTTTAAAAAAATGAAAAGAAAAGATTTTTAAAAAATGAAAGGAAAAGATTTTTATAAATGAAAAGAAAAGATTTTTATAAATGAAAAAGCAATGATTTTTATTTAGATATGGTTTTGTAAATAAAAAGATGTAATTTTTTAGTTATAAAAGGCGAAATCTTTTTTTTTTTTGAAAAGGCGAAATCTTTATTATTTGAAAAGGCGAAATCTTTATTTTTTTGAAAAGGCGAAATCTTTATTTTTTGAAAAGGCGAAATCTTTATATTTAAAAAGACGGGATTTTTATATATTGAATAGCGAAGTAAAAATTCGATTTTTATATATTGAATAGCGAAGTAAAAATTCGATTTTTATATATTGAATAGCGAAGTAAAAATTCGATTTTTATATATTGAATAGCGAAGGAAAAATTCGATTTTTATATATTGAATAGCAAAGTAAAAATGTGATTTTTATATATGTAGTGGCTACGGGCAACGAAGATGACAAAGATGCGACAACGATGAAGACTTCTACAAAAGAAGAGTCGAGATGATTGGATTAGCTATCGGTGAGAATTTCTCACTCTTCAATTTCTTTTCTAGTTATATATATATACTAGGATGCAGACGGTGTTTAGTAGCATCCGACACAATCGTCCACAGACCATGGACTTGTTTGTTTGGCTGTGTAGTTGGTTAGGTTATTTGGTTTGAATTGAAATTTTTGGTGAAATGAATGGATTTGATTGATGTGTGAATGGCGTGGGCCTTCACTAGACCGGGGATAAGGCTAGGCCTCGTCCCGTTTCTAGTATCGTGCCGTTATGCCGCCGAAATTTTCTAAAATAAGTTAGAAAAATAAAAATATCATTTTTATTTTGTAAATGAACTGAATAAAAATTCATGTGTTAAAATAAAATGTTTTATCGTTAAAAATATAATTTTTAACGTGAAAGTGAATAAATAAATATTTATAAACAAATCAGCCGATTTGTTTATATACACTGATTTGACTGAAATGGATTGGGTCGATAAATTTTACACATCGCCCAACTGCACAACTAAAATCTGTGTTTGATTGTTTGAAACCCCACACGGGTGTTGGGATGAAATTTGAAGTTCACTCATCCTGATTGATTAAATATGTCGATCGGTTGATCGACAGGCTGTTATAAGCGTTAGATATCTATATTTGATGCTTATACAGTGTAGTGCACTTTGGATGATGGTTGATTATCTATCGTTGCTATTATATACATTTGTTGTATGGAATCCATATAATTAACTTTATATGGTAAGTGATTGGGCCTCATTCCAGTTTAGAAAATAAAGAATATTATAAAATAAAGGTTCATGTGTTGACTGTACTCATCCGTTGAGATTAGTCATGTGTTGAACGAAATATTTTAACAATAAAATTTATATCTTTATCACTATAAAATAAAGGTTCATGTGTTGACTGTACTCATCCGTTGAGATTAGTCATGTGTTGAACGAAATATTTTAACAAAAATAGTCACACGTGGACAGTACTCATTCGTTGAGATTAGTCGTGTGTTGACAAAAATAATTATTCATTTGTTGAATAGGATAAAGGAATTATTGAAATATATAAAGCCGTATTGATTAGAGATGAGCTATTTTGATGCGAAAGATATTTATATCGGTTATATTCGTTTTTAAATTTGAATTGAATCGAATAGAAAACCAATTTGAATTGAATCGAATAGAAAACCAATTTGAATAGAATCGAATAGAAAACCAATTTGAATTGAATCGAATAGAAAACCAATTTGAATTGAATTTGAATTGAATAGAAAATGAATTGAATTTGAATTGAATAGAAAACGAATTTGATTTGAATTGAATAGAAAACGAATTTGAATTGAATTGAAAAGAAAACGAATTCGAATCGAATTGAATTGAAAAGGAAATGAATTCAAATCGAAATAAAATCGATTTGAATTGAAATCAAATAGAAATGAAAGTAAAAAGGATTTATAATAGAAAATTCAATTTTTATTTGAATTTGAAATAAAGGTTGAAATTGTTTTTGAAACGAATTCAAAACTATTTACAAAATTCGTTTTAAATGGAAATCGACGAAATATTTATTATATATATTATATATAATATAATGGCCTGAATAGAACGCGCCGCGCCGCGGCAGTTCGTGAATTTCGACCATTTATTTCAAACGGACATTACGGGAGATCCAACCGTCGGATTCTCCTAAAACCGGAACTGCTGGGTTCGTATCGAAAAGAGCTTTCTAACGAATATTAGAAATTTGAAATCTAACGGTTGTATTTGGAGATATGTCCAAATTAAATTTGAAAAAGGTCGCTATAAGTGCAGTTCGATGGCCGTTGATGGAAATCGACTGTACGGGCCTTGATAAAATTATTAAAAATAGTAATAATTTGTGTAAAATCATAAGAAATGATTTGGGAAAAATTGGGATGAAAAACTCCATATTTGAAAAGATAAAAATAGATTTTTATCGAAATGAACTAGTTTTGAACTAAAATTAAAACCCAACTATTTTTAAATAAATAAATTGGATTTAAAAAGGGGTTTTGAATAATCAGAATTTCTAATATATTTGATTGAAATTAAATTAGAAGTGATTTGTGGGTTTATCGTGAACGGTGTTTTAAATAACATTTGTTCTTTAACCCGATGATAAATAGAATGTTATTTGGGTTTGTCGTGAACTGTGTTTTGAAAAGACGTTAGTTCTTTGACCCAGTAAAAGGAGTTTAATGAATCTGCAATTAGATTAAAGTGTGAATTGATAATCTAAATTATCAAATATAGAAAATGAGCGAGAATGGAGTATCACCAGTTTTGCTCCAAAGCGATAGTCAAATCTTTAATTAGATTTGAACGTGAAATGGTAATTTATTTTACCGACAACACTATGGTGTTAAATATGGAGTATTACCAGTTTTGCTTCATGGATGAATAGGTTGGGATTGGGAAATAAAATAAATAATTACTTCGTTGTGGTTCGCTAATCTCGACTAGTTTGGAAAACCATAATTTGGTTTGAAATGACATCCAAAGGAAGATTAAAGGATAAATTTTAAAGAATTTATCTTGGATAAAATTAATGGGAACCTTTCCCTAAGAATTGAAATTTAGAAACTAGCTGTAGGTTAACTAAGAAGAATGGTTTCCTGGGTATTGATCTGATGTTGGTTTCGGCCTTTGGGGTTAATATTTGGGAAATTGTTGTCTTGCTGATTTACGGCTAATGACTAATGAATTGGAATGAGGCGTATGTTGTGTTTGTGTAACATTTGTTTTAATATACGCGGGTTGTTCGGAAAGGCCGGGTTTATACCCATTCTGAATAACCGATTCGACGATAAGCCGAAGATGAAGACGGTGGTCGAAGACCGGAAGTCTTCACATCGTTTGGATAATTACTGATGATCCTGATTGGGCTGTACACCCAAGAGGGTGGAAATAGTTAGTGGTCGTCCAGACGTACTTGGAGATGGATGGATATGCAAGGAAAGTGCCTCCGGTTTCGTTCAGACCCAGAACGAACTTGTAAATGGATTGTGTGTCTGACATTGGATTTTATTCTGTGTTGATTGATTTCTTTTAAATATATATCTGTTTGGCGGCGGAGAATTTATTCTCTTGCTTAATGCCCTACTCTGAGACGTACGAGCTTAGAGGTTATATATCGATAGATATCAATCGCATGGCATGAACTGCCTTTGTGGCATGCTGAGTTGCATGGATCAAGGCTTCTGTTGAAAAGCAAAGTCTTGTGGTTAATGATCAAAGCACGGCCTATGTGGCGGCTTTGTATATAACGTGAATTCGCGAGCCTCACACCCCGGTATGAGTTAAAAACGGGATACGGACTGCAGGGAGAGCACGACGTTTCTTTCTAGCTTTGGTGGTGTCAGTGACTTACCAGCCCTGACATTTATATACTTTTCACCTTTGTGGTTGTTGGATGAGGCGCCTCGATTTTAGGTCTGTAAGGACCGGGAAACGTGTGTTCAGGAATACTAATCCTCTAACGTAAGTGAGGACCGGCCCTGAAGATCCAGGATTTCCCAGAGTGTGTAGTCCTAAGACATTTGCTAGAGTGTCTCGAAAGCGGAGAGGAGCTTGCCCCTTGCCTCGACTCATGACGGAAATCCAATTTCCAATACGTGTATTTTGGCTTTAATTGTAGAACTAGTATGGCGACATAGTGGTATGGGGCACTTATGCCGTCTATGATTTATATTTATGATTGAAATTGTTTTGACACTATACACTTATTATAGTATCAAATGATTTGTTTTAAACGTACCAAGCATGTTTGGCTGTTATAAGGTAAAACCCTATCCTCTGGCTTGCGTTGCATTGTGTGATGAGACCTGGGTCTTATAATAGCTTCATTTTTCGAAAATGCATTGCGCTGTTTATTTTATGCACCGGTATTCTTGGGAGGAAACCCGTTCTGTGTTATATGGCGAGGTCCCTTGAATTACTCTCTTTTAAAGTAAATGTTTAAATAACTGTTTTAGTTCTCACACCAGTCACATGATTGACCTGGAGTTTATTGTTTTAACCTAAACTCTGGGTGCCCTTATTTTCGACACGGGCAGCTAGTAGTTTTGTTTGCAGATTTATATTCACAGGAACCTGGTTTATAGCTGGAATGATATTCAGAAAGCTCTGTATCCGTATATCACCTTCAGTTGTGCTTTGTATTAGTTTCCGCTGCTATGTAATTTATTGTAATCTCTGATATTTGTCGAATGTAATTTATTCATTTATACTCTGTATATTCTTGTATCTGATGGAATTGTTGTAATAGCAATGAAATGTTCTTCCGTCTGCGTTCTGGTTTGTCCTGTTCTCAAACGATCAGGGGTTTCGAACGGTCTAGATCGGTTTAACGACTGGTTCCGATCGAGCGAAATTCCCGGCCGTCACATTTGGTATCAGAGCTTTGGTTTACAGAGCTCGAGAACAAGACACATTAGAACCATATGAAAGAATTCATCAGATATGAGATTAGTAATATCCAATTAGAATGACTCGTTAGAGATAGGATCAGTAGTATCCTAGAACGAGTGTGAAGAGTATATTTTTCAATTGAAAACAATTTTGTTTTGAAAATTTAAACCATTTTACACGTATTTGAATATTTATTTATTTTGAATTTGGACAATCCGATATATAAAGATTTTGCATATACGCGTCATGAACGTATATTCGAAGTTTTAATATACCGGATAGATATAGAACCGCACTCTAGTAGCCCGGAGATGTTCTGATGGTGGTTCGAAACATCATCAGCATTTATTTTCGAGTGACGAAGGTGTGATATCTATATATTTCCATCAGACTGGTGTGAGAACCAAAACTAATATAGCTAGAATATATTGTTGTGAATTGGCATCAAAAATGTGATTTTTGTATATATATCAAAATTATGAATTTGAAACGTTAAATTCACTAATTGATTGATGTTTGTGTTGCTTGTTTATTTGTTTGATAATTTTGAACCATTTAGCCTAATTGAATCAAATATTGAATTATATTAAAATTGGTCGCATTTGCTTGCATATACATGTACTTACATTGAACAGGTCATAGCAAGGAGGCTAGAGCAGAGAATAAAATTTGTTTGCCCGACAAATAGGTACATGTTTACTATAATTTACTGTTTTGTTTGGGTGATGATGATTTTATGAGCCTATTGGCTAGCCGCTTTGCTTTTTCTTTTTCTTTTTGAGATCAGAAGGCCTATATGGCAATTTCGGGATTTTCCCGTGGCTCCCGGTGCATGGGAGGTTATGGCGAAATTTTTCGAAAATTTAGGGTGTTAGCCAAATTTTTGAAGAATTGGAAAATTCTCAGAAACTAAAAAGTTGGAGAATGGAAGCCAGATCGAACGTAGAGTTGATTAATCAAACCACTTTCGACTTTGTTCCTTTTCGAGGACGAAAAGTTTTTAGTGGGGGAGATTGTAACTACCCGAAAATCTGGGCCAGTTTAAAATTTTTATTTTGGCAATTTTAGTGAATTTTGAACATTTAAAATAGAATATTTTAAATAATATCGACGAGAAATTTATTTTGAATATAATTCGACGTATATTTATATACGTCGTCGTTAGAATATAATAATTATATATATAATTATAAATAGAATTGAAAATGGCGCGGTAGTTCGATAATTCGATTTCAAACTTCAATTGAATGTACCGGGTGCAAAACAATCCGGATTTTAGTGAAACAAAAAATAATAGGATCTATATGAGAATATCTTTCCAATGAATCCGAAAAATCGAAATTTCATAGCGGGGATCAAAAGATATGTTCAGTTGAAAATTATGATTAGTCGCTATGGAATTCCGGCCCTTAAAAATGGGAATTTTGCAAACGACCTCGGATTTCGACGAAACCACTTTTGTTGGGTCTGTGATGTCAAATTATTGCTAGATTCCAAATTTCATAATTTTTCGAATCAATATGTGAGCGTGGCAAAGGAAAACGTGTTTGACCACTTTCAGTTGATTTTAATCGACTGGAAATTGGCCATTTTTCTAATGGTCTCAGAATTCGATGAAACTAGTTTTGTTAGGACTGAATCGTCAATACGAAGCTAGAAAATATTTTCGGGAATTTTTCGAGTTAGTATGTGATCCCGGTATATTGAAATGCGCGTTCAAATTCAATATATAGAATTATATGTTGATTTTGACAAAAACTGATCGAAACAGTCGAATCAACTTAAGATACATATCCCATTGTGTTCGGAATGGGGGTAATACGCTATGGGCGACAGGAAGTTGGCTTCGTTTAGAGGTCGTATGTAAAAGTCAACTTTTTGAATTAAATAATTAAAAAAAATATATCCTTCTCTCTCCTCTCTTCCCCTTATACTTCTGCCCCCCCCCCCTTCAAAATCAGATTCGATTAGAAAAAAAAGGAGGCGATTCACGATTGGGGAAGCCGCCGCTGGCCTCCATCGCGGCCCCCCTAGCGGCGCTGCCGCTGACCATCTTCCCCCCAGTCGCGCTCTGGTGCAGCGCTCCACGCGACCCCCGAAGCACCCAAACCCCGACCCATTTCAAAGCAGTCGCCCCCCAGCTTCAATCACCTCCTCCATTCTCCTTCCCCTCCTCCTCTTCTACCTCCGCTCCCCGCCTCTCTTCCTCCCCCTCAGCCAATCGACCGACGCCACAAAACCCAACGCCCCCTTGCTCTCCTTTGACACCAAAACCCACTGTAAGTTTTAACTAGTTTATTTTTATTTTTTTTCTTGCTATATGAAATTCATGGGAAAAAAATGAAAAGAAAAGATTTTTAAAAAATGAAAAGAAAAGATTTTTAAAAAAATGAAAAGAAAAGATTTTTAAAAAATGAAAGGAAAAGCTTTTTAAAAATGAAAGGAAAAGATTTTTATAAATGAAAAGAAAAGATTTTTATAAATGAAAAAGCAATGATTTTTATTTAGATATGGTTTTGTAAATAAAAAGGTGTAATTTTTTAGTTATAAAAGGCGAAATCTTTTTTTTTTTTGAAAAGGCGAAATCTTTATTTTTTGAAAAGGCGAAATCTTTATTTTTTTGAAAAGGCGAAATCTTTATTTTTTGAAAAGGCGAAATCTTTATATTTAAAAAGGCGGGATTTTTATATATTGAATAGCGAAGTAAAAATTCGATTTTTATATATTGAATAGCGAAGTAAAAATTCGATTGTTATATATTGAATAGCGAAGTAAAAATTCGATTTTTATATATTGAATAGCGAAGGAAAAATTCGATTTTTATATATTGAATAGCAAAGTAAAAATGTGATTTTTATATATGTAGTGGCTACGGGCAATGAAGATGACAAAGATGCGATAACGATGAAGACTTCTACAAAATAAGAGTCGAGATGATTGGATTAGCTATCGGTGAGAATTTCTCACTCTTCAATTTCTTTTCTAGTTATATATATATACTAGGATGCAGACGGTGTTTAGTAGCACCCGACACAATCGTCCACAGACCATGGACTTGTTTGTTTGGCTGTGTAGTTGCTTAGGTAATTTGGTTTGAATTGAATTGTTTGGTGAAATGAATGGATTTGATTGATGTGTGAATGGCGTGGGCCTTCACTAGACCGGGGATAAGGCTAGGCCTCGTCCCGTTTCTAGTATCGTGCCGTTATGCCGCCGAAATTTTCTAAAATAAGTTAGAAAAATAAAAATATCATTTTCATTTTGTAAATGAACTGAATAAAAATTCATGTGTTAAAATAAAATGTTTTATCGTTAAAAATATAATTTTTAACGTGAAAGTGAATAAATAAATATTTATAAACAAATCGGCCGATTTGTTTATATACACTGATTTGACTGATATGGATTGGGTCGATAAATTTTACACATCGCCCAACTGCACAACTAAAATCTGTGTTTGATTGTTTGAAACCCCACACGGGTGTTGGGATGAAATTTGAAGTTCACTCATCCTGATTGATTAAATATGTCGATCGATTGATCGACAGGCTGTTATAAGCATTAGATATCTATATTTGATGCTTATACAGTGTAGTGCACTTTGGATGATGGTTGATTATCTATCGTTGCTATTATATACATTTGTTGTATGGAATCCATATAATTAACTTTATATGGTAATTGATTGGGCCTCATTCCAATTTAGAAAATAAAGAATATTATAAAATAAAGGTTCATGTGTTGACTGTACTCATCCTTTGAGATTAGTCATGTGTTAAACGAAATATTTTAACAATAAAATTTATATCTTTATCACTATAAAATAAAGGTTCATGTGTTGACTGTACTCATCCGTTAAGATTAGTCATGTGTTGAACGAAATATTTTAACAAAAATAGTCACACGTGGACAGTACTCATTCGTTGAGATTAGTCGTGTGTTGACAAAAATAATTATTCATTTGTTGAATAGGATAAAGGAATTATTGAAATATATAAAGCCGTATTGATTAGAGATGCTCTATTTTGACGCGAACGATATTTATATCGGTTATATTCGTTTTTAAATTTGAATTGAATCGAATAGAAAACCAATTTGAATTGAATCGAATAGAAAACCAATTTGAATTGAATCGAATAGAAAACCAATTTGAATTGAATCGAATAGAAAACCAATTTGAATTGAATCGAATAGAAAACCAATTTGAATTGAATAGAAAATGAATTGAATTTGAATTGACAATGAATTGAATTTGAATTGAATAGAAAACGAATTTGATTTGAATTGAATAGAAAACGAATTTGAATTGAATTGAAAAGAAAACGAATTCGAATCGAATTGATTTGAAAAGGAAACGAATTCAAATCGAATTAAAATCGATTTGAATTGAAATCAAATAGAAATGAAAGTAAAAAGGATTTATAATAGAAAATTCAATTTTTATTTGAATTTGAAATAAAGGTTGAAATTGTTTTTGAAACGAATTCAAAACTATTTATAAAATTCGTTTTAAATGGAAATCGACGAAATATTTATTATATGTATTATATATATAATATATTGGCCTGAATAGAACGCGCCGCGCTGCGGCAGTTCATGAATTTCGACCATTTATTTCAAACGGACATTACGGGAGATCCGACCGTCGGATTCTCCTAAAACCGGAACCGTTGGGTTTGTATCGAAAAGAGCTTTCTAACGAATATTAGAAATTTGAAATCTAACGGTTGGATTTGGAGATACGTCCAAATCAAATTTGAAAAAGGTCGCTGTAAGTGCAGTTCGATGGCCGTTGATGGAAATCGACTGTACGGGCCTTGATAAAATTATTAAAAATAGTAATAATTTGTGTAAAATCATAAGAAATGATTTGGGAAAAATTGGGATGAAAAACTCCATATTTGAAAAGATAAAAATAGATTTTTATCGAAATGAACTAGTTTTGAACTAAAATTAAAACCCAACTATTTTTAAATAAATAAATTGGATTTAAAAAGGGGTTTTGAATAATCAAAATTTCTAATATATTTGATTGAAATTAAATTAGAAGTGATTTGTGGGTTTATCGTGAACGGTGTTTTAAATAACATTTGTTCTTTAACCCGATGATAAATAGAATGTGATTTGGGTTTGTCGTGAACTGTGTTTTGAAAAGACATTAGTTCTTTGACCCAGTAAAAGGAGTTTAATGAATCTGCAATTAGATTAAAGTGTGAATTGATAATCTAAATTACCAAATATAGAAAATGAGCGAGAATGGAGTATCACCAGTTTTGCTCCAAAGCGATAGTCAAATCTTTAATTAGA
The DNA here is from genome assembly GCA_030737875.1 of Allium sativum. Classification (NCBI taxonomy): domain Eukaryota; kingdom Viridiplantae; phylum Streptophyta; class Magnoliopsida; order Asparagales; family Amaryllidaceae; genus Allium; species Allium sativum. Next base: position 1,028,970,431 of record CM060918.1, read on the forward strand.
TTTGAATGTGAAATGGTAATTTATTTTACCGACAACACTATGGTGTTAAATATGGAGTATTACCAGTTTTGCTTCATGGGATGAATAGGTTGGGATTGGGAAATAAAATAAATAATTACTTCGGTGTGGTTCGCTAATCTCGACTAGTTTGGAAAACCATAATTTGGTTTGAATGACATCCAAAGGAAGATTAAAGGATAAATTTTAAAGAATTTATCTTGGATAAAATTAATGGGAACCTTTCCCTAAGAATTGAAATTTAGAAACTAGCTGTAGGTTTGCTAAGAAGAATGGTTTCCTGGGTATTGATCTGATGTTGGTTTCGGCCTTTGGGGTTAATATTTGGGAAATTGTTCTCTTGCTGATTTACGGCTAATGACTAATGAATTGGAATGAGGCGTATGTTGTGTTTGTGTAACCTTTGTTTTAATATACGCGGGTTGTTCGGAAAGGCCGAGTTTATACCCATTCTGAATAATCGATTCGACGATAAGCCGAAGATGAAGACGGTAGTCGAAGACCGGAAGTCTTCACATCGTTTGGATAATTACTGATGATCCTGATTGGGCTGTACACCCAAGAGGATGGAAATAGTTGGTGGTCGTCCAGACGTACTTGGAGATGGATGGATATGCGAGGAAAGTGCCTCCGGTTTCGTTCAGACACAGAACGAACTTGTAAATGGATTGTGTGTCTGACATTGGATTTTATTCTGTGTTGATTGATTTCTGTTAAATATATATCTGTTTGGCGGCGGAGAATTTATTCTCTTGCTTAACGCCCTTCTCTGAGACGTACGAGCTTAGAGGTTATATATCGATAGATATCAATCACATGGCATGAACTGCCTGTGTGGCATGCTGAGTTGCATGGATCAAGGCTTCTGTTGAAAAGCAAAGTCTTGTGGTTGATGATCAAAGCACGGCCTACGTGGCGGCTTTGTATACAACGTGAATTCGCGAGCCTCACACCCTGGTATGAGTTAAAAACGGGATACAGACTACAGGGAGAGCACGACGTTTCTTTCTAGCTTTGGTGGTGTCAGTGACTTACCAGCCCTGACATTTATATACTTTTCACCTTTGTGGTTGTTGGATGAGGCTCCTCGATTTTAGGTCTGTAAAGACCGGGAAACGTGTGTTCAGGAATACTAATCCTCTAACGTAAGTGAGGACCGGCCCTGAAGATCCAGGATTGCCCAGAGTGTGTAGTCCTGAGACATTTGCTAGAGTGTCTCGAAAGCGGAGAGGAGCTTGCCCCTTGCCTCGACTCATGATGGAAATCCAATTTCCAATACGTGTATTTCGGCTTTAATTGGAGAACTAGTATGGCGACATGGTGGTATGGGGCACTTATGCCGTCTATGATTTATATTTATGATTGAAATTGTTTTGACACTATACACTTATTATAGTATCAAATGATTTGTTTCAAACGTACCAAGCATGTTTGGCTGTTATAAGGTAAAACCCTATCCTCCATCTTGCGTTGCATTGTGTGATGGGACCTGGGTCTTATAATAGCTTCATTTTTCGAAAAAGCATTGCGCTGTTTATTCTATGCACCGGTATTCTTGGGAGGAAACCCGTTCCGTGTTATACGGCGTGGTCCCTTGAATTACTCTCTTTTAAAGTAAATGTTTAAATAATTGTTTTAGTTCTCACACCAGTCACATGACTGACCTGAAGTTTATTGTTTTAACCTAAACTCTGGGTGCCCTTATTTTCGACACGGGCAGCTAGTAGTTTTGGTTTTGCAGATTTATATTCACAGGAACCTGGTTTACAGCTGGAATGATATCCGGAAAGCTCTATATCCGTATATCACCTTCAGTTTTGCTTTGTATTATTTTCCGCTGCTATGTAATTTATTGTAATCTCTGATACTTGTCGAATGTAATTTATTCATTTATACTCTGTATATTCTTGTATCTGATGGAATTGTTGTAATAGCAATGAAATGTTCTTCCGTCTGCGTTCTGGATTGTCCTGTTCTCAAACGATCAGGGGTTTCGAATGGTCTAGATTGGTTTAACGACTGGTTCCGGTCGAGCGAAATTCCCGGCCGTCACAAGTACCTTCGGTTCATCCTATTCCTGGATGACTTGTGTGGACGAGTGTCTGACAGAGTATTTCCAGACGGGCACGTATATTGATTTCTTCAACCGTACCAAGAGTGAAAGCGGAGAAGGAAACTTCTTTTAGCTAACACGTAATGTATTGTTGTAGACGTCAATTAGTGATTTCGATGGATCTGACGATATGGCATTCAAAGTGATGTGCTGATCTAAAAAGGAAGAAAATCCTAGCCTCAAGCCTCATCAACCGGGAAATGTTAAAAATCGGGCAGGCAGCATGGCTATGTGGGTCGCTCCCGTTAGGGTGTAATATCACCTATCTAGAGAAATTCCTTTTGCTTCTTTAATATATCGATTCTGTCCCTTTTCGGGAAACGATGGTTTGAGCCCAACCGTTGGTGATATATATTCGATACACTCAAGCGAAATGAGTGGTCGGTCTTGTGTGGGCCGAGTTGTAAGACGTTCTTGTTGAACCCAGTGTATTCACCTCTAGAGATACACTATCAGCAGGTTGTCCCATACCTTGTCATAGTTGGAATCCAATTTCCAATAAGCGCCCGCGGTTTTTTATTTTATACTATACATGTAGAGCGTGAGTTGCAAGCATTCTGCTAATTTGTTATTTATTTGTGGTTTGATAGACACTATGATAATAGCAGAATAAGATATTGATTTCAAAAATATTTTGGCTTATAGGTAGGTAAAAACCGTCTGTGTTTATGTGTGGACTGGTCTTACTATTACCCTTTTATTTCAAAAGGATTTTCCAAAGTTAAACAAGTTGTTGTGTTGTGAATTTATCACTGAAAGTATTCCAAACTGACCCGGTGTAACGGCTGGAAATTTTCGACTCCTCGAGAGTCGAAAATTCCGAGACGTTAGTGAAAGAAAGTAGAGGGTGAGGAAGAAAAGATAGAACTAATAGAATAGAAGAAGAAGAAGAACTTACATCATCAGAGTTAACACGAATCTCACAGCGGAACGAATAAAATATAACATAACTTTGAAATACAAATCAGTACTCGTATATTCATACCATTTCAAAGTACCACACTTAACAACACAGCGGAATAATAATAGCTATAATCCTGAAGTCTCCTGCTCCAAGCTCTCCAAGTGTATCTGTAAAATCCCGACTACTTGACTGCCCGTACAAATTTAGGCACCCAAGAGTTTAGGGAAAACAAACAAAATAAATTCCGGGTCAGTCATGGGACTGGTGTGAATAAAACTCCAACACTTGGTTAAATAAAGGATATCTTTCTGATATTATAATAATGTCTAAATACAAATAGATATCAATCTAGCAGAACGCTTGCATCTCACGTTCCACATACATAGTATACAAATAAAACCGTGAGCGCTTATTGGAGATTGGATTCCAACAGACAAGGTATGGGAGCACCTTCCGATCAGTGTACTCTAGAGGAGATACACTAGGGTTCAACAAGAACGTCTTGCACCCCGGCCACACATGACCGTCCACTCATTTAACTTGAGTGTAACGAATATATTATCACCGATGGTTGGGATCAGCAACCATCCTTCCCGATAAGGGACAGCATTGAAATAGATTATAAAGAAGTACAATTGAATATTCTCTAGATGGTGATAATACACCCTGCTTGGGTATGGCCCAACTAGCCATGCTGCCTAGCCCAACTTCTGTTATTTCCCGGTTGTGAGGTTTTGAGGTCACGTTTATCACTTTGACAGATTATTTCTTCAATTACTTTGAATGCCACATCGTCATACCCGCCAAATCATTATCGATTTCTCAAGCCATCACGGGTATAAAAGATAAGAGAAACAAATTTCTCCGCCACAAACGTAATACGTTTAAAGAGATCAACATATATGATTCGTTAAGAATACTTTGTCAGACACTCGTCCATATACGTTGTTCTGGGACTGAATAAACCGAAGGCACTATTCAGTGAATCCATCCTACCTAGGCTTTTCACAATAGCCCTTGCACTTCACTCCGTCTTCAATTATCTTCAGCGTACTTGATTCGCAACGCTTATGCTAATACGGAGTGGTTCTTCGGATAATAATCCAACCGGTCTCTCCATATTTACAACGTAAATATGGTCAAAACTTTGATAGTCTGTGATTCAACTATCAAATGAAAACATGTCGGTGTACAAACAACGATCTTGTTTCCAAAGGGAAATTCGATCGATCAATCATCATATGTTCATATTTCCTTATTTCATATATTTAGAAAATATATGTTATTAATCATTGGGAAACATTTCCATAGCTTATTTTCACATCACTATTATTTCGCAACTATCAGTCCCTAACTGTAACTAGTATGAAAACAATTCTCTAAGTATCAATCCGGAAGGTCGAAACCAACATCAGATCGTCACTTAGAAAACCGTTCAACTTACCCTCTCCAGTCAGTTTCTGAATTTGCTTAACTCTATTTCTTAAATTCTTATCATGAAAACATTTCATTTTCTATGTTTAGAAAACATATCTGACTATATTTGGAAAACGTTTCCAAAACTCATTTACGGATTTCCAATGAACGTTGTATAAAACATCGTTTCGCTTAATCCATTTATCGCTTATTCCTTAACTATATTTCAAATCAACCTTTTCTATCGAACCACAACTATTCCTTTGTCAATTCTGAAGTCAATCAAGTTGGGGTATAATTACCTCGCAGACCTTAATTGAACAACGTCCTTTACTGTGAAATAGATGAAGCTCATCACTTACTTTTTACAATCATCTGTTTACGCAAATTCTCGGATTCAGGTTACGAATCCACTTCTTATATGACAGTGTTTGATTATAACTATAACGTTATAATTCCTACCCCTAAAATATCTAACCTAAATTATAAATTTATTTCCTAACTCGAATAATTTAACAGACACCTAATTTCTATATCAATAACTAAATCTTGATTTAAACCCTGGAAAGTAAATATTACTTTCCCGAATTCGCTATAATCGAATTCGACGTATAACTCTCTTTCGAGTAATCTCTATTCGATTAACTCTCCCTTTTTAATAACTTATATTCGATAAACTCTATTTCGATTAACTCCTATCGAATAACTAATATTCGAATAACTCTTCTTGGTTGGCTTTGTTTCATTAACTCTTATCGAATAACAAATATTCGATTTTCTTAAGTGTGTCAATTCTTATCGAATAACTAACATCCGATTAACTTAAATGGATTTACTCTTATCGAATAACTTATTCGATTAACTCAACTTGATTTTCTTAACTCGATTATCTCAACTTGATTACTTAACTCGATTACTTAACTAGATAAATCTTAACTCGATTACTTAACTTGATAACTTAACTTAACCCAAATCGATTAACTCAACTCTAATCGATTAACTTAATTCTAATCGATTTACTCCATTTCGATTCAACTTAATTCAAATCGATTAACTTAACTCAAATTGATTAACTCCTTTCGAATAACTAAATTCGATTTAACTCTTCTCGAATAACTAAATTCGATTAACTCAAATTGAATAACTAATATTCAATTAACTCTTACGTGTTTAACTCTATTCGAATAAGTAATTCGAATCACTCTAATGTGTTTAACTCTATTCAAATATCTAATTCGAATAACTCATTTCGAATAACTAAATTCGATTAACTCCTTTTTATAACGTTTATTCATTTCAAAAGATTTCCTTTTTACAACGTTTATCCATTTATAAAGATTTACTTTTTACAACGTTTATCCATTTATAAAGATTTACTTTTTACAACGTTTATAAAGATTTACTTTTTACAACGTTTATCCATTTATAAAGATTTACTTTTAGTAACGGTTCTTCACTTTATAAATGTCCTTTTAATAACGTGTAAGTCCAGACTTATATATATTCCATTTATCAACGATAAATAATTTATTTAATTTATAAAACATTATTTATAAATTAATCTACTTCAATTTATCTGTTTAAAACAGATTTCCTATTTAATATCTCATTTAAATCCATATCGTGTTATACCGTGTGCGAAGCACGTGTTTAAATCTATCCTTGTATAATTCTATTTATTTTCCGAACAAGTGTTCCTTTATTTATTCCCTAAATAAATATTCCTTTATTCCATTTATTTATAATCTAAATAAATGTTCCTTTATTTATTTCCTAAAATAAATATTCCTTTATATTCTAATTCATTTATTTTCTAAATAAATGTTTCTATTTTATTTCATTTATTTTCTAAATAAATGTTTCCTTTTTCATTTATTTATTTTCAAATTAAATAAATGTTTTCCTTTTATAAAATCCTATCCATTTTATAAATAAGATTCATTTTCAATATAAACATTGAAAATCCCCTTATCAACATTTCGGTATGTTATGGTATTCAATCATATCAAATCACGATGTTCAATATCGTCCAAGCACATATAATCGCCCACAGATTTTATATCACATCATATAACAATATATGAAAAACAATAAAATAACTATTGAGGAATCCAGTCGGATTCCTCCAACCTGTTTCCCTGCATCATAGATGTTAGACAATATAGATAACATCACTTTCAGTTCCATATGATATATTCTGTTAAACAGAATCAATATAGAAATTTAACTAACTGACTAGCAGTTCAATCAAACAATCAACACACAGTCAAATAGACAATTTTAACAGTTCTAACAATACAACATGAAATTATAAACTGTTCAGAGTTAGTGAGTTTTACTCACATTTGCAGTTCATCGTTAAAGAACGACAAACTGTTATTTGATTTGAATCAAACAATTTATTTCGCCATAAATTCAAACGAGCTTTGATTCGCTTCCCGTCAGCTCCACTGTGTTGCTCCCGTCCATACGATCCCGACGGATCTTGTTTCACTCAATTCTGATATTATATGATCGAGATATGAAAATTCTAAGTTAAGATGCATTTAAAACTAAGTTAAATTAAATGGATCAAATAAATTCTGGGCCTCACATTTAAGCCCATCTCACTCCAACCCATCAGGCCCGTGACCGTTTAAATGCTCAGCCCCACATCATCGATCCATTACTCATCTTCCCAAATCGATTTTTACCACCGAACCTCTCCAGTATCCCCCCTTCTGCGTTGACCTCCCCTTGACCATCTTTCCCCGTTGACTCGGCCACCATCCCTGAGCGAGACCACCACCCTCTCGTTCACCTTCGCAACCGCTACTCGACAACATCCCTAAATCCAAGTTCGAACCCACCCCTTAACTCGCGTCGTCAGGCCCTTCACGAGCAACCCAACTGAAGTCGCGACATTTTTCAGTGTCGGATTCCACCAATCTTCGCATACAACTGCTAGACTCCATCCTCATCTCGATTCTGAACTCAGATTCATCAACAACTCAACCAAATTGCCAAAATCCTCAAACCTACCTCGCGCTGGAAACAATCCGTGAGAAAAAAGTGACGTCGCACCCTTCAACCATGGTACAACATCGAAGAGGAAGACTCCAGCAACACATATACGAATTCATATTGATTTATAGGATTGTATTCCTTTTGTTTTGGGATTTTCTTTTGAGGATTTGTGCGGTTGTTCTTCTGAGAAGATGTATTTGTTCCTGCGTTATATCCTACAGTGTGTGGCTGAGAAAATATGAAGCGTGGCCTTCATATTACCCAAGAAATATGTTCGGATATTTTTTTATTGATTTTTATATTTTTATTTCTCGTTTTTCTGTTTGTCTCCAGCCTTTAAAAATCTCTACGACTACATAAGATACCTAAAAATCACCAAACTGGACATGTAGCTAGAGTTTGACATTACGGACCCAACGAAACTGGTTTCGTCGAATTCCAACTTCGTATGCTCACACAGCGTATTTTTAACTGTCAAAATACTGACTATTTCTCACTCTAAAAATCCGTACGACCACACAGTGACTCTAAAAATCACGAAACTGGAAATCTAACAACTATTTGATATTGCGGATCCAACAAAACTGGTTTCGTCGAATTCCGACTTCGTTTGCAAAAGTGGCTATTTTTAACGTTCTAAATAACCTATTTAAATATATAAATATATTTAAATATAAAAATTAAATTAAATATAAATAAATTTATATTATCGTATATATTCACATATGATATCGTATAGCTCCAAAATATCATATCAGAATATACAGTTTGATATTTCAGATTCCAGATTATCCCGGTATTAAGTTTATACTGAAATTCTCTTTTATAACATATATAAAGCGTCGCAAATTTTAAAGGAATTCTACAGCGACTTTTCTGAAATTTGATTTGGACACAACTCAAAATCTACACGACGAAATCTCGATTTTTCTCTTCCATATGAAAAATATAGTTCAACAGATCCACACGTTTCTTGTTTCACAGAAATCCGACTTAAAATGAATCATGTACATTCAGTTGAAGTTCAAATCGCCAAATTGCGAACTGCCGCGACGTTTCAGGTTCGTTTTAATTATAATTATAAATTATAAGTTCGAATGTTTTACTTTAAGTTATCGATATCGCCAAATCGATATATAAATAATTAAATAAATTAATTATTCGACAGCTAACAAAACGCGCCATTACACCCGGTGAATTTTGCTTTGCTTCAAATGTGCTCGGGTCAGACCGAGTATATTTACAGGTTAGGTTTCACTTGGATTTTTTTTTCCAGGAGCTAGAAGCAGGAGGCTTCACCTTCAGTTATTCAAAGTTATTTTCCGCTGTGTCTGATATATGATGTACTTTGATGATTGGTATGTATATATACAGTTTCATTTATAAAGAGATTTGATGTATTATATTTATTCGTTCCGCTGTGAGAGTTTGATGTGTTCTTCTTCTTTTCCTTCTACTCTAACATTTCTTTCTTTCTTCTCTCACCCTCTAACTTCTTCCTATTAACAGTCAGGGATTCGATACTTGTATTTGGCAAGAAATACGGGTTTATGTTTTATTGTTGAAAATTCGAGCATCGAAATTTCCCGGGCCGTTACATACGTCCATTGAACGACTATAGTTGGGTCGAGCAGAAGCATTGAAAGTGAAACATTATTCAAGAGAGAATTCGACTTCTTAGTTATATAAGGTTAGTATCACGATCAACTCATGTCAACTAAAAGTTAAAGTCTCTGGCCAGAGCATTACGGTTAACTGTAATTGTTAATATTCAACCAAATATTTTGTGTTTGAACTATAATGTTTAATGTGGATGATATTGGGATTTGTACCATTACAGAATTCCATAAGTTCTAATGTGATAGATTTGACGAAGAGAATTAGTGTAAATAATTGTCACAACTAGGTAACGCTTATTAAATTAAAATGAGATTTTTTAAAGAAAATGAGTAAGCGATAAATTTGACCATAATATCACACTACCTGCTAAGTGAAGGGTGAATGTTAACATTCAAATAAGTTTGACGTTAATCGCTGTCCAAATTTACACCCAAGAGTTACACAATCGAAACGATGAATTCTCTTAAGACCTGGTGATAGAATTAGTTTGAAATTGTTACAAATTGGTTGAATCAATTAATATTTATGAAATATTAATTATGAATCATGTATTTGATTTGAAAAATAAACTGAGTGCATATATTTGTATAAGTTATGAATATATTGATCGATATGAGATATAAATGACAAAATATGTTAAATATGATTTTACATATTTAATTTGGGTTATATGGGTTTTATAACCCATGCATTTTAGAATGGAAATTTGTTGATTAAGTTAAAGGAAATGGGATGCTACGGTACATGAGATTAGGGTTTTGAGATGTGTGGTTGAGACATTATTTGCTCTCTTTTTTCTACCCATATAAAAGAAAATCTAAAAATCCTAGTCATAAGGAATTTTGTTTTTGAGCAACCACTTTCTTCTTCCTCTTCCTCATTTTCATTACAGCAACTTTCCCCTGAAATCATCTCTAAAATTCTTAAATCAAATCCAAAACAAAATTACTAATTTGTAGTAGAAGGTATCCGATTCCGGTATAACAACCTGATGGATTGTAAATTATTATTAAAAAAGAAATCACTGTTCAACGTGGACTTAAAGGCATTATTAAGAGAAAATCAGTCCTCTTCAAAAAAAATGTCCAACGTGTACTTTATGGTTTTGATGGTAAGGTAAGTTTTCTTCTTTTAGATTAAAATGTTTGATACAATTATATTTTCATGATTTGTCAACTTGATTATAATAATTTATATGTTAATGACTTTGCCTCTTTTAAAATAAAAATTGTTAACCTTGGTTTAAGTTGTTTTGTTAAATGGTTTGATAAGAATTTTAATTTCATAAATTGTAATAAAGGATTTATTAAAAGGTTTAATTGTCCATTTATATCTAATCAAATTGTATTCTTTTATATCTAAATTTCTATGTTTAAATTATCAACTTATCTTTTTGTTTGTCAATTAAAAAATATATAAATTGTTTGTTTTTAAATATAATATTTTTGTAGATCTATGTCATGAACATCTCTTTCAAAGTCTTATTTTTGGATCTGAATTTTGTATGTCCATTTTGTTTGACTATATTTTAATTAATAAATTAAAGTTGAAATTTTGGATGTGTAATACATTGTTTTTTATTGTAGATCTATGTTATGAACACTTATTTCAAAATCTTATTTTCGATCTGAATTTTTGTATATTCGTATTGTTTGATTATATTTTATTTAATAAATTTCAATCGAAATTTGTGTGTGTAGTACAATGTTTTTAATTGTAGATTCATGTTCAAAATCATACCAATACGAAGTACAATTTTTGTTTTAGAAGTTTACTTGTGTATATTTTATTTTACTTGTATTGTGCTAAGAAGGAGAATGATTTGACGATAAATCTAAACATTAAATTGACTGCTATAAATATATATTCTCTATTAATAACAAAGATTTTTTTTGGATACTTATATATACACTATCAATTTTTAAGTATTATGTTTCATATACTTTCATGGTATGAATTATTATTAAAATATTTAATTAGCAATAGTATATGTACGATATATTGTTAACTATTTATGTTCTATGTTATAATGTTTATCGATTGTCAATTTATTTCTTGTTTATGATCTTATATCAATCTATTTCTACATATATGTACATACCTTTGCATCAATTGAATAATTTTGTTATATCTAATTCCTTTTGCATATAATTTAAAATGAATATATTTGATATGTTCATATCATGTCTCATTTCACACTTACCTATATTGTAAATCAATTTGTAAAGTTTGAATATATATATATATATATATATATATATATAAACACATTAACTTATCAACCTATCAATGTTTTAATCAATGAAAATTAATGTGTCAATCAATTCACATTAAAGAGAGAAAACGAAAGGATTCTCTCTTCATTTAACGTAATTAATACTCTCAATTAATTCTTATTTTAGGAAAAGAAATAAAAGGTTTCATTCCCTACACATTAACTAAATGTTTAGTCTATTTGATACACTATATATTTGAAATTAAGACTTCCCACTAACTAACTTAAATAAAATAAATGATTTTTTTAAACAAGTTTGGAAATGTTTTAAATAATTAGGCTTCATAGGCCCATCTAATGTTCCAAAATGGTAAAATTTTGAAATTCACTAATTCCTTCTGTTGCGGGCTAGTCCAGTTCCTTCAATGGTATCAGAGCCCAATACCCTATGCAATCTAAAGTAGTCATGCTAGGGCAAACTAATTAGTCTTTCTCACTTAGTTTGGTGTCTAAAAGGGTAATGTCTAGGATTTTAATTGGGTAATCAAGTGCCCTGTCCTACCTGGTTACCATCCTGGCCTGAAAGGTGTAACGAGCTCAATGGTTGCCCCTAATAGAAAATGCCTAATTTGAATTGGGTCTTGGGCTAAATTTCAAAATAGTTTTGAAAATCATGACAAGATTTTAAGTTTAAAAGTTAAGTTTAAAATAAAAATATATTAATCATAAAAGGTTATAATATAACATAAATTTTCAAAATGTTTGAAAATGTAATGAAAGTTCAAAATGTTTGCAACTTTTAAAATATTAATTTCAAAATTTAAAATTTATTATAAATATTTATAAAAATAATTAATTAAATGATTTAATTAATTGATATTGAAAATTGATTCAAAGCCTTTCTAATGGCGACAGAGAAATCCTTTACTTCTTCTACCTCCGATGCCTTCAATTCTGCCTTTCCGCTTCTTCTATCTCACCCTCCTCATTCTAAACCCCCAGATCCACCGCCTCCTACTGATAATCCCTCTACTTTGACAGATACTCCTTCGATTCCGCAATTCCTTCTAGAGCATCTTTTCCATCATTTGTGAAATCGGACTATGCTTCCCTTTTCAGATCTACTCCGCGTAACGCAGGATAATATAAGCCTCTTCACTTCGACATTCCGCGAGATGGTAAAAAGAAAATGATTCTAGATCTAGTAAAACAAGAAGGTCTCAATTATTGGAATAACTTTTTTGATTGGCTTCTTTCTAGATGGTACGTTATCATATTATGTTGTTTCTAATTACTTACGTAGGCATTGGAAGTTAACAGGAGATGTTGAAACCAAATCGGATGGTTTCCACTTTTATTTCAAATTCTCTAATGATTCTGATAGAGAGAAGATTCTTAGATCTGATCAAATTTTCATACAAGGTAGGATGTTTATCATCTTAGTTTGGGATCCATCTATAGGTTGCGCTCAATCACAAGTAAAAAAGGTTCCTGTATGGATCCACTTATACAAAATCCCTATGGTTTTATGGACCCTAATTGGTATTAATTGGTTAGTCAATCATGTGGGTAGGCTTATGTGCTATGATATTAGCACTGAAAGGTTGGAAAGATTTAGATATGCCAAGGCATTAGTTGAAGTATCACCTGAATATGAATTGCCTACTGCTATTGAGGTAGATGGATTGGGGGGTACATGTACAATTGTCGAAGTTAGTTACGACTGGAAGCCAATGATATGTGTTAAATGCAGGATTTTTGGCCATGAGTCCATTCACTGTGAGTTGCATGGTGATAAGAATAGAGTGAATGTGAATCATGTAAATGAAGGAAATAAGGAAGTACATGCTGATGAGAATGTGAAAAGATCTAATAAGAGCACAAATAATGATGTTGGTCAGGATAAATGGACAAATGTATATAACAAGAAGAAAAAGTGTTGGAGAAAGAAGGAAGCTGTTTCTAATAAGGATAAGGCAGATAAGAATGTAGAGGTTGGTAATGAAAATATAAATTCATTTGCAAACTTAGCCACTGTTGATGAACATAATAAAACTGTTATTGATGGGCATGTTCATGATGAGGTTATCAATGATCATTTTGATCCAACTGCCAATAAGGAACAATTTGATTTGGATAAAGATGGAAATGTTGGTTGTGAGGATGGTTTTACAGTGGGAGACTTTTTTGATGATATTACTGAACATTTTAATTGTTCAAACAAGGCTACAGGTTGTACTAGTTCATCTACTTCGGGTTTATCATCAAGTGCCACCTCTAACCATATAACTGGTCTAGTTCATCTCTCTTAGGCACTATGTCATGCTCTTCAACCTTTAGCCAAAGTGTTCCAGCAACTGTCAGTTTAAATGCTTCTTTAGCTTTGTCAGGTGCAACCAATTCAACTGCTAAGAACTCTGCTTTACCTTTTGCAAATTTAAGACCACCAGATCATATTATACTTCCTCCATCTATTAAAGAACCTGCCTCTTTATCAACTGCTATTCCCACGAGTGCTTATCCATCATCAAAGTCTAAGGGCAAAATTCTAAAGGGAAAGTTCTGGGCTGGTGATGATCTTGATGATGGGCATGAGTACGGTATTGATGATTTACTACCAGTTGGTAGTAATGTGAAGTCGCATAAAAGACATACCAGGAGCAATCCTTCTCCACTACTTGATCCATTCCACACGAGGAAGGTTTGGTGATTACAGTATGTAAGTGAGTCGGTGATGCAATGACCTTAGAGGTGAGGTTTTGACCTTGGGTTACAAGCTGACGCAAGGATATTAGCTGCATATTCTTTCATTCTTGCTGTAATTTCCTTTTGTAGTAATATCTGTGCCTTAGTGAGTGAATGTTTTGAGTTATTGGTAGGTTATAATGAATGTTTGGTTTTATACGTCATAGCATACATGCATATGCCTGAATATGTACCGTAAATATTCTAGAGATTAATAATAATGCATTTAACTTTCAAAAAAAAAATTTGATTTAATTAATTAACACTTATATGCACGTAGTATATATGTTGGTATATGTTATGTTATTTTAAAGTATTCAAGTTAACTTTAGCATACATGTATTTATGTAAAATAAAATTTGAAACTGATATAATTTAACTAAAATTGTTTAATTAATAAATTAGTTAAAGGTTAATTAATTAAATAAAAATACATATATAAGAAATATGTGTTACACTATAAAGGTTATAGTGGAAGTGCCCAATATAAAAGTTGCATTTGAATACTAATATAAAATTAATTAAAGAGTTAATTAATTCAAATTAATTAAATACGATTTAATTAATGAAATATTATGCATAAGACTATCATATAAAAGTAACTTGAAATATAAAAGTTATATAACAATAAAACTTATATGATATGACTATATAAATTAAATGTTGAAATCAAAGAAACCCAAATAAACTTAAGAAATAAAAAAAATGTAATTGTACGTATACCATGTTTTCTGATGTGTTTGACACTTGGATCATGAGAGTATTTCAAATGAAATGCATTACTCCATAACTCGATATCACTCGATATAATATATCAAAGATTATGAATATTTAATATAAAGTTGTCCTCTATCATTTACATATTAATAGAAAACTTGCATACTCCTTAGTTATTGATCTTTCCTTAAGCTAGGGATATTACGTGTAGTACTTTTAAATATTGAATAGATGAGGTAAGATAACTTCATACATTTGTTTAGCTTTCCTCAAGGTGCATGCATTGTAACACCCCACCTCCGCTAGGGTCACTCACAAAGGGAATGCACTAGTTTTGGAGGAGCGTTATCGAGGTAAACCAACACAGAAATATTACAAGACATAACATAGAGAAAACAGCGGAAGAATCAAAAGTTAAATTTCATTACTTTCAAAAAGAGTCAAAACCTTTTACATCAAATAGCCAAGGTCATTATTTTTCATTACACCAAATTCTGTCTTGCATAAATAAAGAAGCATAAACTTAAAACAACAAAAGTAGCTTAATTCCCCAAAGGTAGCAGAAATGCAGCCATAGCATAGCTCAAGATCAAACCGTACATGAGCTTAAGCGAAATCCAAACTAAGTGCTAGAGTTTCCTCCCAGAGAACCCCGGGGGGGGGGGGGGACGAAAGAAAACGAGGCGAAAGAAAACGGGTCAGTCATAAAGACTGGTAAGTCCAAGTGACTTTCAGCATAAAAATAGATAAAGGTAACATGACATGTATAAACTGAAAGTAAACATAAGGATGCTGTTAAGATTGGCAAGATAGACTAAGATAACATGATAATTCAAGTGTAAATCAAGTAGAGCATCACATATTCGAAGTTCGCTGCATCAACTATACTAGAATCCCAAACCCATGTCTTATATTAATCATGAAATGATCCCTTGGCCCAATATCATGAAATGACCCATTTCTAGGTCCAACGAAATGATCCACTAATCGATCGGCTCCCTACTAGTTCTAGCTCGTCGTGTGTCTGTGTCATACGGCCCTATCACGAATGTAGTCACCTGTGCTAGGTCCACCATAGGGTGTATCAAGCCTTATGGTGCCAACCACCGACACGAATCAAGCATGCACAGATAAACCTACTGATGCCCAATGCCTGCTTTTTCAACTACGGACCACGTGCACGACCATATCCCGCCTGAACCTACACTGGCGCACCAACACAGCCGTCGTTCTGGTCGCTTACAATCAGCCCAGTAATCGTGCCCCACCCTGCCTAGTCCCTGGGTACCATGATACATCTAGTGGGTTACTGCTGAAACGGACCGCGTAACTAGGGTATCTGTCCAATAGGTTAAGTGTTGTCATTTAAATTCGTGACTTAATCCCTATCAGTCTAGCATGTCAAGTTGGTTAAGTGTTGTCACTCAAGTTCGTGACTTAACCCGCCTACGTGTCATGTCGAATTGGCTAAGTGTTGTCGTTCAAGTTCATGACTTAGCCCTACGAATCATGTGTCAAGTTGGTTAAGTGTTGTCTTTCATGTTCATGACTTAAACCTATCATGTGGCATTAATTCATTAATGCACCCCAACCTCTCACATCAAACCTATTGTTGTGGTCACTGGATATTCCGGGCGGTTCCGGGCAGATTTACACCACAACTCAGTCTGACCTCGGGTTTCAAGCGCGATATGACCAACTACCCACATTGGATCATTTTGTTTGCAGTAACTAGATTTGCTAGGCGGTTTCAGGCAGAATTACACTGCAAACTCAACCCAACCACTAGTTGGCCATTTTCAAGTTCATTCTAGTGTCATGTCCATGTTCAATATTCATGTCAAGTTCGTGTCAAGCTTCAAGGATAAGTTTCATGCCCACATCCAGATTCAAGTTATAACAAAGTTCATGTTTCAAGTTTTTTGCCTATTATCAAGTTCATAATTCATGTTCATAACCAATTTATGTTTTTTCTAATCTACCCAAATCGTATTCCCGTCGCACATAAACGTGAATCGATCTATACTACAAATAAATCCAAATCCCGAGATAAAGGGAATAACATCAAAACTATGATAGGCAAAAGGGACGAGCATAAAGCGATAAAAGGGATTACAAGACTAGCATGATATAACTTGAGATAATTGGTTACAACATCACTAGCATATAGGGTTTCAAATCTAGCAAGATAAGGCGATAGTCATGATAAAAGTTGATATAAAAGAATAGGCATGCAAAAGCAAGCCAAATACAAGGATAATGGATCCAATGATTTTAGTGTACATAATAGCGAATGAACTAAGCAAGTCACACCCTAGGTATGAGATCCAACAACTGCAAATTCGGTGTACAACATGGGTTTCAACTATGGGCATGAACAATCAACTATAATAGTCTTAGGCAATTAACCCCAATAGTCATAGTCATGGTCATAGGTAGAAATCTCATAATCAAGAACCATAAGCGATCAATCACAATAGTCATGGATAATTATCCAAAATAGTTCTAGGAAAATAGTCATAGGAAATTAACAGTAATAGTTACAAAGTCATGGTCATAGATAATAGCCTTATGTTCATAATCATAGGTAATAATTCTCATAGTCAAGAGTCATGATTAGCCACAATTGTCCTTGTCATAGTCATAGGCAATAGTCTTTTGTTCACCGTCATAGGCATAGGCATAGTCTTATGTTCACAGTCATTAGCATAGGCATAGTCTTATGTTCACAGTCATAGGCATAGTCTTATGTTCTCAGTCATAGGCATAGTCTTATGTTCTCAATCATAGTCCTTGGCCATTAACAATAGTTTCAATGTCATAGGCATGTTAAAGTTATAGTCATGAAAGAGTTTGATTTACAATATGAATAGGCCCAAAGCAATATTCACGAAAGTCAAGATCCAAGATGAACAAGAGTAGATATGAATCAATTATCATACATAGATCCAATTCCAATTTACAACATGAATATTAAGTTTACAGCTTTTATCTAAAAGTAACTTGAACTTACAGATCATGGTCTAAGAAAGATGTAGAAGTTAAGTCTAGAAATTAGTCGTCGAATAGTTGAATCGTTGAATCTTGCTTTGATTGTAGAAGCAAATCCCCAATTCCTAGTCGTAGTCTTCAAGAAATAAATCTTCATGTTTTAATTTAATTAATTTAATTTAGAGGAGGAAGAAGAAGCCATGATCATCAAGAGTTTGAGCAGCATAAGGTTAGAGAAGAATGGTGTAAAAAGAATGAGGCTAGGAGGCTGTTTATATAGGATTAGGCAGATGAATCTGGTCAAGAAACGAGTCTAAATACATCAGAATGCATCAGGTCCAAAAAATGGGCTCGGGAGGCAGATCGACCCCCAGGTCGACAATATGGTCGACCTGGTCCCTGGGAGGTCGTCACTATGGTCGACCCCCAGGTCAACCTGGTCCTGGGCGGGATATTTCCTGCCCAGACTGTTCTGGGTTTTGAATTCGAATTTGAATCCGAATTTTCGAGCTGTTTTCGATTCTGAAAATTTCTGAAACTTCGGAGGGTCATATCTCCCTCATACGGGCTCCGATTTTCGAAAACTCAGACTCGTTTCCAAGCAGAATTTAGAGATGAACGCAATGGCGCAACCCATTTCCCTTGATTCTTACTTTAAAAAAAATAATTCTGCCTTAATTTATGGTTTTAACATGTTATTAAAATATGGGTTGTTACATTCTCCCCTCCTTAAAGGATTTCGTCCCCGAAATCTTCAAGTTAAGAGGAATGAATCCTATCATCCAATCATCCATCTACTCAAAACATTATCCACAAGTAGTCATTGTCCTTAAAAGATTTCTAATGCTATATGAACATATGCAGAAAGTTTGTGTATATGTTCCTTATCTAATGTAAATGATCAGGCCTGATTGATCTTCTTAATGCAAAATATGTTTAGTGCCATGAATCCAACATGTATGCAAAATAGTCCTAGTCACATAAACGCTATACGTGTGCACATCCATCCATCCATATGCAACATCCACATGATAACACGTTCAATTTCATCCATAAATAAGTATAAACACTCATGCATATGCAATATGAAAATGTGTCTGAGCCGATCTAGTGCCTAATGTGTGTTATGCAACCACGAGCAACCACTTGCAACCACTTGCAATCATTTGCAAACATCAACCATAACATGTTTCAATCACATGTTTACATCCAAAAAAGGTTCTACCTAAGGTTCTCAAGATAGGATTGGGAAGATAAGCAAGATAAAACAAAGCATCTAGGAGAAGAAGTTAAAGATGTACCCCAGAAGGTCCTGCTTGCGGGGCTTGCCCTTGCTTCTTAGGGAAGTTCTTGCTGATATGTCCAAGCTCACCACATTAAAAGCACGCACCTATCTTGTTTTCCCTTCTTTTACAATCCTTGATAACATGCCCAACTATGCCACAGAAGTTTCACTTCCTCTTATCACGTGACTTGTTATTATTGTAGTCGTTGTTCTCGCCTCCCTTCTGGAAGTCTTTCTTCTCGTTCTGAGACTCATCCGCCTTAACTTATCACTCATACCTTTCCTATGTAACATGTTAACAAGCCTCATAGAAACTATCTCCATCGTACGGAAACCCCTCTACGAAGCTAGAAAGAAGATTAGCCGCAGGTAAAAACTACTGTGACTACAGATGGAGAAAAGAAAGGAAAAGAGATTCAAACAAAAAAACAAAGGATAGTGCTAATGGCTTCTGTGTAATAGCCTTTAAATAATACAAGACTTTTCTAAAAAATGCTTCTTTGTAAACGGTTTTGAAAATAGTTTTAGAAGGTTTTAAAAACTTTTGCCCAGTTTGGTAACCTTCTGCTCTGATACCAAATGTAACACCCCACCTCCACTAGGGTCACTCACAAAGGGAATGCACTAGTTTTGGAGGAGCGTTATCGAGGTAAACAAACATTGAAATATTACAAGACAGAACATAGATAAAACATCGAAAGAATCAAAAGGTAAATTTCATTACTTTCAAAAAGAGTCAAAACCTTTTACATCAAATAACCAAGGTCATTATTTTCCATTACACCAAATTCTATCTTGCATAAATAAAGAAGCATAAACTTAAAACATCAAAAGTAGATTAAATCCCCAAAGGTAGCAGAAATGCAGCCATAGCATAGCTCAAGATCAACCCGTACATGAGCTGAACCGAAAGCAAGCGAAATCCAAACTAAGTGCTAGAATTTCCTCCCTGAGAACCTGGAGGGGGGGAACGAAAGAAAAAGAGGCAAAAGAAAACGGGTCAGTCATAAAGACTGGTATGTCCAAGTGACTATCAGCATAAAAACAGATAAAGGTAACATGACATGTATAAAATGAAAGTAAACATAAGGATGCTGTTAAGATTGGCAAGATAGACTAAGATAGCATGATAATTCAAGTGTAAATCAAGTATAACATCACATATTCGAGGTTCGCTGCATCAGCTGTACTAGAATCCCAAACCCATGTCTTATATTAATCATGAAATGATCCCTTGGCCCAATATCATGAAATGACCCATTTCTAGGTCCAACAAAAAGATCCACTAATCGATCGGCTCCCTACTAGTTCTAGCTCGTCGTGTGTCTATGTCATACGACCCTATCACGAATGTAGTCACCTGTGCTAGGTCCACCATAGGGTGTATCAAGCCCTATGGTGCCAACCACCGACACGAATCAAGCATGCACAGATAGACCTACTGATGCCCAATGCCTGCTTTTTCAACTCCGACGTGCACGACCATAGCCCGCCTGAACCTACACTGGCGCACCATCACAGCCGTCGTTCTGGACGCTTACAATCAGCCCAGTAATCGTGCCCCACCCTGCCTAGTCCCAGGGTACCATGATACTTCTAGTGGGTTACTGCTGAAACGGACCGCGTAACTAGGGTTTCCGTCCAATATGTTAAGTGTTGTCATTTAAATTCGTGACTTAACCCCTATCAGTCTAGCATGTCAAGTTGGTTAAGTGTTGTCATTTAAGTTCGTGACTTAACCCGCCTACGTGTCATGTCAAATTAGCTAAGTGTCGTCGTTCAAGTTCATGACTTAGCCCTACGAATCATGTGTCAAGTTGGTTAAGTGTTGTCTTTCATGTTCATGACTTAACCCTATCATGTAGCATTAATTCATTAATGCACCCCAACCTCTCACATCAGACCTATTGTTGTGGTCACTGGATATGCCGGGCGGTTCCGGGCAGATTTACACCACAACTCAGTCTGACCTCGGGTTTCAAGCGCGATATGACCAACTACCCACATTGGATCCTATTGTTTGCAGTAACTGGATTTGCCGGGCGGTTCCCGACAGAATTACACTGCAAACTCAACCCAACCTCGAGTTGGCCATTTTCAAGTTCATTCTAGTGTCATGTCCATGTTCAAGATACATGTCAAGTTCGTGTCAAGCTTCAAGGATAAATTTCATGCCCACATCCAGATTCAAGTTGTAACAATGTTCATGTTTCAAGTTTTTTTTCCTGTTATCAAGTTCATAATTCATGTTCATAACCAATTTATGTTTTTCCTAATCTACCCAAATTGTATTCGCATCACACATAAACGTGAATCGATATATACTACAAATAAATCCAAATCCCGAGATAAAGGGAATAACATCAAAACTATGATAGGCAAAAGGGACGAGCATAAAGCGATAAAAGGGATTACAAGACTAGCATGATATAACTTGAGATAATTGGTTACAACATCACTAGCATATAGGGTTTCAAATCTAGCAAGATAAGGCGATAGTCATGATAAAAGTTGATATAAAAGAATAGGCATGCAAAAGCAAGCCAAATACAAGGATAATGGATCCAATGATTTTAGTGTACATAATAGCGAATGAACTAAGCAAGTCACACCCTAGGTATGAGATCCAACAACTGCAAATTCGGTGTACAACATGGGTTTCAACTATGGGCATGAACAATCAACTATAATAGTCTTAGGCAATTAACCCCAATACTCATAGTCATGGTCATAGGTAGAAATCTCATAATCAAGAACCATAAGAGATCAATCACAATAGTCATGGATAAATATCCAAAATAGTTCTAGGGAAATAGTCATAGGAAATTAACAGTAATAGTTTCAAAGTCATGGTCATAGATAATAGCCTTATGTTCATAATCATAGGTAATAATTCTCATAGTCAAGAGTCATGATTAGCCACAATTGTCCTTGTCATAGTCATAGGCAATAGTCTTATGTTCACCGGCGTAGGCATAGGCATAATCTTATGTTCACAGTCATCGGCATAGGCATAGTCTTATGTTCACAGTCATATGCATAGTCTTATGTTCTCAGTCATAGGCATAGTCTTATGTTCTCAATCATAGTCCTTGGCCATTAACAATAGTTTCAACGTCATAGGAATGTTAAAGTTATATACATGAAAGAGTTTGATTTACAACATGAATAGGCCCAAAGCAATATTCACGAAAGTCAAGATCCAAGATGAACACGAATATATATGAATCAATTATCATACATAGATCCAATTCCAATTTACAACATGAATATTAAGTTTACAGCTTTTATCTAAAAGTAACTTGAACTTACAGATCGTGGTCTAAGAAAGATGTAGAAGTTAAGTCTAGAAATTAGTCGTCGAATAGTTGAATCGTTGAATCTTGCTTTGATTGTAGAAGCAAATCCCCAATTCCTAGCCGTAGTCTTCAGGAAATAAATCTTCACGTTTTAATTTAATTAATTTAATTTAGAGGAAGAAGAAGACGCCATGATCATCAAGAGTTTGAGCAGCATAACATTAGAGAAGATTGGTGTAAAGAGAATGAGGCTAGGAGGCTGTTTATATAGGATTAGGCGGATGAATCTGGTCACGAAACGAGTCTAAATACATCAGAATGCATCGGGTCCAAAAACTGGGTTCGGGAGGCAGTTCGACCCCCAGGTCGACACTATTGTCGACCTGGTCCCTGGGAGGTCGACACTATGGTCGACCTGGTCCTGGGTGGGAAATTTCCCGCCCAGCCTGTTCTGGGTTTTGAATTCGAATTTGAATCTGAATTTTCGAGCTGTTTTCGATTCTGAAAATTTCTGAAACTTTGGAGGGTCATATCTCCCTCATACGGGCTCCGATTTTCGGAAACTCAGACTCGTTTCCAAGCAGAATTTCGAGACGAACGCAATGGCGCAACCCGTTTCCCTTGATTCTTATTTAAAAAAAATTAATTCTGCCTTAATTTATGGTTTTAACATGTTATTAAATTACGTGTTGTTACATGCATTATACTTATGCCGTCGCAAAATGATAGGTTTGAATGAATAGTCTCACCTTACCTATTGAACTTTCCTCAAGGTAAAAGCAGGGTTTGGACAAGGTGCCGAAGGTTAGGAGTTGTATGTGATACAACTGATAAAGAGTTATCCATCATATGCGGGGCTATGAATTGTTGATCTTCCTCCAGGTCAGAATCCCAAGGCTTATGAGTCCTAATACCCTTTAGTGAAGTTGAAAGACTTCTATGTTATCTTAGGGCTTGATGAAACATAAATGACTAGTGGGAGTCTTATTAGAAAAACAAAATGGCAACATTTAACCTTTCAAATATTGTAAAAATGTATGCTAAATAATGTTATAATTATCTAAAATGATAAATTTATTCATTTAACATGATTGATAAAATGTTTATTAATTAATGTATACAAATGAACTAAATTGAGCGTTGACATATGGAAATATTATACCTATTATTGAATGCTTATTGCATGTTATTGTTTTTCTATACCCATGTAAGTGCCTAATTTTTACAGCTACTTAATACATTCATAAGATGACCACTTACATGTTTATTTGCTTGATACCGTATGTTGCATGAGTTTTGAACTCTAAAAGCAATACGAGACTATGGATATTTGATCCATATACTATCATATATAAATGGTATATTGTGAACAATCACAGTTCGTAATGCACAATACTTCAATGAATATATTTCATTCGAAATAAACTAATAAACTACACTATGAGATCGCATATTCAATTTGATTGATTACATAAAAGATCATATTGTGCTAATTGTAAGGCCTAAACTAAGGTATAAGTCTAAGAACTTGATAGCTCAAATGCCTGGTTGATCAGTTTACGCGAAAGTAACATATTAATGTCCTTATATATTATGGATAATCAAATGCGCTTTCATAAAGGGTTTGTCATGATATTGTAGTAAGGATTTTATTTTTAATGGTTTGACCATTTAAAAAATGAATGTATTAGAGTAAATGTAAATTAAGGTATAGTTGGAATGAAGAGAGTGAATAGTCATTCTTTTTCATAAGAAATAATGAAAATAAGAATTGTAATAACAGTGGTTGATACTTAACATTGGAACAAGAAATCTGATTTATATCCCAATATTTATTTTCATGTAGAAATTTGTTTTCCATGAGATTTGTTTCTTTGAGTTCAAGAGATTTAATCAAAGACTCTCCACAGTAAACTAGTTGCAGTACGTGAAATAAATATATTTGTTAAGTGAACAAAGGACCTCCAAGTTTAGTACATTATTATTATAGTAATGGTGGAAATAGTGGGAGCGTGCCGAATTGCACTTAATGATTGCATCATATCACGAATTTTTTTTTGTAGAACATATTAAACATTATTTGTGAAATAATGACTATTTTTAGTATCAAATAAGAACTAAACATAGCTACTGAGACGACCCGAACTTCCCCAGTCTCCGAACAGAAGAGAAAGAACGGATTGCTTTGAGAACAAGACGAATCAGAACACGAACAGAAGAACATTTCATTGCTTATTACAACAATTTCATCAGAATACAAGAATATACAAAGTATGAATAAATATTACACATTTACTAAACCTCAGAGATTTACAAATTACAATGCAGCAGAAAATAATACAAAACACAATTGAAAGGAATATACAGATACAGAGCTTTCTGAATATCATTCCAGCTGTAAACCACGATCCTGTGAATATAAATCTGCAAAACCAAAACTACTAACTAGCCGTGTGGAAAATAGGGGCACCCAAAGTTTAGGTTAAAATAATAAACTCCAGGTCAGTCATGTGACTGGTGTGAGAACTAAAACAGTCATTATTTTGATTTTATAGTTAGGTAAATCAAGGGACCACGCCGTACAACACGTAAGGGGTTACCCCCAAGAATACCAGTGCATAAAAGAAACAGCGCGTTGCTAAATAAAGAACAATGAAGCTATTATAAGACTCAAGTCCCATCACACAATGCAACGCAAGCCGGAAGGTAGAGATTTACCTTATAATAGCCAAATATGCTTGGTACGTGAAATTTCATCTTTTATTATTACTATAAGTGAAGAAATCAACTTCAAATATAAATGGATCAATCATAGACGGCATAGTGCCCCATTCACTATGTCGCCATACTAGGCTCGACAAATAAAACCGAAACGTCACGTATTGGAAGTTGGATTTCCGTCTATAAACTAAGGTAAGGGATCGTCCTTACCGCTTCGAGAAAATCTAGCCCATGTCTTAGGAACAGCCGCAACTGCACCTTGGATATTCAGGGCCGGTCCACTCGATGTGGATTAAAATGCCTGAACCATGCGTTTCCCCCGCCCTATGGGGCGTAAATCTGGTCTGTATAAAGACCATCCATCGGCTCCGCAGATACCAAAATAATCGAGGCGCCTCGCCATCCATCATCCACATAAGTAAAACGTCAGGTCTTGCAAAACGCTGACACCACTCCTAGCTAGATGGAAACGCATGTCCTCCCTGCAGTCCTCTCCCTTTTCCGGTTCACACCGGGGTGTGAGGCTCGCGAATTAACGCTACACAAAGCTATGCTATATTAAAGCCATGCTTTGATCATCAACCACAAGACTCTGCTTTTCAATAGAAGCCTTGATCATTTGCATCTCAGCATGCCACATAGGCAATTCACGCTATGCAACCATTGTCTATCAATCATACAGAATGAAATCCAGTGTCAGACACACAGTCCATTTACAAGTTCGTTCTGGGTCTGAACGAAACCGGAGGAACCTTATTCCTCGTCCCGTATGTCTAATACAGGAGAGAGGTCCTCGCATATCCGGTCGATCTCCAAGTACGTCGAGACGATCACCACTTATTACCTTGTCTTGGGTGTACAGCCCAATCAAGACATCAGTAATCATCCAAACGATGTGAAGACCTCCGATCTTCCATCACCGTCTTCATCTTCGACATATCGTCGAATCAGTTATTCAGAATGGGATAAACCCAGTCTTTCTAAATAACTCACGTATATAATAAACAAGTGTTATAAAAACACAACATACGCCTCATTCCAATCCAGAATATTTTTTTATTTAAATATTCATATTCTTTGGGAAAGGTTCCCATTAATTTTATCAAAGATATATTCTTTAAATTTATTCTTTAATCTCCCTTTGGATATCAATTCAAACGAAATTATGGTTTATCCAAACTAGTCGGGATTAGCGCACATCACCGAAGTAATCCTTTGTTTAATTTCCCAATCCCAACCTATTCATCCCATGAAGCAAAACTGGTAATACTTCATATCTAACACCACGGTGTTATCGGTAAATTCAATTACCATTTCACGTTCAATCCTAATTAAAGATTTAACTATCGCCCGGAGTAAAACTGGTGGTACTCCATTCTCAATCATTTCTCGAATTTGATAATTTTAGTTATCAAATTCACCTTTCAATCTATTTAAAGATTCATTAAAGCTCTAATTCAGTTTTAATTTCCAAAAATCATTACTTAATGATTATTCAAAGTTAAGAAATAAATCTTATCTTTAACTGGGTTAAAGAACTAATGTCATTTAAAACACAGCTCACAATAAACCCAAAATCTCATTCCATTAACAATGGAATCTTCACAGAAAATAGATCAATATATATATATATATATATAATCGATATGAACTTCCATATCCAACCGATAATATAAATGGAATAACGGCAAGGCCTTTTAAATTCCATATATATTAACAGTCTTCCTCTACAGAAGCTCACTTCAATTATTACCAAATCGAATTCCATTCAATTCCAATTTAATACATTAAATTGGAAAAATTTACTTTGGAAAATCTCCTTTAAATCTTAACAAAAGATTTATAAATTCCAAATCACATTTCCTTGTAAATCGGGTTAAAGAACGAATGTCGTTAAAAACAGTTCATGATAAACCCAATTAACATTCCATTTTATTCCAATTATTAAATATAATTGGAAACTCTAACAATCCTAATTAAAAGATTTATTCTCTTTACTTGGGGTTCAAGAATAGTGTCCCTGAAGACACAGTTCACGAAAAACCCAAAATCCCATTTGATATTAAATACAAGACTCTGAATAGAAAATATATCGGCTTATATTCAATATCAAATTCTGAACTCAACAAACATCGTATTGGAATAACGATATGTATATCTTCCAAATTCCTCCACAATGCCTGTGTAATCACGGTATCTAATATCGAAATATTCCGAAGATAATTTCGATTCAAATCCATTCCAATTCATATATTGGAAATTCTGGTTATTTTTAAAACCATTTCAAATCCAATTTATTTATTTAAAAATAACTGGATTATAATTCTAGTTCATAACTAGTTCATTTCAATAAAAAACTATTTTTATCTTTTCAAATAGGAAATTTTTCATCCCAATTCTTTCCAAATCATTTCATATGATTTTACACTAATTGTTGATATTTTTAATAATTTTATCAAGGCCCGTACAGTCTGATTTTCATAAACGGTCACCGGACTGCACTTACAACAACCTTTTTCAAATTTGATTTGGATATAATTCCGAATCCAACTGTTAGATTTCAAATCTCTAATATTTGTTAGAAATCTCTTTTCGATACGAACCCAACGGTTCTGATTTTAGGAGATTCCGACGGTCGGATCTCCCGTAATGTCCGTTCGAAGTCAATGGTCGAAATTCACGAACTGCCGCGGTGCGGCGCGTTCTATTCAGGCCATTATATATATAATATATATATTATATATATTTCGTTGATTTCCATTTGAAACGTATTTTATAAATCGTTTTAAATTCGTTTTCAAAATGATTTCAACTTCATATTCAATTTCAAATCAAAATTGAATATTCCATATCATCGATATATAAATGATAATATTTTCAAAACATTAGATTCTGAAATCAATTCCTTTTCAATATTCATTATAAAAATGAATAAAATCAATATAAATATCGTTCGCATCAAATGGCGTTAATCTAATCAACACGGCTTTATATATTTATATATATTCGTGTCCATCCCAAATCGGACATCAAAAATCATATTTTGATTCTTTTACTGAATATTGTTTTAAAATATTCATTATTTTAGAATATTTGTCATTTTAAAATATTCCTTCTTTCTGAATCGGAATCAGACACAGTCAATTACCATATAATGTTGATTATATGGATTTTATACAATACATGTATACAACAGCCATGATAAGCAATCAACCATCATCCAAAGTGCATTCTACATTGTATAAGCATTAAATATAAATATTTAACGCTTACAACAGTCTGTCAACCTATCGATCGACATACAACTAAACAGTTGGGATTAGTGTACGTCAAATATCCTCCCAACGCCCGTGTGGGGTTTCAATCAACAAACACAGATTTTATTTGTGTAGTTTGGGCGATGTGTAAAATTTATCGTCGCAATCCATATCAGTCAAATGGGTGTTCATAAACGAATCGTCTAATTTGTAAACGAATATTTATTTATTCATATACACATTAAAAATTATACTTTTAACAATAAAATATTTATTTTAACACATGAATAGTCTATTCAATTCCATTATACAATAAAAATGATATTTTTATTTATCTAACATATTTTAGAAAATTTTGGCGGCATAATGACGCGATATCGAAATCGGGTAATGTCTAGCATTAACCCTCTCCTGATATTGGCTCGCGCCATACACACATAACAACTCAATCAATTCAATTTTCATCCTAAACCAATTCAAACAAATAAATCAACCAAACCAAACAATTAAACAAGTCGTCTATGGTTTGTGGACGACGGGGAGCAGTTCATATAAGCAGTTATAAAATAAATAACTGAACAAGAAAATATGGTAAGGAGTTCTCACCTATAAGCTTAACAAAACACTGCGATTCTTCTTATGTAGAATATCTTTGACGTGCTTCCAACGAGATCTGTTTCACGCGGTATATGTTAAAAATCATGTTTTTAACATGACTATTTCTATAATTAAAAATCACATTCTTACCATTCAGTTTTATATATAGAAATCATATTTTTATTCGCTACTCCATTTTAAAAATTGTCTTTTTATACCGCTCTCTTCACAATAAAGATTATATTTTTATCTCGCTCTCTTCACAATAAAGATTATATTTTTATCTCGCTCTCTTCACAATAAAGATTATATTTTTCAAACAAAGTTCTATAAATAAAAATCGGATTTTTAAAATAAAGTTGTATGCATAAAAATTAGAATTTTATTTGCTATTTATATATATAAATCATGCTATTTATATTTTAAGAATCATGTTATTTATTTAATAAAAATCACATTTTTATGTAAAAAAATCCTATATATATTTTCTCAAAACTATGACATATAAAAAATCATATTTTGATTCTGTTACAAAGTTAATTAAACTAATTACATAATAATAAATAAAATAAAAAAGTGGAAACTCACTTTTCTTTCTGTTTTTGCTCAGAGGAGGGGGTCCTACGTGCTGACTGGGGTCAGAGGAGTCGCTGGTGGTAGCGAAGGGGCGACGCTGGTCAGGTGGTGTCAGCTAGGGTGGTGGCGGTTTGATTTGGTGGAGCTAGAGTTTGTGGGGGGCTCGGTTATGGGGTTCGAACGGAGAAGAGGGGAGTCGAGGGAAGAGTGACGTGACTGGGGAGCTCGCCAGAGGCGGGGCGGCGCTGGATCTGCCAGCGAGGGGAGTGGCGCGCTGATCGAGAATGTGGCGGAGCGGTTTTCCGATTTGAGAATTTTATTTGGGGGAGACGTTTTTTTTCTTCTGAAAAGGGGGAATGAGTTTGATCGAAGAAATAAGTCATAAGGGGGGGGGGGTAAGTGGAAAGAGATAATTATATTTATTATTTATTTTTCCTTCTAAAATGTTGACTTTTTACTCCACCTCCAAACGAGATCCAACGTGTAACGACCCGGGAAAAAACGACCTTGGTTATCCGATATATAACACCTATTGAACAATCAAAAGTCGAAATTACCGGATAGTCCAAGAAAGAAATTAGAGGGTGAGGATAGATAAGATAGAAAATTAGAACAGAAGAAGAAGAAGAATACAACAACATCAGAGTAACACGAATCTCACAGCGGAACGAATAAAATATAATAGACAACATACCTTGAAATCAAAGTAGTATATGTATATCATACCATTATCAGAGTACAACACTTTCATCACAGCGGAATAATCAATAGCTAGAAAAATCTTGAAGCCTCCTGCTCTAAGCTCTTCAAGCATACCTGTAAATCCTGACTACTTGACTGCCCGTACAAATTTGGGCACCCAAGAGTTTAGGGAAAACAAAACAAAATAAACTCTGGGTCAGTCATGGGACTGGTGTGAGTAAACTCAAATCATTCGGTTTAACTTTCAAAATCCTTTTGAAGGAAAAGATAATCGTAAGACCAATCCACACATAAACACGGACGGTTTTTACCTTACGATAACCCAAAACACTTTGGAAATCATATATTATCTGATATTATAATAATGTCTAATCACAAGTAATTAAAATCTAGTAGAACGCTTGCATCTCACGCTCTACATATATAGCATATAATCAAACTCGCGGGAACTTATTGGAAATGGGATTCCAACTTGACAAGGTATGGGACCACCTTCCGAACGTGTATCTCTAGAGGCAAATACACTGGGTTCAACAAGAACATCTTGCAACCCGGCCCACACATGACCGACCACTCATTTCGCTTGAGTGTATCGAATGTATATCACCAACGGTTGGGATCAGCAACCGTCTCCCGAATGGGACAGCATCGATTGATTTAAGAACAAAAGGAATTTCTCTAGATAGGTGATCATACACCCTACTTCGGAGCGACCGACTTAGCCATGCTGCCTGCCCGATTTTTGTCATTTCCTGGTTGATGAGGCTTGAGGTCATAACGTATCTTTTGACAGATCACACCTCCATTACTTTGAATGCCACATCGTCATACCCGCCAAATCACAAATTGATTTCACCAAAAATACCACGGGTATAAAGCTAAGAGAAACGAATTCCTCCGCCACCAAACGTAAGTACGTTTGAAGAGATCAACTTACGCGATCCTTTGAATATACTCTGTCAGACACTCGTCCATTCACGTTTGTCCTGGGACTGGACAAACCGAAGGCACTATTCTGTAAACAGGATAGCCCTTGCACAACTCCGTCTTCAATATATTCAGCGTACTTGATTCGCAACGCTTATGCTAATACGGAGTGGTTCTCTGGATAATAATCCAACCGGTCTCCCCATATTAACAACGTAAAATGGTCAAAAACTTTGATAGTCGGTGATTTAACTATCAAATGAAAACATGTCTGTGTGCAAACAACGATATTATTTCCCGAAGGAAATTCTATCGAACAATCATCATTTCATTCATTCGTCCATTTCCCTATTCCTGTTGTTTAATGTTTCTTATTCACTATATTTAGAAAATATATATCATTATCATTGGAAAACATTTCCATCTCTTGTTTATATATTCAGAAAACAATTCTGCTTCTCATTCGGAAAACATTTCCAAATCTATTTCATTTGGTTTCCACTTAACCACTTTTCACCATCGAATCTTAACCATTTCTTAGTTAAAAACGAAGTCAATCAAGTTGGGGTATAGTTACCTCTCAGACCTTAACTGAACAACATTTCTAACTTCGAAATAGGAAAAGTTCAACTTTCCAATCTTTAACACTTCTTTACGACATTCTCGGATTTTATCTACAAATCCGCTTCTCGTATGGAAAAACACTTGATTATAACAATGGTGTTATAATCCCCTGCATCCGAATAAAATAACTTCAATTTGACTTTTACTTTCTAACTCGAATATATAACGAACTACTAATTATCGACACCTTTTTGGTTAACCCTAATCTATAACCTTTATTCTATTAACTCTTACTGGATTAACTCTTATTCGGATAACTCGGTCAGATTTCCTCATTTTGACCCACTTACTTGATCAGTTCAACTGGACTAACTTAGCTTAATTAACTCGACTAAATTACTTTTATCGATTAACTAATATTTGACTTGACACCATTCGCTCGACTCTAGATCGCAGCGATCACAATGGTTACGCCTGATTCCCTCAGGAAACATCTGTCCGCCTTAGGCTATCTGCAGCCCTGCGAATTACGCTAGCAGTCGTGCTCACTGGTAGCTTATCTTGAATGACTACTTCTGTTTAACTCTATCTCGAATAACTAAATTCGAGCAAATCTAATTGATTAACTGATATTCCATCATCCCTCATTCGATTACTATATTGGATAACTCTAGTTCGATTAGACTCTAATCGATTAACTCTAACTAATTAACTTTAATTGGTTAACTCTAACTAACTAACTCTAAATGTTTACTCCAACGGTTTAACTCTACGGTTTAACACTAACGGTTTAACTCTAACAGTTCAACTCTAACAGTTTAACTCTAACGGTTGATCTCAATATATTTATTCTATTCGATTAACTCTATTGGATCAACCCATTTCGAATAACTAATATTCAATAAACTTCCTTTCGAATAAACTGATATTCGATAACTTTACTTCGAGTAACTCTTATTCGATAAATTCTCTTTCATACAAATTCAGTTTCAAATATCGATGTGGAAATCGATTTTTACTTCTCTATATAAGTCTTGACTTATATACTCTATTTATCCCAAAGATAAATAACTAAATTAATTTATAAAACTTTATTTATAAATTAACCTTCTCACTTTATCTGTTAAAACAGATCTTTCTTAAATTCTCACTTTGAATTCATATCCTGTTTACCCGTGTGCGAAGCACGGGCCTAAATTCTTCTTAGTGTAAAATTTTCCTTTATTACACTTTAGCCAATTTCAAGTATTTTATTATTCTATTTATTTCCAAAATAAATAGTTCCTTTTATAACTCAGTTTATTTCTCTAGATAAATATTTCTTTTTCTATTTCATTTGAAAATGTTAAATATTTTCCCTTTTCCATACATTTTTATTTGCAAAGCAGTTTGCAAATATTTTCTTATTCCTTTGTTTACCAATATTTCCCTTTATATCTGTTTTACAAATATTTCTCCTCTATATTTGTTTTTTTCAAATATTTCTCCTTTATATTTGATTCCGCAAATATTTTCCTTTATATTTGATTTCACAAATATTTTACTTTACTCAAGTTCTTTGATTCTATACTTATTTTCTTCTATGAAATTCTTTTCCTTTCATATATAAAATCTATTGATTGTATATAAACAATTCATTTTCAAAATATACTTTGAAAATCTCCTTTTCACTTCCCGGTATCACTTATGGTATAAAAATACCAAATCAAAGGGGTTGATCATCATCCAAACACACGGTTTCAACAATAAATGATATAACACATCATATATCAGAATATATGAAAAACGGTAAATAAATGTTGAGGAACCCAGTTGGGTCCCTCCGACCTGTTTCCCTGCATCCACAGATGTCAGTCAACATGATTAACATGAAGGTAAAATATTCTGATAAACAGAATCAATACTTCGATACGATTTATATATATCGTTATCGATGATTTCAACCAACTGACTAGCAGTTCAACCAAACAATCAACATACAGCAATCCAACCAAGATTTATCAATTCTAAAAATACTTTATAAAAATATAAAGTGTTCAGAGTTAGTGAGAATTACTCACCTTGGTTGGAGATCGTTAAATAACGATATTTGTCCGTCGGTTCAGATTGGACAATTTATTTTGCAATAAATTGTAACGGGTTTCAATCCACTCGCGGTCAGTTCCATTGGGTAGTGTCCGTCCATACGATCCTAACGGATCCTGTTTTGTTGAATTCCGATAATATATGCATAAGTTAGGCCAATTTAAAATTGATACACTATTTTGATTTAACTTACTTGATTAAATTAAGTTCGGGCTTTACCAATTTATAACGGCCCAACTACCCTTCTTAAAATGCAGACCCGCCCCTTCCATTTTCCAACTTCCAGGTCGTTGCTTCCATGCTTCATGAAATCACCATTTCCATTTTACTTTCTCTTGGGTTTCTTTTCTCTCCTCTTTTTTTTTTCTCTTATAAAATACTTGGGCCTTAACACTTAAAACTTGGCCATCCCATATACTGTTGTTTAGCCTGCAACCAAACTCATAGCCCTCTCCCATCCTTCCTTCTTCCCCGATGGTTCAGACGCAAGCTCCACAAAAGTCCTCTTCCATTCCCACGCCTTCGATCCATTTTCTCTCCTTCTCGGTTCAACTAAAATCACAACTAATCACCAACGAAAACTCCTGTAAAACCTCTACATCCCCGTCCCAATTTTACAGAACTCGACATCACCATTCACATCACGTCGAAACCCAATTTCGGCTTGCCTACCTAAAAGCTGCGACAACTTTTGTCATGGGAATACCCAAAATTTTGCAAACTGGTATCTCTTCTACTCACAAACCCAAAACCGAGCTTCGATTTAAGGATCAAGGCTTCTATCCGCCGCGTTGCTTAACCCTATTCTTCCTGTAAACCTTCGAGCCCCAATTCCTGACGTCGCACCCTTCGAAAACCCACCACAGATGAAGATCAACGTTTCTACAACTCGCAATTTCCATCCTATGATTTTTATTTTCATTTTAGAATTTTCTAGGAATTTAGAAGGGGATTTAGAAGTTCACGATTTGTAAAAGAGGCATGGAGGCTGGTTTCTGGTTTTGCCAAGAGTGGTTTAGGGTTAGGTTATGGGTATGGGTATTTATAGAATAGGTTTTATATTTTTTTATTCGATTATTATATTTATTATTTTCGTATCGCTACTTGTATACGCTATTTAAAAATCACTGTGAGAACATACAATACCCAAAAATCACCAAACTGGACATGCACCTTTAGTTTGACATTACGGTCCCAACGAAACTGGTTTCGTCGAATTCCGACTCTGTATGCTCACACAGCGTATTTTTAACCGTCCAAAAATTGACTGTTTTTCACTCTAAAAATCCGTACGGCCACATACTGACTCTAAAAATCACGAAACTTGGAATCTAGCAATAATTTGACGCTGCGGACCCAACAAAATTAGTTTCGTCGAAATCCGACTTCGTTTGCAAAAGTGGCTATTTTTAAAGTCCTAAATAGCCCTTTTAAATATATAAATATATTTAAAAACAATTAAATTTAATATTTAAAAATAAATATTATCGTATATATTCACATATGATATACCACAGCTTTAAAATAATTATATCAGAGTTTATAACTCGATATTCAAATTCCAGTATTAATTCGATATTCAAATTATATAGAAAATCCATTTATAACGTAAATAAAGCGTTGCAAAATATAAAGGAATTCCATAGCGACTATTCTAAAATTTGATTTGGACATAAAACAAAATCTACACGACGAAATCCAGATTTTTCTCTTCTACTAGAAAAATATACTCCACCAGCTCCACACGTTTCTTGTTTCACAAAAACCCGGCTTAAAACGAATCCTGTATATCCAGTTGAAGTTCGAATCGCCAAATAGCAAACTGCAGCGCCATTTCGAGCTCTATTATAATTATAATATAAATTATACGTTCAAACGGCGTTTATAAATATATTCGTCGATATAATTCTATATAAATTGAATTATATATATATTTTATATTGCCCATTCACACAATACTGTGAATTCCACTATCTCTGACTATTTCAGAAATAAATATATGATTCTATTATTTAATCTAATTAAATATTCACTATAATTCAATTCAACGATCATTTAATTATCTAAATCACTATTCAAATAATTAAATTAATTAATTATTCTGTTGCTAAAAATGCGGGTCGTTACATTCTTCCCCCCTTAAAATAATTTCGTCCTCGAAATTGCTAAGGTAGAGAACACCCCTATTAACTAGTTTCGAATTATTCGTTTACTTCTTTAATTTCAGTTTCAACTGAATTTATTTATTTCAATTAATTTATTACTTCGTTTCTATAAACGAAATTTTTCAAAACTCCTGAAAATTTTCTAACACCCGAAATTTCCAAAAAATTCGCCAGCACCTCCTTTGTACTGGGAGCATCGGGAAAATCCCCAAACCGCCACACAGGCCTCTCCAATTCAAAAGAAAATCAAACAGCCAAGCGGCTTGCCAATTCGGCTCATCAAAATCTCATCAAACTCATATGAATATAAATGTGTACCTTTTTGTCAGGCATTCAACTCTGCTATCAATTTAGCATATACCAATGTATCCCCAATCCATTTTTGTCTCCAACACAGCCATTTGCTTATAACCAAGCCAAATTCCAATCAAACTGCAATTCAAATTTCTTGCTCGACCATCCATTTCTATCCCAGATTATCTCTAATCCAGTCCAATTCTACTTGGTACCATTCTATTTCAATTCAACTCAATTTCCACTGAACTGCCTTCAATTCAATTTCAAATTTTCTTTCACAAATTTCTATTTAATTTGTGTTTATATCAATAATCTGTACCTGAGAATTTCAAACAGCTTTGCCTTTTCCAAAAATCAAATTATTTATTTGGAATATCAAACAACTTGTTTTCTCAAAACAATTCAAAAACAAACTCTTTGGTAGTAATCCGTCACTTACAAACCCGAAAATGAACACCGATGATGTCCGGATCAACATCGGAATTTATTTTCCAGTTACTGAAGTGAGTTCAATACTATGTCACTTTCAAAATCATTTCTAAACGCTTTCATTTTGAAATTATTTCAAAATATCCCTTTCAAAGCCTGTAACAAATTTAAAATCTCCCAGGATTTTAAAATTCTCTTATATTTAACCTAGACTCATTTTACACACTTTTTCCACATTTCCAAAATTATAATTTCAATTCTGATTTAAATTCAGATTTAATTCATCTGATTTCATATATTTCACTTATATGAATTCTGATTGGTTATTTACATAACTATTTCACATTTTATAATCTTATTCGATTATAATAACAACCAACACATCCAATATATGATAATATTTCAAATAACTATACTTTGTTTATATCAAAATATAATTTGGGTAAAATTATTTCATTTACCCTCTTTCAAAACATACTGTGTCGGTCCATCGTATTCAAGCGTTTAGAAACCCCTATCGATACAGTGGATCAAACTGATCGACCAGAATTCATAAACAACTCAACCAATAAATCTCCACAATATAAAATCATTTTATATCAAATAACAAATACGTTCACTCGTATATATACACTCAAACTCAATCTAGGGTATTGCTAACCCCATCTCTACTGAGTCACGCCACAGAGCCAAGGTAATACTTAACCTTTGCTCTGATACCACTGTAACGACCCGGGAAAAAACGACCTTGGTTATCCGATATATAACACCTATCGAACAATCAAAAGTCGAAATTACCGGATAGTCCAAGAAAGAAATTAGAGGGTGAGGATAGATAAGATAGAAAATTAGAACAGAAGAAGAAGAAGAATACAACAACATCAGAGTAACACGAATCTCACAGCGGAACGAATAAAATATAATAGACAACATACCTTGAAATCAAAGTAGTATATGTATATCATACCATTATCAGAGTACAACACTTTCATCACAGCGGAATAATCAATAGCTAGAAAAATCTTGAAGCCTCCTGCTCTAAGCTCTTCAAGCATACCTGTAAATCCTGACTACTTGACTGCCCGTACAAATTTGGGCACCCAAGAGTTTAGGGAAAACAAAACAAAATAAACTCTGGGTCAGTCATGGGACTGGTGTGAGTAAACTCAAATCATTCGGTTTAACTTTCAAAATCCTTTTGAAGGAAAAGATAATCGTAAGACCAATCCACACATAAACACGGACGGTTTTTACCTTACGATAACCCAAAACACTTTGGAAATCATATATTATCTGATATTATAATAATGTCTAATCACAAGTAATTAAAATCTAGTAGAACGCTTGCATCTCACGCTCTACATATATAGCATATAATCAAACTCGCGGGAACTTATTGGAAATGGGATTCCAACTTGACAAGGTATGGGACCACCTTCCGAACGTGTATCTCTAGAGGCAAATACACTGGGTTCAACAAGAACATCTTGCAACCCGGCCCACACATGACCGACCACTCATTTCGCTTGAGTGTATCGAATGTATATCACCAACGGTTGGGATCAGCAACCGTCTCCCGAATGGGACAGCATCGATTGATTTAAGAACAAAAGGAATTTCTCTAGATAGGTGATCATACACCCTACTTCGGAGCGACCGACTTAGCCATGCTGCCTGCCCGATTTTTGTCATTTCCTGGTTGATGAGGCTTGAGGTCATAACGTATCTTTTGACAGATCACACCTCCATTACTTTGAATGCCACATCGTCATACCCGCCAAATCACAAATTGATTTCACCAAAAATACCACGGGTATAAAGCTAAGAGAAACGAATTCCTCCGCCACCAAACGTAAGTACGTTTGAAGAGATCAACTTACGCGATCCTTTGAATATACTCTGTCAGACACTCGTCCATTCACGTTTGTCCTGGGACTGGACAAACCGAAGGCACTATTCTGTAAACAGGATAGCCCTTGCACAACTCCGTCTTCAATATATTCAGCGTACTTGATTCGCAACGCTTATGCTAATACGGAGTGGTTCTCTGGATAATAATCCAACCGGTCTCCCCATATTAACAACGTAAAATGGTCAAAAACTTTGATAGTCGGTGATTTAACTATCAAATGAAAACATGTCTGTGTGCAAACAACGATATTATTTCCCGAAGGAAATTCTATCGAACAATCATCATTTCATTCATTCGTCCATTTCCCTATTCCTGTTGTTTAATGTTTCTTATTCACTATATTTAGAAAATATATATCATTATCATTGGAAAACATTTCCATCTCTTGTTTATATATTCAGAAAACAATTCTGCTTCTCATTCGGAAAACATTTCCAAATCTATTTCATTTGGTTTCCACTTAACCACTTTTCACCATCGAATCTTAACCATTTCTTAGTTAAAAACGAAGTCAATCAAGTTGGGGTATAGTTACCTCTCAGACCTTAACTGAACAACATTTCTAACTTCGAAATAGGAAAAGTTCAACTTTCCAATCTTTAACACTTCTTTACGACATTCTCGGATTTTATCTACAAATCCGCTTCTCGTATGGAAAAACACTTGATTATAACAATGGTGTTATAATCCCCTGCATCCGAATAAAATAACTTCAATTTGACTTTTACTTTCTAACTCGAATATATAACGAACTACTAATTATCGACACCTTTTTGGTTAACCCTAATCTATAACCTTTATTCTATTAACTCTTACTGGATTAACTCTTATTCGGATAACTCGGTCAGATTTCCTCATTTTGACCCACTTACTTGATCAGTTCAACTGGACTAACTTAGCTTAATTAACTCGACTAAATTACTTTTATCGATTAACTAATATTTGACTTGACACCATTCGCTCGACTCTAGATCGCAGCGATCACAATGGTTACGCCTGATTCCCTCAGGAAACATCTGTCCGCCTTAGGCTATCTGCAGCCCTGCGAATTACGCTAGCAGTCGTGCTCACTGGTAGCTTATCTTGAATGACTACTTCTGTTTAACTCTATCTCGAATAACTAAATTCGAGCAAATCTAATTGATTAACTGATATTCCATCATCCCTCATTCGATTACTATATTGGATAACTCTAGTTCGATTAGACTCTAATCGATTAACTCTAACTAATTAACTTTAATTGGTTAACTCTAACTAACTAACTCTAAATGTTTACTCCAACGGTTTAACTCTACGGTTTAACACTAACGGTTTAACTCTAACAGTTCAACTCTAACAGTTTAACTCTAACGGTTGATCTCAATATATTTATTCTATTCGATTAACTCTATTGGATCAACCCATTTCGAATAACTAATATTCAATAAACTTCCTTTTGAATAAACTGATATTCGATAACTTTACTTCGAGTAACTCTTATTCGATAAATTCTCTTTCATACAAATTCAGTTTCAAATATCGATGTGGAAATCGATTTTTACTTCTCTATATAAGTCTTGACTTATATACTCTATTTATCCCAAAGATAAATAACTAAATTAATTTATAAAACTTTATTTATAAATTAACCTTCTCACTTTATCTGTTAAAACAGATCTTTCTTAAATTCTCACTTTGAATTCATATCCTGTTTACCCGTGTGCGAAGCACGGGCCTAAATTCTTCTTAGTGTAAAATTTTCCTTTATTACACTTTAGCCAATTTCAAGTATTTTATTATTCTATTTATTTCCAAAATAAATAGTTCCTTTTATAACTCAGTTTATTTCTCTAGATAAATATTTCTTTTTCTATTTCATTTGAAAATGTTAAATATTTTCCCTTTTCCATACATTTTTATTTGCAAAGCAGTTTGCAAATATTTTCTTATTCCTTTGTTTACCAATATTTCCCTTTATATCTGTTTTACAAATATTTCTCCTCTATATTTGTTTTTTTCAAATATTTCTCCTTTATATTTGATTCCGCAAATATTTTCCTTTATATTTGATTTCACAAATATTTTACTTTACTCAAGTTCTTTGATTCTATACTTATTTTCTTCTATGAAATTCTTTTCCTTTCATATATAAAATCTATTGATTGTATATAAACAATTCATTTTCAAAATATACTTTGAAAATCTCCTTTTCACTTCCCGGTATCACTTATGGTATAAAAATACCAAATCAAAGGGGTTGATCATCATCCAAACACACGGTTTCAACAATAAATGATATAACACATCATATATCAGAATATATGAAAAACGGTAAATAAATGTTGAGGAACCCAGTTGGGTCCCTCCGACCTGTTTCCCTGCATCCACAGATGTCAGTCAACATGATTAACATGAAGGTAAAATATTCTGATAAACAGAATCAATACTTCGATACGATTTATATATATCGTTATCGATGATTTCAACCAACTGACTAGCAGTTCAACCAAACAATCAACATACAGCAATCCAACCAAGATTTATCAATTCTAAAAATACTTTATAAAAATATAAAGTGTTCAGAGTTAGTGAGAATTACTCACCTTGGTTGGAGATCGTTAAATAACGATATTTGTCCGTCGGTTCAGATTGGACAATTTATTTTGCAATAAATTGTAACGGGTTTCAATCCACTCGCGGTCAGTTCCATTGGGTAGTGTCCGTCCATACGATCCTAACGGATCCTGTTTTGTTGAATTCCGATAATATATGCATAAGTTAGGCCAATTTAAAATTGATACACTATTTTGATTTAACTTACTTGATTAAATTAAGTTCGGGCTTTACCAATTTATAACGGCCCAACTACCCTTCTTAAAATGCAGACCCGCCCCTTCCATTTTCCAACTTCCAGGTCGTTGCTTCCATGCTTCATGAAATCACCATTTCCATTTTACTTTCTCTTGGGTTTCTTTTCTCTCCTCTTTTTTTTTCTCTTATAAAATACTTGGGCCTTAACACTTAAAACTTGGCCATCCCATATACTGTTGTTTAGCCTGCAACCAAACTCATAGCCCTCTCCCATCCTTCCTTCTTCCCCGATGGTTCAGACGCAAGCTCCACAAAAGTCCTCTTCCATTCCCACGCCTTCGATCCATTTTCTCTCCTTCTCGGTTCAACTAAAATCACAACTAATCACCAACGAAAACTCCTGTAAAACCTCTACATCCCCGTCCCAATTTTACAGAACTCGACATCACCATTCACATCACGTCGAAACCCAATTTCGGCTTGCCTACCTAAAAGCTGCGACAACTTTTGTCATGGGAATACCCAAAATTTTGCAAACTGGTATCTCTTCTACTCACAAACCCAAAACCGAGCTTCGATTTAAGGATCAAGGCTTCTATCCGCCGCGTTGCTTAACCCTATTCTTCCTGTAAACCTTCGAGCCCCAATTCCTGACGTCGCACCCTTCGAAAACCCACCACAGATGAAGATCAACGTTTCTACAACTCGCAATTTCCATCCTATGATTTTTATTTTCATTTTAGAATTTTCTAGGAATTTAGAAGGGGATTTAGAAGTTCACGATTTGTAAAAGAGGCATGGAGGCTGGTTTCTG
Source organism: Allium sativum (assembly GCA_030737875.1). Lineage (NCBI taxonomy): Eukaryota > Viridiplantae > Streptophyta > Magnoliopsida > Asparagales > Amaryllidaceae > Allium > Allium sativum. The sequence continues at coordinate 1,029,012,596 of CM060918.1, forward strand.
GTTTTGCCAAGAGTGGTTTAGGGTTAGGTTATGGGTATGGGTATTTATAGAATAGGTTTTATATTTTTTTATTCGATTATTATATTTATTATTTTCGTATCGCTACTTGTATACGCTATTTAAAAATCACTGTGAGAACATACAATACCCAAAAATCACCAAACTGGACATGCACCTTTAGTTTGACATTACGGTCCCAACGAAACTGGTTTCGTCGAATTCCGACTCTGTATGCTCACACAGCGTATTTTTAACCGTCCAAAAATTGACTGTTTTTCACTCTAAAAATCCGTACGGCCACATACTGACTCTAAAAATCACGAAACTTGGAATCTAGCAATAATTTGACGCTGCGGACCCAACAAAATTAGTTTCGTCGAAATCCGACTTCGATTGCAAAAGTGGCTATTTTTAAAGTCCTAAATAGCCCTTTTAAATATATAAATATATTTAAAAACAATTAAATTTAATATTTAAAAATAAATATTATCGTATATATTCACATATGATATACCACAGCTTTAAAATAATTATATCAGAGTTTATAACTCGATATTCAAATTCCAGTATTAATTCGATATTCAAATTATATAGAAAATCCATTTATAACGTAAATAAAGCGTTGCAAAATATAAAGGAATTCCATAGCGACTATTCTAAAATTTGATTTGGACATAAAACAAAATCTACACGACGAAATCCAGATTTTTCTCTTCTACTAGAAAAATATACTCCACCAGCTCCACACGTTTCTTGTTTCACAAAAACCCGGCTTAAAACGAATCCTGTATATCCAGTTGAAGTTCGAATCGCCAAATAGCAAACTGCAGCGCCATTTCGAGCTCTATTATAATTATAATATAAATTATACGTTCAAACGGCGTTTATAAATATATTCGTCGATATAATTCTATATAAATTGAATTATATATATATTTTATATTGCCCATTCACACAATACTGTGAATTCCACTATCTCTGACTATTTCAGAAATAAATATATGATTCTATTATTTAATCTAATTAAATATTCACTATAATTCAATTCAACGATCATTTAATTATCTAAATCACTATTCAAATAATTAAATTAATTAATTATTCTGTTGCTAAAAATGCGGGTCGTTACACAACGACTGTCGCTCCTAGCTAATTACCCCCATTTCGAACACAATAGGATATGTTTCGTAACCCAATTCAACTGTTACGTTAAGTTTCCATCAAAATTAAAATATAAAATAATATATATTTAATTTGAATGCACATTTTAATTTACCAGGGCCACATACTGATTCTGAAAATTCCCGAAAAATAAATCTAGCTATGTTGGGATGATACAGTCCCAACAAAACTGATTTCGTCAAATTTGAAGACCATTTAAAAAATGACCATTTTTTGGTCGATCCAAATTGACTACAACTGTTAAAACATGTTTAACTTCGCCACGCTCACATATTGATTTCAAAAATTATGAAAATTAGAATATAGAAATAACTTGGCATCCCGGATCCAACGAAAGTGGTTTCGTCGAAAACGGAGGTCGTTTGCAAAATCACTATTTTTAAGGGCTATAATTCTATAGCGACAATTCTGAATTTTCAACTGGGCATAACTTTTTATTCCCGCTATGAAATTTCAATTTTTCGGATTCGTTGGAAATATATTTTTCAATAGATTCTAATATTTTTGGTTTCACCAAAATCTGGTTTATTTTGAATCCTGTACATTCATTTGAAATTTGAAATCAAATTTTCAAACTACCGCGCCATTTCCAATTCCTTTTATATTTAAAATAAATTTTTATATTCAAACTTCGATTTATATAAATATATACGTTCTATTTTTGTTCAAAATAAATTTCTTGTCATTATTATTTAAAATAAATCATTTTAAATATTCAAAATTCATTAAAATTACCAAAATAAAATTTTTATATTGATTCTGATTTTGCCGGTTGTTACAGTCTCCCCCACTTAAAATCTTTTCGTCCTCGAAAAGGAACGGAGCTGAAAGTTGTTTAACTAATCAACTCAACTTTCAGTTTGGGTTTCATTCTTCAACTTTTCAGTTTCTAAAAATTTTTCAATTCTTCAAAAATTTCGCTAACACTCTAAATTTTCGAAAAATTTCGCCATAACCTCCTTTGTACGGGGAGCATCGGGAAAATCCCCAAACCTCCACACAGGCCCTCTCATCTCAAAAAGAAAAAGAAAAAGCCAAGCGACTAGCCAGTCGGCTCATAAAATCATCCAAACCCAATTAATTAGTAAATGTGTACCTAGTTGTCGGTCATACAATTTTATTCCTCTTCTCTAGCCTCCTTGCAATGACCTGTTCAATGTATATAAATGTATATGCGTGCAATTCCAAACAATTTTCAAATCAGTCCAATATTTGATTCAATTTGGCCTATATTTACCATACATTTACATGTTGGTTCAAATGAATAATCACACAACATAATCATCAATCAGTTAGTTGATTAGCTTTTCAAATTCATAACCTTGATATATATACCGAAAATCATGTTTTTGATGCCAGTTCACAACAATAAGCCCTATCTAATTTTGGTTCTCACACTAGTCAATTGGAGATATATAGATGTCCCACTTTCGAAGCTCGAAAATAAATGCTGGTGATGATGCGTCAATCATCGGAATCATGGCCGAGCGACTAGAGTGTGACTCCATATCTATCCAGTATATTAAAACTTCGTATATACGTTCATGACGCGTATATGCAAAATCTCATATACTCGATTGTCCAAATAAATATCAAATAAATATCCAAATACGTATAATCAGATTTAATTTTCAAAATTAAAATCGTTTTCATTTTTAAAAATAGCACTCTTCCAACTCGTTCTAGGGCATTACTAACCCTATCTCTAACGAGTCATTCTCATTGGATATTACTAATCCAATCTCTGATGAATTCTTTCGTTCGGTTCTGACGTGTCTTGTTCTCTGAGCTCTGTAAACCAAAGCTCTGATACTAAAATGAGAGAACCCGAACTTCCCCGGTCTCCGAAGAGAAGAGAAAGAACATATTGCTTTGAGAACAAGACGAATCAGAACACGAACAGAAGAAAATTTCATTACTTATTACAACAATTTCATCAGAATACAAGAATATGCAGAGTATGAATAAATATTACACATTTACTAAACATCAGAGATTTACAAATTACAATGCAGTGGAAAATAATACAAAACACAACTGAAAGGAATATACGGATACAGAGCTTTCCGAATATCATTCCAGCTGTAAACCAGGATCCTGTGAATATAAATCTGCAAAACCGAAACTACTAGCTGCCCGTGTGAAAAATAGGGGCACCCAGAGTTTAGGTTAAAACAATAAACTCCAGGTCAGTCATGTGACTGGTGTGAGAACTAAAACAGTCATTATTTTGATTTTAAAGTTAGGTAAATCAAGGGACTACGCCGTATCGCACGGAGCGGGTTTACCCTCAAGAATACCAGTGTATAAAACAAAAAGCCAATGCTAAATAAAGAACAATGAAGCCGTTATAAGACTCAGGTCCCATCACACAATGCAACGCAAGCCGGAGGATAGATTTTTACCTTATAATAGCCAAATATGCTTGGTACGTGAAATTTCAACTTTTATTATTACTATAAGTGAAGAAATCAACTTCAAATATAAATGTAACAATCATAGACGGCATAGTGCCCCATTCCACTTTGTCTCCAAACTAGGCTCTACAAATAAAACCGAAACGTCACATATTGGAAATTGGATTTTCATCTGTGAACCAAGGCAAGGGATCGTCCTTACCGCTTCGAGACTATCTAGCCCATGTATCAGGAACAACCGCAACTACATCTTGGATCTTCAGGGCCGGTCCACTCGATGTGGATTAAAATGCCTGAACCATGCGTTTCTCCACCCTATGGGGCGTAAATATGGTATGTATAATGACCATCTATCGGCTCCGCAGAGACCAAAATAATCGCGGCGCCTCGCTATCCATCATCCACATAAGTAAAATGTCAGGGCTTGCAAAACGCTGACACTACTCCTAGCTAGAAGGAAATGCATGTCCTCCTTGTAGTCCTCTCCTGTTTCTGGTTCACACCGGGGTGTGAGGCTTGCGAATTAACGCAACACAAAGCTATGCTATATTAAAGCCATGCTTTGATCATCAACCACAAGAATCTGCTTTTCAATAGAAGCCTTGATCATTTGCATCTCAGCATGCCACACAGGCAATTCACGCTATGCAACCGATGTCTATCAATCACACAGGATGAAATCCAATTTCAGACATACAGTCCATTCATAAGTTCGTTCTGGGTCTGATCGAAACCGGAGGCACCCTATTCCTCGTCCTGTATGTCCAATACAAGAGAGGGGTCCTCGCATATCTGGTTGATCTCCAAGTACATCTGGACGATCACCACTTATTACCCTGTCTTGGGTGTACAGCCCAATAAAGACATCAGTAATCATCCAAACGAAGTGAAGACCTCCAGTCTTCCACCATCATCTTCATCTTCGACATATCGTCGAATCAGTTATTCAAAATGGGATAAACCTGGTCTTTCTGAATAACTCACCTATATAATAAACAAGTGTTATAAAAACACAACATACGCCTCATTCCAATCCAGAATATTCTTTTATTTAAATATTCATATACTTTGGGAAAGGTTCTCATTAATTTTATCAAAGATAAATTCTTTAAATTTATTCTTTAATCTTCCTATGGATATCAATTCAAACCAAATTATGGTTTATCCAAACTATTCGGGATTAGCGCACCTTACCGAAGTAATCATTTGTTTAATTTCCTAATCCGAACCTATTCATCCCATGAAGCAAAACTGGTAATACTTCATATCTAGCATCACAGTGTTATCGGTAAATTCAATTACCATTTCACATTCAAATCTAATTAAAGATTTAACTATTGCTTGGAGTAAAACTGGTGGTACTCCATTCTCGATCATTTCTCGAATTTGATAATTTTAGTTATCAAATTCACCTTTCAATCTATTTAAAGATTCATTAAAACTCCGATTTAGTTTTAATTTCCAAAAATCATTACTTAATGATTATTCAAAGTTAAGAAATAAATCTTAACTTTAACTGGGTTAAAGAACTAATGTCATTTAAAACACAGCTCACGATTAACCCAAAATATCATTCCATTAACAATGGAATCTTCACGCAAAACATATCAATATATATAAAATCGATACGAACTTCCATATCCAACCGATAATATAAATGGAATAATGACAAGGCCTATTAAATTCCATATATATAAACAGTCTTCCTATACAGAAGCCCACTTCGATTATTACCAAATCGAATTCCATTCAATTACAATTTATTATGTTAAATTAGAAAACTTTACTTTGGAAAATCTCCTTTAAATCTTAACAAAAGATTTATGAATTCCAAATCACATTTCCCTGTTAATCGGGTTAAAGAACGAATGTCGTTAAAACATAGTTCACGATAAAGCCAATTCACATTCCATTTTATTCCAATTATTAAGTATAATTGGAAACTCTAACAATCTTAATTAAAAGATTTATTCTCTTCACTTAGGGTTCAAGAACAGTGTCACTAAAGACACCGTTCACGACAAACCCAAAATCCCATTTGATATTAAATACAAGACTCCGAATAGAAAATGTATTGACTTATATTCAATATCAAATTCTGATCTCAACAAACATCGTATTGGAATAACAATATATATATATATATATCTTCCAAATTCCTCCACAATGCCTGTGTAATCACGGAATCCAATATCGAAATATTCCGAATATAATTTCGATTCAAATCCATTCCAATTCATATATTTCTAGTTATTTTTAAAACCATTTCAAATCTAATTTATTTATTTAAAAATAATTGGATTATAATTCTATTTCATAACTAGTTCATTTTGATAAAAAAACTATTATTATCTTTTAAAATAGGGAATATTTCATCCCAATTCTTTCCAAATCATTTCTTATGATTTTACACTAATTAGTGATAGTTTTAATAATTTTATCAAGGCCCGTACAATCTGATTTTCATAAACGGTCACCGGACTGCACTTACAACGACCTTTTCCCAATTTGATTTGGACATAATTCCAAATCCAACCGTTAGATTTTAAATCTCTAATATTTGTTAGAAATCTCTTTTCGATACAAACCCAACGGTTCTGATTTTAGGAGAATCCGACGATTGGATCTCCCGTAATGTCCGTTCGAAGTCAATGGTCGAAATTCACGAACTGCCACGGTGCGGCGCGTTCTATTCTGGCCATTATATATATAATATATATATTATATATATTTCGTCGACTTCCATTTGAAACGTATTTTATAAATCATTTTAAATTTGTTTTCAAAATGATTTCAACTTCATATTCAATTTCAAATCAAAATTGAATATTTCATATCATCGATATATAAATGATAATATTTTCAAAACATTATATTTTGAAATCAATTCCTTTTCAATATTCATCATAAAAATGAGTAAAATCGATATAAATATCGTTCGCATCAAATGGCATTAATCTAATCAACTCATCTTTATATATTTAAATATATTCGTGTCCATCCCAAATCGGACACTTTTACTTAATACTGTTTTAAAATATTCATTATTTTAAAATATTTGTCAATTAAAAATATTCCTTCTTTCTGAATCGAAATCAGACACAGTCAATTACCATAAAATGTTGATTATTTGGATTTTATACAATACATGTATATAACAGCCACGATAAGCAATCAACCATCATCCAAAGTGCATTTTACACTGTATATGCATTAAATATGAATATTTAATGCTTACAATAGTCTATCAACCAATCGATCGACATACAACTAAACAGTTGGGATTAGCGTACGTCAAATATCCTCCCAACACCCGTGTGGGGTTTCAATCAACAAATACATATTTTATTTTTGCAGTTTGGGCGGTGTGTAAAATTTATCGTCCCAATCCATATCGGTCAAATGTATGTTCATAAACGAATCGTCTGATTTGTAAATGAATATTTATTTGTAAATGATTTGTGGACGACGGGAAGCAGTTCATATAAGCAGTTATAAAATAAATAGCTGAACAAGAAAATATGGTGAGGAGTTCTCACCTATAAGCTTAACCAAACACTGCGATTCTTCTTATGTAGAAAATCTTTGCCGTGCTTCCAACGAGATCTGTTTCATGCGGTATATGTTAAAAATCATGTTTTTAACATGACTATTTCTATAATTAAAAATCACATTCTTACCATTCAGTTTTCTATATAAAAATCAAATTTTTATTCGCTACTCCATTATAAAAATTGTATTTATATACCGATCTCTTCACAATAAAGATTAAATTTTTATTTTGCTCTCTTCACAACAAAGATTATATTTTTGTCTCGCTCTCTTCACAACAAAGATTGTATTTTTATCTCACTCTCTTCACAATAAAGATTATATTTTTCAAACAAAGTGCTATAAATAAAAATCGGATTTTTAAAATAAAGTTATATGAATAAAAATCAGATTTTTATTTGCTATTTATATACATAAATCATGTTATTTATATTTTAAGAATCATGTTATTTATTTAATAAAAATCACATTTTTATGTAAAAAAATCCTATATATATTTTCTCAAAACTATGGCATAAAAAATCAGATTTTTATTCGTTACAAAATAAATTAAACTAATTACATAATAATAAATAAAATAAAATAAAAAAGGAGAAACTCACTTTTCCATCGGTTTTTGCTCAGAGGAGGGGGTCCCACGTGCTGAATGGGGTCGGAGGAGTCGTTGATGGTGGCGAAGGGGCGACGTCGGTCAGGTGGTGTCGGCTAGGGCGGTGGCAGTTCGATTTGGTGGAGCTAGAGTTTGTGGGGGATCGGTTATGGCGTTCGAACGGAGAAGAGGGGAGTCGGGGGAAGAGCGACGTGACTGGGGAGCTCGCCAGAGGCGGGGCGACGCTGCGATCCGCCAAGGAGGGGAGTGGCACACTGATCGAGAATGTGGTGGAGCAGTTTTCTGATTTGAGAAGTTTATTTGGGGGAGGCGATTTTTTCTTGAAAAAGGGGAATGGGTTTGATCAAAGAAAATATTCATTGGGGGGGAGGGGGTAAGTGGAAAGAGAAAATTATATTTATTATTTATTTTTCCTTTTAAAATGTTGACTTTTTACTCTACCTCCAAACGAGACCCAACGACTGTCACTCCTAGCTAATTACCCCCATTCCAAATACAATGGGATATGTTTCGTAACCCAATTAGGCTGTTACGCTAAGTTGCCATCAAACTTAAAATATAAAACAATATATATTTAATTTGAATACACATTTTAATTTACCGGGGCCACATACTGATTCTGAAAATTCTAGAAAAATAAATCTGGCTATGTTGGGACGATACAGTTCCAACAAAACTGTTTTCATCAAATTTGAAGACCGATTGAAAAATGGCCTTTTTTTGGTCGATCCAAATTGACTGAAACTGTTAAAACACGTTTAACTTCGCCATGCTCACATATTGATTCCAAAAATTATGAAAATTGGAATGTAGCAATAACTTGACATCTCGGATCCAACAAAAGTGGTTTCATCGAAAACGGAGGTCGTTTGCAAAATCGCTATTTTTAAGGGCTATAATTCCATAACGACTATTCTGAATTTTCAACTGGGCATAACTTTTTATTCCCGCTATGAAATTTAAATTTTTTGGATTCGTTGGAAAGATATTTTCAAATAGATTCTAATATTTTTGGTTTCACCAAAATCCGATTTATTTTGAATCATGTACATTCATTTGAAATTTGAAATCGAATTTTCAAACTACCGCTCCATTTCCAATTCCTTTTATATTTAAAATAAATATTTATATTCAAACTTCGATTTATATAACTATATACATTCTAATTCTATTCAAAATAAATTTCTTGTCGTTATTATTTAAAATAAATCATTTTAAATATTTAAAATTCATTAAAATTGCCAAAATAAATTTTTTAAATTGGTTATTATTTAAAAGTCACTCCTCCGTTAGATAGATAATGATTCATCGATAAGGATAAATTATATATTATTGGATAATGTATGATCAACTGTGAGTGAAGTTCAGTTACTTTCTTTCTATAAGGTCAAGTACTTAAGAGCAGTACATAAGGTTAATATTATTCCATCTAAATAGCAATTTACAAAATCATACAAGAAAATAGTTTACATGAAACTCCAACATATCCTAGACCAATTGGTAAGTTGTGTGAGTCTAAAGATTGCATTAATAATTTTTCATGAAGGATCTCGTATAAATCTCCCTAGCAGGTTTTGGAAAGGACTGTCATTAGATGACATATTTAAGTTTTGAACATAAGTTTTATAAAATAAAACCAAGTCAATTTTATAAATAAAGAAATTCATAAAGCGTTTATGAATCCTTATTCTTTTGCAATTTGAAACAATTGTTGTTTCGAGAGATACCAACTTCATTGTGAAGGATTTTCTTTAAGAAATTATTGGTAGTAAAATGGAATTGGATACGATCCACAAATACAACCGATTATATGAGATGAAATGAAATCAACCAACCTGAATGAACATAAAACATTAGAATGTCTAGTAAGTGTTCTCATACATCGAAGAGAAATTATGAGTTTCTTATTTGACACTGAAATCGTATAATCCTCGATTGTTTAATTAAACCATTAAGGATGCTGACTCTATGTGGCATGGCGCGCAAATCTGAAAGAATTCCAAATATGCTATCATAATATAATTTTGATGGAACCGAAGGGATGTGATCTATTGGCTGAGATTGTGTCTTTATGAGAAAAAGTAATGCAGTTGGAATTAAATGAGCAATGTTGATAAGAATAATATCACAAATTTCAAATTGTTGAAATTAGCATAATAAATACGATATTCAACATGCTTAAGTTAATTCGGATTTACCCAAAAATTATTGCTTAATTAGACTTAGTGCGATTTGGGTTTGTGAGGCTTTGGATATGATCTGAGAAATGATACAAAAGTTTCATTTTATAAGCATTATGACCAAACAAGTATTTTAATAAAAATCAAGTAGTTTGATTTTTCAATCAAAATGCAAAGGAAGTGTGTGTTCGTAAGAAAGAGCGCTAAAAGGTACATTGATATTTCTAAACTTTAAGTGAACAACATGTTGTTGATTTTACTGTGATACATGTGTTAAAATTGACCTTAAGTGATGTCTTTTATAGCGAGTATAAAAGACCTTGGGAATATCCCAAACCGATATGCAAAGACACCTTATTAAATTGTTTAATATAGAAAATATGAGATGAGTCCCATATGCATTGGCAATAGGACTTAGTTTACATTTTATATTGTATGTAATATCATGACTTGTTTCAAAAGAAAGTCGGCCTCAGAACTTCCATGGTCACTAACTATCGCTGATTTTTCTCCACCCTTCCACTTGCCCTCTGTGTTCTTCCTCCTCTTTTCTTCCACATCGATTCTTCTTCCCTCCATCTCTCAACCCTTAGTTAGTTTTCATAGTGGTGGTCTTTGGCCTCTTTCAACCTAAACCTTATTCCTACAGTTCTGACATTTTTACTCCCGCCATTCGCTTCGTCGATGACTATTTCCTGACCTCACCCACCTTTGCTACATCGCACGGTGGCTTTCATTCCCATTTTTTTCAAAACGTAACGTCAACTCACGATCTTTCTCTATAACTCTACGCGGCAATAGACCTTGACCATCGAAGGCTAACCCTAGGGTCTGGATCTCCTTGGCGACGAGCGGGTAAGTAATTCTTTTACTGTGCGTTTCTTGTGGACTTATGGTTTGTTTGGCAGTGTGATTTTGACCGATTGGGTTTGCTTGAATGTTTCAACTTATGGTGTTCTTGCATTGTCAAGTTTTGGTTGTTGTTATGGTCTCTACATTTAGCATTTGTGCTACTTTCGTCGAACTGGTGGGTGTTTTCTAAGGGGGAGGGTGAGGTATTTTGGAAGGCAAGATGTACTGCTAGTCAGTGTGTTAATTTTCAGTTGGTGGCTCCTTTGGCATACTACTGGCTTGGCCTTTGGAGGAGGTGAGTTAGGGAAGTTATTGTTATTGTATTTGAATACCGTCGGTGTGCTTTGGGAGGTTTTCAGGTGATAGTCTATGTAGTACGATTCTGGTTTTGCCTTGTGAATATACTAGGAATTAGCTCAATGGTTTATCTATAGTTGATATACCTGGCTGTCGAAGTTGGCAGTGGGTGACTGCCGCAACTTCATGGGATTGTGAGATTATCTTCTTGCACCTTTATGTGTAATTGTTTTTGGGACTGTGTTTGCAGCCTATGTAATTTTGTGTGCGTTTTCTTTTGCTAAGTCGCACCCCGAGCGGGGATGTTCTACTATTCTAGATAGTTTTGTAGTGGCTTAGCTCTGTAAAATGCCTAAAATAGATAGATGATCGGTCTATCTTCTGCATTTATTAGTTTTCATTAGTTGTTTTAATGAAAAAATGTTACGGACCACTACAAAAAGTGGGTGGCCTTGCCAAAAAGGATGAGATCCAAACCCTTTCCATTTCTTCTTACGATGAGAAACATGCTTGGACTCATGATTAAGAAGATGCTTCTTATTCGAGTTTCTCCGATCTTCCAACTCAACATCACTATCAAATTCCTTTTCGACTGCTTCAAGCTAAAGGGCCTCATCTACTAAATCATCAAAGGAATGTCTCAAATGTAGCAAGAGGGATTTCTTCAAATATTTTTTAAGGTCCGAAACAAACTTGAGATTTTTCTTGCGAGAAGTACTATTGTGCTCAAAACCATACTTAGACAATGCTTTGAATAAGGTAACATACTCCATAACCGTCGATTTCCCTTGCTTAAGCTCAAGGAAACGTTGAGCCAAGATAGACTCCTCAGATTCAGGCATGAACTTAAGTTCAAATCGCTCCCTAAACTGCTTCCACTCAAGGGTAGCCTCATCGAGCTCTGCAATAAGAAGCTCATACCAATCCAAAGCATGATCCTGTAGCACGGTAGATGCCACATGGACATAATGATGACTGGAAATCTCCATGCGAGTAAATATACGTTTGTAAGTACGAACCCAAGCTTGAACTTCTAGAACTAGCTCAGTGCCTTTGAATGGCTTTCCACCGAGGTGAGTAAAATCACTACACATATACGCAAACACCGACTTGCATGGAGGAGAAGAACGAGATAAAAAAGTAGGCTGAGTGCTCCTGATAAGCTCAAGAATCTTATCAATTGACATATATACCCCTTCAGGTTGGGAGCCACCAGACGGCTCTGCACCTGAAGCTCGACCTTCAACACTCCTCGACATATCAGAAAATTAAGTTTGAACGGGATTATACACAAGCTGAGATGAATTCGATTCAATTCAACAAAAGTGGAATGCTTAGAAATTATATCGGTATTTCGAGATATGTTTCCTAAAGATAATGGAAAGCTAAAGGACTCGATTGGTGACAACCAAGATGGGGATGACATGTTCTTTGTAATGCACCTCAATGTAGTGTACTATGCATAATGTTCTGTGTTTTATCATGTCTTGTTTTGAACCTCACTCCGATACCAAAATGTAACACCTCACCCTGAGACCACCTTAATAACGAGTATTGCAGAGTAATACTGTCTATTAAGGCGGAGAATAGAGATGGATAGGGGCGACCACTTGTAATCTTGTATTAAACAAGTCCTAACTACATCGATGAAGGCTCTAGTTTTTTTTCATTTGTGGTTCGACATACTTATTACTCACATAATACAACATCACTAGGGTTTCAGGACCAATTCAGAACAAGACGAATATAATATAATAAATCACAGATCATAGAACAGAACAGAACACAGTCACGTATATATAATTTTTACACACATCAGGTACAGTACAAATACATATACACTGTTATATTCCCACAAAAGAATATATATACATATATACATCAAAAGGTGTCAAGCATGAATATGGGTACAACAAAACTTGACCAAGAAATATATAAAGCGAAGAAGTCCATTACAAAAGGGCAAGCTACAAAGTAAAAATCAACTTCCATAATTACCTGCAAATACTCGGTCTGACCCGAGCATTAACACACATGGATCAGTCTAGCTGGAATATTAGAACATCATATAATAAATAATAAGCACATATAAGTGATATTCTCTAGAGCATAAAAACTCCACGTCATGCTATAAAGCCTAGAATTGTGTTTTGGAAGAAATCGATCTACTCCCGCCTCTTTACTTTGCCATACACTGCCTTGCCAGGCTACAACGTAGTTTCCCCCCCATGCCATCGTCTGCTGGTCCACTTCGTTCGCAGTCATTTTGAATCCCTTCCAGGCTCCCAGCTTCTTCACAAATTCGCTATTCTCAAACCGTGCAATAACTGTAAGGTAACTTATTTGTTGGTTATCTGTATCATACATGTTATCAACAACTACTACTCTTTTATTAAAGTCCAGTTTATAATATATCATTCTTGAATCCTACGTCTTTAACTTTTCTACAACGAATTCAATAATTTATTTTATTGGGATGGGACAAGTCGAAGGTATACTAAATCCACGGCCGGTTATTGAGTTAGGTAGGCTAGGCTAAGGAATAGTGCAACCCACCTATCGGGCCAACCAAAAAATAACCCTAGTTCAAATTTTAAGTCGGCCAAAGAGAAATCACGGTATTTGCCTCCATCACCTAAGCGTCGTTGCATCCCATCCCAGCTCCTCCTCTAGACCTCCACATCTCCACTCCAATCGGACCAGTTCTAACACGACTTTAGGCCGTAGCTCAAAGTTATTAATAAATCAATGATTCTAATGATATAACATCTCTAAATTTTGGTTTCTGACTCCCTAAAAAGCTTAAAAGAAATAACATTTTTAGAAAATAATGCTATAAGAATTAGTTGCTTGCTCCAATTTAAGACTGCAGAAGCATTGGCCTGATGTTTCTGATTCTGTTAAATAAGTGTTAATACTTTTTCCCTATTAGCTGACAAGTTCAAGCCATAATTTATAATTAATTGTTGGTAGTTGTCATAATTCATATTTTTTCATAATGGATGATTGTTAAAAAAAATCGTTCATGTTAATTGATAGGTAAATTGATTAGTGATATCAAAACTATTTAGTTCTTTGATAATTGATCATTGATTATTTAACTTTTTAAATCAAATATCTGAATAAATAACTTAGTTGGCATTTTTTTAGTATATCAATTCATGGGACAGCTCACAGCTTTTCTAGGTTTTTCAATTATCTATTATGTATTTTGAGTGTATTTTCTCATGTTTGTGAACTTAATGGAATGATGGTTACAACTTTTTCATTATTATCATTGTTTTGTAAAAGAAAAAAAACTTCTCATCTAGGGCAACCTATTGTATAGAACTGGATTTAAATCTCGATTGTTATTACACTCCAGTTGGCTCTGTTCTCTTTTGTAATGATAATACCTATCAAACTAACTCAAGAACTTATAGTTATTTGGTTCTATCGAACGTTTAGCCTTATATCTTTGTTGTGATAAGGTTTACTGTATTGTTTGGTGTAACTATACCAACTCTTACACTTGAGGTTAACGATGATGCTAAAAACTTAAACAGTGACTTGTATTATAAACTTATTTAAATCGATTCCTTTTATAATAGGAAACAAAATGGGTAACTGCCTCGTGCAACCCGAAATATTAAACCTACACTGATTGTTTATTGTTTTTATCTTTATAGTATAAATTTGAGCTGGGGTTTATTCTGGAGTTATCATATTGCTGCTCCACCTCCATTTGGAAGTAACATGTTAAGATTTTTTTCCACAAGTTTTGTATGATTTAAAACATTAAGTTGGTGTGTTGTTAGAACGATTAGCGGTAGTGATTTTACTAGTAAAACAGCTAGTGGTAGCACAGTTTACTAGTTTTTCATTAGATACTATACCTAAAAATGGAAAGAGAATATTATTCTTTGAATTAATTTATTTTACGGAAAAAGATGATTATTTTGATTTATGTTTCCTTTGAGTGAGCTATTGTAGTATGTTCAATTTTGCAGTCAGTCATTTTTATATTCGACCTATTGTAATTAATGATTATATACTTAAGCGAAACCAAAATAAATGTGACTTCAGTAATACATCTGTTTCCCTGAGATTGTGAAACAATCTTGGGAAAAAAAACTGATTTGTTCTAGGAGCAGGGCAAGAAGTTGGAAAGAGTTGTGTTGTGGTCTCCATCAATGGAAAAAGAATAATGTTTGACCGTGGAATGCACAAGGGATACCTTGACAGTCGTAGATTCCCAGATTTCAATCTCATTTCGGAAAATGGAGATTTCACATCTTGCCTCTCATGCATTGTTATCACTCACTTTCATCTTGACCACGTTGGTGTTCTTCCTTATTTTACAAAGGTGTGCAAATACAATGGTCCCATATACATGACGCACCCAACAAAATTTTTGTCTCCACTAATGCTAGAGGATTTTTGTAAAGTGATGGTTGATAGACGAGGAGAGGATGAACAGTTTACTTATGAAAATATAGTTCAATGTATGAAGAAAGTAATACCAATAGACTTGAAGCAAACAATTCAAGTTGACAAAGATCTTGAAATCCGTGCTTATTATGCTGGGCATGTTCTTGGTGCTGCTATGATATATGCAAAAGTTGGAAATAATGCTATTGTTTACACTGGAGACTACAATATGACAGAAGATAAACATCTTGGTGTTGCTCAGATTGATAAACTTAAATTGGATCTTGTGATCTCCAAATCCACTTATACTACAACAATTCGAAATTCAAAATATTCACGAGAAAGGGAATTCTTAATGGCTATTCACAAATGTATAGCTAATGGAGGCAAAGTATTGATCCCTACTTTTGCATTAGGGAGAGCGCAAGAGTTATGTTTATTGCTCGATGATTATTGGGAGCGTGTGAATTTAACCATTCCTATATACTTTTCAGCTGGTTTGACCATTCAAGCAAATACATATTATAAAATGCTCATTAGTTGGAATAGTCAGAAGAATAAAGATGCTTATGCTAAAAGGAACATGTTCGATTTCAAGCACGTATGTCCATTCGAAAGATCAATGATACACGCTCTTGGGCCATGTGTTCTATTTGCAACACCATGTATGATTAGTGGTGGATTTTCTCTAGAGGTTTTCAAACAATGGGCCCCATATGAAATGAACCTAGTGACACTTCCTGGTTATTTTGTTGCTGGGACTATCAGACATAAATTAATGTCCAGTAAACCCACTACAATCAATCTGGATAAAGAAACTAAGGTTGATGTTAGATGCCAAATCCATCAATTATCCTTCAGTCCACATACAGATGCTAAAGGCATTATGGATCTACTTGGATTTCTATCTCCTAAACATGTTATACTTGTGCATGGAGAGAAACCTAAAATGGAAAAGTTAAAAGCAAGAGTGGAATCTGAACTTTGAATTGAGTGCTATTATCCTACAAATAATGAGATTGTGTCTATTCCAGCTTCACAAACTATTAAAGTTGAAGCAAGTAAACTGTTTATTAAGAATTGTCCAAATGCAAAAGTGCATTTGGAAAAAAGCTTACCTTTTAGCTCGGATTCATATTTGAGAGATAGTGAGATGTGGAAGTATAACAAAGATGAAAAAATAGCAGAAGGAATACTTTTTATGGAAAAAAATAAAAAAGCAAAAGTTATCCATGAGGATGAACTTTTACAAAGTTTAGGAGAGGAAGAACACAGAGTAAAATATGCTTGTTGGTGCCCTGTAAAAGTAAATAATTTGGTAAAGACAAATGGTTGTTTATTGCATAACTTATTGTTGGAAAAAATCAGAGGAAAAATAAATTGCAAGCGTATGGAAAGTGATTTTGAATGGTTGCTCATAAATTCAATTGAAGCCAAATTATGTTCCGATACCAATTGTCCATACAAGAGCAACAAGAACTTGGTGGTAGATTTTGCAAATGGCTTCGAATATTTTTGCTGTAGTTGGTTGCTAAAGGATGAAAAATTTGCTAGAAAGGTTTTATCCATCATGAAAGAACTAGTTTTGGATTTTTCGGATGAAAATTATATGTTGTAGCCTTGAATTTTTAAATGGATATTCACAACCATTAATGTATGAGGTATGCTTTCTTGTATCTTGTTAATTATTTACCATGAGCATTTACTAGCTGCATTCAAGAGAATGAAAATATTTGGCTAAAGGGTTCATATTTTCTACAATTATTTTGTCCTCGTTTGTTCCGACTAGTTCTTATAAATTTGTTTCCTTAGCGCTAACCCCATGCTAGGTTTTGATAACATTGTATGTGAGCAGGCTTCAATTATTTTGCCTTGAATTTATATTTTGTTGTAGTGCATGGGTATTGTTATCATTGACAGAATAAGCCAAGGGAAATTTACTATTGTAAACATTTCCTTTTCTTTAAAACTTTTTTCAAAATATTACCTTGTTTTCTTCAGAAGGCAGAAGCACAAAAATGAATTATGGCAAAATAAAAAAAGTAACACTCATTTCAGTTCCCTTGTACCCACAATTAAAGTTTTGAAACGACCCAAACTTTCCCTTTCGGGAAAGCCTGGATTGAGTTGAGAACACGATGCATCCGAACATAAACAATAGAACATTTCATTGTTATTACAACAATTACATCAAAGTACAAGAATATATCAGAGTATGAATAAATATTACACAGAAAAATATCAGAGGTTTAAAATACATAGCAGCGGAAAAATAATGTATAAATACATAGACTAACACAACTGAATGAAATACACGGATACAAAGATTTCCGAATATTGCTCCAGCTGTAATCTAGGATCCTGGAAAAAGAAGTATCTGCGAAAGCCAAAACTACCAGCTGCCCATGTGGAAAATATGGACACCCAGAGTTTAAGTTAAAACAATAAACTCCAAGTCAGTATGGGACTGGTGTGAGATCTAAAACATTTATTAATTTGATTTTTAAAGTTAGGTAAATCAAGGGACCACACCATTAACACGGAACGGGTTTAACCCCAAGAATAACAGTGCATAAAACAAACAGCGCGATGCTAAATAAAGAAAAATGAAGCTATTATAAGACTCAGGTCCCATCACACAATGCAACGCCAGCCGGAGGATAGAGTTTTACCTTATAATAGCCAAATATGCTTGGTACGCGAAATTTATCTTTTATTATTACTATAAGTGTATAGTTTAGAAATCAATTTCGAAAGTAAATGTATCAATCCTAGACGGCATGGGTACCACATATTATGTCGCCAATATAGATTTACAACTAAAACCACAAAGATCATATTGGATAGTTGGATTTCCATAATGATGGCTCCTGATTCGAAAGATATATTGCGTAGTGCAATTCCCCACGGCTTATGTCCCAGGCATGAGAAAACGCCGTAATGCACATCCGCACTATTTCCAGGAATCGAGTATCTCCGCGACTTACGTCCCGTGCATGAGAAAACACTGCTTACTCTATCCATCTGGGAATCGGGGGTGTGTCGTATCCCTCTGAGCATGGAGAGACCACACTCAGCTCATCTCGGTCGACCGAATCCATCCTCATATCGAAAGCATACTGACCTGACCATCAGTTCACCATCATACCGGTGTGTGAGGCTCACGAAGTAACGCTACACAAAGCTATGCTAATTAAAGTTATGCTTTAATCATCATCTACAAGGCTCTGCTTTTCAACAAAAGCCTTGATCCATGCATCTCAGCATGTCACATTGTCAATCCATACCATACCATTCATTTCTGCCAGTATATAACCTCTAAGCTCGTACATCTCAGAGAAGGGTGTTAAGCAAGAGAATAAATCCTCCGCCACCTTACAGATATATATTTAGGGGAGATCAACGAATATAGTATAAAGGAATACAACGTCAGACATACCATCCATTTACAAGTCCGTTCTGGATCTGAACGAATCCAGAGGCACCTTATTCCTCGTCCCGTATGTCCAATACAAGAGAGAGGCCCTCGCATATCCAACAATCAACAAGTACGTCCGGACGGCTACCACTGTAGCCCCTTCAAGGTAGCTACTCTAATCATGGGCATTAGTAGCAACTCATCCATTCGATGTGAAGATCGTCGGTCTTGCACCGTCTTCAATCTCTTCGACCGTTAGTCGTCGTATTCATTAATCAGAATGGGTTAAACCCGGTCTTTCTGAATAACTCGCGTATTTTATAATCAAGTGCTACAAAAACACATCATACACCTCATTCCCATTCAGAATGTTCTTTTATTCAAATATTTACATTTTTGGGAAAGGTTCCCATTAATTTTATCAAAGATAAATCCTTTTAAATTTATTCTTTAATCTTCCTTTGGATATCATTACAAAATATTTCATTATCTAGTTGGGATTATCGAACCTTATCGCAATAATCATTTATTATTTTCCCATCCCAACCTATTCATCCCATGGAGCAAAACTGGTAGCACTTCATATTTAACACCCATTGTGTCCTAGGCAAAATTAATTACCCTTTTATGTTCAATTCTAATTAAAGATTTAACTATCGCCCGGAGTAAAACTAGTGGTACTCCATTCTCGATCATTTCAAGAATTTGATAATTTAATTATCTCATTCCCATTTCAATCTAATTCAAGATTCTTTAAAACTCTAGTTCAATTTTAATCTCAAAAATCATTATTTAATGATTATTCAAATTTAGAAATTAATTTTATCTTTAAATGGGTTAAAGAACCAATGTTATTTAGAAACATTATTCATGATAAACCCAAATCGTCCTCCATTAACTATGGAATCTTCACGGAAATCATAACAGTGTATAATCGATATAAAATCCCATATCAGACTAATAATATAAATGGAATAGGGGCAAGGCCTTTTAAATTCCATATACATAGAAGCTCATCTCGATTATTACCAAATCGAATTCCATTCAATTCCAATTTAATATATTAAATTGGAAAACTTTACTTTAGAAAATTTCCATTAAATCTTAATAAAAATATTTATAAATTCCAAATCATTTCTTCACTGTTAATTGGATTAAAGAACAAATGTTATTTAAAACATTGTTCACGATAAACTCAAAATCCAATTTCAATTCAATTCCAATTAAATATTAATTAATTGGTAAACTTCATTATCTCTATTAAAAGATTTATTCTTTTCACAACTGGGTTTAAGAACAGTGTTAATGAAGACACCATTCACGACAAACCCAACATCCAATTCGATGTTAAATATAAGGTTCTGAATAGAAATTATATTCACTACAACAAAATGACCCTATTACAACGGTGGAACACCATTGTAATATACATTTTTACAACGGTGGGCAAACCGTCGTGTATTAAGAAGTTGTAATAGACTAAAATCTTTTACAACTTTTTTGCACCGTTGCAACATCGTTGTAATAAGTATATTTTACAACTTTTTTACACCGTTGTAATAAACTTTATTACAACAGTTATGCACCATTGTAATAACATCTACTACAACTGTTATGCACCGTTGTGATTGACATTTGGGTTTTAAAAAAATAGACATCTTTTGCAACTGAAAAGAACAATACACTAAACATAGCAATACTCCATAAACAAATCAGATATTACAGTTGTTTGCAAACTAATTTATTAAAATACTCAAATATTCACTATTACAAATAATAAGTTTTAGACAACATTTCGTGCATTACAAACAATAAGTTTCAGATATTACAGAGCTTGATGCAGTCTTAACTCAAAAGACATAGAGGCCTTGCTACATGGTCACCACTAAAGCTCGGTCCGCCAGTGAAAGGTACCCAGTCATTCGTCAAACTCATAAATTGCAACAAAACCATACCAGATGTCAACCGAAGCCATTGACAAGATCAATGCACATAAAACATATTAAACCACAATCTGGACGGTCCTTTGTCCCAATTAAAAATGATATATGGAACTAAAATGGCAGTAGAACTAGAATAAGAATATAGCACGGTACAAATTACATATTAAAGATTCATATCAACATTTGGTTACTGGTTATAGCAGTAATCAAAATAACAAAACAATGACTACATGTCATCCTCAAAGAGTTTTCCATAAAGTAGCAATAACAATGAACTTTTCAATTTGTAAAGGTTAAATTCAGGTTATTGATTCATTGTTATAAATATTGCTATACATATAATTTATTTACTGGTCAAGTTATGGTAAAAAGGGAGCAAGGTCACAGGAGTGGAGAATGCTATTCTCTCTTAGGAAAGATAAGGATGGACATCACCAAAAGGAAACGATCAAAGGTTGTTATGATGGCTCCTTGTTTTACAATTTGGAAAATGCAAATCCTCACGATACTGCATCATCATAAAAAGAAAAAAGAGAAAACAAAATTGAATAATTGTTGATATATAGGGAAATGATAACTAGTGCTTGCATAATTGGAATATAAAAGCACAACATTGTATACTGCAATAAGTTGCTCATATCAGATTACATAGTAACGTTCAATGAGACTAAAATTTTCAACTTTCTCTCTTTTTCTTTCTTTCCTTTTTATATGAGTGCAAGACATGCAGATGAATCTCCTATATTCACCAATATCATGTTCACACAAGCACACATCATAAGTCATAAGCCTAAACTTGCTGGTTATTTCATCTGTTTCTACTTCAAACCATCATATCCAACATTTAGGGCACGTTCATGAACAACAAAAATGCTAATGAAAAAACATTTGGCAGCAATTACATCCGACTTATACATCTACAATACAAGTAGACTTATGGTTAATCTTATTTGTTCTTCCTAATTCAGATGTAACTGGTAAACTAATATATGGTTAATCTGATAGCGAGGATTTCGGTTTTGTTTCATGCACTATAATTTCAGGATGATTTCAGCTTTGTTTTATCCGCTATAATTTGAGGTCTGATCAAATTCAGGGAACAAAAATTGCGAGTAAAACCAATTATTGGGATCCCTAATTTGAATTCAAAAATCAAAACATATGTTAATTTCACAAAAATTAAAAATTAGGATTATCTAAAGATATCAGATCTAAGATCTCAAATCGCAGCGCGTTTGTTCATTCTTCTTCCTTTATTCCTTAAGTTATGCACTCCGCGTTCTTTTCTTTTTTTCCCTTCCACTTCTCGTTTACTCCGTCTTCCTCGGCTCCTCAATACGTGATCGACTTCCTCCGCTCCATAGTTCCACCTTCTTCCTCAACTCGTCAACGCAAGTTTTTTTCTCCTTCGCTTCACACATGAGATAGATTTGATAAGAGAGATACTAGCGAGTATACCGATGAGGAGGCTGAAGTGTGAAGAGAGAACATGGAGAAAAGAAACGAGAAAAAGAGAGGCGGCATGAAAGAATCCCTAGCCCCCATCGAAGAGATTGTAGATCGACTTTGAATTTGGGAAGCAGAGAGGTCGGCCCACATAAGGTATATGCAATAAGTGAGATACAGACTTCGGCCAAATTTTGGTTTTCTGCCAAAATTTCGTCTTTTGCATCAAGAGGGCAACCGTTGTTTTTTTACAAGGTAGATTCAAATATTTTTTATTGGTTGTAATTAAAATTTTATCCAAATTTATAAAATCAAATATAACAATTTAGAATTAACAAGTGGAAAAATGATTTGTTAAAAATAAGTTTTTTTAATTTTATAATAAAAACATTTTAATTACTAATCATAAAAATTTAATTACTAAATATAATATATTGCTTCTTGATTATTACTTCTTAATTATTAATATTAATGATTAGTTCTAAATTGTTTATTGTTAAAAATTAATTATTTAATACTAATTATTATTATATATTACTCATTATACTAATTACGAATGTTAAATAATAATTATTAAAACTTATTTATTGATTATTAATTATTTAGTGAAAATAACTAATACTATTTATTAGTTATTATAATTAATTATTAATTATTACGGATTGATTATTAATTATTGTTAAGTATTAAATATTACGGATTGATTATTAATTATTACTTCCTAATTGATTATTAATAGTAATTATTAGTTATTAATTATAAATAATCAACGTAAATTATTAAATATTAATTATTATTTATTAATTATATTAAAATATAGTCATATATTACAACAGTCAAAAAATAAAAGTTGTGATAGGCTTTTATTACAACTGTCAAAATGACACAGTTGTTAAAAATAAGTTTATCACAACTTTTCTGGGAAATGTTGTAAAAAAACATATATTACAATGGTTCTTTTACCACCTTTGTAAAATTAATGTTGTAATATGGTGTTTTTGTCGTAGTGACTGGCTTATATTCAATACCAAATTTTGAAACCAACAGATATCGTATTGGGAATAACGATATCTGTAACTTCCAAATTCCCATAACAATATTCGTATAATCACGGAATCCAATATCGAAATATTACGAAGATGATTTCCATTAAAATCCATTCCAATTTATATATTGGAAAATTCTAGTTATTTCAAAACCATTTTCAAATCCAATATATTTATTTCTAAAAATAATTGGATTATTATTCTAGTTAATAACTAGTTCATTTCAATAAAAATATAATTTTATCTTTTCAAAACTGGAATTTTTCAACAAAAAACTTTCTAAATCATTTACTATGATTTTAAATAAATTTTCCATATTTTTAATAATTTTAATATCGTCCGTACAGTCGGTTTCCAATAACGGCCACCGAACTGCATCCATAGCGACCTTTTCTGAAATTGATTTGGATATATCTCCAAATCTAACTGTTAGATTTAAAATCTCTTATATTAATTGGAAAGCTCTTTTCGATACGAATGCAACGGTTCCAGTTTTAGGAGAATCCGACAGTCGGGTCTCCCGTTACGCCAATATGAAGTAAATGGTCGAAATTCGCGAACGGTCGCTACGCGGCGCATTCTATTCAGGCCATTAAGCATATATGATATATATTATATATATGATTCGTCGATTTCTATTTAAAATGTATTTTATAAATCGTTTATTATTTCATTTTAAAATGAGTCCAACTTCATTTTCAATTTTAAATCAAAATTGAATATTCTATATCTTTATCATATTAAAATGATAATATTTTCAAAATATTAGATTTTGAAATCACTTCTTTTCGATATTCATTTTAAAATGAATAAAATCGGATCGATAAATCTATTCGGGTTAAAATGGTGTTTTCTACTTAACTCGGCTTCACATTTCAATATTTTTGTGCCTATCCAAAATTGGACATCAAAATCATAATTTTATTCTTCACCGAATATTATTTTAAAATATTCGTTATTTTAAAATATTCTTTATTTTAAAAGATTCTTTATTTCTGAATCGGAATGCGACTCAATCACTTACCATATAATTTCAATTATATGTATTTCATACATCGCATGTATACAACAATAATGATAAACAATCATTAAAAATTCATACAACATCCAGAGTGCATTTTATAACTGTATAAGAATTAAATATAAATAATTAACGCTTACAACAATTTGTCAACCAATCGATTGACATACAACTAAACAATTGGGATTAGTGTATGTCAAATATTATCCCAATACCCGTGTGGAGTTTAAACCAACAAATACTAAATATTATTTGTGCAGTTGGGTGACGTGTAAAATTTATCATCCTAATCAATATCAGTTAAATGGGTGTACATAAACAAATTGTCCGATTTGTAAATGAATATTTATTTTATTCATATACACGTTAAAAATTATATTTTAACTATAAAATATTTATTTTGACACATGAATATTTTATACAGTTCATTTATACAATAAAAATGATATTTTATTGCTCTAACATATTTTAGAAAATTTTGGCAGCATAACGGCGCGATGCTAGAACCGTAATAAGGTCTAGCCTTATCCCTCGCCTAATACTGGCTCGCGCCATACACATACCAATTCCAATCAATTCAATTTAACACCCCAAATCAAATTCAACCAATTTCTTAATAGGGTTGCCAAACCCTATTAATTAACAATCAATCAAATAAAACAAAAAACCAAACATCCATGGTTTCAATCAAAGGTGTCGGGTGCTACTAAGCACCGTCTTCATCCTGGTACATATTTAACTATAAACAAAATTAGAGTGAGAAGTTCTCACCTTTGGTTTCCACTCTACCGTTTTTTGATTGTCAATCTTAATAACATACCTACGTTAAAAATCATATTTTTAACCAATTAATAATTTTCCTTAGTATGACTATTTTATAAATAGTGTACAAAAGATAAAAATCATATTTTTATTGACATACAAAATATTTCCTTAACTTGACTATTTTTAAAATAGTATACATGCGATAAAAATCATATTTTTATCTTTCTAAAAATAATTTCATGTCTTGACTATTTTATAAATAGTATATATATGATAAAAATCATATTTTTATCTTTCTAAAAATAATTCAAACATACAATAAAAATCATATTTTTATATTCATAAAGATTATATTTTTTTTTCAAAACAAAGGAATCAATTTCATTCGAGTATGTCAAATGGGGAAACTCGAAAATCGGTCCAAATCAATTTCAAAAAACAACAACAAAATTGAGAGCTAAAATCAGAGAAACTCATTGGTTAGAATTATCGAAAAAACCCCAAACAATTCAAAGAACGAGAATACAGGGTACTCACGTTATTTTCCAGGGATTCAATCAGAGTGGCTCGCGAGTGACGTTGATGGAGGTTCTAGCAGTGCACGCAGGTTAAGGAGGAGGAGGGGCAGTCTCGGATTTCGCGCTACAGGTGCGAGCGCTGTCTTCGATGGGGCAGTACGGTGGCTGCGCGATTTAGGGTTGTGGAGCTCGTCGAGGCAGCAGTGGCGAAGGGCGATGGGAGCGACGGCGGTTAGGGTTTCGAGGGGCGGGATAGCGACGTCGATCTGGGTTTCTTTTTTTTTCAGTTTTGAACGAGAGGGTGAGGGAGAGAGAATAAAGGTTTGACCCATTCGCAAATATAATATTTAATTAATTTTAATTTCCAAAAAGTTGATTTTTCATTCCATCTCCAAATCGAACCCAATGACTGTCATCCCTAGCTACTTACCCCCATTCCGAACACAATGGGATATGTTTTGTAAGCCAATTCGACTGTTTTGATCAGTTTTCATCAAAATTAAAATATAAATTTGTAAGCCAATTCTACTGTTTTGATCAGTTTTCATCAAAATTAAAATATAAATTAATATAACATTCAAAATTGAATTCAACGTACATTTTAAATTACCGGGGCCACATACTGACTCCAAAAATTCCAGAAAAATAAATCTAGCTAGGTTTTGACGATACGGTCGTAACAAAACTAATTTCGTCGAATTTGGAGACCATTTGAAAAGCGGTAATTTTTCAGTCGATTAAATTCAATCTGAAATTACCAAACGCATTTAAATCCACCACGCTCACATATTAATTCCAAAAATTATGAAAATTGGAATCTAGCAATAATTTGACCTTCCGTTTCTAACAAAAGTGGTTTCGTCGAAAATGGAGGTCGTTTGCAAAATGGCTATTTTTAAGGGCCATATATTATATAAAATATATATAAATTCCATAGCGACTATTTTGAATTTTCGACTGGACATAACTATTTATTCCTGTTATGAAATCTGGATTTTTCACATTCACTAGAAATATATAATTAAACAGATTCAAATATTTCTGGTTTTGTCCAATTCTGACTTATACTGAATTCTATATATTAAATTGAAATTAGAAATTGAATTTTCAAACTACTACGCCATTTCAGGCTCATTTTATAATTAAAATAAATTTATTCGTTCTAACTTCATTTAAAATATTTTTTATCGTTATTATTTAAAATAAATCATTTTAAATATTCAAAATCCATTAAAATTTCTAAAATAAAATTTTAAATTGGTTCTGAAAATCCGGGTTGTTATAATCTCCTCCGCTTAAAATCTTTTCATCCTCGAAAAGGAACGGAGCTGAAAGTTGTTTAACCAACCAACTCAACTTTCATTCTGGCTTTCATTCTTCAGCTGTTCAATTTCTAAGAATTTTCAAATTTCTCAAAAATTTGGCTAACACCCTAAATTTTCGAAAAATTTCGCCATAACCTCCTTTGTACGGCTCACAGGGTCCTCATAAATCCAAAAGAAAAGGAAAAAGCTAATCGGCTCATAAAATAATCAAACCCCAATAAATACAGTAAATATGTATTTATTTGTCGCTCATACAATTTTATTCCTCTTCTTAGCTTCCTTGCTATGACCTGTTCATTTTATATATTTACATGTACATATATGCAATTCAAATAAATTTTCAATTTAACACTATCGTGAAAATTAACTTAATCTGATTCAATTACTCATTCTTGCATTGGTTTAATCATACAATATTGGTATATTTCAGAACAAAAGGCGGGATAACATAAATAACCATATGTTCATACATATATCCAAAATGATAGTTCGTTATATTAGAACTTAATTTTTTAGGAAGTTGTGCCTCCTTCTTGCATAATTTCCAAAGTAGATAGCTCCTTTCCATTGGATTTCTTATCACCCTTCTTTAACGGGCAATCTCGGGCTAAATGCCTTACTTTTTTGCATCGGAAGCACTTCCTTTCTTTTCCTAGTTTTCTGGATTTTTTTTCTTTACGTTTGGACACTTATGTATAAAATGTCCCGTCTCTTTGCACTTGAAGCAAACTATGTCCACTCTTATCTGTTTTTCTTTTTTCTTCTTTTTCTTAGGACATAGAATTGCATAATGGCCTTCTTTTCTGCATTTACGATAATAAACAACTTTGTGTGTTCCTAAGTTCAACTCTCTTTCCTTTTCTGCTCGCCGATGAGCTCTTCTGGCTTGTTTTGGAGTCATCTAGAATTCAGTAACAGATAAGCCATATTCGTCCATATCCTACATAACATTTTGAGGATTTTATCAAGAGAGATTGTATTATTTTTCCCTTAGCAAATATTTTGATTTATACTTTATTTATCATTCCAATATTTTTATTAAGGGAATCAATAATCAAACATCACAGCTAGCAGTCAATTGTGTTGATTAGCTTTTCAAATATATAATTTTTGTATACAAAAATTTATTTTTAGTGCCAAATCATAATAATAAACCCTATTTAAGTTTTGGTTCTCAAGCCATTCGATTGGAAATATATAGATATCCCACTTTCGAGACTCAGACATAAACACTGATGATGAGGCCTCAATCATCAAAATCATCTCCGGGTGAATAGAATGTTATTCTATATCTATCCAATATATTTGAGACTTCATATACACGCTAGCTAGGCGAATATGCAAAATCTTCATATGCTCGATTGTCCAAATTTAATATAAAATAAAATACTCAAATACGTATAATAAGATGTAATTTTCAAAACTAAATTCTTTTTTTTTAATAAATAATACACTTCAAACTCATTCTAGGATGCTACTAATACTACCTCTAATGAGTTATTCTTATAGGATGTTACTAATCCTGTCTCTGATGAATTCTTTTGTTTGGTTCTAATATGCATTGTTCTCGAGCTCTGTAAACCAAAGCTCTGATACCACGCTGAAACGACCCAAACTTCCCCTTTCGGGAAAGCCCGGATTGAGTTGAGAACACAACAAATTAGAACACAAACAATAGAACATTTCATTGCTATTACAACAATTACATCAGAGTACAAGAATATATCAGAGTATAAATAAATATTACACTGAAAAATATCAGAGATTTAAAATACATAGCAGCGGAAAAATAATGTATAAATACAATGACTAACACAATTGAATGAAATACATGGATACAAAGCTTTCCGAATATAGCTCCAGGTGTAATCTAGGATCCTGGAAAAAGAAGTATCTGTGAAAACCAAAACTACTAGCTGCCCGTGTGGAAAATATGGGCAGCCAGAGTTTAAGTTAAAACAATAAACTCTAGGTCAATCATGGGACTGGTGTGAGAACTAAAACAGTTATTAATTTGATTTTAACGTTAGGTAAATCTAGGGACCATGCCGTATAGCACGGAACGGGTTTAACCCTAAGAATACTAGTGCATAAAACAAACAACGCGAAGTTAAATAAAGAAAAAAGAAGCTATTATAAGACTCGGGTCCCATCACACAATGCAATGTAAGCCGGAGGATAGAGTTTTACCTTATAATAGCCAAATATGCTTGGTACGCAAAATTTATTTATTACTATAAGTGTATAGTATAGAAATCAATTCGAAAGTAAATGTATTAATCATAGACGGCATGGGTACCATATATCATGTCGCCAATATAGATTTACAATTAAAACCGCAAAGCTCGTATTGGAAAGTTGGATTTCCATCATGACAGATCCGATTCGAAAGATCTATCGCGTAGTGCAATTCCCCGCGGCTTACGTCCCAGGCATGAGAAAACGCCGTAATGCACATCCGCACTATATCCAGGATTTCGAGTATCTCCGCGACTTACGTTCCGTGCATGAGAAAATGCCACTTACTCTATCCATCTGGAAATCGGGGGTATGCCCTATCCCTCTGAGTGTGGAGCAACCACACTCAGCTCATCTCGGTCGACCGAATCCATCCACATATCGAAAGCATACTGACTTGACCATCAGTTCACCATCATACCGGTGTGTGAGGCTAGCGAAGTAACGCTACACAAAGCTATGCTTTGATCATCATCTACAAGGCTCTGTTTTTCAACAAAAGCCTTGATCCACGCATCTCAGCATATCACATTGTCAATCCATACCATACCATTCATTTCTGCCAATATATAACCTCTAAGCTCGTACGTCTCAGAGAATAAATTCTCTGCCACCAAACAGATATATATTTAGCAGAGATCAACGAATACAACATAAAGGAATACAACGTCAGACATGCCATCCATTTACAAGTCCGTTATGGGTCTGAACGAAACCAGAGCTACCTTATTCCTCATCTCGTATGTCCAATACAGGAGAAAGGCCCTCGCATATCTAATAATCAACAAGTACGTCCGGGCTACCACTGTACCCCCTTCAAGGTAGCTACTCCAATCATGGGCATCAGTAGCAACTCATCCATTCGAAGTGAAGATCGTCGGTCTTGCACCGTCTTCAATCTCTTCGACTGTTAGTCGTCGTATTCATTATTCAGAATGGGTTAAACCCGGTCTTTCCGAATAACTTGCGTATTTTATAATCAAGTGCTATAAAAACACATCATACGTCTCGTTCCCATTCATAATATTCTTTTATTCAAATATTTACATTTTTAGGGAAAGGTTCCCATTAATTTTATCAAAGATAAATCATTTTAAACTTATTCTTTAACCTTGCTTTGAATATCATTACAAAAGATTTCATTATCTAGTCGGGATTATCGAACCTTACCGCAATAATCATTTATTATTTTCCCATCCCAACTTATTCATCCCATGGAGCAAACCTGGTATCACTCCACATCTAACACCCACTGTGTCCTGGGTAAAATAAATTACCCTTTTACGTTCAGATATTATTAAAGATTTAACTATCGCCTAGAGTAAAACTAGCGGTACTCCATTCTCAATCATTTCAAGAATTCGATAAATTTAATTATCTCATTCCCATTTCAATCTAATTCAAGATTCTTTAAAACTCTAGTTTAGTTTTAATCTCAAAAATCATTATTTAATGATTATTCAAATTTAAGAAATTATTTTTTTCTTTAACTGGGTTAAAGAACCAATGTTATTTAAAAACATTGTTCGTGATAAACCCAAATCTTCTTCCATTAACAATGGAATCTTCACGGAAATCATAACAGTGTATAATCGATATAAATTCCCGTATCAGACTAATAATATAAATGGAATAGTGGCAAGGCCTTTTAAATTCCATATATAGTAGCAGTCTTCATCCACAGAAGCTCATCTCAATTATTACCAAATTGAATTCCATTCAATTCCAATTTAATATATTAAATTGGAAAACTTTACTTCGGAAAATTTCCATTAAATCTTAATAAAAGATTTATAAATTCCAAATCATTTCTTCACTGTTAATTGGGTTAAAGAACAAATGTTATTTAGAACATTGTTCACGATAAACCCAAAATCAAATTTCAATTCAATTCCAATCAAATACTAATTAATTGGTAAACTTCGTTAATCTTAATTAAAAGATTTATTCTTTTCTCAACAAGGTTTAAAAACAATGTTAATGAAGAAACCATTCACGGTAAGCCCAAAATCCAATTCGATATTAAATATAAGGTTCTAAATAGAAATTATATCGACTTATATTCAATACCAAATTCTGAAACCAACGGATATCGTATTGGGAATAACGATATCTGTATCTTCCAAATTCCCATATCAATATCTATATAATCACGGAATCCAATATCAAAATATTCCAAAGATGATTTCCATTCAAATCCATTCTAATTTATATATTGGAAAATTCTGGTTATTTCAAAACCATTTTCAAATCCAATTTATTTATTTCCAAAAATAATTGGATTATTATTCTAGTTAATAACTAGTTCATTTCGATAAAAATATAATTTTATCTTTTCAAAACTGGAATTTTTCATCCAAAATCTTTCCAAATCATTTATTATGATTTTACATAATTTTTCCATATTTTTAATAATTTTATTACCGTCCGTACAGTTGGTTTCCAATAACGGCCACAGAACTGCATCCATAGCAACCTTTTCTGAAATTGATTTGGACATATCTCCAAATCTACTATTAGATTTCAAATCTCTTATATTCATTGGAAAGCTCTTTTCGATACGAACCCAACGGTTCTGGTTTTAGGAGAATCCGACGGTCGGATCTCCCGTTACGCCAATTTGATGTTAATGGTCGAAATTTACGAACGGTCGCTGCGCGGCGTGTTCTATTTAGGCCATTAAATATATAAAATATATATTGTATATATATTTCATCGATTTCCAATTAAAACATATTTTATAAATCGTTTATTATTTCATTTTAAAATGATTCCAGCTTCATTTTCAATTTTAAATAAAAATCGAATATTCTATATCTTTATCATATTAAAACGATAATATTTTCAAAATATTAGATTTTAAAATCACTTCTTTTCGATATTCATTTTAAAATGAATAAAATCGGATCGATAAACCCGTTCGGGTTAAAATGGTGTTTGCTACTTAACTCGGCTTCACACTTCAATATTTTTGTGCCTATCCGAAATCGGACATCAAAATCATAATTGTATTCTTCACTGAATATTATTTTAAAATATTGGTTATTTTAAAATATTCTTTATTTTAAAAGATTATTTATTTTAAATTATTCTTTATTTTAAAAGATTCTTTATTTTAAAATATTCTTTATTTCTGAATCGGAATGCGACTCAATCATTTACCATATAATTTCAATTATATGGATTTCATACATCGCATGTACACAACAATAATGATAAAAAATCATTAAAAATTTATACAACATCCAGAGTGCATTTTATAACTGTATAAGCATTAAATATAAATAATTAATGCTTACCACAGTCTGTCAACTAATTAACTGACATATAGCTAAACAATTGGGATTAGTGTATGTCAAATATCATCCTAATACCCGTGTGGGGTTTCAACCAATAAATACTGAATATTATTTGTGCAATTAGGTGGCGTGTAAATTTTATCGTCCCAATCAATATCAGTTAAATGGGTGTACATAAACAAATCATCTGATTTGTAAATGAATTTTTGTTTTATTCATATACACGTTAAAAATTATATTTTTAAGTATAAAATATTTATTTCGACACATGAATATTTTATACAGTTCATTCATACAATAAAAATGATATTTTTATTGTTCTAACATATTTTCGAAAATTTTGGCAGCATAACGGCGCGTTACTAGAACCGGAATAAGGTTTAGCCTTATCCCTCGCCTAATACTGGCTCGCGCCATACACATACTAATTCCAATCAATTCAATTTAACATCCCAAATCAAATTCAACCAATTTCTTAATAGGGTTGCCAAACCCTATTAATTAACAATCAGTCAAATAAAACAAACAACCAAACATCCATGATTTCAATCAAAGATGTCGGGTGCTACTAAGCACCGTCTTCATCCTGGTACATATTTAACTATAAACAAAATTAGAGTGAGAAGTTCTCACCTTTGGTTTCCACTCCAATATTCTTTGATTGTCAATCTTAATAGCATACCTACGTTAAAAATCAAAATTTTAACCAATTAATAATTTTCCTTAGTATGACTATTTTATAAATAGCGTACATACGATAAAAATCATATTTTTATCAACCTAAAAATATTTCCTTAACTTGACTATTTTTAAAATAGTATACATACAATAAAAATCGTATTTTTATCTTTCTAAAAATAATTTCGTGTCTTGACTATTTTATAAATAGTATATATATGATAAAAATCATATTTTTATCTTTCTAAAAATAATTCAAACATATGATAAAAATCATATATTTATATTCATAAAGATTATATTTTTTTTCCAAAACAAAGGAATCAATTTCATTCACGTATGTCAAAAGGGGAAACTCAAAAATCAATCCAAATCAATTTCAAAAATCAACAACAAAATTGGGAGAAAAAATCAGAGAAACTCATTGGCTAGAATTATCGAAAAAACCCAAACAATTCAAAGAATGAGAATACATGGTACTCACGTTTTATTTTCCAGGGATTCAATCAGAGTGGCTCGCGGTTGACGTTGATGGCAGTTCCAGCGGTGCGCGCTGGTTAAAGAGGACGAGGCGCAGTCTCGTATTTTGCGCTGCAGGTGCGAGCGCAGTCTTCGATGGGGGCGGTACGGTGGTTGCGCGATTTAGGGCTGCGGAGCTCGTCGAGGCATCAGTGGCGAAGGGCGATGTGTGCGACGGCGGTTAGGGTTTCGGCGGGGGGAGGGGGGAGGGCAAAGACGTTGATCTGGGTTTCTTTTTTTATTTTTATTTTCGGTTTTGAACGAGCGGGTGAGGGAGAGAGTAAGGTTTTACCCAATCATAAATATATATATTTAATTAATTTTAATTTCCAAAAAGTTGATTGTTTATTCCATCTCCAAATCGAACCCAACGACTGTCGTCCCTAGCTAATTACCCCTATTCCGAACACTATGGGATATGTATTGTAAGCCAATTCGACTGTTTCGATCAGGTTTCATCAAAATTAAAATATAAATTAATATAACGTTCAAAATTGAATTCAACGTACATTTTAAATTACCGGGACCACATACTAACTCTAAAAATTCCAGAAAAATAAATCTAGCTATGTTTTGATGATACGGTCCTAACAAAACTAATTTCGTCGAATTTGGAGGCCGTTTGAAAAATGGTCATTTTTCAGTCGATTAAATTCAAACTGAAATTACCAAACGTGTTTAAATCCACCAAACTCACATATTAATTCCAAAAATTATGAAAACTAGAATATAGCAATAATTTGACATTTCAGATCCAACAAAAGTGGTTTCGTCAAAAACGGAGGTTGTTTGCAAAATGGCTATTTTTAAGGGCCATATATTATACAAAATATATATAAATTCCATAGCGACTATTCTGAATTTTCAATTGGACATAATTTTTTATTCCCATTATGAAATCTGGATTTTTCACATTCATTAGAAAGATATAATTAAAAGACTCAAATGTTTCTGGTTTTGTCCAATTCTGACTTATATTGAATTTTGTATATTAAATTGAAATAAGAAATTGAATTTTCAAACTAACACGCCATTTCAGGATCGTTTTATAATTAAAATAAACTTATTCATTCTAACTTCATTTAAAATATTTTTTTTATCGTTATTATTTAAAATAAATTATTTTAAATTTTCAAAATCCATTAAAATAGCTAAAATAAAAATTTTAAACTGGTTCTGAAAATCCGGTTGTTACAAGTTTGATGAAATCTTATTTGAGATTGAATGAAGAATTTGCAGAATAGAAGTGGATTGTTTAAAAATAATCATAAAAATTTTCAAACAATGATTATATAAAGCCATACTATAGTGGAGCGGATTATTGGGCTGCAGCCCATTTATACAGTGCGGAAGTGAAAACGAAATGGGTAAATGTAATAACCCGCAAATTCTGGGCCAGTTTAAAATTTTTATTTTGGCAATTTTATCGAATTTTGAATATTTAAAATGGATTATTTTAAATAATATCGACGAGAAATTTATTTTGAATATAAATAGAACGTATATATTATATACGTCGTCGTTAGAATATATAATAATTATATATAATTATAAAAGGAATAGAAAATGGCGCGGTAGTTCGAAAATTCGATTTCTAATTTCAAATGAATATACAGAATTCAATATAAGTCAGAATTGAACGAAACAAAAAATATTTGAATCTGTATAACTATATCTTTGTAACGAAGTTGACAAACTGAGATTTCATCTTAGAAATGATAAGATATGTCCAGTTTAAAATTAGAAATAGTCGCTGTGGAATTTATATATATTTTAATATAATATATAGCCCTTAAAAATAGCCATTTTGCAAACGACCTCGGATTTAGACGAAACCAGTTTTGTTGGGTCCGGGATGTAAAGTTATTGCTAGGTTTCAAGTTTCATAATTTTTCGAATCAATATGTGAGCGTGGCAAAAGAAAACGCGTTTGACCAGTTTCAGTTGATTTTAATCGACTGGAAATTGGCCATTTTTCAAACGGTCTCAGAATTCGGCGAAATTAGTTTTGTTAGGACCGTATCGTCAATACGAAGCTAGAAAATATTTTTTGGGAATTTTTCTAGTTAGTATGTGGCCCCTGTAATTTGAAATGTGCGTTTAAAATTCAATATAATGATTTAAATGTAAATGCAACGGAAACTGATCGAAACGGTCGAGTCAGCTTGCGGTACATATTCCATTGTGTTCGGAATAGGGGTGAAACGCTATGGGCGACAGGCGGTGGGCCTCGTTTAGAGGTCGTATGTAAAAGTCAACTTTTTCAAATAATAAAATAATTAAATTAAATAAAAAAAAAAAAACTAAACCCTCTCCTCCCCTATACGACCAGGCCCCCCCCCCCGATTTGATTTAAGAAAAAAAAGAAAGGAAAAAAAAAAAAAAATCGCGGAGACCTCCCGTCGGCGATCAGCATCGCCTTTCCCCCCCCCCAATCGACGAGCGCACCCCACCGCCGGCTGACCCCCCTACCCCCTCCTCTCCACCGCTACTTCCCTCTCTCCACTCGAGAACCGCAGACCCCCAAAGCAATGAAGACCCGACATACCGCCACCCCATTGGCCTCCCGCGCCACCTGCACCCCTCCCCTGGACTGACGCCGCGCCAGAGCTCTTCCTTCCCCTCCTCCTCGGCCACGTGAACCCCGCCCTGTAAGTCCTTTTTTTTTTTTTTTCTTTCTATTGATTATTTTATTTTTGTTTTAAAAACTGTTTATTTTTGTTTTAAAAACTGTTTATTTTTGTTTTAAAAACTGTTTATTTTTGTTTTAAAAACTGAAATGTTTAAAGTATAAAAACTGAAATGTTTAAAGTATAAAAACTGAAATGTTTAAAGTATAAAAACTGAAATGTTTAAAAGTATAAAACTGAAATGTTTAAAAGTATAAAACTGAAATTTTTAAAAGTATTAAAAACTGATTTTAAAATGATTTATAAACTAATTTATGTTAAGATTTAAAATAGAAGGAGATTTGAACTTTAAGAAGTAAAAATCAGATTTTTAGATATTGAAAGTCGAAGTAAAAAACTCGATTTTGATATATTGAATAGCGGCGTCAAAACTCGATTTTTATATATTGAACTTCGATAGAAAAATAGAATTTTTATATTTTGTTAAAACTGATTTTTATATATTGCAAAAACTGATTTTTATTTTCTATTCGTCGAAATAAAGTGCTGATTTTTATAAAGATGAAATCTTTATAGTTGAAAAGGCGAGATCTTTATATATAGAATAACGAAATAAAAATAGCATTTTTATCCATATAGCGTGGAAATAAAAATTCGATTTTTATATATTGAACTTGGAAATAAAAATTCGATTTTTATATATTGAACTTGGAAATAAAAATTCGATTTTTATATATTGAACTTTGAAATAAAAATTCGATTTTTATATATTGAACTTTGAAATAAAAATTCGATTTTTATATATTGAACTTTGAAATAAAAATTCGATTTTTATATATTGAACTTGGAAATAAAAATTTGATTTTTATATATTGAACATCGGAATAAAAATGTGATTTTTACGTATGTAGTGAAAGCAGCAACGAAGGTGACAAAAAGGCGAAACGACGAAGACTTCTGCAAATGAAGAGCCGTGGAGCTAGGATAGCTATGTGTGAGAATTTCTCACCTTTCAATTTTATTTCTAGTTATATATATATACTAGGATGCAGACGGTGCTTAGTAGCACCCGACACAATCGTCCACAGACCATGGACTTGTTTGTTTGGCTGTTTGGTGATTGATTGCGATATTGGTTTGAATGTGGTTTGTGGTGTGAAAAATCGAATCGATAAATTGGTTAGGATTAGACGTGCGCCGTTATAAGGCGATGGAGTAAGGCTAGGTTAGACCCTTACTCCAATTTTTGTGGTTTGCATAATAAATTGATTTGAGTGATGTGTGAATGGCGTGGGCCTTCACTAGACCGGGGATAAGGCTAGGCCTTGTCCCGTTTCTAGTATCGTGCCGTTATGCCGCCGAAATTTTCTAAAATATGTTAGAAAAATAAAAATATCATTTTATTTAAAGATTGAATTGAATAGAAATTCAGATGTTGGAATAAAATGTTTTGTCGTTAAAAATATAATTTTTAACGTGAATGTGAATAAATAAATATGCATTTACAAACCAGACGGTTTGTTTATGTACACTTATTTAAAGGACATTGATTGGGACGATAAATTTTACACATCGCCCAACTGCACAAATAAAATCCGTGTTTGATTGTTTGAAAACCCCGCACGGGTGTTAGGATGAAATATGCAGTTCACTCATCCTGATTGATTAAATATGTCGATCGATGGATTGACAGGCTGTTATAAGCGTTAGATATCTATATTTGATGCTTATACAGTGTAGTGCACTTTGGTTGATGGTTGATTATTTTTCAATGCTATTATATACATGTGATGTATGAGAATCCATATAATTAATTCTATATGGAAATTGGTTGGGCCTCATTCCAATTTGAAAAACAAAGAATAATATAAAATAAAAGTTCATGTGTTGACAGTACTCATTCATTGAGATTGGTCATGTGTTGAACGAAATATTTTGATAATAACAACTATTTTGAAAATAGAAATTTATGAAGCCGTGTTGATTAGATTGACGCCATTTTGACGTGAACGATATTTATATCGATTTTAACGATTTCGAAATGAATTGAATTGAAAACGATTTCGAAATGAATTGAATTGAAAACGATTTCGAAATGAATTGAATTGAAAACGATTTCGAAATGAATTGAATTGAAAACGATTTCGAAATGAATTGAATTGAAAACGATTTCGAAATGAATTGAATTGAAAACGATTTCGAAATGAATTGAATTGAAAACGATTTCGAAATGAAATGAATTGAAAACGATTTCGAAATGAATTGAAAACGAATTCAAATTGAATCGAAAGTGAATTGAAATGAATTCAAATTGAATTGAAATTTGAATTGAATAGAAATGAACTTTTAAAACGAATTTATAAAGAAGAATTCAATTTTGATTTGAATTGAAAAGAAAGTTGAAATAGCTTTTGAAACGATTTTAAAACTATTTATATAATTCGTTTTAAATAGAAATCGACGATATATATATTATATATATTATATATATAATATAATGGCCTGAATAGGACGCGCCGCGCCGCGGCAGTTCGTGAATTTCGACCATTTATTTCAAACGGACATTACGGGAGATCCGACCGTCGGATTCTCCTAAAACCGGAACCGTTGGGTTCGTATCGAAAAGAGCTTTCTAATGAATGTTAGAAATTTGAAATCTAACGGTTGGATTTGGATATACGTCCAAATCAAATTCGAAAAAGGTCGCTGTAAGTGCAGTTCGATGGCCGTTGATGGAAATCGACTGTACGGGCCTTGATAAAATTATTAAAAATAGCAATAATTTGTGTAGAATCATAAGAAATGATTTAGAAAGAATCGGGATGAAAAACTCCATATTTGAAAAGATAAAAATGGATTTTTATCGAAATGAACTAGTTTTGAACTAGAAATATAATTCTATTTATTTTTAAATAAATAAATTGAATTTAAAAAGGGTTTTAAAAATAACCAAAATTTCCAATGATTGCATTGGAGTAGATTTGAATCGAAATTGTCTTCGGAATATTTCGATGTTGGAATTCGTGATTATACAGGTGTTGTTATGGAAATTTGAAAGATATATATATTTATATCGTTATTTCCAATACGACATTTGCTAGTCGTAGAATTTGATATTGAATATAAGCCGATATATTTTCTATTCAGAGCCTTGTATTGAATATCGAATGTGATTTGGGTTTGTCGTGAATGGTGTCTTCACTAACACTGTTCTTGAACCCAGTTGAGAAAAGATTAAATCTTTTTATTTAGATTTAATGAAGTGTACCAATTAAATAATATTTAATTGGAATTGAATTGATATTGATTTTTGGGTTTATCGTGAACAGTGTTTTAAATAACACTTGTTCTTTAACCCGATAATTAATGAATGGGATTTGGGTTTGTCGTGAATGGTGTCTTCACTAACACTGTTCTTGAACCCAGTTGAGAAGAGATTAAATCTTTTTATTTAGATTTAATGAAGTGTACCAATTAAATGATATTTAATTGGAATTGAATTGATATTGATTTTTGGGTTTATCGTGAACAGTGTTTTAAATAACACTTGTTCTTTAACCCGATAATTAATGGGATGTGACTTTGGGTTTATCGTGAACCGTGTTTTTAAATGACACTGATTCTTTAACCCAGTCACAGATTAAAACTAAGTGGAGTTTTAATGAATCTTTAATTAGATTGAAAAGATCGAGAATGGAGTATCACCAGTTTTGCTCCAGGCGATAGTTAAATCTTTAATTAGATTTGAACGTGAAATTTAGAAACTAACTGTCGGTTAGCCAAGCAGAATGGTTTTCTGGATATTGATCTGATGTTGGTTTCGGCCTTCGGGGTTAATGTTTGGGGAATTATTCTCTTGATTAATTTACGGTTAGTGACTAATGAATTGGAATGAGGCGTATGTTGTGTTTGTGTAACACGTATTTAAAATATACGCGAGTTATTCGGAAAGACCGGGTTTATCCCATTCTGAATAACTGATGCGACGATAAGTCGAAGATGAAGACGATGGTCGAAGACCGGAGGGCTTCACGTCGTTTGGGTGATAACTGATGATCTTGATTGGGCTGTACACCCAAGAAGATGGAAACAGTTAGTGATCGTCCAGACGTACTTGGAGATCGATGGATATGCGGGGTACTAGGTGCCTCCGGTTTCGTTCAGACCCAGAACGGACTTGTAAATGGACTGTGTGTCTGACATCGGATTTCATTCTGTGTGACTGATATCGGTTGCATAGGATGGTTTGCCTGTGTGGCATGCTAAGATGCAAATGATCAAGGCTTCTGTTGAAAAGCAAAGTCTTGTGGTGATGATCAAAGCACGGCCTTTGTGGCGTAGCTTTGTGTAACGTTTACTTCGCGAGTTTCACACCCGGTATGAACCAAAAACGGGAGGGACATCAGGGAGGACTTGCGTTTCTTTCTAGCTAGAAGTGGCGTCAGTGGTTTTACACGCCCTGACGAGTTTGACTTATGTGGTTGTTGCAGTTGCGAGGCGCCTCGGTTATATCGGTTTCGGCCGAATGCATTTTGGTCGGCTGACGGACCAGACTTACACCCCATAGGGTGGGGAGACGTATTGTTCAGGCATAATAATCCACTCCGTGTGGACCGGCCCTGACGATCTAAAGGGTTGATGCGTTCTGATCCTGTGGCTCGGGCTAGAGAGTCACGAATCGGTTGAGGATCTTGCCCCTAGCCTCGGTTCATAGATGGAAACCCAATTTCCAAATACGTGACATTTGCGGTTTTATTTGTAAACCTATATATGGCGACATGATATATGGTACCCATGCCGCCTATGATTGATACTTATGATTTGCAGTTGTTTTATACACTATGCACTTATAATAGTATCAAATGATTTGTTTTAAACGTATCAAGCATTCTTTGGCTGTTATAAGGGAAAACCCTATCCTCGGCTGCGTTGCATTGTGTGATGGGACCTGGGTCTTATAACAGCTTCATTTTTCTTTATTTAGCATTGCGCTGTTGTTTTATGCACTGGTATTCTTGGGAGGAAACCCGTTCCGTGTTATACGGCGTGGTCCCTTGATTTACCTAGCTTTAAAAATAAAGATTAACTGTTTTAGTTCTCACACCAGTCACATGACTGACCTGGAGTTTATTGTTTTAACCTAAACTCTGGGTGCCCTTATTTTGACACGGGCAGCTAGTAGTTTTGGTTTTGCAGATTTATATTCACAGGATCCTGGTTTACAGCTGGAACGATATCCGGAAAGCTTTGTATCCGTATATCTCATTCTAGTTGTGTATTGTATTATTTTTCCGCTGCTATGTATTTAAAATGTAATTTAAATCTCTGATATTTCTGTGTAATATTTATTTGTTTATACTCTGTATATTCTTGTAATCTGATGCATTGTTGTAATATACAATGAAATGTTCTTCTGTATGCGTTCTGTTATGTCGTGTTCTCAAACGATAGGGCGTTTCGAACGGCCTGAATCGGTTTAGCGACTGGTTCGGACCGAGCGAAATTCCTGCTCGTCACATTTGGTATCAGAGCTTTGGTTTACAAAGCTTAGAGAACAAGGCACATTAGAACCATACGAAAGAATTCATCAGATATTGGATTAGGATATCCAATGAGAGTGACTCGTTAGAGATGGGATCAGTAGTATCCTAGAACGAGTGTGAAGAGTATATTTTTGAAAATGAAAACAAATTTTTGTTTTGAAAATTTAAATCACTTATTCGTATTTGATTATTTAATTATATTGATGTGGACAATCCAGTATATATAGATTTTGCGTATACGTCTGATCCGCGTGTATTTGAAATTTTAATATATTGGATAGATATAGAATCACATTCTAGACACCCGGAGATGGTTCTGATGATTGATCGATCATCATCAGAATCTATGTTCGTGTTTTGAAGATGTGATATTTATATATTTCCTATTGATTGGTGTGAGAACCAAAATTAGATAGGGCTTATTGTTGTGATTTGGCATCAAAAATCTGATTTTTGTATATGTATTAAAATTATGAATTTGAAGCTCTAATTCACTAATTGATTGATGTTTGTGTAGTTTGTTTGTGTGTTTGATAATTTAGTGCCATTATGCCTAATGTGATCGAATAATGAATTATATTGAAATTTGGTTGCGTTTGCTAGCATATGCATATATATCGTTGAACAGGTCATAGCAAGGAGGCTAGAGCAGAGAATAAAATTTGTTTGCCCGACAAATAGGTACATGTTTACTACATAATTTCCTGTTTTGTTTGGGTGATGATGATTTTGTGAGCCTATTGGCTAGCCGCTTGGCTTTTTCTTTTTCTTTTTGAGATCTGAAGGACCGGGGAAGCTATTTGAAATTCCCCGATGCTCCCGGTGCAGGGGAGGTTATGGCGAAATTTTTCGAAAATTTAGGGTGTTAGCCAAATTTTTGAAATTTTGAAAATTCTCAGAAACTGAAAGGTTGGAGAATGGAAGCCTGATCGATCGTAGAGTTGATTAATCAAACCACTTTCGACTTTGTTCCTTTTCGGGGACGAAAAGTTTTAAGTGGGGGAGATTGTAATAACCCGCAAATTCTGGGCCAGTTTAAAATTTTTATTTTGGCAATTTTATCGAATTTTGAATATTTAAAATGGATTATTTTAAATAATATCGACGAGAAATTTATTTTGAATATAAATAGAACGTATATATTATATACGTCGTCGTTAGAATATATAATAATTATATATAATTATAAAAGGAATAGAAAATGGCGCGGTAGTTCGAAAATTCGATTTCTAATTTCAAATGAATATACAGAATTCAATATAAGTCAGAATTGAACGAAACAAAAAATATTTGAATATGTATAACTATATCTTTGTAACGAAGTTGACAAACTGAGATTTCATCTTAGAAATGATAAGATATGTCCAGTTTAAAATTAGAAATAGTCGCTGTGGAATTTATATATATTTTAATATAATATATAGCCCTTAAAAATAGCCATTTTGCAAACGACCTCGGATTTCGACGAAACCAGTTTTGTTGGGTCCGGGATGTAAAGTTATTGCTAGGTTTCAAGTTTCATAATTTTTCGAATCAATATGTGAGCGTGGCAAAAGAAAACGCGTTTGACCAGTTTCAGTTGATTTTAATCGACTGGAAATTGGCCATTTTTCAAACGGTCTCAGAATTCGGCGAAATTAGTTTTGTTAGGACCGTATCGTCAATACGAAGCTAGAAAATATTTTTTGGGAATTTTTCTAGTTAGTATGTGGCCCCTGTAATTTGAAATGTGCGTTTAAAATTCAATATAATGATTTAAATGTAAATGCAACGGAAACTGATCGAAACGGTCGAGTCAGCCTGCGGTACATATTCCATTGTGTTCGGAATGGGGGTGAAACGCTATGGGCGACAGGCGGTGGGCCTCGTTTAGAGGTCGTATGTAAAAGTCAACTTTTTCAAATAATTAAATAATTAAATTAAAAAAAAAAAAAAAAAACTAAACCCTCTCCTCCCCTATACGACCAGGCCCCCCCCCCCCGATTTGATTTAAGAAAAAAAAGAAAGGAAAAAAAAAAAATCGCGGAGACCTCCCGTCGGCGATCAGCATCGCCTTTCCCCCCCCAATCGACGAGCGCACCCCACCGCCGGCTGACCCCCCTACCCCCTCCTCTCCACCGCTACTTCCCTCTCTCCACTCGAGAACCGCAGACCCCCAAAGCAATGAAGACCCGACATACCGCCACCCCATTGGCCTCCCGCGCCACCTGCACCCCTCCCCTGGACTGACGCCGCGCCAGAGCTCTTCCTTCCCCTCCTCCTCGGCCACGTGAACCCCGCCCTGTAAGTCCTTTTTTTTTTTTTTCTTTCTATTGATTATTTTATTTTTGTTTTAAAAACTGTTTATTTTTGTTTTAAAAACTGTTTATTTTTGTTTTAAAAACTGTTTATTTTTGTTTTAAAAACTGAAATGTTTAAAGTATAAAAACTGAAATGTTTAAAGTATAAAAACTGAAATGTTTAAAGTATAAAAACTGAAATGTTTAAAAGTATAAAACTGAAATGTTTAAAAGTATAAAACTGAAATTTTTAAAAGTATTAAAAACTGATTTTAAAATGATTTATAAACTAATTTATGTTAAGATTTAAAATAGAAGGAGATTTGAACTTTAAGAAGTAAAAATCAGATTTTTAGATATTGAAAGTCGAAGTAAAAAACTCGATTTTGATATATTGAATAGCGGCGTCAAAACTCGATTTTTATATATTGAACT
The DNA here is from genome assembly GCA_030737875.1 of Allium sativum. NCBI lineage: Eukaryota > Viridiplantae > Streptophyta > Magnoliopsida > Asparagales > Amaryllidaceae > Allium > Allium sativum. The sequence goes on from CM060918.1 coordinate 1,029,057,199, forward strand.
TCGATAGAAAAATAGAATTTTTATATTTTGTTAAAACTGATTTTTATATATTGCAAAAACTGATTTTTATTTTCTATTCGTCGAAATAAAGTGCTGATTTTTATAAAGATGAAATCTTTATAGTTGAAAAGGCGAGATCTTTATATATAGAATAACGAAATAAAAATAGCATTTTTATCCATATAGCGTGGAAATAAAAATTCGATTTTTATATATTGAACTTGGAAATAAAAATTCGATTTTTATATATTGAACTTGGAAATAAAAATTCGATTTTTATATATTGAACTTTGAAATAAAAATTCGATTTTTATATATTGAACTTTGAAATAAAAATTCGATTTTTATATATTGAACTTTGAAATAAAAATTTGATTTTTATATATTGAACTTGGAAATAAAAATTTGATTTTTATATATTGAACATCGGAATAAAAATGTGATTTTTACGTATATAGTGAAAGCAGCAACGAAGGTGACAAAAAGGCGAAACGACGAAGACTTCTGCAAATGAAGAGCCGTGGAGCTAGGATAGCTATGTGTGAGAATTTCTCACCTTTCAATTTTATTTCTAGTTATATATATATACTAGGATGCAGACGGTGCTTAGTAGCACCCGACACAATCGTCCACAGACCATGGACTTGTTTGTTTGGCTGTTTGGTGATTGATTGCGATATTGGTTTGAATGTGGTTTGTGGTGTGAAAAATCGAATCGATAAATTGGTTAGGATTAGACGTGCGCCGTTATAAGGCGATGGAGTAAGGCTAGGTTAGACCCTTACTCCAATTTTTGTGGTTTGCATAATAAATTGATTTGAGTGATGTGTGAATGGCGTGGGCCTTCACTAGACCGGGGATAAGGCTAGGCCTTGTCCCGTTTCTAGTATCGTGCCGTTATGCCGCCGAAATTTTCTAAAATATGTTAGAAAAATAAAAATATCATTTTATTTAAAGATTGAATTGAATAGAAATTCAGATGTTGGAATAAAATGTTTTGTCGTTAAAAATATAATTTTTAACGTGAATGTGAATAAATAAATATGCATTTACAAACCAGACGGTTTGTTTATGTACACTTATTTAAAGGACATTGATTGGGACGATAAATTTTACACATCGCCCAACTGCACAAATAAAATCCGTGTTTGATTGTTTGAAAACCCCGCACGGGTGTTAGGATGAAATATGCAGTTCACTCATCCTGATTGATTAAATATGTCGATCGATGGATTGACAGGCTGTTATAAGCGTTAGATATCTATATTTGATGCTTATACAGTGTAGTGCACTTTGGTTGATGGTTGATTATTTTTCAATGCTATTATATACATGTGATGTATGAGAATCCATATAATTAATTCTATATGGAAATTGGTTGGGCCTCATTCCAATTTGAAAAACAAAGAATAATATAAAATAAAAGTTCATGTGTTGACAGTACTCATTCATTGAGATTGGTCATGTGTTGAACGAAATATTTTGATAATAACAACTATTTTGAAAATAGAAATTTATGAAGCCGTGTTGATTAGATTGACGCCATTTTGACGTGAACGATATTTATATCGATTTTAACGATTTCGAAATGAATTGAATTGAAAACGATTTCGAAATGAATTGAATTGAAAACGATTTCGAAATGAATTGAATTGAAAACGATTTCGAAATGAATTGAATTGAAAACGATTTCGAAATGAATTGAATTGAAAACGATTTCGAAATGAATTGAATTGAAAACGATTTCGAAATGAATTGAATTGAAAACGATTTCGAAATGAAATGAATTGAAAACGATTTCGAAATGAATTGAAAACGAATTCAAATTGAATCGAAAGTGAATTGAAATGAATTCAAATTGAATTGAAATTTGAATTGAATAGAAATGAACTTTTAAAACGAATTTATAAAGAAGAATTCAATTTTGATTTGAATTGAAAAGAAAGTTGAAATAGCTTTTGAAACGATTTTAAAACTATTTATATAATTCGTTTTAAATAGAAATCGACGATATATATATTATATATATTATATATATTATATATATAATATAATGGCCTGAATAGGACGCGCCGCGCCGCGGCAGTTCGTGAATTTCGACCATTTATTTCAAACGGACATTACGGGAGATCCGACCGTCGGATTCTCCTAAAACCGGAACCGTTGGGTTCGTATCGAAAAGAGCTTTCTAATGAATGTTAGAAATTTGAAATCTAACGGTTGGATTTGGATATACGTCCAAATCAAATTCGAAAAAGGTCGCTGTAAGTGCAGTTCGATGGCCGTTGATGGAAATCGACTGTACGGGCCTTGATAAAATTATTAAAAATAGCAATAATTTGTGTAAAATCATAAGAAATGATTTAGAAAGAATCGGGATGAAAAACTCCATATTTGAAAAGATAAAAATGGATTTTTATCGAAATGAACTAGTTTTGAACTAGAAATATAATTCTATTTATTTTTAAATAAATAAATTGAATTTAAAAAGGGTTTTAAAAATAACCAAAATTTCCAATGATTGCATTGGAGTAGATTTGAATCGAAATTGTCTTCGGAATATTTCGATGTTGGAATTCGTGATTATACAGGTGTTGTTATGGAAATTTGAAAGATATATATATTTATATCGTTATTTCCAATACGACATTTGCTAGTCGTAGAATTTGATATTGAATATAAGCCGATATATTTTCTATTCAGAGCCTTGTATTGAATATCGAATGTGATTTGGGTTTGTCGTGAATGGTGTCTTCACTAACACTGTTCTTGAACCCAGTTGAGAAAAGATTAAATCTTTTTATTTAGATTTAATGAAGTGTACCAATTAAATAATATTTAATTGGAATTGAATTGATATTGATTTTTGGGTTTATCGTGAACAGTGTTTTAAATAACACTTGTTCTTTAACCCGATAATTAATGAATGGGATTTGGGTTTGTCGTGAATGGTGTCTTCACTAACACTGTTCTTGAACCCAGTTGAGAAGAGATTAAATCTTTTTATTTAGATTTAATGAAGTGTACCAATTAAATGATATTTAATTGGAATTGAATTGATATTGATTTTTGGGTTTATCGTGAACAGTGTTTTAAATAACACTTGTTCTTTAACCCGATAATTAATGGGATGTGACTTTGGGTTTATCGTGAACCGTGTTTTTAAATGACACTGATTCTTTAACCCAGTCACAGATTAAAACTAAGTGGAGTTTTAATGAATCTTTAATTAGATTGAAAAGATCGAGAATGGAGTATCACCAGTTTTGCTCCAGGCGATAGTTAAATCTTTAATTAGATTTGAACGTGAAATTTAGAAACTAACTGTCGGTTAGCCAAGCAGAATGGTTTTCTGGATATTGATCTGATGTTGGTTTCGGCCTTCGGGGTTAATGTTTGGGGAATTATTCTCTTGATTAATTTACGGTTAGTGACTAATGAATTGGAATGAGGCGTATGTTGTGTTTGTGTAACACGTATTTAAAATATACGCGAGTTATTCGGAAAGACCGGGTTTATCCCATTCTGAATAACTGATGCGACGATAAGTCGAAGATGAAGACGATGGTCGAAGACCGGAGGGCTTCACGTCGTTTGGGTGATAACTGATGATCTTGATTGGGCTGTACACCCAAGAAGATGGAAACAGTTAGTGATCGTCCAGACGTACTTGGAGATCGATGGATATGCGGGGTACTAGGTGCCTCCGGTTTCGTTCAGACCCAGAACGGACTTGTAAATGGACTGTGTGTCTGACATCGGATTTCATTCTGTGTGACTGATATCGGTTGCATAGGATGGTTTGCCTGTGTGGCATGCTAAGATGCAAATGATCAAGGCTTCTGTTGAAAAGCAAAGTCTTGTGGTGATGATCAAAGCACGGCCTTTGTGGCGTAGCTTTGTGTAACGTTTACTTCGCGAGTTTCACACCCGGTATGAACCAAAAACGGGAGGGACATCAGGGAGGACTTGCGTTTCTTTCTAGCTAGAAGTGGCGTCAGTGGTTTTACACGCCCTGACGGGTTTGACTTATGTGGTTGTTGCAGTTGCGAGGCGCCTCGGTTATATCGGTTTCGGCCGAATGCATTTTGGTCGGCTGACGGACCAGACTTACACCCCATAGGGTGGGGAGACGTATTGTTCAGGCATAATAATCCACTCCGTGTGGACCGGCCCTGACGATCTAAAGGGTTGATGCGTTCTGATCCTGTGGCTCGGGCTAGAGAGTCACGAATCGGTTGAGGATCTTGCCCCTAGCCTCGGTTCATAGATGGAAACCCAATTTCCAAATACGTGACATTTGCGGTTTTATTTGTAAACCTATATATGGCGACATGATATATGGTACCCATGCCGCCTATGATTGATACTTATGATTTGCAGTTGTTTTATACACTATGCACTTATAATAGTATCAAATGATTTGTTTTAAACGTATCAAGCATTCTTTGGCTGTTATAAGGGAAAACCCTATCCTCGGCTGCGTTGCATTGTGTGATGGGACCTGGGTCTTATAACAGCTTCATTTTTCTTTATTTAGCATTGCGCTGTTGTTTTATGCACTGGTATTCTTGGGAGGAAACCCGTTCCGTGTTATACGGCGTGGTCCCTTGATTTACCTAGCTTTAAAAATAAAGATTAACTGTTTTAGTTCTCACACCAGTCACATGACTGACCTGGAGTTTATTGTTTTAACCTAAACTCTGGGTGCCCTTATTTTGACACGGGCAGCTAGTAGTTTTGGTTTTGCAGATTTATATTCACAGGATCCTGGTTTACAGCTGGAACGATATCCGGAAAGCTTTGTATCCGTATATCTCATTCTAGTTGTGTATTGTATTATTTTTCCGCTGCTATGTATTTAAAATGTAATTTAAATCTCTGATATTTCTGTGTAATATTTATTTGTTTATACTCTGTATATTCTTGTAATCTGATGCATTGTTGTAATATACAATGAAATGTTCTTCTGTATGCGTTCTGTTATGTCGTGTTCTCAAACGATAGGGCGTTTCGAACGGCCTGAATCGGTTTAGCGACTGGTTCGGACCGAGCGAAATTCCTGCTCGTCACAGTAAAACATGCCCATTCTATTGTACAAATTATATAACATTTATATTATCTCGGCTGATGTAAGCGTAATTCATTTCCATATTTTATCAGCCTCCCTCGAAACTATGGGGAATTGAAAACCCTAGTTTCAGATCTTCATGAATCTTCTTCAATCTTCATTGATAATACATAGATTTGAGCAATTTGAAGCTATAGACACCAGATCTGAAGAGTATGAGCTCAATCGTCACTTGGTTGAGTTTGTATCTCGAACCCTAACTTTGTCAACTTCGATTTGGAGTGCTGATGGGTTTCTGTGTGAGTCTAATGGTTCCCTTAGTGATTTTCTCTCCTCAGCATAGATGTTAGCAAAAGTATGGTCGTGCCTTTTGATGCTTTGCTCGTCCTTACTACTAACATTCAACTCAGATCTGAATCTGGTAAAATTTAAACTTGAGATAGCTTTGATTAGTATGTCAGCTCTTTGGTAAGTTCCCGGTATGTGATTCACCTGAATTTCTCCTTTTTGAACCATTTTTCTAATGAAGTGTAGACCTATTTCGATATGTTTAGTTTTGGCATGTTGTATCGGGTTTTCAGACATATAGACTACAATTTTGTTATCACACCATATGGTTGGCTTCATGTCTGACTTTAATCCAATTTCGTATAATAATGATTGTAGCGATTTGATTTCTGCTGTTGTGTTTGTAATATTCTGTACTCTACTTCTATACTAGACCTTGATATGGTAGGTTGTTTTTTTTTGAACACCATGATTTTAAGTTTGGTCCAAAATAAACACAGTAACCAGTTGTAGGTCTTCTATCATCTGGATCTGAGGCCCAGTATGTATTAGCATATGCATTTAAATTGAGATGTTGGCTTGACTTTAGTGTTAGCCCATAATTAACAGTCCCCTTTAGATATCTTAATATCCTCTTGACTACTCTCCAATGAGTATCTAATGGGCTCTGCATAAATTTAGAGACTTTATTAACACTGAAAGCAATATCAGGCCTGGTTATAGTAGCATATTGTAATGCCCCTACAACACTCCTATATTCAGTTATATTTGATATAGCCTCTCCTTTATGTTTAGAATAATGTTGATTAGAAATCATTGGAGTTGGTTGGGGATTTGCATCTATCATTTTTGTTTTGGTTAGTAACTCAGTGACATATTTTCTTTGGTATAGAATTATTTCAGTATCTGATCTCTTTACTTCTATGCCCAGAAAATACTTGATTTCACCCAAATTTTTGATGGAAAATTGTTTGTCTAAATATTGGGTGAGTCTATATATGTCATCTGAGTTACTACCAGTGATAATTAGATCATCTACATATGTTAATATGTAAATGATAGAATTATTACTACTTTTGATAAATAAAGAAGTATCTGATTTAGTTGACTTAAACCCCTGTTTAAACAGAGTGTTTTTGAGTTTGTCAAACCAGACACAAGGAGCTTGCTTTAGACCATAGATGGCCTTGTTCAATTTACATACACAACTAGGATTGTTGTTGTAACTCATTGGTTGATGCATGAAAATTTCTTCATCAAGTATGTCATTTAAAAAGGAATTATTAACATCCAGATGTTTAATATGCCATCTTTTATATAAAGCTATGATTAGAATCAATCTAATAGGTGTTGGTTTCACCATAGGTGAGAAGGTTTGATTAAAATCAAATCCATATTCCTGTGTAAAACCTTTAGCAACTAACCTAGGTTTATATTTATTGATTGTACCATCTAGATTTCTCTTGAGTCTGTATGTCCATTTACAGCCAACTATATTTTTATTGGTAGGTGGACATACAAAATCCCAAGTTTTATTTTTGATGAGGGCGTTATACTCCTCATCCATTACTGCCTTCCAATTTTTATTTTTAATAGCCCGATCAAAAGATTCAGGTTCTATTATACTGGATGAGGCAACAAATAATTTTGGTTTGAAAATACCGCTTTTGGCCCTAGTTATCATAGGATTACTAGTTTGAACTGGCTGTTCAGCTGAAGGTGAGTGTCCTTCAGTTTCAGAACTTGAAGAATTTTTTGATTCAGCTCTTTGTTGATTTGAATCTTCATGTTCAGTTTGCTGATTTTGATCTTGTGTTGAAACAGGTGTTGATGGAGTTTGACTAGGAGGCTCAATAACATCACTGTCTTGATTATGCATAGGTGATGTGCATTGAGCACCAGCTTCTTCATCAACATTTATTGAATGCCAGTCTTTGTTGACAGTGGGTATAACAGGTATGGATGCCTTTGCATTAACAACTTTACAGGTTGTTTTCGTATCCTTATTTTTGTAAGGATAAACTCTTTCATTAAACACTACATGCCTGCTAATATAAATTCTTCCTGTTTCATCTATACATTTGTATCCTTTTTGGTTATTAGAGTATCCTAGAAAGGTACATTGCTTAGATCTGAAGTTTAATTTATTAGAATTATATGGTCTCAAATATAGAAAACATAGGCATCCAATTTTTTTTAAGTTTTGATAGTCTGGTTTAATATTAAATAGTATTTCAAATGGGGTTGAACCCTTCAGTACAGTAGTTGGTTGTCTGTTTAAAAGATACATTGCTGTGCTGAAAGCCCCTGGCCAAAATTTTAGGGGTAAACTAGCTTGAGCTAGAAGTGTCAAACCAGATTCTACTATGTGCCTATGTTTTCTTTCAACAAGACCATCCTGTTCAGATGTATAAGGGCATGTAATTCTGTTAATGAAACCTTTTTGCTTAAAATAATTAGATAAACTTTTGAACTCATTGCCCCCATCTGATTGCACTGTTTTTACTGAACACTTGAATTGTTTTTCAGCCATAGTTATAAAGCTTATTGTAGCATTGTATGTCTCAGATTTATTTTTTAAAAAATAAATCCAAGTGTATCTAGTAAAGGCGTCAACAAATGAAACATAATATTTGATGCCAAAGTCAGAGTAAATAGGAGTAGGACCCCATAGGTATGTGGAAATCAATTGTAGCGGCTTAGTGTATTGAGTACGTGAATCACTAAAGGGTAACTTATGACTCTTACCCATTTGACAATACTTGCATATATAAGACAAATTTATAGGATCAAATTTCAGTTTATTATCATTCAGAATTTTGATAACAGTTTTAATACTTGGGTGACCAAGCTTACAGTGCCAAAGATCAAATATATTTTTATTGTCCATAATTTTTACAGTTTCATTCAGATTACAGTTTATACTTTGATTCATATCATCACAAGTACCATTTTGGCCTTTAACAGAATTAAATTTGTATAGGCCATGATCGAGATCACCCTGTAAAAGAATATCTTTAGTTAGAATATCTCTAACAAGACAAACTTTTGGAAAAATTCAAAGTAGACCTTGTTATCATTAGCAAATTGTGATACACTAATTAAAATTTTAGTGATCTTTGGCACTCTAAGTAAACTGTTTAAAAAGAGTTGTTTATTTCCTGTGATATATGCATTACCAATATGAGAAATATTGATTTTCTTACCATTACCCATGGAAACAGATTTGTTACCTTTATATTCCTTGCATCCTAGATTTAGGTTGTCAAGATTGTGAGTAATATGATTTGTTGCTCTAGAATCGGGGTACCAGCTATCATCTTGAATATGATCAATAGTTGCAGCTTCATTTTGATTATTGCTTCTTTGAGAATTGTTGGTATCTTGATTTGCTTGTGCTACATTTGCACTTGGGTTACCATTGTTGTTTTGTCCTTGATTTACAGAGTAATTGCTGTTATATCTGAAATAACATTTCAGTCTAGTGTGCCCTATTTTCTCACAGATCTAACATTTGGGTCTGTTATTATTATTCTATCGATCTCTGCCCCTTCCTCTGTTGGGTCCACCACCTCTTTGGTATGAATTTTCAGCTTTATTAATTCTTATCTGACTCTTAGGTTTAAACCCAACAACTAGATTAGCATTGTATGATGGTTCTTTCATTCTTTTGCTACTTATTCTTGCCTCATGAGAAAATAAAATTGAATGAACCTCATCAATAGGTGGAACAGTCTTTTGAGATTTTATAACAGCAACCACAACTTCATATTCATCATTTAATCAATTCATTAAGTATAGAACTTGATCTAAAATTTGAACAATATTCCCTGTGGCATTAAGAAGATCACACAATCTCTTGACTTTTGAAATATATTCCTGCATGCTAAGATTTTTGATTCTAATATTTTGTAACTGTCTCTTATATTGTAGAACTTTGGCAGATGATTGATTGTTAAATTCTTTTTCAATAGTTATCCATATATCATTTGATAAGTTGCATCCAATTACAAGAGCTAATAAATTTGCACTTATAGATGGAAGTAACCAAGAACTTATTAACCTGTCCTGTCTATGATAATGAACATAATATTCATTTGCCACAGTTCGATTATCTTGATCAGTGATGAATTTTGCTGGTATAGGTGTAGTACCCTAAATGTAACCTTCTACATCATATCCTCGAACTGCTGTTTCTATTTGAAGTCTCCACAGCAGATAATTGTCTTCTTCTAGGTGAATAGTAATAAGTTGACTCTTTGAGGCTGATGATGTACTTGACAAACTATTTTGCAGGTATTGGGTTTGGACCTTCAGGATTGATTCCAGAATTGGATTCAGATACTCTTGACTCATCTCCCATTTTTGTCAACAATCAGAAAGGAGATACTGAAGAAATTAATATTAAGCAGTGAATTTGAATGCCAAGAGTGAATGAAAATACAAGAATAAGAAAATTCAGGTATGAGCCGCCAGGAAAGAATGATGATGAGGTAATAATTTCTTTAAGTAAACTCTGAATGATTTTCTAGCACGGCTTTAGCTGATTCTGATGAACATCTTGGTTTTCGTTAACTCTTTTCGGTGGCCAAAGTGCACAGTATGTAGAATACTGTGCAAATGAGCAGATGCAGCCTAATTCTCTGGAATTAGAAGCACGACACTGATTGATTGCACCATATTTCACTCTCAAATGATGAGTTTGAAACTTAGATGAGAGAATTCCCACGTGATGAAATTTTTCTGATGGGAATTACTCACTCAACAACACATTGAGTAATTTGATAATGCCATTAGGCAAATTTTGGCTTCGATACCAAATTAAAGTTTGATGGAATCTTATTTGAGATTGAATGCAGAATTTGCAGAATATAAGAGGATTGATTAAAAATAATCATAAAACTATACAAACGATGGCAATATAAAGCCATATTATAGTGGAGCGGATTATTGGGCTGCAGCCCATTTATACAGTGCGGAAGTGAAAAAGAAATGGGTAAAACATGCCCATTCTATTGTACAAATTATATAACATTTATATTATCTCGGGTGATGAAAATGCAATTCATTTCCATATTTTATCACCTACAGTAAGAGACCTTTAGCCCATATTTTTCTTCGTGCCATGCTCATAACCAAAATTTCTCTTGATCTTCACCTTTTGAGGCAAACCTCTGGTACGTGTTAATAACTATACATGGGAAACTTTTGATCAATACTGCTGTAAATTAATCAAGTTAAGCAAGAGCACACTTACATTATTGGAATGTGTAAATAATACTGAGGTGTAATCATGTCCGTATAAATCATTTTTGGTAAATAAGCATTAACAACTGTAATCATTTTACGCTTGACTGATGCTACAACATTAGTTTGATATTCTTTGTTTTGTTAAATGAATAAATGTAATTTTTCATATTTTGTCGTTCTTTCTTTTTGGATAATGCAAATTATGACCATATTGTGTTTTTCATGCCCAAAAATTGTTATTATTGTTAGTCGAAGCTTCTATTGAAGAAATAATTAAACTAGAGGATTGCAGAGCAGATATCATCTTGTGGTTTACCTGAAATATCATATATATTATTGTGTTTTTCATGACCAAAGACAACGACAATTGTGGTTTACCTGAAATATCATAAATTATTGTCCTCACTCACCTTTTATCCAGTTTTTCCATGTTATGTTTCAGCGTATCGATGAAATTGATTTTTGATAAAACAACAAAAATATGTTAATATCTGTAACTCCCTTTAACTTTTGCATTGAACTTGTAGGATTCATTTTTAACTCCCTAAGAAATAATTTCTGATATGTATTTTGAAGATGTAACCAAATCAATAACTTTCTGTTTGATTTTATATTTCCTTTTACAACCGAGGTTAACTAAATATAATAGGTAATCTGGGACCTCCAACATTTATTTTAAAGTATTGTTGATGAACTTTCATTTATCTTCTAGTTTCCAATCACGTGAATTTCAGGCGTTTGAATAAAATTTTGATATAGAATCACATAGATGATCAAGTCTAGAAATAGATGATTTGATTTAATTCAGAATATATTCATTCAACTTTTCTATAAAGTGTGTACTTTATGGTTATGTTCATGCCAATGCATACAAAACAACTGTTTGAATTATACCTCAGTCAATTTTTCAAACGAATTATGCAGTTCTATTGCTTTTAATTTATAATTCTATCTCTCGCGATACATATGTTCTCATAGTCAATTTTTCTTATTGTGTATAAGCTTAACATGCATTATTTTAGATTTCAGTAAAAAAGTGAACTCAACCAGAGGTGCTGCTACTTGTCTTGATTCATACTTGCTTGTCGAAAAAGTGAAAATTGCACTTTTGTTAACCTTGATGCATCCTTATGCAACTTTTTATTTTATTTTATTTTTTAGGGAAATAAAAAACACTTAGACTTAATGCAGTACTCTCCAAATATTAGAATGTACTGTAGTGCTTTTAGTTATATATTGTACTATACATGCACATATAGGCTATAGGCAGCTCAGGAGCATGTATTAATTTAGAAGAATCGTGTTTTCAGAGTTGTGGATGCCATTTGTCACTTGAGATCACTATGTGCAGACACAAATATGTTAATTTTCCAATCATGATAATATGCTCTTTGTACAGTCATGTTATTATGTAAAAACTTTATAGTTTAGATGATTCTAACTCCATAATCCACTTTTCTAACTCACAACCGTTGGAACCAAATTGATTATACTTATGCAAGTATGCCAAATGAAAAATCTACTTCAGCCAAGATATATATTAGTCCAAACATTTCTTCATTAGTTATGTGTGCATATTTATTACAGGCTTATGACTGACATTAAGGTAGCAGACATGCGGTACGTATCATCAACCATAACAGCCAATTCTGCTCGCATTGATCTATTATATATAGGAGAGCGTTCAATGACACCCAAAAAATAGAGCACCCCAATATCCCTTCTGTTTTCCACCTTTCGTTTATATTAATTTAAATAAGTGAGAGATGAGAGAGTGAGTGGAAGGAGGAAGAGGGAAAATACTTGATGGAAAAGAGAGAGGCTATTAGGTGCTCCACTGTTTGGGGTATCATTGAACTTGTCTCATATAGGCGAGCATCCAATGGCATCGACTTTGTTCGAAGTTATTCTTCTGTTACAACGTAATTCATTAATACTTGATTGATGTCGCACCATTTCCTCCCCTTGTTGCCTTTTCTCCTTCACTACAACCACCCTTCACCCCTAAAAGAAAAAAAAGGAAAAGCAGAAGGAGAAGAAGAAAGAATAGTGGTTCTAGATATAACAACTGACATGGAAGGGTGAATTTAAGTAGGGGAAATAAAAATTCTAGAATTCATCCTTATAACTATTTCTACCTTTCATATATCTAATTTTACTAGTTATACATAGATTTGTATATTAATGTGTTCGCTTCCATTATGCGAGAGCTCGGATTATGCTTAAATTGTAGTTAATCATTATGTTCATATTGTGTTAGTTTAAGTGTTAATTATATATTTCCTTTGTGCTTTAAGAAATTGCAGGCTATGCAAGGAAAATAAAGAGTTTATTTCAAAGATTAGCGTGCACTATTCGAATCTATAAATAAGACAGTTGTATTACCTATCATTTTCAGATTGCAAATTCACCATGTGCTTTCTGTTTTATTTTAGCAGTTAGTTTTTTCTAAATGTATAAATTTTGTACTGGAATCTTGTCATTCACAGTGCGTGATGCTAATGTTGACTTACAGATGTCTATAAGAACGTAGATGACAACAGAACATAGATGTTTCGGAAGTTAAATATTTCCATGAGTAGATGTTTATAGACATGCACATGTGTATTAATATGTGTGTGTGTTTGTGTGCGAGGTTCAGCGTTTTTTTTGGTGCATCTCTGTGGCCCCTCTATTATTGTACCTTAAGATACACCAGTCCAATAACTATAAAATTTTACAGATTTTTTATCTTCATTACAAATATCATCTCAACTAAAGAATGAGAATATTTCGAAATATCTAACATCTTCAAAATCACTTGTCAACTCTAGTTACCTGAAACTAAAAGATATCTATGATGAGGAGTAGTTATGCCTTTGAAATATAACTGAAGAATGAAGAGATAGTAATACTTCTTGTATAGTCAACTCGACTTCGTATTATTTCTTTGTTGATCTATTTGCATTTGATCATGCTAATATATATTTTAACATTTGTGTTTACTATGTTGCTATAGTTTTAGGTAGTATGTTTTGAACTTTACATTTTCAACATGTTGTTCAAATCACATAAGAGAGGAGAAGTGATGGCGAGATTGCATGGATAACAACCATATGTAAATATATAAAATCAATGTTTAAATTGAAATGTATAGTTGATTGAGGTTTTTGATACCCTAGAATATATTCATCTAGTTTTGATATTGTTACTTTGAAACTAAGGTTCGAAATTTTGGTTTCCGATTCCATTGCGGTCATTAGAAATTTTTGAAATTTAGGTTGCGTTTCGGAAATTTTGGAGATTCTGCTCTATTTTCGGTTCCAGATTTTATTAGGATTTAAAAAACAAATTAGATAAAAGTAAATACTAGAAGATAATGTTTAGAGTAATTATATCTTAATTACTAGTTTTGAATGTGTTTGACCAAAAAATAGCATAAATACCCAAAAATTAGAATTTATAGAGAAAAAATGAAGAAATATAAAATGAAAAAGAGGAAATCACAACAATCACACACAATTTATAGTGGTTCGGCGTTAACGAGCCTACGTGCACTCTATAATTTCTTGATTCAACAAGAAATTACAATTACAACGAGTATGATCCTCAAATACTCACAATACAACACTCAAACTCTCAATTTATGAAGATACAATTCGAAAATGGCTTGAGCAAATGTGGTTGGTTGCTGGTTCGAATGCGTATGAAGTGTTGGAGTGCCAAATGTCCTTGAAATCTCCTCAAAATCATGTATATATAGGATCAGATTTCAGTGGGAACGGTAGCTAGAGGTGGCGCTCGATCCGGGTTAGTAGGAAGTTAGTGGAGGCAATTATTAGGCGGTTATGGGATCAGATCGTGGCTTCTGTGATCGAGGGTGGCTACTTGGAATGAGCTCTGAGGATTTAGGAGAGAGTGAGAACGTGAATTCGTGGCAAGGCCTTTGTAACTTCTCCTAGTCCGGATCGAATGGAGGCCGGATCAGATATTTGATCCGGGTGTGTACTCGATCCCAGCTTGAAGCGTGAGTTTCATTCGATCCATAGTGTTCCTTTATCTTTCCCTTCTATCCGATCCACACATTTCAAGATGAGCTCTCTCTTTCCTGTCCCTGTTAGAGTATTTTCCCAGTCCAAGTGTGCCAACCATGTTTTCTTCGATCCGATGATGCTTCGAGCCAGCAGCGAGTCTTCACTTTAGGCATAATTTCAAGATTTATGTTCTCTTATTTGAGAGTACTTGAGTTATTGACGACCTTGCCACAAGGTAGGCCAACATTTCCCCCTCCCCCCAAAGTACATTTTATCGCATATGAGATGTGCTTTGAACTTGTCGAGCTGTTCATTCCTAGAATTGCCTTTGTTGTACTCAGCAGGCCAAAGTCCTTGACCATAGTAGTTGCAAACACATAGGAAAATCGTCCAACCCTTGTTGTGTCAAAATGTTAGATTTATCCATTTCAAATCATATTGAGTTGGCTCTCGTACACAAACATACACGTACGTGTCCCAGCCCAGAATCCTTCGGCGTCTGCCCTCAGTCGGGGCCCAGACAACAATTTCATCGGAAGCTTAGGGTGCCCGAATAGCAAAGACATTGCGAGTTCAAATCAGGAACCTCAACCGAGGAGGAAGGAGAAGTCTCCCGAGAAAGTGATCAGTGAAAAACTTTGGAGTCCCTCTCCCATAAATGTATTCACAGAGGAGTTATTAGAAAACACTGTTGAGGAAGAGCCTAAGGACCTTTCTCCAAAAGATACATCGACTACAGAGAAGCGGTCGTTCTCCCAAGACTCCACCTCCATCTAAATCTCCAATTCACGATTCTTGCAAAGAAAAATCAATGTCTCCATTCTAAGGATTAGGCAATCTGCCTTTGTCAGACACTGTATATTCTTCTCAAGACTTTGGCTCTAGCACCTTTCCGACTTCTAAAGAGGAAATTACACCCATAAAGACAGGGCAGACAACTCCAATTAGCCAAACTCTGGGCTCCGGTCCGTCCGGGGGAGGGGTCACTGCGACACACACGACATGGGCACTGCACGTCATAACACATGTGTGTTGTATTAATTCCTGATTCTAATACTGACTTACTTTAATTTGCAGGAACCATGTATCATTGAGGGTATGACCCCCGAAAGCTCCGCTGCAGTCTCTTAAAGTCTTATTCCGACCCTGAGCATGAATATAGAGATGACCACGACCGAGAGGAGAGAAGGCATTACCAACAGAAGTATTATCCTTCCTCATGCTCTCGTTCTCCAGTCCTCTTCTATACTAACAAGCGTAAGAGATTTCAGGGTTCTCGCGATGCGGATAGACAAATTGTCAAGGCCCTACTTCCTTCGAAAGAGTCACAACTCACAACCACAAGACAAACATCATAAGTCACATTATGACTCCAAGTATAAAGATGGTCCAACGATCATTCCATCCAAACGTAAATCCACTGATATCTCTATTTCAAAGCCCATTGTGCTTGACGCCTCTACTACTGAGAGGATAAAAGTTTTAAAAGAGCAATTTTCTCGGTAACATTTTGGGAATATGCACTTTGTGCCTAACTTTAGCCAGTTCCCGAAAATTGGCCCGATAATGTCAAGAAAGAGATAGACTTTCATCCACAAGCATTTCAAGGAAACATGCAAGTATGCTCGGAAGCTATCTGAGGTCATACATAGTCTTCAACTGGACCTGGATAATCAGAGGCATTCGTGGGAATGCGACATGTCGCGTGTTCAGAGTGGTGAAGGAACACGAAGAAGTTCAGGCTAAACTTGCACTTGTTGATCGAGAAGACGAGAAATACAAGAAAATGCATGATGAGTTGCAACAACGCTTCCATAATGAACTTGATGTTTCTAGCAAAGAACGTACAGTCCTTAAGGAGAAGTGTTAGAGCGTTACAGCTGAAAACATGGACCTCAAGTTGTCTTGCACTCGCCTCCAGCATGAAAAAATTGAACTTGAGAAGGAAAATTCTGGTTTGAAAGCCAAGTTGGCCAAAGCTGAGGAGAGAGCAAAGAGGGTTGAGGAGTATGCTAACACTGCTCTTGAATCCGCCTCTAGCTCTAAACCTCAATTTGAAGTTGACAAGCTTGAGCTGAAGAAACAACTTGCTGAGGCCAAACAAGACCTTCTTGGTATGGGACCTCTCATTCTTTCTTTCTTTGCGCAAGTTCTCCGATATCGCGACATATTATAGGTGGAAAACTATCCCACCACTCTAGTTGATGTATGGAATGAGATAGTCGAGAATGAGAGGCGTGGTCTGAAAGTTGTGACTGTCGATGAAGGGGAATTGATTAGAACGTTCTTGAGGGGTGGTGAACTTGAGCGTTTGGCAGAGGGAAGGGAACTGCTAAAAGAAGCTGACGATGCCGTAAACCGTCAGACTAAGGGCAAAGATATCACTAAGGGTGGTTCTTGTTCTTCCTTTGCAACATCCAAGGCCTAAGAGACAGAAGAGTACCATCCATAGGGTCCATGACTCATTACATGCATGTCTCTCTCCCCCATCATCAAAGCTCAAATTCCTACAACTCCTAGAGACTATTCTATTGAAGGTATTTCCACATTCTTTCCTCAATTTGCTAAAGTTGTGATGGCGTACCGTCGTGCCATAAGGCCTCCACTTGAGATGCCCGTTGTTTCTCCGAGGTTAACAACCATTGCTCTCCCCACTTTAGGTACCAAACCTACCGATGTTGTCGTAGAGCAGGGAACTAAGCTAACGAATGAGTCTGCATTGCCTCTTGGTGACGATGCATCGAAGGAAGGAGAGATAATAGCAGCATTGAAAGATCTCGATGGCTAGGAAGACGATGATATCATTTACAATAGAGAGACCTACAAGACTGGGGAGTTGATGCTTGTGGAAATGATGGCGAGGAATGAGGGCAAACTTATGCATATCAAGTTTTAGGCCTTGGCCACGCTTTTTCTCGCTGATCCCATTAGTACGGTCCTCCCTTCTACCATAAAGGTCTCCGCTGACCTTTCGAAATTACCTTTAAAGGATACAAGCTCCAAACCTACTTCCGAACATGTCTTCTACTGGAAAGATTAAAAAGAAAAAGCGTCTATTTGCCAAGTCTAAGAAGGAGGAGCAGAATAAGATCAGGAATCTCAAGAAGTCCAAAACATCCAAGGCTTAGATGTTTATTAGCTTGTTTCTTTAGTCTTTTACTAGCCTGCTGTGGTTGTTGTGAGTGCGGCCCTCGCCTTTTGCTTTACCGCTCTGCACAAACTCTGTAATTAATAAAGTATTTGTTTCTTTATTCGCTTTTCGTTCAATGTACTTACAATTCAATTTTTTAGACCTATATTTAACTCATAAGTTGTCTTTCCTGAAAAGATCACTTGAGGTAGGGTCAATCAAGTTAGGTGGTTATTAGCTCGAAGGTATAGTGTATATGCCCCATATTAACCTTGAATTATGTGCCAAATCCTTGGTATATTCAAGGATAATTTTAAGTCCATGCTAATGTCCCCAGCGTCAGTGAGGATCTTAAGCAAGTCTGTACTCATGCCCCTAAGCCTTCCGTCGGGTATGAGCCAAGTCTTTTGGATGTCTGATCCAAATGTTTTTATACTCTCCCATCGTGAATTCAGGTTAGAGTCACGGGTTATAGCGGTCTTAAGCCGTAATGCACCATTTCACGTTTACCCTAACGTTTTATACTCGCTCTCAAGTCGTGAGAGTTAGAGTTAATCGTTCGAATGGTGGTGTCATTCATTTTGGCATCAATCATGCACTTTAAGTCTTAAAGTGGGATTTTTCCAATTCGAGTGTCGATATCGAACTCGAATTTAGTTAATACTCTGTTCTAAGCTCTGAGGAATGAAGTTAGTAGGACAAGTATTTGGGTCATCAGGGATGGTCGGATTCCACCCCTGTCATTTATACTCATCGCATCGAAATGCGAAGGAGAGTGGGATATGTCGTTCAGGCGTTGCTCCCTTAGTTTGGTTTGAATAGTGGGGATTACTATGTCGAGCATCGATGTCGAGCTCGAATTCGGTTAGCCCAAGTTTGAATAGTCACGAAATTGGGTTAGCTCGTCGAAATGTGAGCAAGCAAATGTCGTTAGAGAGATAATCACTTCCTTTGTTCATGTTCGCTACATGGCAATCGAATTACAATACTTATCCAAATCAACATAAACGGTCATAGAGCATGAAAAGAGCTTTTATTCATAAACAATAACTTCGGGCAAATCGTGCCTCATTACATAATCTGGGAATAAACAAAATAAAAGCTCAAGTCAAATAGTCTCATAGATGCTCGACATTCCATGCTCTTAGAAGTTGATCGCCATCAATGGTCGTTAGCCTAAAAGCTCCGTTATCAAGCTTCCGATGAATGACGTATGGTCCTTACCACTTCGGACCCATGTAGACGGGGGCCAGGAATACACACTTCAGAACAAGGTCGTCGGGCTCGAAGGTCTTAGGTCGTATTTTCTGGTTATAGCATTAGGCGACTTGGTATCTATGCTATGAAGCACGCAAGTTCGCCTCCTTTCTCTTCTCATCGATTATATCCAGCGATTCTACGAGAAGAGCCTTGTTGGTCAAAAGATCAAAATACGTCATTCTGTGAGATGGGACTTCAAGCTCTAATGGGATGAGTACCTCTGAGCCATAGGAGAGCGTGAAAGGAGTATGGTCAGTCGCTGACTTATGGGTAGTTCGATAGGCCCAAAGGGCTAATGGCAATTCGTCAACCCACTTGGCCTTTGCCTGCTCTAGTCGTTTCTTCAGAATGAATTTGATGATCTTGTTCACGTCTTGTACTTGTCCATTCGATTGCGGATGTACAACCGCTGTGTTTCTCTTCTTAATATGATGTAGTCGATAGAAATCTTTGAACTCCATGCTATCGAATTGGGTTCCATTATCAATAATGATGGTCTTAGGGAGCCCAAATCGACATATGATGTTTTTGATGATAAAGTTAATCACCCGCTTGGTTGTGATTGTGGTTAATTGTTCCACTTTAGCCCACTTCGTAAAGTAATACACCACTTCAATTGCATACTTCGCTCAGCCATTGGATATTGAAAGGCTCCTAATAATGTCCACTTCCCATATTGCAAATGGCCAAGGGCTTACCATCTGGGTGAGTTGGTTAGGCTTGGATAATATTGAGGGTCTCTCCAAGTGACTTGGCAGATTTTGAAAAGTTTCGGCACAATCTGGGGTCCATTCAAAGTTGTGTTTCACTCGCTTTATTAAGTCAAAGAAGAGAATGCACTG
The DNA here is from genome assembly GCA_030737875.1 of Allium sativum. Classification (NCBI taxonomy): domain Eukaryota; kingdom Viridiplantae; phylum Streptophyta; class Magnoliopsida; order Asparagales; family Amaryllidaceae; genus Allium; species Allium sativum. The sequence goes on from CM060918.1 coordinate 1,029,077,053, forward strand.
ATCGGTAGCTCTGGAGATGAATCTGCTCAAAGTTGCTACCTTTCTTGCCAAACTCTATACATCCTTGATCTTTCGGGGTTCTTGGATGTTCTTGATTGTTGCAATCTGGTCTGGGTTGATTTAAATCCCCATGTGAACTGACGATGGAACCCCAAAAACTTCCTTGACACAACGCCGAAAGAGCATTTCAAAGGGTTGAGTTTCATCCTGTAATGCCGTAGGATGTTGAACATTTCTTCTAAGTCTTTAACATGATTTACCGATTGCTTCAACTTCATAAGCATGTCATTCACATACACTTCCATCGACTTCCCAATCTGGTTATAGAACATACAGTTAACCAAACGTTGGTGCATCGCCCCAGCGTTCTTCAATTCAAAAGGCATCACTACGCAGCAATACAACCATAGGTCTGTGATGAAGCTAGTATGTTCCTGGTCTGGAATGCATCGGAATCTGGTTGTACCCAGAGTATGCATCCATAATTGATGGATACTCGTTTCCGACCGTCGAATCTACTAGCTGGTCAATTCGAGGAAGTGGAAAGCTATCTTTTGGGAATGCTTTGTTCAAATCTGAGAAGTCAATGCACATACGCCATTTCTCATTAGCTTTCTTTACAAGGACTAGATTTGATATCCACTCAAGGTTTGTTGCATCTCAAATGAATCTCTTACCCTTCAGCTTTTCAGCCTCCTCCTTCAGAGCTACTGACCTCTTCGGGACAAACATGCGCCTTCTCTGCTTAACTGGGACGTACTTCGAATTGATGCTCAATGAATGGCTCATAATCGATGGAAATATCCCACACATATCAACAAGGGACCAAGCAAACACATCAGGGTTTTCCTTAATAAAGTCAATCAATTCCCTTGTTTGGTGGGATTCTAAATAGGACTCGATCCTCAAGACCCTAGTTGGGTCGTCATTATCAATCGGAGCTTCTATTGTAGCTTCGTTAAGTGCCGCCCTCCTTCATCCCAACTCCTCATCTTCTCTGGGATCAATATCCTCAAACCGATGGCTGTGCGATCCTGGTTGGGATGTGTCCATTATTTGCTATGGTGTCACTTCCTTGGTAAGAGGGGAGGAGTCTTGTAATTTTTCGCCTTCTCAGTTATGGATTTCCTTCCACTCCGCCAAATAGCATGCCCTTCCTATTACCTGATCTCCCCTGGCCATTCTCATCCCAGACTCAGTTGGGAATTTCAAGAGCAAACACCAAGGAGCTATACATGCTCGGAATTCTATCAGTGTCGGCCGATCCAGAAAGGCATTATAGGGAGAGTTAATATCCGTCACAAGGAACAGGAGAATTCATACTCTTTGACGATCTCCCTCACCTAGTTCAACTGATAATTTAACTAGGCCAATCGATTCAGTGGTTGAACAATTGAAACCATGTATTCATCCTGTACATGGCTTTAAGTCCCTTGCTTCCAAATTCATTTGACCAAAAGCTTTTGTGAACAAAATATTAACGAAATTCCCACAATCAAACATGATCTTCCGTACAGTTGCAGTACCAATAATGGCTGATATCACCGCTGGGTCTATGCTTGTGATTTCCACTTCCGAACTTTCTCTATCATGGAAAACAATATCATCCATCATTGTTTTCTATTGTTTGATCAAAACATTGTCTTCAGAGATGCTGCATTCCCAAACTTCCATGTGCTTCACATCATACACATATCATTACATCGCTCTTGCACTAAATCCTGCCGGATGTGGTCCTCTAACTAATGTGTTGATGAAAATTCCTTTCGCCTTCTACTGGGAAGTGACCCTAGGGGGCCCTTGATCTTGATTCGGGGCTGGAACTCCCTGCCTCCTGTCCTTTGGGGCCACCTTATATTCGTCAAGCTTCCCTTCTTGTAACAACTTCTCAATCACATCCCTCAAATGACGACATTCATTCATAGAATGACCATAGGTTCCGTGGAACAAACAGAACTATCTCATTTCACATTCCTTTTTTTGTAGAATCCCGTGGGGGCGGCTTCTTAAACTACATCACATTGCACGTATCAAGATATATATTTTCCAGAGTGTCGTACAATGATGTATAACTATCGAATGACTGAAATTGGGGTCGCTTCTTAGCATCTCCTTTCTGATTCTGATTTCCTTTATTACCGTTCTTTCTTTGGCGGTCATTCTTCTTATTCTGATTCCCGACATTGACTTCCACTTTTCTGGAACTGTCGTTGGACTGTCTTATAGCAACATTACTCTGAATTTCCTCCTTTACAACCTCACTAGACCTTTTTTGATTTAGAAATGCATCTTTTGGTCGCAAGCGCACGTTTGCCTTTTCATAAAACAACTCTATTGTCGTAGGCGGTTTTCCAACTAAATATCTTCCGAACTCTAAGTCCTTGTCCACACCATCGACCATTGCCATTAGTACGGTCTCTGGGTTAGAGTTGCTCACATCAGTTATAACCATACTGAAATGGTCGAGATATCCCAAGTTTCTCAAGAGGCTTGCTTAACCGCGGAAAGCTCCATCACATGCTAAGACTTTGATGCATGCAATCGAAATTGAATCAAGAACTTCTCGCTTAGGTCTTTGAAGTTGGGAACCGATCGAGGAGGAAGTCTGGTAAACCATGTCATTGCCATCCCCTCAAGATATACCGGGAAGGCTTTACACATAATGACATTAGGAGCTACTGCTGCTTTCATATACCACGAATAGCGCGCATCAAATGCTGTCGCGGATCCGACCTTCCCGAATAATGATTTATAGTGGGGAGATTAAACCATCTTGGTAATTGTGCCTCCAAAATGTCGTCCATAAAAGGAGTATGACTACGATCTAAGCCCCAATCCTTGTTAGTATAACCTCTGTTATCGTTCATATCATTTCTTATACCTCTGCATTGGTTAACACATATTCTGGTTTGGCACTTTTGGCTCATCGAACTCTCTGTGCTCCCCTTTAGGTAACGTCACTTGAGCCACCGTTTGGGCGGTACTTCCGTGTCTTCTGTGGTCCCGGTTAATAACAGGACGAGTGGGTGGAAGTATGGGTGCGCGAGTAGTCGGGGAAGGGGAGCTTGAGATCGAGTCTTCCTAATAATGGGTTCAGCCAAAGTAGGATCATCAGGACCAAGTCGAATCACTGCATCTTCCCGGGAAGGCAATGTACCGAACCGGAGATGACAAAGGTTCTCTGACCATTCATAAGGTCTCCTCTGATGTAACACCCCGTATTTTTAAGATAATAAAATAAGAATAACTTAATTAAATAGCAAGAATTAAGTAAAACAGACTGTGCCATTGCATCCGTCTCGGAATTCTGGTCAAGATAGACACCTGGTTTGCGTAAAATGGACATCATATGAAAAAGTTATTAAGCCTAGAAGTTTGATACGCACAAGAGAAATATATACATACACACACTAACAAATTAAAATGTAAAATGAATAATAAAATAAGGATTGCATGTAATAAATACATGCACTGAAAAAAAATGCAACGCATGCATTGAAAGAAAGAAAGGATTGGTTGCATGCAATGTAAATATGTTGCATGCACTGATTTGCAAACATAATGCATTAACATTAAAAGAAAAAGATTCATGCAATGGTTTAATTTAAGTATTGTAACTAACATGAAAAAGAGAAGTAACGAGAGAACAATAATCATCATTGTTTTACGACTTATTAACAAAAGACTTCATAGCTTAGTTGGTTAAGGCATTGGATTTGTAACATGGAGGTCGGGGGTTCGAACCTCGGCGACGGCATAATTTTAATCTTTGTTTTAGAGAGGGCCAAATGAACATCCAAATATATGTACGTATACAAATTAAAAATTTTAAAGGATAAGAACGTACATATAAGGAAATAAAGAAAATATATGTATATATATATATAGATATATATGCATAATTATATGTATACAAAAGATAAAATTCAAGATAAGGCTAAAGTCAATGAAATATGGCAAAAATCAAATAACAGTGCAATATCGTTTGAATTTTGAAAATAAAATGAAAATTATGCGTATATATATACGTGTAAAATGATCGATAGAGGAATTGTATACATATAAGAATATTTCATGTGAATAAAACAGTTAAATAAATTCCATAAATTCAAATGTTCAAAAATCAAATTTCTACGCCAAAACAATTCAAACATTCGAAATTCAAATTTCTGCGCCAAAACAGCTTGCGGGACCTAATACAGACTCAGCACTGCGTGTACGATAAGATTTGGCTAGATTCATCTACGAACCTGGACTATTTTCTTAACCGGGTTCAATGCTGACTCAACGCTACGTGTACGATAAGGTCTTGAGCACCTATAAATAAGACCCTAGACCTAACCCTAAACATCATAATTCAACAGCTACGCTAGAGCTCTGCCATAGCTCCCTCTCTCTCTCTCTCTTCTCAAATCTATTCTGGAATTAAAATGTTAGCCTAGAAGGATTATGAATTCAGATATGGAAGAGGGAATCATTGTTAATAAAAAAGATTATTGAATCATAAAAGCAAGGTAAACCTCTAAGAACCAATCTATTTAAATTATTTCTCTTTCCCTTCTCTTTTCATGAAATAATAAATCCATGGTCGTTAGGTCGTGAATAAAATTAAAGGGAAAAGGAAACCATGGATGATAGAACGGATCAGATCCAAAATTTGGGGAAAGCTTAAAGGTGAGTGGGTTTAAGCTATAGCCTTTAGATAATGTTATGACTATAGTTTAGCATTCCCCTTTTTAATAAATTTTGAAATGGCCAGTTTAATTATAAATTGTTGTTGTGACGAATTAAAATATTGATATGAATATGTCAGGAAATTCCTATGTTGAATTGGCTAAGTTATTGTATGTTTATATGTTGGAGAAAATAATCTTGTTAGGATATGAATAGCCAATTCAGTGATTGTAATTACATGCTTATTTGGGACATATTATTGATTAAACGACATGTTAAAATAATTACCCGATTGAATGTTTACATGTCCTAGTAGAATTAAACATATGTTGAAAATGACATGCAATAAAATATAGGCAAAAATTGGACGACATGTAAATTATATTACCTGTAAACTATAATACAGTAAAAAGTATAATATGTCGAAAATTTTCATGTAATGAACATAACATATATTATGTTTTGAGATTTTAATTTGGAAGCGCAATTTGATATGAACATAAGTGATTGAATGAAAATGAATATGCCTAGGATTACAATTAGAAATTGTAAATACACTTATGGAACGAGGTCATGTTGCATCAGTGGTGGAAGTCTGCCCGGACCCGATCGGCATATCCACCAGCCACTAATGTTGAACCTAATGTGAGAGGCCTAAGTACAAGAATTAACAACATGTGCTAAGCCACAAGGCTAAGTCAGCTTGTGGTAGAAGTCTACCCGGACCCGCCCGGCAAATCCAGCGTCCACAAGTGTAGGCTTAATGTGAGAGGTCTAGTACTTATATATTTAAAAATAAATATATGTATATAACAAGATATGAATAAATGGCAAGGATGGTAATTAAATGTCCAACTTAGAAAATAAGAAAGGAAGGGATGTAATGAACTGAGTTAGTGTGATAAGAGGGAAAAGTGATGTATTTCCCTTAATGACTTATTTCTGAAAACGTTGTTGCAAGCAAGCCACAATAAATATAGAAAAGTAAAGAAATTACTTGCTACCACGGATTTAGATGGGAAAACGTTATGAAAATAAATCATTGATTCCTTCTATCAAACTGATAAGGTGCATGAAGTGTTTTCCTTAATATAATAAGGAACATATGTTAAAGAGAATAAAGAATAATGGTTTACAACAGTAAAAGGTTTAAAAGGGGAATGATAATGACCTATTATAAATAAATAACATTAATGAAAATGTTGTATAATAGATAGGCTTTTCCTAGGGACAAGTGAATATTATAACTTAGGTTGTAATAAACTAGTAAGGGAATGGGATAACTTGTGAATTAAGTTAAGCGACACTTAATTGTAAATTAAGTAATCAGAAAAGGGGAAAACCTGAAACCAGTTAAGAAAAGAGGAAAAATATATTGTACTTAATTATAAATTAAGCAGCTTGGGAGTCTAAAACCCATTGGTAAGAATAACATGTTTAGACTTGTCCTAGGGACAAGGGGAAATTATAACATAGGTTATAATAAATGGGTAGAGAAACTTATTAATGGGCCTTGGTTAATAGAACTAAATTAATAAGTGAACAACGGTAAGTCGTATTGACGGCGTAAAGTAGGATTATGATTAAATGAGAGGATGAGGAAAACTTATGAAATGAAATTAGTTATATTTAGTCATAAATGGTAAGTGACATGTTAATTGGAAACATGTGAATTGGATATACTTAATTACATATTAAGTAAAACATGTTATTGAAATCAAACAAGAATATAAAAGGGATTATGGATCACAGAACTTGGGCCACAATCTAGAGAATAACATGTTGTAAGCTTATTAATAAACTTAAATGGGTTAAGTTATAAATTGAATTAATAAGCAAGGGTAACTTGGTAAACTTGAAAAGTAAGTCAATGTGAAGGAGAATAACCAAGTTAATTGAGAAAAATCACGAGGTGGCGCAAGCGCATAATTAATGGTTAGACGTAGGGTCTAATGACATATAAAACTGAGGCGTTTGGACCAGTCCATACGTTAGAGGATGAATAACCCTAATGGGTAGATCGTCGGGATGTCAAAAGACACAAAGAGAAGCGCATGTCCATCTAGATATTCTTGTAGGTTCCAACAGACTGGGTTAAGAAGCACGCGACTTCTGGGGACGTAGGGTACTCTTGGTATTCCTATGTGAGTGGAGGATGATCCGCCTGTGCTCACAGAGGTTAGGTCTGCTTGGGTGAACCATTGAGTATGCCTTTATTGCAATAATAAGGGGCAATCAAAAGACTAAGATGGACCAGCGTGATTCGGCAAGACCAGTTAGTGCACTGTGATAGCAACTCGTCGTCTACCTACCATCTTCAGTCAGTACGTAAAGCAGAAAGGTGGAGAACTCCAAATGACCATATACTTTGCTATCTAGTTATGGGTGAGGTTGGCCAATAGGTTTGAAGGGCATTTGGGGTCCGGGTTAAGTTCTCATTCTTGATATTCTTGGGTGCCTTTTATTACTTGAGGGAGGGATCTAGTGGGACCATAGCCACTGTAAAAGCAGACCTTAGCATCTGCAATCGGCAGATATCCGAAAGCTTCCGACCTAGTTCCGTGTTTCTTGATTAGCCCTGCCATGGGACTTGGGCGCACATATAGAGAACATGTGCAATAGACATCGAGAACGATTGCTGATATGTACGTGGGAAAGTCTAGGTACACTCATGTCTCTCTGGGTGGTGTATCATAAGTCTAGAGGGCATTATTCGAGGATGGAACCTAATTCGATCGAATGGTTCAAAGATGGCAGTCCGAACGCTTACTTAATATAGAAGTAGTGGTTCTTTGCAGATGTAGCATTGACATATATTCAGAAATTCGTATGACATTCGGGCATAGGATTAGGGACTGCTATATTCCTGCGATGATACGGTGGAGACCGCGCGAGTGGGGTACCGTGGGGTGTATCTCAATATTGAGAGATAGCTATATATACTGTATTAGGTTAATTCACTGGGAAGTAAATGGGTACAACGTGCGTGTAAGCCTTGAGTGCTGTTAATCCAAGTAACCTAATAAATAAGAAAATATGATTGAACTGTATATGCAAGATTATCCAAAGTGTATAGTTTTAATCCAGTCACCAGAACATGTTTTCTGGCCCCCTCCTCATAACACACTCGCAGGTTAGATTGTGGCAAAGACATGATAGCTTTGGATACTGGTTAAGCAGTATTAATAATACGATAAGGCTATGTTTTTATTATACTATATTTTATCCTTTCCGCTGTGAGATATTTTTCTGAGCTCTAACATGTTTTATGTCTCTGTCTTTTCCGCAGGATAACAGAGCAAACCAACTCGAGTTTCGATGGATTGGGATTTTTGAAAAAAATTCGGTCTGTCGGAATCCGTGTTGTTACATCTGGTATCAGAACTTAGGTTTAGGATTCCTATATAAATATTGAGTGAACGTATTTGTATTTTTAAAAATAGAAATATATTATATATACCTAGATCCATAGAGGAACCCACTAAATAGAAAGAGTATAATATGGTATGAAATGGGATGTTTGTTTTGTACACTAAAGGAATAGATAAGGAAATTTGAGACCCTTAGGAAGTTTGGTTGGGAAGTGTACAATATACTTTGTACGAAAGGAAAGTAAATCCCATATGATTAGTATTTTGGGTTAGTAGGTTTGGCAGTAAAACCTTACAAATTGGAAAAGGTAGAACAGAGAAAAATGGATTAGGAATATATATAGTTGAGAGAATTGACCTTGGGGAGTGTCTAGGAGAACCTAGAAAAGTTGGAAACCAGCTTTGAGTCTAACCCCATTATTAACTTTTAAGAACTAGAAATTATATAAGTTTTGAAAAAAAAAATGGCTTATGGCGTTTTCAAGTTTTAATCTTAAAAGTTTTAGTTTTAAAATATGTAAAGAAGTACATATTGAGTTTTAAAGCATAATTCTCTCAGTAAAAGGTGCATATTATAGAGCATGTACAGCTCACTAGTTTTTCTCATTATATTTCATACAAGAATTTTTAATCAAGAAAGTTTTGAAGTCTCTATTCTTTTGACAATTATTTTTGATAAATTGTTTGAAAGAGAATTTTGTTGCATAAACAAAATAAGTTGTAGAAAAAGAGAATAGAGTGGATGTTGGCACCTTGTAGTAGGAGACTGAACTGACCTTATAGTTAAAAACAAGTCATAAACCCGATTAAGGATAACAGTTGTCCGTATCTACTCCGATTTTGGCAATTAGAATTTTTTTTTGCAAGATAAGACGAAAAAGAAGAGCTACAACAAAGAAAATTTTCTTATGTGGGATGTGCTTTGATAGGAAAATAGGAAATCTTTATACATTGTTTCATAAAATCCAGGTACGGTTGGAAAAAGGTATATAAAAGAAAAACGGAAGGTGTAAAATTTTCCATTTTCCACCTTTTTGTAACATAACAAATCGAATTTAGAAAATTAGATTTTACTGAAATTCAAAAAATAAAGTTGGTTGGTAGGATTATGGATGCAATAATTGGATGAACTATGCTCTTACTCAGTAAGAGTGTGGGAAAATTTGGATGAAAAAACAATTTGATTTTCAAAATATTGCATTCATGTGGAACTGCCAGTATATCTAGGATGTGAGCATCAAATTTTAAAAAGGATTTTTGAGAAATTTGCATACACATAGGAGGTACTGGTTAGGCATACATGCAATATTATGTTGTATTTCACTTTGCACAAGTGCACAATGTTTGCTAAAATTGGATGCACACATGATGGATGCATATTATGCGAGGGGTAAATTGATTTTACCCTTATTAAATTTCGGGGACGAAATTTCCTAAGGGTGGGAGAATGTAACACCCCATATTTTTAAGATAATAAAATAAGAATAACTTAATTAAATAATGAGAATTAAGTAAAACGGGCTGCGCCATTGCATCTGTCTCGAAATTCTGGTCAAGATTGGCACCTGATTTGCGTAAAACGGACATCATATGAAGAAGTTATTAAGCCTAGAAGTTTGTATACGCACAAGAGAAATATATATATATATATACACACACAAACAAATTAAAATGTAAAATAAATAATAAAATAAGGATTGCATGTAATAAATACATGCACCGAAAAAAAATATGTAATGCACGCATTGAAAGAAAGAAAGGATTGGTTGCATGCAATGTAAACATGTTGCATGCACTGATTTGCAAACATAATGCATTAACATTAAAAGAAAAAGATTCATGCAATGGTTTAATTTAAGTATTGTAACTAACATGAAAAAGAGAATTAAGGAGAGAACAATAATCATCATTGTTCTAAGACTTATTAACAAAAGACTTCATAGCTCAGTTGGTTAAGCATTGGATTTGTAACATGGAGGTCGGGGGTTCGAACCCCGGCGGCGGCATAATTTTTATCTTTTTTTAGAGAGGGCCAACTGAACATGCAAATATATGTACGTATACAAATTCAAAATTTGAAAGGATAAGAACGTACATATAAGGAAATAAAGAAAATATATGTATATATATATAGATATATATGCATAAATATATGTATACAAAAGATAAAATTCAAGATAAGGCTATAGTCAATGAAATATGGAAAGAATCAAATAACGGTGCAACATCGTTTGAATTTTGAAAATAAAACAAAAATTGTGTGTATATATATACGCGTAAAATGGTCGGTAGAGGAATTGTATACATATAAGAATATTTCATGTGAATAAAACATTTAAATAAATTCCAGAAATTCAAAAGTTCAAAAATCAAATTTCTACGCCAAAACAATTCAAACATTCGAAATTCAAATTTCTGCGCCAAAACAGCTTGCGGGACCCAATACTGACTCAACACTGCGTGTACGATAAGATTTGGCTAGATTCATCTGCGAACCTGGACTATTTTCTTAACTGGGTTCAATGCTGACTCAGCGCAGCGTGTACGATAAGGTCTTGAGCACCTATAAATAAGACCCTAGACATAACCCTAAACATCATAATTCAACAGCTACGCTAGAGCTCTGCCATGGCTCCCTCTCTCTCTCTCTCTTCTTAAATCTATTCTGAAATTAAAATGTTAGCCTAGAAGGATTATGAATTCAGATATGGAAGAGGGAATCAGCGTTAATAAAAAAGATTATTGAATCATAAAAGCAAGGTAAACCTCTAAGAACCAATCTATTTAAATTATTTCTCTTTCCCTTCTCTTTTCATGAAATAATAAATCCATGGTCGTTAGGTCGTGAATAAAATTAAAGGGAAAAGGAAACCATGGATGATAGAACGGATCAGATCCAAAATTTGGGGAAATCTTAAAGGTGAGTGGGTTTAAGCTATAGCCTTTAGATGATGTTATGACTATCGTTTAGTATTACCCTTTTTAATAAATTTTGAAATGGCCAGTTTAATTATAAATTGCTATTGTGACGAATTGAAATGTTGATATGAATATGTCAGGAAATTCCTATGTTGAATTGGCTAAGTTATTGTATGTTTACATGTTGGAGAAAATAAACTTGTTAGGATATGAATAGCCAATTCAGTGATTGTAATTACATGCTTACTTGGGACATATTATTGATTAAATGACATGTTAAAATAATTACCCGATTAAATGTTTACATGTCCTAGTAGAATTAAACATATGTTGAAAATGACATGCTACAAAATATAGGAAAAAATTGGACGACATGTAAATTAGATTACTGTAAACTATATTACAGTAAGAAAGATAATATGTCGAAAATTTTCATGTAATGAACATAACATATATTATGTTTTGAGATTTTAATTTGGAAGCGCAATTTGATATAAATATAAGTGATTGAATGAAAATGAATATGCCTAGGATTACAATTAGAAATTGTAAATACATTTATGGCACGAGGCTAGGTTGCATTAGTGGCGGAAGTCTGCCCGGACCCGACCGGCATATCTAGCAACCACTAATGCTGAACCTAATGTGTGATGACCCCAAACCCCGATAAGACGGTGCAAGGGTAATCTTTGGAATATAACACATAAACAAATAATAGCAGAACAGAAATAATTAAATACACCAGATAATGTACAATAGAATACACTGGATAAATATAATCATCAGAGTTACATAGTATATAGGATCATACTTAGTACGAAATACAGTTCAGCTATACATAAAATGTCTACAGTGGAAAAGAAAACATAATATGTACAACATGAGTTGAACAACATAAAAAGAGATAAATGATAGAATCCATCTTCAGCTCCAGCTATCTAGAAAGAGCCTGATACCACGTTTGTGACGACCCAAAGCCCGATAAGACGGTGCAAGGGTAATCTGTGGAATATAACACATAACAGATAATAGCAAAACAGAAATAGATAAATACACCAGATAATGTACAATAGAATACACTGGATAAATATAATCATCAGATTTACACAGTATATAGGATCATACTTAGTACAAATACAGTTCAGCTATACATAAAAGTCTGCAGCGGAAAAGAAAACATAATATGTACAACAGGAGCTGAACAACATAAAAAGAGAAAAATGATAGAATCCATCTTTAGCTCCATCTATCCAGAAAGAGCCAGCTAAAACCTGAATACAAGGCTGCCCGTGTAGAAAAAGGGGCACCCGAGTTTGCTCTACGAGTCAGTCATGGGACTGGTACGAGAAATCTACTTTAACACAATTTCAAATATGGCTAATCACAGGACCACGCCACTTTCGCGGAACGGGTTCAGTCCATTGGATTGCTAGTGCTTTAAAAACAAATAAATCTTTTAAACATCGCAATGCTTTTTATAAAAATGAAGCCATTATAAGACTCAGTTCCCATCACACAATGCAACACAAACCGGAGGATAGAGTTTTACCTTATAATGGCCAAAATATGCTTGAAACGAGCAAAACAAATCATTTGATATTATTGCTAGTGTATATATATTTCAAAAACTGTTTCAATCATAACTATCAATCATAGACGACATGGGTACCATATATCATGTCGCCAAATATATATACAATCAAAACCACACAGTATCGTATTTGGAAATTGGATTTCCGTCATGAACCGAGGCAAAAGATAGTCCTCACCGAATTCGAGACAATCTAGCCCATGTCTTAGGCAAGCGCGCAGGCAAGCCTTTGATCGTCAGGGCCGGTCCACCGATGTGGATTATTATGCCTGAACACTACGTCTCTCCGCCCTTTGGGGCATAAATGAGCCCAATGACTCCATCGGTCCTGGATCGACCGATATATCCCAGGCGCCTCGCAACAACAACAACCACACAAGTGAAAATAATATAAATGTCAGGGCTGGTAGGTCACTGACACCACCCTAGCTAGAAAGAGACGCATGTCCTCCCTGAGGTCCTCTCCCGTTTCTGGTCCATACCAGGGTGTGAGGCTCGCGAATTAATGTTATACACAAAGCTATGCCACACAGGCCGTGCTTTGATCATCAACCACAAGAATTTGCTTTTCAACAGAAGCCTTGATCATCTGCCACTTAGGCATGCCACACAGGAAATTCACTCCATCCGGCTGATTTCTATCGATATATAACCTCTGAGCTCGTACATCTCAGAGAAGGGCGTTAAGCAAGAGAATAATTCTCCACTGCCAAACATATATATATTTAATAGAGATCAATCAGCATAGAAAAAAATCCAATGTCAGACACACAATCCATTTACACCTTCGTTCTGGGTCTGAACGAAACCGGAGGCACTCAATACCTCGCATATCCATACAATCAACAAGTACGTCCGGGTGGCTACTACTTCAGCCCCGTCAAGGAAGCTACTCCCATCATGAGCATCAGTAGCACCCCTCCATTCGATGTGAAGATCATCCGTCTTGCACCGTCTTCATATCTTCGACTTTCACTCATCGAACAATTATTTGAAATAAGAATCAACTCGGCCTTTTCAAATAATCCACGTATATTTAGAATTTCAAATCTATTCATTTCAATGGTTAAATTATTCGATATCACTAGTTAGATTGATTAATGTAATTTTCACATCAAATACATTCAACCATCAAATATCACATAAACCGAGCAAATTCAGTTTATTTCCATTCCATACCGTTTATAATATTTTATCACGATTTATTGCTATTTTTATTTATTTAAAAATAGCCAATTCATTCAAAAGACGCTTCAGGCCATAACGCGGCTGTGGCGCTGTTTTTCTCCAGATTTGATTTACATATATCTGAAAATCTAACCGTTGGATCTTCACAAATTTTACATCATTAGAAAGATCTTTTCAAAACGCTGCAGTTCGTGTTTTGAAACTGTGATTTCAAACGATTAGTGCCGGAGATCCGACCGTCGGATTTTCCCGAAACCCCAACCGTTGGGTTCGCCTTGGAAATATCTTTCTAACGGCACCAACTTTGTAAAGATCCAACGGTTGGATTGTATGGAATGTTTAATTCAAATCTGAAGAAAAACAGCGCCAGAATCGATTATATATATATAAATATAATTAAATTAAATCGAATAACAACGCTGTAGTTCGTATTTTGAAATCGTAACTTCAAACGATTAGTGCGAGAGATCCGACCGTCGGATTTTCCCGAAACTGAAACCGTTCCGAGCGAAATCCGTGTCGTTACATAATGTGAGAGGCCTAAGTACAAGAATTAACAACATGTGCTAAGACACGAGGTTAAGTCATCTTGTGGTAGAAGTCTGCCCGGACCCGCCCGGCAAATCCAGTGTCCACAAGTGTAGGCTTAATGTGAGAGGTCTAGTGCTTATATATATATAAATAAATATATGTATATAACAAGACATGAATAAATGGCAAGGATGGTAATTAAATGTCTAACTCAGAAAGTAAGAAAGGAAGGGATGTAATGAACTGAGTTAGTGTGATAAGAGGGAAAAGTGATGTATTTCCCTAAATGAGTTATTTCTGAAAACTTTGTTGCAAGTAAGCCACAATAAATATAGAAAAGTAAATAGATTACTTACTACCACGGATTTAGATGGGAAAACTTTATGAAAATAAATCATTGATTCCTTCTATCAAACTGATAAGGTGCATGAAGTGTTTTCATTAATATAATAAGGATCATATATTACAGAGAATGAAGAATATTGGTTTACAACAGTAAATGGTTTAAAAGGTGAATGATAATGACCTATCATAAATAAATAACATTAATGAAAATGTTGTATAATAGATAGACTTGTCCTAGAGATAAGTGAATATTATAACTTAGGTTGTAATAAACTAGTAAGGGAATGGGATAACTGTTGATTTAAGTTAAGTGGCACTTAATTGTAAATTAAGTAATCAGGAAAGGGGAAAACCTGAAACCAGTTAAGAAAAGAGGAAAAATATATTGTACTTAATTATAAATTAAGCAGTCTGGGAGTTTGAAACCCGTTGGTAAGAATAACATGTTTAGACTTGTCCTAGGGACAAGGGGAAATTATAACATAGGTTATAATAAATGGGTAGAGAAATTTATTAATGGGCCTTAGTTAATAGAACTAAATTAATAAGTGAACAACGATAAGTCGTATTGACGGCGTAAAGTGGGATTATGATTAAATGAGAGGATGAGGAAAACTTATGAAATGAAATATTTAGTCATAAATGTTAAGTGACATGTTAATTGGAAACATGTGAATTGGATATACTTAATTACATATTAAGTAAAACATGTTATTGAAATCAAACAAGAATATAAAAGGGACTGTGGATCACAGACCTTGGGCCACAATCTAGAGAATAACATGTTGTAAGCTTATTAATAAACTTAAATGGGCTAAGTTATAAATTGAATTAATAAGCAAGGGTAAATCGGTAAACTTGAAAACGAAGTCATTGTGAAGGAGATAACCAAGTTAATTGAGAAAACTCACGAGGTGGCGCTAGTGTGTAATTAATGGTTAAACGTAGGTCTAATGACATATAAAACTGAGGCGTTTGGACCAATCCATACGTTAGAGGATGAAAAACCCTAAGGGGTAGATCATCGGGATGTCAAAAGGCACAAAGAGGAGCGCATGTCCATCTAGATATTCTTGTAGGTTCCAACGGACTGGGTTAAGAAGCACGCGGCTTCTGGGGACATTGGTACTCTTGGTATTCCTCTGTGAGTGGCAGATGATCCGCCTGTGCTCACAGAGGTTAGGTCTGCATGGGTGAACCAATGAGTATGCCTTGATTGCAATAATAAGGGGCAATCAAATGACCAAGATGGACCAGCGTGATTCGGCGAGACCAGTTAGTGCCTTGTAATAGCAACTCGTCGTCTACCTACCATCTTCAGTCAGTACATAAAGCGGAAAGGCGGAGAACTCCAAAAGACCATATACTTTGCTATCTAGTTATGGTGAGGTGGCCAATAGGTTTGAAGGGCATAGGGAGCCGGGGTTAAGTTCTCATTCTTGATATTCTTGGGTGCCTTTCATTAGTTGAGGGAGGGGTCTGGTGGGACCATAACCACTGTAAAAGTAGACCTCAGCATCTGCATTGGCAGACATCTGAAAGCTCCCGACCGAGTTCCGTGTTTCTTGATTAGCCCTGCCACGGGACTCGGGCGCACATATACAAAACATGTTCAATAGACATCGAGAACGATTGACGATACGTACGTGGGAAAATCTAGGTACACTCATGTCTCTCTGGGTGGTGTATCATAAGATTAGAGGGCATTATTCGAGGATGGAACCTAATTCGATCGAATGGTTCAAAGATGGCAGTCCGAACGCTTACGTAATATAAAAGTAGTGGTTCTTTGCAGACGTAGCATTGACATATATACAGAAATCAGTACGACATTCGGGCATAGGATTAGGGACTGCTATATTCCTGCGATAATACGGTGGAGACCGCACGAGTGGGTACCATGGGGTGTATCTTAATATTGAGAGATAGCTATATATATTGTATTAGGTTAATTCACTGGGAAGTAAATAGGTACGACGTGCTTGTAAGCCTTGAGTGCTGTTAACCCAAGTAACCTAATAAATAAGAAAATATGATTGAAAGGTATATGTAAGATTATCCAAAGTGTATAGTTTAAATCTAGTCACCAGAACTTGTGTTCTAACCCCCTCCTTATAACACACTCGCAGGTTAGATTGTGGCAGAGACATGATAGCTTTGGATACTGGTTAGGAAGTATTAATTATACGGTAAGGCTATGTTTTGACTATACTATATTTTATCCTTTCCGCTGTGAGATATTTTTCTGAGCTCTGACATTTTTTATGCCTTTGTCTTTTCTGTAGAATACTAGAGCAAACCAACTCGGGTTTCGATGGATTGGGATTTTTGATAAAATTCGGTTTATTGGAATCTGTGTTGTTACATCTGACGTGGTGGCCGTTCACCTCTTCAATTTAGGATGAGCCTTCTATCATTTGACGATGTGGTGGAGATGGTGTTCTTTGCCATTGGAACTCTTCCCATTGTTAGGCCAGTGTATCCACATCATTCCTCAACATTGCATTATCTAGCCTTTGAGCATCTAGGGCAGCAGTGGTCTCTTCTAACTTGTTGAACAAACATGCAAAATCATCTCATGTAATGAATACTAAAAAAGAGCTTGATTGGTTATTATAGTAGCAGGCTCAGTGGCTGGGTCGGATCGGTTTGAACTCGATCCGGGGAGGTTCGAACCGGGCTCGTTCGATCAGGGGCCCTGTGCTGGCACAATTTGTGAATCAGGTTGTTGTACATCGCTGGCTGACGCTCCACAGGAAGCTTATTGAGTTCTATCTCTTGTAGAAATCATGATGATAAAAAATGTTGAAAGTAACTAAAATATGGATTATTTCCTTGGACTTGGCGATCCGAACAGTAGATAAACAATCTAAAAAGGCTAAGAATTCAAACTTCTCGGTGAAAGCACCAAAATGTTTGATCAAAAAATAGCACAAACGCACAAAGTAGAATTTGTAGAGAAAAATGAAGAAATATAAAATGAAAAGAGGAAATCATAGCAATCACGCACAATTTATAGTGTTTCGGCGTTAGTGAGCCTACGTCCAATTTATAAAATAAACAAGTTAAGAAGTCAATTAGAAAAGGAAGGAAATAACATTTTCACTGTTATAATTTAATGAATACCATTTGTTATCCTAATTATTCCACTGAGTGCGTTTTTCATAAAAAAAATTGCCAACCAAGGTGAAACCAGCAACCTTTGTGAATTTCGATGCTTTAAACCCTAGAATTGTGTTGGGAAGAAATTGATCTGCTCCCACCTCTCTATTCTGCCGCAACTGCCTTGCCAGACTATGGCGTAGTCTGCCTCTCCATGTCGTCGTCTGCTGGTCCACTTCCTTCGCAATCATTTTGAATTCCTTCCAGGCTTCCAGCTTCTCCAGAAATTCGCGATTCTGAAATGGTGTGATAACTGAAAGGTAACTTGTTTGTTAGTTATCTGTATCATACATGTTATCAACAACTACTACTCTTTTGTTAAAGTCCATTTTATTATATATCATTCCTGAATCCTGCATCGTTTCCTTTTCTACAGCAAATTCAATAATTTATTTTACTGGGATGGGATAAATCGAAGGTATATTAAATCCAGGGCCGGTTATTGAGCTAGGCAGGCTATGCTACGGAACAGGGCAAACCGGCAACCAAAAAATAACGCTAGTTCAAATTTCAAGTCGGGCAAAGAGAAGTCGCGATATTTTCCTCAATCACCTCAATGCCATTGCATTCCATCCCAGCTCCTCCTCTGGACCTCCACATCTCCACTTCAATTGGACCAGTTCCAACACGGCTGTAGGCTGTAGCTCAAAGGTATTAATAAATTAATGATTCTAATGATAATATCTCTAAATTTTTGTTTCTAACTCCCTTAAAAGCTTAAAAGAAATAATATTTATAGAAAATAATGCTATAAGAATTAGTTGCTTGCTCCAATTTAAGGATGTAGAAGCATTGGCCTGATGTTTCTGATTCTGTTAAATAAGTGTTAATATTTTTTCCCTACTAGCTGACAAATTCCAGCCATAACTTATAATAAATTGTTGGTAGTTGTCATATTTCATATTTTTTCATAATGGATGATTGCTAAAAAAATTGTTTATGTTAATTGAAAGGTAAGTTGATTGGTGATATCAAAACTATTCAGTTCATTGATAATTGGTCATTGATTATTTAACTTTTTAAATCAAATACCTGAATAAATAACTTAGTTGGCATGTTTTTTTTAAATATATCAATTCATGGGTAACTGCCTCGTGCAACCCAAAATATTAGATCTGCAATGATTGTTTATTGTTTTTATCTTTTATAGTATAAATTTGAGTTGGGGTTTATTCTGGAATTATCATATTACTGCTCCAACTCCATTTGGAAGTGACGTGTTAAAAAAAATTCACAAGTTTTGTATTTGTATGATTTAAAACATTATGTTGGTGTGTTGTTAGAACGAATAGCGATAGTAATTTTACTAGTAAAACAGTTAGTGATAGCATACTTTAATAGTTTTGTCATTAGATACTATACCTAAAAATGCAAGAAGAATATTATTGTTTGAATTAATTTATTTTATGAAAAAAAGACGATTATTTTGATTTATGTTTCCTTTGAGTTAGATGTTGTAGTATGCTCAGTTTTGCAGTCGGTCATTTTTATATTCGACCTTTTGTAGTTGATGGTTATATACTTAAACGAAACCAAAATAAATGTGACTTGAGCAGTACATATGTTTCCCTGACATTTGGAAACAATATTTCCAAGAAAAATAAAATAAATAAATAAATCTGAACCTCTTCATCAGATTCAAAAATTTGACAACTCTAAAGACAGATGACTTCATATTCTGTTTAACACTTGTATTTCCTAATGTACATCTTCCTCTTATTTTACTTATGCGGCAAATTTGTTTTGAAGGATCAGATTATCCATGGCAATCGAATGGCTTGTTCTAGGAGCTGGGCAAGAAGTTGGGAAGAGTTGTATTGTGGTCTCCATCAATGGAAAAAGTATAATGTTTGACTATGGAATACACATGGGATACCTTGACGTACCCAACAAAAGCTTTATCTCCACTAATGCTAGAAGATTTTCGTAAAGTGGTGGTCAATAGACGAGGAGAGGATGAACAATTTACTTATGAAAATATAGTTCATTGTATGAAGAAAGTAATACCTATAGACCTGAAGCCAACAATCCAAGTTGACAAAGATCTTGAAATTCGTGCTTATTATGCTGGGCATGTTCTTGGTGCTGCTATGATAAATGCAAAGGTTGGAAATAATTCTATTGTTTACTCTGGAGACTATAATATGACAGCAAATAAACATCTTAGTGCTGCTCAGATTGATAAACTTAAATTGGATCTTGTGATCTCCGAATCGACTTATGCTACAACAATTCGATATTCAAAATATTCACGAGAAAGGGAATTCTTAATGGATGTTCACAAATGTGTAGCTAATGGAGGCAAAGTATTGATCCCTATTTTTGCATTAGGGAGGGCACAAGAGTTATGTTTATTGCTCGATGAATATTGGGAGCGTATGAATTTAACCACTCCTATATACTTTTCAGCTGGTTTGACCATTCAAGAAAATACGTATTATAAAATGCTCATTAGTTGGACTAGTCAGAAGATTAAAGATGCTTATGATAAAAGGAACATGTTCGATTTCAAGCACGTATGTCCATTCGAAAGATTAATGGTACACGCTCCGGGGCCATGTGTTCTATTTGCGACACCAGGTATGATTAATGGTGGATTTTCTCTAAAGGTTTTCAAACAATGGGACCCATCTGAAACGAACCTAATGACACTTCCTGGTTATTGTGTTGCTAGGGCTATCGGGCATAAATTAATGTCCGGTAAACCCACTACAATCAATCTAGATAAAGAAACTAAGGTTGATGTTAGATGCCAAATCCATCAGTTATCCTTCAGTCCACATGCCGAATGCCAAATCCATCAATTATTCTTCCACTATAATTTATATTTTTATGTCTTGTGAAATCTTAGTCTCTGTGATATTTTATGCTTTTATTCCTATAATGCTCCATACTTTCTTATTGAAATCCTCATATGGGTAATATTAAGGAATGTGGGATGTTACAAAGAGCCTAAATCTATGAAGTTGAGAAGTGTGCAAGTGGTTTCGAGGAGGAATGGTGGTGTAGGGTATGACCCAGGGGGTATAGGGAACGACTTGGAAGTAAAAGGGGAAGAGAGCTTAGGCATGCGGTATATGGAGGTAGGAGAGAAGATTTTAAGTGGTTTGGAGGTTGCTGGAGGGGAGGATGAGGGGAAAAGGAGTTTGGGCCGTGAGTTGAGGGGGAAAGGAGGCCATTAATGGGGGGATGAAGAAGAAAAGAAGAAGTGGAGGAAAAGAAATGGAGAAGGAAAGAAGAAGAAGAAGAAGAAGGAAAGTTGGTTTTATAAAGGAGGTGATGGCATTTTTGTAAATAGCAAACCGTAAAAGCAAAGTAATGAGGTGTAAAGCAAGGAAGGGAGGAAGAGAAGAAGTGGACACCTCAAAAGGAAGGGGAGTGGTTGGGATGTGAGTTGCCTAATTATGGAGAGGTGTAGGAAATAGTACAAAAGAGAATGATTACTTAATTGAATTTTTTAACTTAGCACTTAGATTTATGTTAGGAAGGTGCTAACTCCTTTTAAATTAATTTTAAAGTCTTTGAAACTATTAGTACATGTTTATAAGTCATGAAGTAGATCATTTACCATTTTATCAATTGTATCGATTTTCCATTTTCGACTGCTTTAAGTCGGTAATTAAAGCAGCTTAAACCACTCGAAACGACGGATTGTTATTGCTTATTAGGTTAAACAAAACCAATACACAGAATCATATAACATAATATCATGTAGCGGAATAATTTTTCAAAAATATCAGAGTTTTACAATATTTTCTTACACAACAGAATATACATAGCTTTTACATAAAATAAATAAGATGCGTGAAAATAGAATGAAGGAAAATAAATTAATAGAATAAAGTGAAATTTTTTAATAGAATGAACGAAAAAAATGAATGCTGCATTAAGAAATCAACAAAGAGGGAAGGGAATTGAAAACTGCTACAACTATTCACATTTGAAAATTTATTAATTAATGAATGTTACAATTTGAATATATAGGCAAAGTATTAAAGTGGACGACTAACGATATATACAAGTATGTTGTCGAAAAAAGTTCATCTAGAATATACACATTATATTCAACCAATCTTTCAACAGAAATTAATAAATTTCATTAATAGCATCATAAATTTTATTTAAAAACCAATTTAAATTCAATAATTAAATTTAATTCAACAACTTAAATGGTCGGAATTTGTAGGATGTAACTGTCTCCCCCACTCAGAACTTTTCATCCTCGAAAAGGAGAGGTTGTTAAAAATATGCTTATTTACACAAGAAAATTCTTATTCTAATACAAAATTTAGTTTAAACAAAATAAAAATAGGCTTTTAAATTTCAAAATCCATAAAATTTAATTTATCAAAATTATTTCTTAATAAAACTTAAAGTTAAAGGATGAAATAATTTCTTACACTTAAAATCCCAGTTTCATAATAAATTATTGAAATACTATCTATTTATTTTATATAGAATCATACTTCACTTCGGGATTTCAAAACAAAATCATTTTCGAAAAGTCTCAAATATTACACAAGCATATCAATATATATGTTACCAGGTCGAGATGTTTTCCCCAATGACAAGGCCACTTGGCACGACCTACGCATATATGTATCAATATCAATAAATAATGTCTCCCCGCAGAGCAGACCATCATCAAGAGCTTACACCCACATCATACGTATCTTTAGTCGTGGGTTACTCACATCATGGTAACATATCAAATCAGTTCATGTCCTGAAGTTATAAATCGTTTTGCACAATCATTACAAATACTTTCAAATTATAGTATCACTGTTTTTTTTCAAAATCCTTTAAAATATCGGGATTTAAGTCATCAAAATTTCTTTGTTTATAAAATAATTTAAAAACAATTTATCATATTCCAAATAGTTGGAAAATAATTTTTCATTCAATAACTAGAAAATAAGAAATATGATTTCTATCAAATTTTCAATCAAGTACTGTGCAAATTCAAGGTTTTCAAATTCTAAATCAAATGCTTCATAAAATCGTTTTAAATTGAAAAAAAAATCATATTAGGTTATTATGAAAATAAATTTTAAATCATTTTGGAACACTCTTGATTTCCAAATATATAAGACAAAACAACGTATTTCAAAATGATTTATCAATTTCAAAATAATTTGTTTCAAAAATTATTAATTTCAAAATAACACCATGCTCCAACTGCGCTACTCTTTCAAAGTATTAGTTTCATAATAATTTATGTATTAATTTACGCTCTCTCAATAGTGACTTCTAGTGAAGAATTCTTATTAAACACCATAAGCTAAGCTTTGTGTAAACCAAAGCTCTGATACCAACTGTAATGATCTGCCATTTTCGGCCATTTCAAGTCGGTAATTAAACTAACTTAAACCGCTCGAAACAACAGATTGTTATTGCTTATATGGTTTAACATAATCAATACACAGGATCACAGAACATAATATCATGCAACAGAATAATTTTTACAAGAATAACAGAATTTTTACAATATTTTTTTACACAATGTAATATACATAGCTTTTACATAAAATAAATAAGATGCGTGAAAATCGAATGAAGGGAAAGAAATTAATAGAATAAAGGGAAATTATTTAATAGAACGAAGGGAAAAAACGAATGCTGCATTATGGAAACAACAAAGAGGGAAGGGCATTGAAAACTACTGCAACTATTCACATTAGAAAATTTATTAATTAATGAATGGTACACTTTAAATAGATAGGGAAAGTATTAAAGTGGATGACTAGCGATATATATAAGTGTGTTGTCAAAAAAATTCATCTAAAATATACACATTATTTTCAATCAATCTTTCAACAGAAATTAACAAGTTTCATTAATAACATCATATTTTATTCAAAAACCATTTTCAATTCAATAATTAAATTTAAATCAACAACTTGAATGGTCGGAATTTACGGGATGTTACATCAATATTTTTAATTGGTTCGGTATTACCTAAAATTGCTTAATTTCAATTGAACTCCAATAAATGATTCCCACATGTTTTCAACTCGTATGATCAAACCGTAAGTCCGATCAATACGAAAATTGAAATCCTACTATATTTCACTAATATAAATCCAATAGAAGTGGTTTTGTTGAATTCGGAGACCATTCGAAAGATGACATTATTTATAGCTCTTATTGAATTCTAACAGGTTTTTCAATACACATTTATATTACGTATGTTTATACACTAACTCCGATTGACTCAAAATCTGAAACTTACCATATTTTGATGTTACGGATCAAATAAATTTGGTTTCGTTGAAATCCGAGACAATCTCAAAAATGGTCTATTTTCAAGCTACTAAAATAATATTAGATCGTTGATTTTCACAAAATTCATTTTAATTTGATTTTAAAAATTCACTAACCTTATATAAATCCATATTTCGAATTGATAAAAAATTTGGGTCGTTACACTTAAGTTATATCAAAACTCATCAACTAATTGACCGCTCTAGTATAACGCTAAACGGTCAACTATTAAACGAGCTTTGAACAAAGATCGAACCTTGACCTTGTTAGCTCGGATTAAAATATTAATCGTCTCGCGTCATCTTTTAGGATTTGACGAGATCCAGAAAACAATTATCCTCATCACGACGATATCAAAGACTGCAGTCAAACTCTGAATCGTCTCCAAAGATTCAAAGTGTCTCAATAAAATGCTATGACCACACAACGAACGAATAAATTTTCAAATAGAAAATCAGATAGAAATCCGAAATAAAAATTAAAATGGATTTTCCCCTTACTTAATTGACAAATAAATAAATGATTCACAAAACCAAATACCCCAAGCTGAACATAAGATTTTCCTTAGTCCTTTTCGAAAGAAAATTCAAAACTTTTTTTTTGAAATTTATTTACAATTTATAAACTAAAGGGCTCGTATTATGAATCCAATTAATATTATTTATATTCCATTTTATATTACTAATTTGAAACCTTTTTCACGTTCCAAAGCATCGGGGTTTAAAAATCTAGAAATGATTAATTGCGATAATTTCGATAAATCGTCCAATATATTAAAAGAGGTACACTATAAACCACAAGGAATGGGTGTTAAATATTTTTAAGTTTGAGGCATATTCCTTGTTATTTCCACTCCCATCTTTTTATTAATTGGATTATTTATTAGAATTACATAAAACCCGAACAATTCTGAAATGCAAATAGATTTAAAATTTTAAAACCAAATTTTTGTAAAACTATTTTCCGAAACCATAGTTTTTCAACTTCCGAAATCCTTTTTATTTTCCAAAATAGTTATAAACGTTGAAATTCCTTCGAATATAAGACTGAGGACTCAGATGAACTCTTTCAACAAAAGAATATCCAAAATTTCAACGAAGTATTAAATAGATATATGTCGTAACTATATTTCTGGATGGATACAATATATTAACATGAACTACCCGTTTCAAGACCAAGAAAAAGGCCATTGACTGGAACCACCAACAAAACCGAATACCTTTTTCGATATAGCCACTTAAGACCTCACTATCTATAATAGATAAGGATGGATCCTTTTGATCTCTTAAGACCCACGGTGGACCCATTGGTCACGTAATACCTTTTTCGATGGTTTTCCCTACACTAATGTAAATTAAAGGACACTAGGTACAAGTCTTGCTAATTTAAGGCTTCTGTCATTCACACATATAAACTCATGCCTTGCATAAGGCGAGAGATAGTAAGCAGTCACTTAGGACCAATCAGAAAGACAGAGTAGCATGCCATTTAAGACCTCTCTATGGTGGACCCTCTCGTTACCGTCTAGCTGACCTTATTTGGATAATCACTTAGTACTTCCCCATTAGGATAGGTTGACCTATAGTACCTCTGTAGTGGTCATATAAAACTTATCCTTGGGTGGGATCTCAACTCCAGCCACTTAGACCCATAGGAAACGAACAAATCGAGGAGATTATCAGACTCATACCCAATTAGCCCGATTGCTTTCATTTATGAGAGGTGGGCTACGCGATCACTTAATACCTTTTTAAAGGTGGATCTAACCACTTAAGACCTTAATTCCCAAAGCAGGCCACATCACTAAATTATTTCCCTTTTGCTTTCTTCTTTTGGACAAGAGGAGGGCCCTACAGCCACTTAAGACCTCATTCATGAAGCAAACCTTAAATTTGGAAATAATCCACGTATGCAAACTAACTATCATCACAGGTTCCTACGATGAATGAGTTTTCACATCAGTTGATAATATATTCGACTACTGGAAAGTGCAGACTTCTGTCGATTAATGTATTTGAACTCACATCATTAACCTACTAAGTCCAATCCTAATTTCTAATAATATTAATTCTAGAATAACTGGAATAGAATAAGGAAAATCTATACCTTTCACGTTCTAGGATGTTTAATTGATTGTTTTCTTATTGGACTTAGTATTTAAAACGACAACCAACACCCATTAATCTCCTTTTAATTCCATTTATTGCTATTTATTAGGGTTATTACCATTTATGACCATAACAGTCATATTTTGCTAAGGCACTGATTAAACCTCTTAAATTCCATTTGTTACCATCAATTATAATTAACGTCATTTATGAACCTAACGGTCATAATTTCCTAAGATACTAATTAAACCAATGAATGTCCCTGTTGCATCAGTCCTTTATTATTATAGTCTAATTAGTATAACTCCTTAAATCTTTCTATTTTATTTTAACTTAATTCATTCTTGTATATGTATATATTAATATGTTATAAGAATTACTTATTTACTTAATTGGATTTACGATTCCTAATCCTAGTCATTATTTCTAAAGTGTAACCATTTAGGCATAACTACCTAATTCAATTTATTTTCCCCAAATCAACGATGGTTACAATATTTGTAACAACCCGGAAAATCAGAATCAATTTAAAATTTTGATTTTGGCTATTTTAAGGAATATGCGAATAGAAATTGAGTATTTTGCTAAATTATTAAATTGATTTAAAAGCTTTGTTTTGGAAATTTTGAAAATTCGATGTTCAAAATCATCACATAACCCTTAAAGAGTGAAATTTTGCATATGAGCTCAGAATTCAACGAGATAAATTTTTATGGATTCATAATGACAAATCATTGTTGAGTTCCAAAATGCACATCGAACGGAGTTAGTATTTGGCCGTGCGAGCTAAAACAGTTTAGGGTAAAACAGGTAGTCATTTTACAAAGGAACATTATTGATACGATCTCAGAATTCGATTCCATTTTTTATGGATTCGTATCATCTAATAATGGTTAAGTCCAAAAGGACATGATTTTTGGAGTTAGCTGTGAGCATGCAAGAAGAAAAGATGCGCTAAAATTACATTTTTAAAAGATATCTGAGCATCTTTGGCAATTTTAACGGATGGTCAAACAAACTCGGAATTCGACGAAACTTGTTTTGTTGGAATCATCTTCACGTCTACTATGTCGTGTTCGGAATACGCGGATTGTTTGCAGTCGGAGGATCGGAAAGAAAGAGCGGCAAATTCTCTTACTTAAATAACTTTCTTCCTTCCTTCTTCATAATTTTTCCTCCTTCTCGGCCTCCCATCCTCCTCCTTCTCCTCCTTCTCCTCTTCCCTCTCTCTCCTTCTCTTTGCAATTTCAAGAACCCTATAACACCCTGAATTTTCTGTGTCTATTAAAAGAACGAATTAAAGAATACTTAATTTTTAAATTGAGAATTAAGGGAAATGGGTTACGCCATTGCATTCGTCTCGAAATTCTGCTTGGAATAGATCCAAGTTTTTCGTAAATCGGACTTCGTATGAGGAAGTTATGGCCCTCTGAAGTTTCAGAAATTTATATAAAAAAAACAGTTCAGAGTTAAAATTCGAAATTCAAACGAGAAGCAAAGAAGCGGGCTGGGCGGGATTTCTCCCGCCCCAGGCTAGGTCGACCAGGGGGTCGACCTCCCCTACACCGGTCGACCAGAGGGCTGACCTGGGGGTCGACTTACCCCCTCGCCCAGATCCAAAAATGTGATGATTCTGACTAGTTGCTGAGTCCTTTCTGACCTGTTGCTGAGTCACTAGGGCTTAGGTGGAAATTCTGGATAACTCTGTCTAGTCTGGACGGTTGTGATTGCTCCTAAAATGATCTAACGGCTCACATAAGATTAGACTTCTATAAAAGCAACCCTAATCCTCAAACCCTAAATCACACAAATTCATTCCAAGGAGCCACCATGCTGTCCATGACCGTTCTAGCCTAGCCACCAATTTTTTTCAATTAGAAAGCGAGTCAAAAGCTACTAATCAAAACTAACTTAGAGAATCGATAGTCTTCTTCAAGGGATTGCTTTTCAAATTCAGAAAACAGATCCCAGAAAACAAGACTTTCTTTTGTTTGTAAGTCCTGTTAACATTTAGATGTGAACGATTAAAAAGTTAAGATTTGTAGTAAAGTGAAAACTAGTGTTATTCCTAGTTGTAAGATAATGATGATGCTGATTCATGCCTATTCTTGTAACGATTCTATCGTATATGTTTATGAGATTATTGCGGTTATTATGTTGATGTTAAACCAGTCATGTATTATGTAAAGTTTGGTGACTTATTCATGTTATGTTACATGCAAGTTGTTAGGCCAAGACATGTATTATGTTTAGATCTACATTTAGATCTATGAAAATTAGATCCAAAATAAAAGTTCATATTTACGTGCCTAGTTGAACTTGTGTAAATTCCATATGTTTAGGATTCATGTTTATTAGATCCAAAATAAAAGTTCACATTCACATGTCTAGTTGAACTTGTGTAAATTCTATATGCTTAAGGTTTTATGTTTATTGGAACCAAAATAAAAGTTTACATTTACATGCCTCGTTGGATTTGGATAATTTCATATGCTTAAAGACTCATGTTAGTTGGATCCAAAAATGCAAGTTCATTATTTTATGCCACATTTACATGACACATGTTTAGCTAGAACCTTATTATTTTATATTGTGTGAATGGTACATGCTCCCTTCTTTCCCCTTTTGTATATAAGTTAGGCTAAGTTACGAGCCTAACATTCTTTGTGAATTTTGCGAACGTATGACAGGAGTAACGTTGGGAAAACCTTAGAAACTATTATTATTGGCATAATTTGGCCCATAAATAAATGAATGGTTTGTGGCATAAAAATGGTATAAATTTATATACCAAAAATTGAAAATATGATTTAGAGGGTAAATGGGCATGACTTGAATGGCAATAATTGTGGATAATTTGCATACAAATTTGAAAGATAAATATGTAAATTTAGAAAAAGACGAATATGCCTAACCCGAGGTTAGATTGAGTTACGGTGTAAGACTGCCCGGAACCGACCAGCACATCCAGCAACCGTAACAATATATATCTAATGTGAGAGGTTAGTGCATCAAGCCCAAAAGAACCCGAGGTTAGATTGAGTTGCGGTATAAGACTTCTCGGAACCGACTGGCTCATCCAGCAACCGCAACAATACATATCTAAAGTGAGTGGTTGGTGTTTAATGAATGAATTAAAGCTAAGACAAGAATGGTAGGATTAAGTTAATTAAGGAAACACTTAACCAATACAACATGTTAACTAAACTTATGAGTGGGGTTAGGTAAATTTGAGAAACACTTAACCATTTTAACATGTTGATTAAGAAACCCTAGTAACGGGGACCCATTTCAGTAGTAACCCACATAGATGTATCACGGTACCCTGAACTAGGCAGGGTGGGGCACGATTACTGGGATGATTAAAAGGTCAAAACAACGGCGGGTGGTGCGTCAGTGTAGGTTCCCGATGGAGTACGGTCGTGCACGTACTCCGGAGTGGAAAAAGCAGGCACTGGGCATCAGTAGTTATACTCTGTGCATCTTGAATTATGTCCGGTTGCCAACATAGGATTTGATACACCCCATAGTGGGACCAACACAGGTATCTACAATCATGCGGGGCCGAATGACACAAGTGGTAAACTTATACGAGTAGGAGCCGATCAATAAAAAGGGGATCATTTATCTTGAACACATGGCGCTAGTTGAAACACTTGTAAGGGGGTGCAGAGAAGCAAAAATGAGTGCGATAGCATATTCAGTCTTATTATCTTATTTCTAGAATATTGTCCTAGATCCAGTTTAATCAAGTTATAATTCTTTTTCTTGTTTACATGCTAAATAATCACTGGACTTACCAGACTCATGTCTGACCCATTTTCTTTCATCTTCTTTTCTTCCGTTTCCCCCCCAGGTCCACAGGAAGGGAATACTTCAGCTTAGATCAGATCATTTCCAGCTTGAAGAGAGTAGATGTATTGCTTGGAATCTTTTTCCTTGGGCTATGGCTTTGGATACTCTCTTATTGGGGATTTATGCTGCCTTACTGTTGTTTTAATGCTTCTTTATGTTTTAATTCAAGATAGAGATTTTGTTGTAATAATTTGGAAGTTGGTTTGAGACAGTTTTTGTAATGTTTTAACTGAACCACGTACTTATGAAATAAATTTAGTTTTTCTGCTGTTTATATGTCTGTCTTGATAATTATCTGTATCTTTTACCTATAATGCTCCACTGAAGTTAAGGCATTCCCTTTGTGAGTGACCTTAACAGAGGTGGGGTGTTTCACTTCGTATCAGAGCTGATGGTTGCCAGATTAGATAAAATTTTTGGAAACTAATTTTCAAAAAGAAGTTTAAAGAAGTGTTTTCAAGAAAAAGTGTTGTTTTAAAAGGCATAATTCCCCCCCAAAGCCATATGCACTATCTTCCTATCCTTTGTTTTGAATCTTTTGTTAGTCGTTTCAGCACGTCTGGGGATCTTAACCTACCAAAGGGTGTACCGGTACCTGGCTGGTTCAGAAGGTTCCTAGAGGCTTGGGCTAATGATGTAGGCCCAGCAGGCGTTACTCCTCCCCCAGTTACAGCTGTTCCTCCTCCTCCTCCTCCTCCTCGTGAAAATGCTTTCTCTAAGATATGTAGGGATTTTCGAGCCATGGGTGGAAAAAAACTTTAATGGAACTGAGTCTTTTGTAGAAGTAATAAACTGGCTCAAAGAAACTGAGGATCTGTTTGTTATCTTCGCAGTGGACGATAGGCAGAAGATACAGTTGGCCGTGTGGTTGCTTAAAGACGAAGCCTCTTATTGGTGGGAAGTCACTAATGCTGAGAGACTAGTTGAAACTTGGGAGGATTTCAGAATGAGGTTTGAAATGAAATTCCTCTCACAAGCTGAACGTAGCCTTCAGATGGAAAAATTCTTAGCTCTCAAACAGGGAAGTATGTCAGTCAAGGAATACGTCAACCAATTCAACCAGCTGGCTAGATTCAGACTGGAGTTGGTGAACACTCCCCATAAGAAGGCTCTCTGTTTTGTTAAAGGGTTGAATGAGCCACTGTACAGCCTAGCTATGTCCCATATACCTATGGGTGCAACTTATGAGAGACATGTGGATATGGCACTGCTACAGAAGGAAGACAAGGATGGCAAGAAAGAGGCAAAGGTGGAAGTACCTCAAAATAAGAAAGGGGAGGGATCCCAGAATAAGAAGGCAGACCCA
Organism: Allium sativum; assembly: GCA_030737875.1. NCBI lineage: Eukaryota > Viridiplantae > Streptophyta > Magnoliopsida > Asparagales > Amaryllidaceae > Allium > Allium sativum. The sequence goes on from CM060918.1 coordinate 1,029,108,367, forward strand.
AAGAAGGGCGGGAAGAACAACAAACCTCGTGACAAGAGGAAGTGTAATTTTTGTGGCATTCCTGGTCATCTGATCAAGGATTGCAGAAAGAAAAAGAGGAAGATGGGCGGTTGTTTTCACTGCAGCGAGACATGACACATGGCTAAGGACTACCCAAGAAAGCAAGGGCAAGGGCAGAGGGCTGGATCTACCTCTAGAGGGCAGGTTCACGCTTTCATGGCACCTCCGCAAGAATGAGGTAGAAATATTTCTATTGAGAGTTTAGTTTATCTTTTTGATCATCCTATTCGTACACTCTTTGATTCTGGCGCATTGCACTCTTTTATATCCACTGCTTTAGTTGAATCTCTGCACCTAGACACCAGTAAAGTAGAGGATCCTTTGGTTGTTTCAAATCCAATTGGAGGCTCGGCCTATTTGTCAATGATTTGTTTGGATTTGGAAATTTCTATACTAAGCGTTGGGTTTAGATGTAATGCCTATGTTTTGGGCTTCACGGGCTATGGGTTGATTCTAGGCATGGATTGGTTATCCAGTAATGGTGCCATCCTCGATTGAGAAAAGAGAGTGGTTAGACTTATGACTCGCCTCGGTAACACTCTCGAAATCTCTTGTAATCCCATACACTCTGTTATTCTTAACTACCTAGAATCTCTTGATGCGTCTGTTGAAAACTTGCAGTCTATTAGAGTAGTCTGTGAATACTCAGATGTATTCGAAGAGATGAAGGGCTTACCTCCGAAGCGGAAGATAGACTTCTGCATATACCTTGTTGATAATGCAAAACCCGTAGCTCTACTCATTAGACACATGGCTCCAAGGGAGAGAAAAGAGCCCAGCAAGCAAGTTAAAGAGCTGCTCGAAAAAGGGTTTATAAGGTGGAGTATTTCTAAATGGGGTGCTCCAGTAGTATTCACAACCAAAGCGGATGGTTTACTTCGCCTATGCATTGATTATAGGGAGCTAAACAAGCTGACCAAGAAGAATAGGCACCCACTTCCAAGAATAGACGACTTGTTTGATCAGCTTGTAGGTGCGTCGGTTTTCTACCAACTAGATCTGGTTACCGGGTTTCATCAGCTAAGAGTGGATGAAGAAAACATTGATAAGACCGCGTTCAAAACCGCAGATAGTTTCTTCGAATGGCTTGTCACGCCTTTCGGCTTGACAAACGCACCCGCTTATTTCGCTAACTTGATGAGCAGGGTATTCAGGGAGTTCCTTATAAGTTTGTGGTGGTCTTCGTAGATGACATTTTGATTTTCTCGAAGAATGAAGAAGAGCATGCTTTGCATTTAAGGGAAGTCATGGATACTCTTCGTGCACATCAGCTGAAAGCCAAATTCTCCAAATGCCATTCCTGGAGAGAAGAAGTGAGGTTTCTTGGACATGTAGTGTCCAAAGAGGGGATAGCTGTGGACCCCGCAAAAGTAGTTGCGGTGCAAGATTGGAAGGTTCCACGGAATGCAACCGAAGTCCGAAGCTTCCTCGGGCTAGCGGGCTTTTACCGAAAGTTCATTGAAGACTTTGCAAAAATCAGCCCTACTCACAAGATTGACAAAGAAGAACCTAACTTTTTCTTGGGATTTGGATTGCAATATTTCTTTCCAACGTTTGAAAAGGGCTCTAACAACAGCCCCGGTTCTGACATTGCCAAATGGGAGCAAAATGTTTACCGTACACACAGACACATGCGGTACAGGATTAGGCGCTGTCTTGATGCAAGAAGGCAAGATAATTTGCTATGGGGCAAGGCAATTGAAGGTACATGAGAAGAACTACCCAACTCATGATTTGGAGCTAGCTGCCATTGTTTTCGCTCTTAAGTCATGGCGTCATTATCTACTAGGAGAAAGGTTTGAATTGTTTACTGACCATAAATCATTAAAGTATATTTTCTCACTGAAAGATCTTAACTTAAGACAACAAAGGTGGATGGAATTTCTGGCCTCATATGATTTTGAGATTTCCTATACCCCTGGCAAGGGCAATGTGGTAGCAGACGCCTTGAGATGAAAGAAGCTGACCTTAAGCCCTCTCTTTCTAGAAAGGCAAAGCTTGGAGTACATAGCAAATTTAACTTTAGACCCTCCTCTGAAATTGTACCTGGTCTGTTAGCATCGCTAGAGGTGCGACCTACCCTTTTGGACTCAATAGGAACCACGCAACGGGAAGACCCTCAGCTAGTTGATACGATGGATAAGCTAACTAGGGGTGAAACTTCTAGTCACCTCGATAGATACTCCATCGATGATAAGGGTTGGTTGAGACGGGATGGAAGGTTATGCGTCCCACAAGCAAGGGATTTGGTGAAGACGGTTCTCGAAGAAGCACACCATTCTAAGCTGACCATACACCCAGGCGGAGACAAGATGTATAAAGACATAAAAAGTGTTTTCTTTTGGAATGGCATGAAGAGGGATGTAGCTGAGTTCATCGTTAAGAGCTTGATATGCCAGCAAGTCAAAGCAGAGCAGAAGAATCCTGGTGGTCTACTTCATCCTCTAGAGGTCCCACAGTGGAAATGGGATAGCATTTCAATGGACTTTGTAACACCCTGTATTTTCTGAGAATATTAAAATAACAAATTAAAGAATAATTAATTTCAAATGTAAGAATTAAGGGAGACAGGTTATGCCATTGCGTTCGTCCCGAAATTCTTCTTGGAATAGAGTCCAAGTTTTCGAAAATCGGACTTCGTATGAAGAAGTTATGTCCCTCGGAACTTTCAGAAAATTATATAAAACAATTTAGAAAAATTAAATACCAAAGAAGGTCAACCTGGGGGTCGACCTATCCTAGGCCAATTCGACCATAGGGTCGACCAGGGGGTCGACCTCCCTATATACAGGTCGACCTCCCCCTCGGGTCAAATCTAGAATCTGACTTTTTTCTTCCTGTGACGATCTACTGTGTCATTAGGGCTTGTGTGGCACGTTCTGGTTGGTTCTCTTAGGTTTGAATGGCTTTGATTTACTCTAGGTTAGTCTGATGGCTCCTATTAAATCAAACTTCTATATAAGCAACCTAAATCTAAACCCTAAGCCACACAAAAATATTCCTATGACCGTCATGCTGTCAACACTCAACCTAAAGTAGTCGCCATTCTCATTCAACTAGAAAGCAAGTAGGAATTACAAATCAAATCTAATTTAACTAAGAGAATTCAACGTCTACAACAAAGGATAGGTATTCAATTTCAGAATACAGATCCCTGAACACAAGACTAGTCTTCTTTTTGTAAGTCCAGTTATCATTCAGACCTAAATGATATTAGAATCGTGACTAAATAAATGGATATAGAACATCGCCTAATGTAAATCTATGCCAATCCTTTTTGTTAAAACTGAATTGATTGAGACTATGATTCTTTCTATGCTAAGTTGTGAAGCTTGTTGTATGCAATATAATGATAAATGTTAAATGCTTTGAAATAGATCCATATGTTGTGTAATTCGTCAATGACATATTATGTTATATATTTTGGCGATGACATAAATTGGTAATAACATATTATAATTTGGCGATGGAATATCATTTTGTGTAATTTGGTGATCACATACCATATTGTATAATTTGGCGATGGATATCATATTGTGTAATTTGGCGATGGATATCATATTGTGTAATTTGGCGATGACATTCCATATTGTATAATTTGGCGATAGATATCAAATTGTGTAAATTGGTGATGACATACTATGTTGTATAATTGGGCGATGACATTTTATGTCGCATGATTTGGTAATGACATCTATATGTTGTATGTCAATTTGGAAATTTTATGCAAGTTCAACCGTGTTCACATATATGACCAAAACTACATGCTAATATGATTAGGTTCATGTTAGATTAGATCCAACTAATTTGCGAAGTTCACAATTACATGCCTAATGTTAATTTTATGAAGTTCTATGTAAAACCCCTATTTCATGATTCATGTTGAGTAGATCTAAATTTGCAAGTTCATAATTAAATGTATATTGTCCTATGCCATATTCATATGACACATGTGTAGTTAGATCCATATTTTTATGATGTTGGAATTATTACATGTTCCTCTTTTTCCCCTATTATGTATGAATTAGACTATGTAACGAGCCTAGCATTTTATGTGATTTATGCAAACGTTTAACGGGGGTAATGTTGGAGAAAAATATGAAATTATATATAATTGGCATATTTCGCTCACGAACATGTAAATGTTTTATGGCATAAAGTGGTATAAATTTTTATACCTAAAATTATGAACTTGATTTAAAAAGGAAAGTGGGGCTTGACTTGAATGACAATAATTTACATATAAATATAAGGAAGTAAATATGTAAATTTAGAAAAGACAAATATGCCTAACCCGAGGTTAGATTGAGTTACAGTGTCAGACTGCCCGGAACCGCCCGGCACATCCAGCAACCGTAACAATATATATCTAATGTGAGAGGTTAGTGCATCAAGCTCAAAGGAACCCGAGGTTAGATAGATTACGGTGTAAAACTGTCCGGAACCGCCCGGCACATCCAGTAACCGCAACAATACCTGTCTAATGTGAGTGGTTGGTGCTTTAATGAATGAATTAAATCTAAGACAGGAACGGTAGGGTTAAGTTAATTAAGGTAACACTTAACCAATATAACAAGATGAATGACTAGGGTTAAGCTAATAGGAAACACTTAACCAGTATAGCATGATGAATGGGTAAGGTTAAGTAATAAGAAACACTTAACCAATATAACTTGATTGGTGGTAGGGTTAAGTTAAAACAAGAGGGAAACACTTATAACTTGATTTGTGGTAGGGTTAAGTTAAAACAAGAGGGCAACACTTAACCAATATAACTTGATTTGTGGTAGGGTTAAGTTAAAACAAGAGGGCAACACTTAACCAATATAACTTGACTTGTGGTAAGGTTAAGTTAAAACAAGAGGGCAACACTTAACCAATATAACTTGATTTGTGGCATGGTTAAGTTAACACAAGAAGACAACACTTAACCAAAGTAATGTGACAAGTAGGTGGGTTAAGTTAATTTGGATTGATTGATGACACTTTACCAATACAACATGAGGAACACGTGGGGTTGAGTTAACAAGGAACACTTGACCAATATAACTTAATGGACGAACAGGGTTAAGTTAATAGGAAACACTTAACCAACTCAACATGATAAGTGAGGAGGGTTAAGTTAATAAGAAACACTTAACCAACCTGACATGATTAATGGGTGGGTTAAGTTAACATGAACGGGCGACACTTAACCAATATGGCATAAGGTGCGAAGGGTTAAGTACATATCAGGTTGGTGGGTAATATTAGTAAATATAGGCCCACAAAACTTAACCATTTAATAAACATGCTTGAATCGATGGGAGGGTTGAGTACATATCGGGTTGGTGGGTAATATTAGTAAATATAGGCCCACAAAACTTAACCGCTTAATAAACATGCTTGAATCGATGGGAGGGTTAAGTACATATCGGGTTAGTGGGTAATATTAGTAAATATAGGCCCACAAAACTTAACCGTTTAATAAACATGCTTGAATCAGTGAGAGGGTTAATTACATATCGGGTTGGTGGGTAATATTAGGAAATATAGGCCCACAAACTTAACCAATAAGGAAACCCTAGTAACAGGGACTCATTTTAGCAGTAACCCACATAGATGTATCACGGTACACTGAACTAGGCAGGGTGGGGCACGATTACTGGGTTGATTGTAAGCGGTCAAAGCAGCGGCAGGGGGTACATCAATGTAGGTTCCGACGGTTTACGGGCGTGCACGTACTCCAGAGTGGGTAAAAGAAGGCATTGGGTACCAGTATTTTTTCACTATGCATCTTGAATCGTGTCGGGTCGCTATCATAAGGATTGATACACCTTATGGTGGAACCAGCATAGGGTATCTACACGCAAGAGAGGGCCGATTGACACAGACACATGGAACGTTAATGCAAGTAAGGAGCTGATCGCTAGGGTAGTAAGGGTACATTTAGCATGTGCATGGCAATTAAGCTGATTGAGGTGGAATCCTCACGATAGATGTACATCTTAAGGCTACCATAATTACGGGGATTGGGATCACGTTATCATTCTATATAAATTTCTAGTTGGGACACTAGTTAGGTGGTGCAGTGATAGATAGATATAAAAATCAAAATAACAAGGTAGTAGCGAAGCAGAGAAAGAGTAGGAGCACATTTAGTTTATCTTAACTTATCATACTTTATGCTTATCCTATGTTACCTTATTTCTTTGTTCTTGTCCTGCATCCAGTTTATTCATGTCATGGTTCTCTTACCAGTTTATATGTTAAATAATCACCGGACTTACCAGACTTATGTCTGACCAAGTTTTGTTTCGTCTCTCCCCCCCCCCCAGGTTCACAAGGAGGAAATGCTTTATTGGGGAATATCATTGTTATTTTTGTACTTCTTTTACACTTGGAAGTTATTAAATCAAGACAGAAGTTCTATGTGTTACTTTTAAGTGTGATTTGGGAAAATTGTTGTAAAAGCTTGTCTGAATTAAGTTGTTTATAAAATGACTTTATTTTCCGATGCTTTATTTGTCTGTCTTGTAATTTATATGCATCTTTTACCTATAATGCTCCACCGAAGTTAAGGCATTCCCTTTGTGATTGACCTTAACGGAGGCAGGGTGTTACAGACTTTATTGATGGGTTGCCTAGGTCAAGAAGGGGCAATACCAGTATTTGGGTAATAGTGGATAGGCCCCCTAAAACCGCTCACTTTATACCCATTAAGTGTAGAAGGACAGCCTCGACCCTAGCATCCATTTATCTTAAAGACATAGTGCGACTCCATGGGATACCCTCCAGCATAGTGAGTGATCGAGATCCTATCTTTACGAGCGAGTTTTGGAAGAGTTTGTAGGAGGCTGTAGGCACACAATTATGCTTAAGCATGGCCTATCACCCCCAAACCGATGGTCAGACGGAAAGGGTGAACAGAATATTCGAAGACCTCTTGAGATTGTGCATCCTCGACTTTGGAGGAACATGGGAGGATCATCTTCCTTTGGTGGAATTCGCTTACAACAATAGCTACCAAGCCACCATAGGCATGGCGCCCTTCGAAGCTTTATATGGAAGACCATGCCGATCACAACTTGTTGGTGGGAGTCTACAGAAAACCTCGTGCTTGGGCCAGACATGATTAGAGAAACCTCAGAAAAGGTGGACTTGATAAGAAGATGGATGAAGGCTGCACAAGATAGATCGAAGTCCTACGCAGACAAAAGAAGGACCGACCTTGAGTTTGAGGTTGGAGATAAGGTGTTCCTTAAAGTATCTCCTTTGAGGAATGTCATTCGCTTTGGGTTTATAGGGAAGCTAGCACCAAGATTTGTAGGACCATTTCCTATCATTGAAAGGATTGGGACAATGGCTTACAGAGTAGAGCTACCCGATGGACTGGCTGGAGTTCATAATGTTTTTCATGTTTCTCAACTACGAAAGTGCTTACATAAGTCTGCGGAAGTTGTGGAGCAAAGTATACTATAGGAAGTAGAAGTGGAACGAGAAGCAACTGTGAGAAGAGTTCCAACTCGTATCTTGGGTACGAAAGTCAAAAAGCTACGCAGCCGTGAAGTCAAGCTTGTTAAAGATCAATGGAGTGATGCGGAGGAAGACACGACTTGGGAAACTGAGAGAAAAATATGCGCAACCTACCCTTTTCTTTTTGAGGGTACCTTCTTGACCTCTTTTTCCATAAGTTTATTCATGCTTATATCTATCTTTTAAGTATATCTCCTCGGTCCTATTCTTTATCCTTAGGTAGAAACCAATGGATGTAAACATGTATTTGAAACATGTTATGATTGATGGTTGCGAGTGGTTGCTAGTGGTTGCTCGTGGATGCATATACACACACATTAGGTACTAGATCGACTCAGTCACTTTCATATTGCATATGCATATATGTATTTGTATATGGATTGGAACTTGATGTGTTATCATATGGATGTTGCATTTATATGAATGATTGTGCACTCATGTAGAAAGTATGATTAGGAAAAACTGCATACATAATGGACTCATGGCACTGACATAATTTGCATTAAGGAGGTCAACTGAATCAGTAGACCGCCTGATTTTGCATTAGATAAGGACATGTACACACACTATGCATATGATCATGAAAGCATTAGAAGTCTGTTAAGGACAATGGATGCCTGTGTTTGATGGTTGAGTAGATGGACGATTGGATGGTAGGATATACATTTTTCATGACTTGAAGATTTCGGGGATGAAATCCTTTAAGGAGAGGAGAATGTAACACCCTGAATTTTCTATGCCTATTAAAAGAACGAGTTAAAGAATACTTAATTTTTAAAGTGAGAATTAAGGGAATTGGGTTACGCCATTGCGTTCGTCTCGAAATTCTTCTTGGAATAGAGTCCAAGTTTTCGTAAATCGGGCTTCGTATGAGGAAGTTATGGCCCTCAGAAGTTTCAGAAATTTATATAAATTAAAAAAAACAGTTCAGAGTTAAAATTTGAAATTCAAACGAGAAGCAAAGAAGCGGGCTGGGCGGGATTTCTCCCGCCCCAGGCCAGATCGACCAGGGAGTCGACCTCCCCTACAAAGGACGACCAGGGGGTCGACCTACCCCCCTCGCCCAGATCCAAAAATGTGACGATTCTGACTAGTTGTTGAGTCCTTCCTGACCTATTGCTGAGTCACTAGGGCTTAGGTGGCAATTCTGGATAACTCTATCTTGTCAGAACGGTTATGATTGCTCCTAAAATGATCTAACGGCTCACATAAGATTAAACTTCTATAAAAGCAACCGTAATCCTCAAACCCTGAATCGCACAAATTCATTCCAAGGAGCCACCATGTTGTCCATGACCATTCTAGCCTAGCCACCTTCTCTTCTTCAATTAGAAAGCGAGTCCAAAGCTACGAATCAAACTAACTTAGAGAATTGATAGTCTTCTTCTAGGGAATGCTTTTCAAATTCAGAAAACAGATCCCAGAAAACAGGACTTTCTTTTGTTTGTAAGTCCTGTTATCATTTAGATGTGAACGATTAAAAAGTTTTGATTTGTAGTAAAGTGAAAACTAGCGTTATTCCTAGTTGTAAGATAATGACGATGCTGATTCATGCCTATTCTTGTAACGATTCTATCGTATATGCTTATGAGATTATTGTGGTTATTATGTTGATGTTAAACCAATCATGTATTATGTAAAGTTTGGTGACTTATTCATGTTATGTTACATGCAAGTTGTTAGGCCAAGACATGTATTATGTTTAGATCTACATTTAGATCTATGAAAATTAGATCCGAAATATAAGTTCATATTTACATGCCTAGTTGAACTTATGTAAATTCCATATGTTTAGGATTCATGTTTATTAGATCCAAAATAAAAGTTCTCATTCACATGTCTAGTTGAACTTGTGTAAATTCTATATGCTTAAGGTTTTATGTTTATTGCACCCAAAATAAAAGTTTACATTTACATGCCTAGTTGGATTTGGATAATTTCATATGCTTAAAGACTCATGTTAGTTGGATCCAAAAATGCAAGTTCATTATTTTATGCCACATTTACATGACACATGTTTAGTTAGATCCTTATTATTTTATATTGTGTGAATGGTACATGCTTTCTTCTTTCCCCTTTTGTATATAAGTTAGGATAAGTTACGAGCCTAACATTCTATGTGAATTTTGCGAACGTATGACGGGGGTAACGTTGGGAAAACCTTAGAAACTATTATTATTGGCATAATTTGGCCCATAAATAAATGAATGGTTAGTGGCATAAAAATGGTATAAATTTATATATCAAAAATTGAAAATATGATTTAGAGGGTAAATGGCATGACTTGAATGGAAATAATTGTGGATAACTTACATATAAATTTGAAAGATAAATATGTAAATTTAGAAAAAGACGAATATGCTTAACCCGAGGTTAGATTGAGTTACGGTGTAAGACTGCCCAGAACCGACCGGCACATCCAGCAACCGTAACAATATATATCTAATGTGAGAGGTTAGTGCATCAAGCCCAAAAGAACCCGAGGTTAGATTGAGTTGCGGTATAAGACCGCCCGGAACCGACCGGCACATCCTCCAACCGCAACAATACATATCTAATGTGAGTGGTTGGTGCTTTAATGAATGAACTAAAGCTAAGACAGGAATGGTAGGGTTAAGTTAATTAAGGAAACACTTAACCAATACAACATGTTAACTAAACTGATGAGTGAGGTTAGGTAAATTTGAGAAACACTTAACCATTTTAACATGTTGATTAAGAAACCCTAGTAACGGGGACCCATTTCAGCAGTAACCCACATAGATGTATAATGGTACCTTGAACTAGGAAGGGTGGGGCACGATTACTGGGCTGATTATAAGCTGTCAAAACAACGGCGAGTGGTGCGTTAGTGTAGGTTCCGACGGAGTACGGTCGTGCATGTACTCCGGAGTGGAAAAAGCAGACACTGGGCATCAGTAGTTATACTCTGTGCATCTTGAATTGTGTCGGGTTGCCACCATAGGATTTGATACACCCCATGGTGGGACCAGCACAGGTATCCACAATCATGCGGGGCCGAATGACACAAGTGGTAAACTTATACGAGTAGGAGCCGATCAATAAAAATGGGATCATTTATATTGAACACATTTTGCTAGATGAAACACTTGTAAGGGGGTGCAGAGAAGTAGAAATGAGTGTGAGGCATTCCCTTTGTGAGTGACCTTAACGGAGGTGGGGTATTTCAAACCCTAGCCCCCAAATTCCACCACCACCACCACCACTGTGGGCCCTACCACTGCCGCCGCTACCCACCAGCGGCCTCCCCACCTCCAGTCAGGTCCGGCGCCCCCCTCCAGCCACCCAACTCCGGCCGTGGGGCCCCATCACCAAAATCCCCTTTTTCACTAATTTCCCGTTTTTTAAATAACACCCTGTCACTATTTCCTCAATAACTCCCAAACCGTGCATTTCTGGCCATAACACCACTCGACCAAAGTTGTAGAGCACGATTTTCTCTTTGATTTGGATATATAGAAGTCATATTTTGGAGTTCGAAGCTGCTTGGAAAATGCGTCTAATCATCACGAACCTACTACTGTTTTTCGCTATTTCCGGCGAATTGGTGCATTTTTGTAAGAAAGTCCCCTAGGCAAAAGTTGTCCGGAATGGCATGTTTAGGCTAGTGACAAACTTTGGTGAAGATTGGAGGCCGTATGCAAAAGTTAGAGTCATAACAGCGAATACGGACGATGAAAGTGACAAAAGGCGAGCGCGGCAACAAGAATTTCTACATTAGAAGAATCGCGATGAATTGGTTTAGCTTCTGGATGAGAACTCCTCACTCTGATTATTTTCAAGTTAAAATTATACTAGGATGCAGACGGTGCTTAGCAGCACCCGACACCGTCGTCCACAGACCATAGACGACTTGTTTGATTTTGTTATGTTGTGAAAATTGATTGTGATGTGGAATGTAATAAATAAAATATTTATGTGTTGAACAAAATATTTTATCGTTGATATAAATTTTAATGTGTATATGAATAAAATAAATATTCATTTTCAAATCGGACGATTAGTTTATGTACACCCATTTAACTGATATGGATTGGGACGATATATTTTACACATTGCCCAATTGCGCAAATAAAATCGGTGTTTGTTGATTGAAGCCCCACACGGGTATTGGGATGATATTTGACATACACTAATCCCAATTGTTTACCTGTATGTCAATCGATGGGTTGACAGGCCGTATAAGCGTTATTTATTCATTTTAATGCTTATACAGTTGTGTGATGCACTCTAGATGATGGATGATTGTTTACCATTGTTATCATATACATGTGCTCTATGGAATCCATATAATTAACCTTATATGGTAATTGGTTGGGTCTCATTCCAATATGGAAAACAAAGAATGTTTTAAAATAATATTCATGTGTTGAATGAAATAACGAATACTTTAAAATAATACTAAGTAAAGGATGAAAATCTGATTTTGATGTCCGATTTTGGATGGACACGAATATATTTAAATATATGAAGCCGTGTTGATTAGATGTGCGCCATTTTGACGCGAACAATATTTATATCGATTTTATTCATTTTTATAATGAATATAAAAAAGGAAGTGATTTCAAAATCTAATGTTTTGAAAATATAATCATTTATATATTAATGATATGGAATATTCAATTTTGATTTAAAATTGAATATGAAGTTGAAATCATTTTTAAAAACGAAGTTGAAACGATTTATAAAATACGTTTTAAATGGAAATCGATGAAACATATATATATATATATATATTATATTATATATATTAAATGGCATGAATAGAACGCACCGCGCCGCGCCCGTTCGCGAATTTCGACCATTGACTTCGAATTGACGTTACGGGAGATCCGACCGTTTGATTCTCCTAAAACCGGAACCGTTGGGTTTGTATCGAAAAATTCGTTCCAATGAATATTAGAGATTTGAAATCTAACCGTTGAATTTGGAATTATGTCGAAATCAACTTTGGGAAAGGTCGTTGTATGTGCAGTTCGATGACAGTTTATGGAAATCGACTGTATGGGCCTTGATAAAACTATTAAAAATATTAATAATTTGTGTAAAATCACAATAAATTGTTTTAATATAGTGCCACTTTGTGTATAGCGTTAATTCGCGAGCCTCACACCCCAGTATGAACTAGAAACGGGAGAGGGTCCGGGGAGGACATGCGTTTCTTTCTAGCTAGGAGTTGTGTCAGTAGTTTACAAGCCCTGACATTTTACTTATGTGGATGATGGAAAGCGAGGCGCCTCGGTTATATCGGTCACTACGGTGCGATGGATGGTTTGGTCGATATATGACCAGTTTACGCCCCATAGGGCGGGAAGACATATTTTTCGGGGATATTTAATCCACTTAAAATGTGGACCGGCCCTGTGGCTCCTAGGAGCAGTTTGCATCCGTAGCCTGAGGCATGGTAGACTAGATTGTCTCAAATCGGTGAGGACGATCCCTTGCCTCGGTTCATAGATGGAAATCCAACTTCCAATACGACATTTTGCGGTTTTGATTGTAGAGCCTAGTATGGCGACATAGTGGGATGGGGCACTCATGCCGTCTATGATTGATACATTTATATTTGAAGTTGTTTTAGACACTATACACTTATAGTAATAATAAAATATGAAATTTCACATACCAAGCATTTTTGGCTATTATAAGGTAAAAACTCTATCCTCCGGCTTGCATTGCATTGTGTGATGGGACCTGAGTCTTATAATAGCTTCATTTTCTTTATTTAGCATTGCACTATTTGTTATATGCACTAGTATTATTGGCGGTAAACCCGTTCCGTGTTATACGGCATGGTCCCTTGATTTACTCTACTTTAAAATAAAATTTATAACTGTTTTAGTTCTCACACCAGTCACATGACTGACCTGGAGTTTATTGTTTTAACCTAAACTTTGGGTGCCCCTATTTTCCACACAGGCAGCTAGTAGTTTCGGTTTTGCAGATTTATTCTTATGAGATCCTAGATTTACAGCTGGAATGATATTCAGAAAGCTCTGTATCTGTGTATCTCTTTCAGTTGTGTTTTGTATTATTTTTCCGATGCATTGTAATTTGTAAATCTCCTATATTTATCAAATGTATATTATTTGTTCATACTCTATATATTCTTGTACTCTAATGGAAATTTTTGTAATAAGCAATGAAATGTTCTTCTGTTTGTGTTCTGATTTGTCATGTTCTCAATTCAACCCGGGCTTTCCTTTACAGGGAAGTCCGGGTCGTTATAATATTTATTATTCCTTTATGACCTTGTTCATAACGAATCAATCACATTTATTGCTACAACGGCCATAATATATTTCCATTTAATATGAATTATACTTGCATATGTAACTCCATAAAATGGAAACCATTCAATTACACACATACAAAAAACATTAATTATAATATAATTTGCGTTATTTACATATATTTGGATGGATAATGTGTGTGTATATATATTTTTTCGTGCGGTTAACGTAGTTATTATTCTTTTATGTTTATTGTTATTTAATTAAATGTTTTAGTTTAAGCTAACAAACAAAATAATCATTTTTGTGTTCAATCTTATAATAAGATTCCAAATCTTACAAAAAGGACATTAACTGTAATTATTGTAAAATATGCCTAAATATTTAAAAGAGAGATAAACATATTTCAAATCATAGGAAATATATAATATGTATGTTTTTGGAATGGTAGAACGTCTTCCATTCAGAATATCAGCTAGAAGGGAACCTATGGAACAAGAAAGAGCATTTAGAAATCACCGTTTGTTTCATGATATGGATGGTCATGATAAGAACGAGTATCATAATTTTGAAGGACATGATAGAGAAGTTTGTCTGGAGTGGACAACTGACGTAGTATGTTTATAGTAGGATTACGACGATGGAACATGAACAACCATCTACCACATGAAATAGGAGTGAAACATGACCTAGGTCATGTGGGATCATCATCAATTGAGGATTTGTATTTGGGCCATAATGGTTTAGTCGGGTTACCCATTTTCGGGATCATTTTTAATCCTTAGGTGTGGTCTTAGCCGACGACAAACCATTTAACTAGTTTTTTGAATTAATAAATTTGTAATAATCATCCTCGAAAGGGTTCGGTATGCAGCAATGAACGTCAATGGAGACAGTGAAAACTCTCCCTTCTCTTTCATATCTTTGTTTCACCTCTTTCATTTTCTTTTTGTGCCCCTCTAATCCTCTAATTCCCCGATCCTCTTCATCTCTACCCTGATTTTGCTTGCATGGTCGTTGGTCCATACCTTATTATCTCCTTAGGTCTAGCCCTTGTCACCTCAACTTCCCCAATATTTCCTAAATCACTCCTTTTTTGCTCACCAAGCACTAACTCGATTCAGTTATCCCTTTCTACCCTAATCGTGGTGGCCACTCTTTTTTTGCTAACCTCTTGTCGGTCCCCTTCGTACGCTGTCCTTTCAAATACTCCTATGTACCGATTCCTATAATGCGCTACTTTAGGTTTCCTAGTAGTTTAACACATACATTGCTTGGTGTTTTTTTTGTCCGGAGCTTGTCTGATTTGTGTCAGATGGAACGGGGACGAATGGTGCATACCCGGATGCGTGAGTGGGGAATGATGTTGGTCTGTGTAGCTAAGTAGGTTGGTTTCAACTTGATTGGGTTAAGAAGGATCAGCTCTGCGTGGAGTATCCATTACATATGATAACTTCTATCCTGCGATTTGTATCGCATTTCTCATACTAAATATCTGGTTAGAAACTTTATTTACTGAGTTTTTAGGCAAATATATGGCTTAGTGATAAAAAAATTAGTTGTTAACCGGGTCTTTAAGTGGGATGTGATGGTTATGGTCTAGGATTGATATTCAATGCGCTATTTTTGGATTTCGTCGTGTAGAGTTGATCTGTTGGTTGGTTGTGTTTTGGTTTATTTCTTTAGGAGTTTACAATTTGTTTTATTTGGGATATTGGGGTGTTGGTCTGGAGTTTGGGAGTGGTTATTTGTTCATGCTTGACTAGTTACTTTCCTAGCATACAGGTGAAGCCTAGTGCTCTCAACATGTTGTGGTAGTTAGGTAGCTCTAAGCTGTTCAGGTCCCTACTTTCATCTTTAGGCTGATGGTGTATGTAATGTCAAAGTAACATGTCATGCCTTGGCTACTATGCTATTGTTCATGTTTGAGATGACCCAAACTTCCCCATAAAGGAAAGCCTGGATTGAGTTGAGAACACAACAAATCAGAATGCAAACAGAAGAACATTTCATTGCTTATTACAACGATTTACATCAGATACAGGAATATAACAAAGTATGAATGAATAATACACATTTGATAAACATCAGAGATATACAATTTACAATGCAATGAAAATTAATACATAACACAACTGAAGGAAATACATGTATACAGAGCTTTTCGAATATAACTCTAGCTGTAAATCCAGGATCCTGGAAAATGAATATCTGCAAACCCAAAACTACTAGCTGCCCATGTGAAAAATAAGGGCACCCAGAGTTGAGGTTAAAAAAATAAACTCCGGGTCAGTCATGGGACTGGTGTGAAAACTAAAACAGTTATTAATTTGATTTTAAAGTTAGGTAAATCAAGGGACTACGCCGTATAACCCGGAACGGGTTTACCCCTAAGAATACTGGTGTATAAAACAAACAACGCAATGCTAATTAAAGAAAATAAAGCTATTATAAGATTCAGGTCCCATCACACAATGCAACGCAAGCTAGAGGATAGAGTTTTACCTTATAATAGCCTTTTAATTCTTGATACGTGAAATTTCATCTTTTATTATTACTATAAGTGAAGAAATTAACTTCAAATATAAATGTATCAATCATAGACGACATAGTACCCATCCCACTATGTCGCCATACTAGGCTCTACAATTAAAACTGAAATGTCACGTATTGGAAATTGGATTCCATCTATGAACCAAGGCAAGGGATTGTCCTTACCGCTTTGAGATAATCTAGCCCACCACGTCTCAGGAATATCCGCAACTACAACTTGGATCTTCAGCGCCGGTCCTCTCTTACGTTTGAGGATTGGTTATTCCTGAATATTGCGTTTCCCCGTCCTATGGGGCGTAAGTCTGGTCACTATGTCGACCATATCCATCCATCGGCCCCGTAGTGACCGATGTATCCGAGGTACCTCTCTTTCCATCATCCACATAAGTAAAAATGTCTGGGCTCCATACCATGACACCACTCCTAGCTATAAAGAAACACATGTCCTCCCTGCAGTCCTCTCCCGTTTCTGGTTCATACCGCAGTGTGAGGCTCACGAATTAACGCTATACACAAAGCTATGCCATTTAAGGCCGTGCTTTGATCATCAACCACAAGACTCTGCTTTTCAACATAATCCTTGATCATTTGCATCTCAGCATGCCACACAGGAAATTCATGCCATGCGACCGATGTCTATCGATATATAACCTCTGAGCTCGTACGTCTCAGAGAAGGGTGTTAAGCAATAGAATAAATTCTCTGCCACCAAACACACACACACACACACACACACATATATATATATATTTAATATAGATCAATCAACACAGAATAAAATCCAATGTCAGACATGCATCCATTTACAAGTTCGTTTTGGGTTTGAATGAAACCGGAGGCACCTTATTCCTCGTCCCCTATGTCCAATACAGGAGGGAGGTCCTCGCATATCCGGTCGATCTCCAAGTACGTCTAGACGATCACCACTTATTACCTCGTCTTGGGTGTACAGCCCAATCAAGTCATCAGTAATCATCCAAACGTTGTGAAGACCTCTGGTCTTCAACCACCGTCTTCATCATCGAATCAGTTATTCAGAATGGGATAAACCCAGCTTTCTGAATAACTCGCGTATCTTATAAACAAGTGCTATAAAAATACAACATACGCCTCATTCCAATCCAGAATATTCATTTATTCAAATATTCACATTTTTAGGGAATGCTTCCCATTAATTTTATCAAAGATAAATTCTTTAAATTTATTCTTTATTCTTCCTTTGGATATTAATGCAAACCAAATTAAGGTTTATCCAAACTAGTCGGGATTAGCGAACCTTACCAAAGAAATCATTTATTTTGTTTCCCAATCCCAACCTATTCATCCCAAGAAGCAAAACTGGTAGTACTCCATATCTAACACCACGGTGTTATTGGTAAAATTAATTACCATTTTATGTTCAAATCTAATTAAAGAGTTAACCATCGCTTGGAGCAAAACTGGTGATACTCCATTCTCGATCATTTCCCAAATTTGATAATTTAAATTATCACATTCACATTTCAATCTAATTAAAGATTCATTAAAACTACAATTTAGTTTTAATCTCACAAATCATTAATTAATGATTATTCAACTCTTAGGAAAATTAATCCTATCATTAACAGGGTTAAAGAACCAATGTCATTTAAAACACAGTTCACGATAAAGACAAAATCACATTCCATTAATTATGGAATCTTCATGGAAGAACAGATCAATATATAATCGATATCAATTTCCGTATCCGACTAGTAATATAAATGGAATAACAACAAAGCCTTTTAAATTCCATATATATTAACAGTCTTCCTCCAAGGAAGCTCACTTCGATTATTACCAAATCGAATTCCATTCAATTCCAATTTAATATATTAAATTAGAAAACTTTACTTTGGAAAATTTCCATTAAATCTTAATAAAAGATTTATAAATTCCAAATCACATTTCACTGTTAACCGTAATAAAGAACGAATGTCGTTAGAAACACAGTTCACAATAAACCCAATTCACATCCCATTTTATTCCAATTAAATGTTAATTAACTGGAAACTCTAATAATCTTAATTAAAAGATTTATTCTTTTCTCAACTGGGTTTACGAACAGTGTTAATGAAGACACCGTTCACGACAAACCCAAAATACAATTTAATATTAAATACAAGGCTCTGAATAGAAATTATATCGGCTTATATTCAATATCAAATTATGAAACTAACGGATATCGTATTGGGAATAACGATATCTGTATCTTCCAAATTCCCATAATAATATCCATATAACCATGGAATCCAATATCGAAATATTCCGAAGATTATCTCCATTCCAATCCATTCCAAAATTGGAAAATTCTTGTTATTTTTAAAACCGTTTCAAATCCAATTTATTTAATTAAAAATATTGGATTATTATTCCAGTTAATAACTAGTTCATTTTGATAAAAATATATTGTTATCTTTCCAAATATGGAATATTTCATCCAAATTCTTTCCAAATCATTTATTATGATTTTACACAAATTATTAATATTTTTAATAATTTTATTAAGGCCCTTTCAGTCGATTTCCATAAACGGTCATCAAACTGCACTTACAGCGACCTTTTCCAAATTTGATTTGGACATAATTCCAAATCCAACCGTTAGATTTCAAATCTCTTATATTCGTTGGAAAGATCTTTTCGATACGAACCCAATGGTTTCGGGTTTAGGAGAATCCGACGGTCGGATCTTCCGTAATGTTAACTCGAAGTCGATGGTCGAAATTCGAGAATGGTCGCTGCGCGGCGTGTTCTATTCAGGCCATTAAATATATACAATATATATTATATATATATTTCGTCGATTTCCATTTAAAATGTATTTTATAAATCGTTTTAAAAACGATTCCAACTTCATTTTCAATTTTAAATCAAAATTAAATATTCTATACCATTATGATATATAAATGATAATATTTTCAAAATATCAGATTTTGAAATCATTTCCTTTTCGATATTCATTATAAAAATGAATAAAATTGATATAAATATCGTTTGCGTCAAAATGACGCATATCTAATCTATACGGCTTCACATATTTAAATATTGTCGTGTCCATCCAAAATCGGACACCAAAATCATATTTTGATCTTTTACTGAATATTATTTTGAAATATTTTCTATTTTATCTTATTCAATACATAAATATTTAATTCAACACATGAATATTTTTAATGCTTTTCTGAATGTTATATTAAAATATTCTTCATTTTTCCAAATTTAAAATGAGACCCAATCAATTACCAAATAATGTTATTTATGTGGATTCCATACAACACATGTATATAATAACAATGATAAACAATCAACCATCATCCAGAGTGCATTACACAACTGCATAAGCATTAAATATAAATAATTAATACTACAGCAGTCCGTCAACCAATCGATTGACATACAACTAAACAATTGGGATTAGTGTATGTCAAATATCATCCCAATACCCGTGTGCGGTTTCAATCAACAAACATATATTTTATTTGTGCAGTTGGGCGATGTATAAAATATATCGTCCCAATCAATGTCAGTTAAATGGGTGTACATAAACAAATCGTCCGATTTGTAAATGAATATTTATTTTTATTTCAGAAGAATTTTATGCCGCTTACCTGAATATTTTATTCAACACACGTTTCTTTCTAGCTAGAAGTGGTGTCAGCGACTTACCAGCCCTGACATTTTACTTCTGTGGATAATGGAATTTTCGAGGCCTCGGATTTATCGGTCGCCAATGGCCGTATTATAGGTTCAATAGGACCGGGAAGCGTATGTTCAGGAATTGCTAATCTACTAAAGTATTTGTGGACCGGCCCTGCTGTATCCAAGGGTTCGCCAGCGTCCAAATCCTGAGACATTGCTAGAGTATCTCGAATCAGTAAGGATATCGTTCCTAGCCTTGACTCTTGATGGAAACCCAACTTCCAATACAACACCATGCGATTTTGATTGTAGTACTACTATGGCGACATAGTATATGATAGTATGTCGTCTATGATTGATACATTATGATTGAAATGCTTTTGAAGCATATATACACTAATAATAATAATATCAAATTCGTTTTTACGTATCAAGCATTTTTGACTATTATAAGGTAAAACTTTATCCTCCGGCTTGCATTGCATTGTGTGATGGGACCTGAGTCTTGTAATGGTTTCATTTTTCTAAAAAGCATTGCGTTGTTTAACGATTTACTTTATTTATGCACTGTCAATGCAATGGAGTAAACCCGTTCCGCGTTAGCGGCGTGGTCATATGATTAGCCTTATTATTAGATTAGTTAAGTTAGATTTCTCATACCAGTCCCATGACTGACACGTAGTTTGTTTCACTTTACAAACTCGGGTGCTCTCTTTTCCACACGGGCAGCCAAGTAGCTTATTTTGCAGATATATTGAGAAGGATTCTGGATCGAAGCTTAAAACTGTGTCCATAGGATTGATAGGCTTCCGCTGTGTTAATTTAATTGTTCCGCTGCAGTGTATTACACTTACTGTAATTTAATCTTCCATTCTATTATTATTTATCGAGGTACTCTGATATATTCTGTACTCTGATGTAACATTATTATGATGTAATAAAAGCCTTCTATTATTTGTTCTAATGTGTTGTATTCCCAGAGTTGACGTATTCGGGTTTTGAACGGTCTTAGTCGATCTTGCGATCGATCGGGTCGGGCGAAATCCGTATTGTTACAGTTGGTATTAGAGCTCTGGTTAGCTCAAATCTTTGGGGTACAACTCGTTAGAACTGAACAAAAGACTCATCAGAGAATTGGGTTAGTAATATCCAATAAGAAAACTCATTAGAGATAGGATCAACAGTATCCTAGAATGAGAGAACTCATTAGAGATGGGGTTAGTAATGCCTTAGAATGAGTTCAGAGTGACAAGTTTATAATTAGCGTAATTGTGATTATATATATAATTCGATTTTAGAAAATATGATTTTTGTATATATAAAAGTTATATATATTTGAAAAGTTAATCAACTAATAAAATTATTGAAACATATAAAATAAAAAATGAAAATTTAGTTGGTTAATTTAACAACTTTTAGCTCTGTTCCTTTTCGAGGACGAAAAGATTTTAAGTGGGGAAGATTGTAACAACCCGGAAATTCTGAACCAATTTATAATTTTTATTTTAGAAATTTTAATCGAAATTTAATAGTTAAAATAATTTATTTTAAATAATAACAGCTAAAAATTTATTTAAATCAAAGTTAGAACGAATATATTTATTTTAATTACAAAAGGAGTTAGAAATAGCGCGGTAGTTTGAAAATTTGAATTTGAAATATGACGAACTGTACAGGATTCAAAATAAATCGGATTCTAGTGAAACCAAAAATATTAGAATCTATTTAAAAATATCTTTCCAACGAATCCGAAAAATTGAAATTTCATAGTGGAAATCAAAAGTTATGCCCAGTTTAAAATTTAGAAAAGTCGCTGTAGAATTTATATATTTTTTAATTAAATATATTGGCCTTAAAAATAGCCATTTTTCAAACGACCTCCGTTTTCGACGAAACAACTTTTGTTGGATCCGGAATGTCAAATTATTGTTAGGTTTCAATTTTCATAATTTTTTGAATTAATATGTAAGCGTGGCAAAGGAAAATGTGTTTTGTCAGTTTTAGTCAAATCGGATCGACCAGAAAATGGCCATTTTTCAAACGGTCTCCAAATTCAATGAAATTAGTCTTGTTAGAACTGTATTGTCAAAACATAGCTAGAAACAAATTTTTTCAAATTTTTAGAGTCAGTATGTGGCCCCGGTGAATTTGAGTGTTTGTTCAAATTAAATAAATAAATGATTTATATATTAAATTAAATAAAACAAGCTGGAGATAATCAAACGGGATGACGGGACTATTCCATCGTGTCCAGAACGTGGGTATTTTCCTAGGAACAATTTTTGTTGGGCTAAAATTGGATCTGAAAAGAATTAACGGGTTTATTTGCAAAACTAGTAATTAAATATTATTTTATTATAAATACCCTAATCTAATTAGAAGCCAAAACCCTAATTCTAATGACCTAGCCGCCGCCCTTCTAAACGAACGCTCCCCATGCTCCCAATCTCTTCCTTCAATTACTCTCAAAATACAATGAATTGGCCCATGATTTTTATATGAAAATGAAGAGATTTTCATGAGGTTTTATTCCATACGACGATGATCAAATATAGCTCAGTATTTCACGAGTTTACTGTTCCTAAATAGCCGATAGTCGCACATAATTTGATGGAGAAGGACATCACCGAGTTCATCCAGGGTCCGGGCGCTGATAGGTGGTGGAGTGGCGCACGATGTGGCGAGGTTAGATCGACTGACGGAGGCTCTGGGGGTGGTGCGATTTAAAGGTGAACATCGGAGGATGGGTTCGTTCTTTTTTGGAAGAATACGTAATAGAAGAAAGGGAAGAGGAAAGAGAACGGTCAAAAGGGGGGAAAGTCAAATAATTGAATTAACTATATTTTATTTATTTTAAAATTGTAATTGTATGTTTAAAAGACCATAACTATTTCAAATAGCGATGAAATCGAATGATTTTCGAAGCGTTGGATTCGTAGCGATGAGATCTACGACATGGAACAAACCAGATCTGAAAAGAAGCGATCTGAATTTTAAAGAATTCAAAACCCCCAATGTGAGATTTCTATTTTAAAAATTAAAATTAATTATTTATTTCATTGTGAAATTTATATTCATTCTGTATAAAATTCATGTGGTGTCATGTATATATTTATTGAAATGTTGATTGTGTTGTATTGCGATGAATCACTGAATTGATTTTTGTGTCTCATGTTTGTTATGAAATAGATAAAACAAATATATCATGTTAGAAATAAAATAGATTCAAACAAAATTATCATTGTTATTATATTGTTGTAATTAACATTTGTGTTAATTAGAAAATTAGATTCATTGTTATTAGATTGTTGTAATTAACATTCATGTTAATTATAAAATTAGATTCGAATAATATTATCATTTGTTTATTAGATGGTGGTAATTAACATTTGATTTAATTGGGAAATTAGATTCAAGGGGTAGATAAAAACATTCATTTTTGTCAAATTCAATAGAAGGAAATAAAAATGTTCATTTCTGTCAAATTTAAAAGAATGAAATAAAAACATACATTTTTATCATTTAAAAAGAGTGAAACCAAATTATACATTCTTGGTCAATTAAAAAGAATGAGACAAAATATTCATTTTTGTTATTTAAAGAGAACAGACCAATTTTTTTTTATCATTTAAAAAATGAAACAAGAATATGCATTTTTGGTTATTAAAAAGGATTAGAAACAAAAGAGTCATTTTTTTTAGTTACAAAGATTAGAATTGGAATAAAAGATTTCATTTTTATTTTCAATTAGTTACAACGAAATAGAGTTGAGATTTAAAAGTAACATTTTTATTGTCATTTTATATACAATAAAAGTGTAGATAAAAAGGTAACATTTTTATTGTCATTTTATATGCAATAATCAGAATGGATTTAAAGTAACATTTTATTTGTCAATTTAGTTACAATAAAAAGGATAGATTTAAAAATAACATTTTTATTGTCAAGTTAGTTAAAATAAAAAGAATTGATACAAAAGAAACATTTTTATTTTCATTTTAGTTGTAATTAAAAGAATATCTTTTAAAGTTGCATTTTTATTGTTATTTTATATGCAATAAGAATAGGATATTTAAAGGTATCATTTTTGTTGTCATTTTATATGCAATAAAAATGGAAGAGCTGAAAGTACCATTTTTGTTGTCATTTTATATGAAATAAAAATAGTCATTTTTGTCAAACATGTTAGTTAAAATAAAAATAGTCATTTTTGACAAACATGTTAGTTAAAATAAAAATAGTCATTTTTGCCAAACATGTTAGTTAAAATAAAAATAGTCATTTTTGTTAAACATGACATTTAGTTAGAATCATATTATGTAAATAAAATTGTCATTTATGTTAGAATAATATTATGTAAATAAAATTGTCATTTATGTTAAAATCATATCATGTAAATAAAATTGTCATGTATGTTAAAATCATGTTATGTAAATAAAACATGATTAATGAAATAAAAAAATAGAGTTTGTTAAAACATGATTATTGGAATAAAAATATAGTTTTTGTCAAAACATGATTGTTGAAATAAAAATATAATCTTGTTGTCAAAACATGTTAGTGAAACAAAATTATCATTTGTGTCTAAAGGATTTATTGAAACAAAAATATCCATTTTTGTCATAAAGAATAGTTGAAATCAAATTGGCCACTTTTATCAAATTAAAATAGTTAAAACCCAATTTGTCACTTTTATCAAAATATAATAATTGAAAACAAATTTATCACTTTTGTCAAATATAATAATTGAAACCAAATTTGTCACTTTGATCAAATGTAATAGTTGAAACCAAAATTGTCGCTTTTGTCAGTTGTAATAGTTGAAAATAAATTGGCCTTTTTGTCAAAATATATTTGTTGAAATAAAAATGGATATTTTTGTCAAATTAGAATTGATGAAACAAAAAATAAACATTTTGACTAATCAGAATAGTTGAATTAGAAATATACATTTTTGTCAAAGTATATTGGTGAAACAAATATGTACATTATGTCAAATTAAGATGGTTGAAACAAATATTACATTTTTGGTTAAATAAAAGAGTTAAACACAAATAGCATTTTTGTATTTGCAAAACATACATTATAATTTGTATGATTAATAAGGAATCATTTTCTTGTCACAATACACCTTAGAATTGGTATGTAAGTAAAAGTGACATTTTAATGTGTTAATGTATACATTAAAGTTTGTATGCAATTTAAGATAAAACATTTTTATGTGTTAGGTTGTACATTGGAAACACATACAAATAAACAATTTCTTTTTATTTGTTAAAATTAAAGATAGGAATTGCATATGAATAAAGGAAAGAAAACTATCTTCATTTGTCGTCAATAACAATGCCATGTAAATAAATTACCATTTATTAGGCACTAGAAATGTATAGGCAAATTATGCGAGTAAAATACATTTTTATTCGACACTAGGAATATAATAACATGTTTGTTCATTATCATCAATATGTTAGAAGAATTAGAAATTGGTTAAATTCATTAACCAATTGTTTATTTATATGAACTGTTGTTGGCTGAAAACTGCACACGTGTATTAGGATGATATTTGACCTACACTAGTCCCAATATTTAGTTAAATGTAAATCTATAGATTGACAGGCTGCGATGAGCGTTATTATTTCATTTTAATGCTCACATAGTTGTGAACTTCACTCTGGATGTTGAATGGATGGTTAGATGATTATCTATTATTTGTTGTCATATGCATATGATGTATGAAATCCATATAACCGAAATTATATGATAACTGATTGAGTCGTCCGATTCAGAATATCTTTTAAATAAAGAATATTTTAAATAAAGAATATCTTTTAAATAAAGAATATTTTAAATAAAGAATATTTTAAATAAAGAATATCTTTTAATATAAAGAATATTTTGAAGTAAAGGATATTATAATATAAAGAATATTTTATATATAGAATATTTTTATATAAAGAATATTTGTAAATAACAAATATTTTGAAATAATATTCAATGAAGAATAAAAGGATGATTTCTATGTCCGTTTTGGATGGACAAAAGATAAAAATATATTTTTATTGAAATGAACTAGTTATTTACTAGAATAAATATTTTAAATTAAGATTTTATGAAGTCTTCCAATTTATTTATATTTAATTGGAATTAAATAAAAGAACTAGATTTTGGGTTGTCGTGGATGGTGTCTTAAATAACACTGTTCTTCAACCCCGTATTAAAGAATAAATCTTTTAATTAAGATTATTAGAGTTTCCAATTATATTTAGAAATGAAAATAAAATGATATGTGAATTGGGTTTACTGTGAACTATGTTTTTAAACGACATTTGTTCTTTAACCCAATTAGTGAAAATATAATTTGAAATTTATAAATCTTTTTATTTAAGATTTAAAAAGGAATTTTCCAAAGTCAAGTTTTCCAATTTAATATAGTAAATTGGAATTGAATGGAAATTCGATTTGATAATAATCGAGATAGGCTTCTGTAAAAGAAGACCGTTACTATGTATGGAATTTAAAAGGCTTTGCCATTATTCCATTTATATTGGCTGTCTGATACGGAAATTTATATCAATTATATATTGATTTGATTTCTGTGAAAATTCCATATTAAATGAAAGATGATTTTGGGTTTATCGTGAACTGTGTTTTAAACGATCTTGGTTCTTTAACCCAGTTAAAGATAAGATTAGTTTTTTAAAATTGAATAATCATAAAGTAATGATTTTGATATTAAAATCAAATTGGAGTTTTAATGTAACAACCCGCATTCTACGCATCAGAGGATCGTAGAATATTTATTTCTTTCTCATGCGAAGTCGTATAGTCATGTAACTTTCGGAGACGACTATTGAGGTCATTTCCCATGTTCATGATTTTTGCCGATTTTTAAATGACTGTTTTGCCCCAAACTGATCTTGTTTCGGCCATAACTTTTAATTGGAAAGGAGTTTTGATCTGAAAACACTTCCATTAGATCCGAATGATGGTTTACCTTTCCGTAAAGTGGTCATATGTGAAAAACGGACTTAACGTTTGGGAGATATGGCTGAAATAAGGTTTGGAAGATGAAAAACAGCTTAACGGGGCTTAATTGGGTAATTAACAGCTAGGCCCAGAGGGGGATTTCGGGATTTGGAGTATTTAAGGGCTGTTACGGTTTAGAGAACACCCTTTTCTCCTTTTTCAGCCGCCACTTATCATCCCTCTCAACTTAGTAATGGCCTCCAACATCTAAAACACCTCTGAACCACTTTATAATCGAAGATTTGGTTGAATTACATCAGATTAAGGAGAAATAGCACCAAAGCAAGGTTAGAACTGTTGTATAGCCTTGGGAACAGCACCGAACAGAAGATAATTTCAGATTTGGTATTTTGTTTATGGCTAAGGTGAGTGATTTGCAAAGTTCCTCACTAATTAAGGTTAATTAGTGTTAATTAGCGAATTTAAACATGATTAAATTCTGAAAATATATTTATAAAATTCGAAATATTGTTTTAGGCTTCTGTTAGAAAGTTTGGGTTGACTTAATTAAGTTTTGCTAATCCTATCATTAGATTTGCTTAAACATGCTTAAGGGGAAAATAAGGGCTTTTGGATATGTTTGATCCGTTTTAACTTATCAAATTATTGTTTTGGTGTTTGTGGTCAATTCTACAAGTTGCTACGACTGTATGGTATGCTTTGTGATTGATTAGAAAAGTTAGAATGGTCGAAAACGTCGTCGTATGGTGTAAAACAGTCGCTGGAAGAGTTGTAGGACCCAGATCGGATCGTCGCTCCCTTCCACGACACGACCCGATCGTGAGACCCCTTCACGAGATGCCACGCTCCATCCATCACAAATTGCTTCAGAAGCTAAGGAACCAATGGCAAAGGAGGATCACGAATCAAAAGCCCCGACCTGACCCAAAGCTTGATCATGACCCGAACCGATCTGGAGCAGGCATGAAGCAAGTCACGAACCGTGGGCCACCTACCCTCACAACGATCCAGCTTGGGCACCACGACCCGATCCGATGGGGGGAGCACGAACCGACCAGAAGGAGGCTGATGACTATGGACTGAACAAGGGGAAGAGAACCGATCCGAAAGGAAGTTTGTTTCTGAACCAGATGAAGACCTATCCGGAGAAGACCAAAACCCGAGATGCAAAGGTAGTCCATATGGGAAGTAGAACTCAGGATCCAGTTGGGAACCAACGAGTTAACTTCATGATTGGATTTTGTTGCGGGACGTGTGCAAAGGGGTTATCGACGTCTATAGCTTTGACTCACCACTGAAAGACGGATATTGGCTATGGATCCGTGCAGTGAAGTCATCATGGCTTTATAGGGCAGAGTGATCGTAGCAAGGCTATGAGCCAGTGCAGTGGAGCCGTTATGACTCCATGGGGCAGAGTGGACATAGAAAAAGATTAGTGGCTATGGATCAGTGCAGTGGGGTCGTTACGACTCCATGGGGCAGAGTGATCATAGCAAGTAATAGGGTGGTCAAAGTGGTAGATATCGTATGCTTTACGCACAGAGTGAGAGATGTGAGGATGGTTGTTATGCTTGATTGTTGCCATCACTATGACATGCACACCCCCACCCCTGTATTCACTACACCATATGTTAGTGGCACCTTAGAGTATTGTACAGTATGTAGTGCTAACTCTTTGGTTGCAGGTCCTGGTTTAGGTATGGTTTAGTATACCTGTTATTGTTCTTTTTTGCTGCTTATCGCTCATACCAGACTTATGTCTGACCCAGAGTTTTATGTCTCTTCTTATTACTCTGGGTGATCCCAAACGAGCAGACTAGAAACAGGTTAGCGGGGGTGCACGAGCAGCTGTACCGGAGACGAGCAGGAGGCTTCCACGTATGATATATATAGATATTCTCTCTGTGTCGCTGCTGGTCACTACTTTGGGCATTAGTAGTGTACCTTCCTTATTTTCTTTAGAGACGGTTTTTTTTTTCAAAAGTTGTAATAATAATGATATGGAACATAACCTGTATTTGGATTTTCCGCTGCTATGATGTTTAGTTTTCAGCTTATGCACTGTCTCGCCTGTTTTATGTCAAAAAATGTTATTATTATATTTTATTCCATGCGCTGTGAGACATTCTACAGGTTCTTTATTAGTCCACTGTTAAGTTTCCTTTCCTTCGCTTTCTTTGGCGACCATCTCGTGCTGGTTGGACAACGACACAACGCACTTTCATGGGAAATGTCATCTGGTGCGGGGCGGGCCGTCACATTTGGTATCATAGCTCTAGGTTGCGTAGTTAACCTAGGGAAAGACACTAGGGATAGATAATACGTATATGAGAGCGCGTATTTGTGATTATTTTGGTTTTCAAAAGCTATATATATATATACTATTAGTATAGCTAAGGATGAAGTCGCACTGCACTGACACCACAAAGAAGTTGGTTAATCGTTTTTCTTTATAGATTGAATGATGAGCCGATATACGAGGGGTGCTGGTAGAGGAGCCAATAATGGGAATGCTCCTGACATGAGGACTATGTTCACTGACTTCAAGAGAGAAATGCTTAGGGATGTTTAGAGGGCAGTTCCCAATGCTGCAAATGGTGGTGGTGCAGCGGTGCATGCGCCTAGAGCCGATTTCGCCGAGCTTTGCAAGGATTACACTAGTCTTGGTGGGAAACCATTCCATGGAACTGAGTCGGCTATGGATGTTCAGGATTGGTTGGATAGCTGTGAGCGTATCTTCGAAGACTTGGGTATCGAGGATGCGATGAAGAGAAGGCTAGCATCCCGTCAGCTGCAAGGACGGGCGATGAATTGGTGGAATGCTATTAAGGTAGCTACTCCAGAGGATCAAGTTACATGGGATCAGTTTAAGGCCCGATTCAGTGATAAGTTCATCCCAGCTGCCCAAAAGTCAGAGTTGTTTAGGAAATTTTTGGAGCTTAAGCAGAATGGTAGGGTAGTCTTGGAGTACATTGCAGAGTTCGATACTCTATCGAAATATGGATTATCCCTTATTGATACTGCCGAGAAGAAAATTGAAAAGTTCATAACAGGCTTAGATCAGTTTTGGGGGAAAGGCTTATAAACCATGTCGATGAGACGTTTGAATCGATTGTGGGGAAAGCATTGATGTCAGAGAGTCTTTACCCTAAGACGAAAACTGAGGTTGCATCTGCAGAGGAGCCAAAGCCGCAAGCAAGCGGTGGAGGCAAGAATGGTTCTCAGAATAAAAGAAAGCAGAATCAGACCAAGGATGGCCAGAAGAAAAAGAAAAAGAAAGATGTTGAGTGCTTCAGCTATGGTAAGAAGGGCCACTATGCCAAAGAATGTCGGGCCAAGCCAGCGGATATGAAGTGCTTCAACTGTGGCCAAGTGGGACATCACAAGGATAAGTGTCCGCAAACCCCTAAATAAAAGCAGATTGTGAAAGCATATGCTATCAATGTTGTTCCTTCTTCGTCGAATGCCCCAACTGCGGCGGAGAAAGGAAAGAATGTCGTCATTCAAGGTATGTTTTCTGTTTATGATGTTCCCGTTCGAGTATCGTTTGATACCGGAGCTTCCCGTTCCTTCATATCTAGTGACCTGGTAGATAGGTTGGGATTGGAACCCGAGATAATCGATAGACCTTTAGCAGTTACGAACCCGATTGGTGGTTCGACTAGCCTTTGTATGATTTGTCGTAATGTGATCTTATCGAGTCATGGATGCATGTTTGTTTGTGATTGCTTTGTTTTGGGATTTACTGGGGTTGGCATTATTTTGGGAGTCGATTGGCTCCAAAGATACGGGGTGGTGGTAGACTATGAGGGCTTTTTGGTGACAGTTAGAGCGGATGATGGGCGGAGGGTAGTGTTTGGTGGTCTACCTAGTGATGGGGTAATGGCTAGTTTTCCAAATTCCCTCGACATCCTGCATGATGAGGTGTCAAATGTGCCCGTGGCTGGCCAGTATCCGGACGTCTTTGAGGAAGTGACCGGACTTCCACCACACCGAGAGATTGAGTTCCGTATTGATTTAGTGAAAGATGCCAGACCTATAGTGATGCCACTTTTTCGTATGGCACCAAGGGAGCAGCGAGAGCTCGGGGTGCAAGTGAGCGATCTTTTAAAGAAGGGATTTATAAGAAGAAGTGTTTCTGAGTGGGGAGCACCAGTTGTGTTTGCTACCAAGGCAGATGGTTCCCTTCTATTGTGTGTGGACTACCGCGAGTTGAATAAGGTGACGAGGAAGAATAAGTATCCTCTACCGCGGATAGATGATTTGTTTGATCAGTTGAGTGGAGCGAGAGTGTTCTCCCAGTTGGATCCTGCGACATGTTTTCATCAGCTTAGAGTGGAAGCTGAAAGTATAGCTAAAACGGCATTTCGGAAGCCGTCTGGATTCTATGAGTGGTTGGTCATGCCATTCGGGTTGACTAATGCACCAGCATATTTTGTGGATCTTATGAATAGGGTAATCACGGATCAATTGAATAAGTCTGTTCTTGTGTTCGTAGATGATATCTTGGTTTATTCAAGGACAGAGGAAGAACACAAGGGACATTTGAGGATAGTGATGGAGGTGTTGAGAAAACACCAATTGAAAGCAAAGTTTTCTAGGTGTCACTTTTGGAGGAGGGAAGTGAGATTCTTGGGCCATGTTGTTTCATAGAATGGTATTGTCGTTGACCCTGCGAAGGTGGCTACGGTACAAGATTGGTCTACGCCCAAGAATGCAACAGACGTAAGAAGTTTCTTGGGATTAGCTGGGTATTATTGAAAGTTCATCCAAGACTTCTCCAAGATAGCAGCACCGTTGACTCAGTTGACCAAGAAGAATCAAGCTTTTGTCTAGGACGAAAAGTGCAAGAATGCGTTCAAGAGTCTAAATGAAAAGTTGATATGTGCACCAGTGTTAGTCATTCCTAAGGGGAATGAAGAGATGACGGTATATATAGATGCATGTGGTACCGGACTAGGTGCTGTATTGATGCAAAGAGGTAGGGTTGTAGCTTATGCTAGTCGGCAACTGAAACCACATGAGAAAAGATATCCTACCCATGATTTGGAATTGGCAGCGATCGTGTTCGCGTTGAAGATGTGGAGACATTATCTCTTGGGAGAAAGATTCGAGTTGTTTACTGACCATAAGTCATTAAAGTATCTTTTCTCTCAGAAGGATTTTAATCTCCGACAATAAAGATGGTTAGAATTATTGGATTTATATGATTTTGATATTGCGTATACACCAGGAAAAGGCAATGCAGTAGCTGATGCCTTGAGTAGGAGACATGCCAGTTTAGGGGCTATGTTTCTGGAATGAAAGCAACTGGAGTATATCGCTGGTTATGATTTCAGACCAAAGTGTGAATTAGATCCAGAAATGTTAGCAAGTTTGACAATCAGACCCACTTTGATTGAGCGGATTGGTTCCAGTCAGAGAGACGAACCTAGCCTATTGGAAATCATCTCAAAGTTAGAGATAGGAATCGACGAAGAGATGAACACGTATGGGCTTGATCGAGATGGATGGCTTAGAAAGAGTGGAAGGCTGGTTGTACCCAACTTGAATGGATTGAGAGATGAAGTGCTTAGAGAATGTCATCACTCAAAACTGGCTATACACCCCGGTAGTAACAAGATGTATCGAGACATGAAGCAGACCTACTACTGGGTGTTGATACACAAGATTTTGATTAATGACAACATAGAAATAGAGATCATTGACGAGCTGAATTCATATTTATCAAAGTGGAAATCAATGAAGATCGTAGTGAAGATCAATGGAAATCATGACATGGAGCTAAGATTATATATATGTAGGTATGGAGTCGTGTTAGATTTATGTTAAAATCTATCCTCAAAGTATAACACGAATACACAAAACAATTTAGAAACTGAAATTAGCTGGGGCTGAAATCTGTATATTTGAGGAATTGAAAAGTCACAGAAAAAGCCCAAACGGTCCAGGCTTCGACCGGGAAAGAGTGCAGAGTGATATAGACAGTGGATCGAGGTTCTCCGGTCCACAGCAAGAAAAACGGTCGACCGCCCAAAAAGGACCTGTCGACCGGTCCTGCTGTTTTTTTCACATAACGGCTATTTTTTTCAAATACCTGTCGACCTGTTAATTTCGACCTGTCGACCTTTTTTCTTGCTGTAATTTTTTCTGAAAGGATGCTTCTTTTTGTGAAGAGATTTCTATTCAATTTCAAGAGAAATGGACACAACTCTTTATAGAAACTCTTCATGAAGGAATGCAACTATTCTACACTATAAATAGACTTGAAATCATACTTTCAAATAACCGAATCTTCTTCTATTTTCTGATCTTAACTCTATACTCTCTTGAATTCTAAAATCTCTCTCAAATATTCAATACTTGTTGAATCCTTGAATCAGTTTTATATCATTTGATTCAACAAGCAATCTTTCTTCCTTAAATCTTTGCATTTAAATCATATACTTGAGGATAAGATTATAGGAAGGGTGTACTCAATCGTTGGCAAATCAGTGTTGAAAGAAGAACACAATAAGAAGTCAAAATCTTGTAATTGTCCTGTGTGGGTAAGCTTGTAGCCCGTGAAATCAAGTGGGTAAGCTTGTGGCCCGTAAATCAAGTGGGTAAGCTTGTAGCCCGTGAAATCAAGTGGGTAAACTTGTAGCCCGTAAATCAAGTAGTTGTGAACCTGTTCCTCCGGGTGAAGCGAGGGTGTTGTTTAGTGAAAAGCCGAAGAGAAGCTTCGGGACTGGACGTAGGACTGGAGGTCCGAACCAGTATAAAAATCCTGGTGTCGTTACTCTACTTTACTTTACTTTACTGCATTTAAAGTTTGTTATCATACTCCGCATAGCCATATTATAGATCCTGCACAAGTCGTGCACACCCGACTTTTTCATTTGGTATCAGAGCAAGGTTGTTCTAGAGATCGTAACAACATCTTAGAACAAATGGCAATAAAGAAATCTAGTCAGGGATATAGAAAATGGAAGAGCAACAAAGCAGAATCAGGAGAGCAAGGAAACAAATGTCTCATGGCTAAAGTCAAATCACAATCGGTATGTACAGATTCATTATATAAAGATCTTATGTTAGACCATGAAAAATTGTTGAAACTCCATAAAATTGTTTTAGCTATGTCAAAAAAGTACAAGGAAGAAAATTCCAAATTAAAAGAAGAAAACAATCGTTTGGTAAAACAAGCCAAATGTTTTGAAGATACCTTAGAAGAGCTTGTTTCTCAAAAAGATTTCCTTCAAAAAAAAAGAGCAACTAGAAGATAAAAATAATGTTCTTTTAAAGGAAATCGATCTTTTGCAAAATAGAAATATATCATTAGAAGATTCTTTAAATAATTCTAGTTCTTTAATTTCGTCTCTTGAAAAAGAGAATGGAGCTTTAACTGAAAAGAATTTAGAACTATCTAAAGAATGTGAGTTTTTAAAGGTGAATAATAATATTTTGCAAAATGAAATTTCTGACTCAAAAGAAAATTTTGAAAAGTTACAATCTTCTTTAGATAATTCAGAATCTCAAATTTTAGGTCTCAAAACTGAGAATGGTACTTTAAAAAGGAAAAATTCTGAATTAAATAAGGAAATTGATGATTTAAAGAATAACAAAATTTCTTTTGAAAATGTCAATAGCGACTTTGGAAATAAATTTGATAAAAGTGCAAATAAGTTCGCAAAATTTAATAAAGGTCAAAATGATTTAAATATGATTTTATCTAGATCTCGACCTTTACATGACAAAAGTGGTTTAGGATATAATAAAACTAATCTTAGAAATAGTACTAGATATGCTTTCATGTACAATAAAAATATCACTGCTAGTACTAATACACATCCAAGACCCAATTATTATAGAAATTCGAATACTTCTATGACTAGAGATCTATATAATAGATCTAGAAGTACGAAAAGGAATATCAATAGAGATTACTTAAGTATTTGGGTTCCTGTAAGTTGGAAAAACAGAGAAAAATATGTCGATGATTATTTTGATTCGGTAGTTAATAACCAAAATTTTATCTTTAAAGGTTCCGTTAAACCCTCTTGGGTATGGTTACCTTCCATCTAACCCATGGACCCAAACAAAGCAAGTGGGTACCAAAGTATATATATTCTACTTTTTTTGCAGGTACACCACAATAAAGGGAAGGCGATTTTGATTTCTCCAAATGTCTCTGAAAACAAAATTCAGTTTATCAAATTGCACATGATCCAATATCTCCCGAAGAAAGCTTTTAGACAGGGGGAGATAAAAATATATAAGCATATATTCAGGGGGAGCTACTCAGTATCTCAAAAATATATGCAAGATATTGTCATCAATCAAAAAGGGGGAGAATGTTGATACACAAGATTTTGATTAATGACAACATAGAAATAGAGATCATTGACGAGCTGAATTCATATTTATCAAAGTGGAAATCAATGAAGATCGTAGTGAAGATCAATGGAAATCGTGACATGGAGCTAAGATTATATATATGTAGGTATGGAGTCGTGTTAGATTTATGTTAAAATCTATCCTCAAAGTATAACACGAATACACAAAACAATTTAGAAACTGAAATTAGCTGGGGCTGAAATCTGTATATTTGAGGAATTGAAAAGTCACAGAAAAAGCCCAAATGGTCCAGGCTTCGACCGGGAAAGAGTGCAGAGTGATATAGACTGTGGACCGAGGTTCTCTGGTCCACAGCAAGAAAAACGGTCGACCGCCCAAAAAGGACCTGTCGACCGGTCCTGCTGTTTTTTTCACATAACCGCTATTTTTTTCAAATACCTGTCGACCTGTTAATTTCGACCTGTCGACCTTTTTTCTTGCTGTAATTTTTTCTGAAAGGATGCTTCTTTTTGTGAAGAGATTTCTATTCAATTTCAAGAGAAATGGACACAACTCTTTATAGAAACTCTTCATGAAGGAATGCAACTATTCTACACTATAAATAGACTTGAAATC
Organism: Allium sativum; assembly: GCA_030737875.1. NCBI lineage: Eukaryota > Viridiplantae > Streptophyta > Magnoliopsida > Asparagales > Amaryllidaceae > Allium > Allium sativum. The sequence continues at coordinate 1,029,144,345 of CM060918.1, forward strand.
ATACTTTCAAATAACCGAATCTTCTTCTATTTTCTGATCTTAACTCTATACTCTCTTGAATTCTAAAATCTCTCTCAAATATTCAATACTTGTTGAATCCTTGAATCAGTTTTATATCATTTGATTCAACAAGCAATCTTTCTTCCTTAAATCTTTGCATTTAAATCATATACTTGAGGATAAGATTATAGGAAGGGTGTACTCAATCGTTGGCAAATCAGTGTTGAAAGAAGAACACAATAAGAAGTCAAACTCTTGTAATTGTCCTGTGTGGGTAAGCTTGTAGCCCGTGAAATCAAGTGGGTAAGCTTGTGGCCCGTAAATCAAGTGGGTAAGCTTGTAGCCCGTGAAATCAAGTGGGTAAACTTGTAGCCCGTAAATCAAGTAGTTGTGAACCTGTTCCTCCGGGTGAAGCGAGGGTGTTGTTTAGTGAAAAGCCGAAGAGAAGCTTCGGGACTGGACGTAGGACTGGAGGTCCGAACCAGTATAAAAATCCTGGTGTCGTTACTCTACTTTACTTTACTTTACTGCATTTAAAGTTTGTTATCATACTCCGCATAGCCATATTATAGATCCTGCACAAGTCGTGCACACCCGACTTTTTCACTGGGAAGGGATGAAAATAGACATTTGGAAGTATATATCCAAATGCATGAATTGCCAGCTAGTTAAAGCTGAGCAAAATAAATCTAGTGGTTTGTTGCAACCATTAGAAATTCCATAATAAAAATGGGAACAAGTCTCAATGGATTTCATTGATGGGTTACTAAGAACTAGATCGGGCCATGATAGCATTTGGGGGATTGTGGATCGATTGACCAAGAGCGCAAGGTTTGTACCCGTCAAGTCGAATAGAACGACAGCTAAGTTAGCTGAGCTATATATAAAATGGGTAGTGAGATTTCATGGAGAACCTAAAGGCATTGTGAGTGACCGAGATCCGTAGTTTACTAGTGGATTTTGGAAGAGCTTACAAGAGGCGTTAGGATCAGAATTACATATCAGTACCGCGTATCATCCTCAAACCGATGGTCAGAAAGAGAGGGTGAATCGAGTGTTAGAATATCTCTTGCGAGCTTGCATATTGGATTTTGGTGGATCATGGGATGACCATTTACATCTAGTAGAGTTTGCATATAATAATAGTTATCAATCCAATATTGGTATGGCTCCATTTGAAGCTTTGTATGGAAGACTGTGCAACTCACCGTCATGTTGGTTAGAAACTGGTGAGAAGTTTGTGCTTGGACCAGATGTGATAAGAGAAACTTCAGATAAGGTTAAGATCATTCAAAAACAAATGAAGGCTGCCCAAGATAGGCAGAAGAGTTATGCTGATAAGAGGCGAAAGGATTTTAAGTTCTCCGTTGGTGACTTGTTGTTTGTCAAGATTTCCCCATTAAAGAGCGTGATTCGATTTGGCAGGAGAGCCAAGTTAGCACCAAGATTTGTTGGACCATTCCCGGTTCTTGAGCAAATTAGGAATTTGGCATATAAAATTGAATTACCAGAGAAGATGGCAGGAGCTTATAACGTATTTCATGTTTCCCAGTTAAGGAAATTCGCGCACGACCCCAATATGACTATTTCACCGGATCAGTTGGACGATATCGAGGTTGAACCCGAGGCGGTTGGGCACCGCATACCTATGCGTATTGTTGGGAACGATACAAAGAAGCTTAGAAGGAAGGCAGTAAAACTAGTCAAAGTTCAGTGGGGTGATGATGAGGAAGACTATACTTGGGAAACAGAGGAGTACATAAGAAGGAAGTATCTAGAACTCTTTGCCTGGTAAGGTTTTTATATCGGTATAGTACTCCCTTGTTAGTAAACCGCATGCTAGGATAGGCTTGTTGTGTTGTTTTGTATGCTTGGTTGTTTTGTTAATGATTGGTAGGCATGCAGGATCCTTTGTATGTTTTGGGTTAAGGAATTACGGGGACGAAATTTCTTAGGGAGGGAGGGGGAATGTAATGACCCGCATTCTATGCATCAGAGGATCGTAGAATATTTATTTCTTTCTCATGCGAAGTCATATATTCATGTAACTTTGGGAGACGACTATTGGGGTCATTTCTCATGTTCATGATTTTTGCCGATTTTTAAATGACCGTTTTTCCCCTAGCCAATCTTGTTTTGGCCTTAACTTTTGATTGGAAAGGAGTTTTGACTTGAAAACACTTCCATTAGATCTGGATGATGATTTACCTTTCCGTAGAGTGGTCATACGTGAAAAACGAACTTACCATTTGGGAGATATGACTGAAATAAGGTTTGGAAGATGAAAAACAGCTTAACTGGGCTTAATTGGGTAATTAACAGCCAGGCCCAGAGGGGGATTTCGGGATTTGGAGTATTTAAGGGCTGTTAGGGTTTAGAGAACATCCTTTACCCATTTTTCAGCCACCACTTATCATCCCTCTCAACTTAGTAATGGCCTCCAACATGTAAAACACCTCTAAACCACTTTCTAATTGAAGATTTGGCTAAATTACATCAGATTAAGGAGAAATAGCACCAAAGCAATGTTAGAACTGCTGTATAGCCTTGGGAATAGCGCCAAACAGAAGATAATTTCAGACTTGGTATTTTGTTTGTGGCTAAGGTGAGTGATTTGCATAGTTCCTCACTAATTATGGTTAATTAAGGGTGATTAGTGTTAATTAACGAATTTAAACATGATTAAATTCTGGAAAAATATTTATAAAATTCGAAATATTATTTTCGGCTTCTGTTAGAAAGTTTGGGTTGATTTAATTAAGTTTTGCTAATCCTATCATTAGATTTGCTTAAACACGCTTAAGGGAAAATAAGGGCTTTTGGCTATGTTTGATCCGTTTTAACCTATCAAATTATTGTTTTGGTGTTTGTGGTCAATTCTACAAGTTGCTACGACTGTATGGTATGATTTGTGATTGATTAGAAAAGTTAAAATGGTGGAAAACGTCGTCATATGGCGTAAAACAGTCGCTGGAAGAGTTGCAGGAAATGTGCAGGACCCGGATCGGATCGCCCCTCCCTTCCACGACCCGACCCGACCGTGAGACCCCTTCACGAGACGCCATGCTCCATCCATCACGAACTGCTTCAGAAGCTAAGGAACCGATGGCCAAGGAGGATCACGAACCAGAAGCCCCGACCCGAAGCTTGGTCACGACCCGAACCGATCTGGAGCAGGCATGAAGCAAGTCACGAACCGTGGGCCGCCTACCCTCACCACGATCCAGATTGGGCACCACGACCCGATCCGACATGGGGAGCACGAACCGACCAGAAGGAGGCTGATGACTATGGACTGAACAAGCGGAAGAGAACCGATCCGAAAGGAAGTTTGTTTCTGAACCAAATGAAGACCGATCCGGAGAAGACCAAAACCCGAGATGCAAAGGTACTCCATATGGGAAGTAGAACTCAGGACCCAGTTGGGAACCAACGAGTTAACTTCATGATTAGATTTTGCTGCGGGACGTGTGCAAAGGGGTTATCGACGTCTATAGCTTTAACCCACTATGGAAACACAAATATTGGATGCGGATCAGTGCAGTGAAGTCATCATGGCTTCATGGGGCAGAGTGATCATAGCAAGGCTATGAGCCAGTGCAGTGGAGCCGTTATGACACCATGGGGGCACAGTGGACATAGCAAAGGATTAGTGGCTATGAATCAGTGCAGTGGGGTCGTTACGACTCCATGGGGCAGAGTGATCATAGCAAGTAATAGGGTGGTCAAAGTGGTAGATATCGTATGCTTTACGCACTGAGTGAGGACGGTTGCTATGCTTGATTGTTGCCATCACTATGACATGCACACCCCCACCCCTGTTACACCATATGTTTGTGGCACCTTAGAGTATTGTACAGTATGTAGTGCTAACTCTTTGGTTGTAGGTCCAGGTACAGGTATGGTTTAGTATACCTGTCATTGTTCTGTTTTGCTGCTTATCGCTCATACCAGACTTATGTCTGACCGAGAGTTTTATGTCTCTTCTTATTACTCTGGGTGCTCCTAAACGAGCAGACTAGAGACAGGTTAGCTGGTGGTGCACGAGCAGCTGTACCGGAGACGAGCAGGAGGCTTCCACATATGATATATATAGATATTCTCCCTGTGTCGCTGTTGGTCACTACTTTGGGCATTAGTAGTGTACCTTCCTTATTTGCTTTAGAGACAGTTTTTTTTCAAAAGTTGTAATAATAATGATGTGGAACATAAGCTATATTTGGATTTTCCGCTGCTATGATGTTTAGTTTTCAGCTTATGCATTGTCTCGCCTGTTTTATGTCAAAGTATGTTACTATTATATTTTATTCCATGCGCTGTGAGACATTCTACAGGTTCTTTGTTAGTCCACTGTTAAGTTTCCTTTCCTTCCCTTTCTTTGGCGACCGTCCCGTGCTGGTTGGACATCGGCACAACGCACTTTCATGGGAAATGTCATCTGGTGCGGGGCGGGTCGTCACATTTAATGAATCTCAAAAAAGAAAATTAAAGAATTAATTCAAAGATAAATTGATGGGAACCTTTCCATAATAATATGAATATTTTATTAGAAGAATATTCTGAATTGGAATGAGGCGTATGATGTGCCTTTATAACACCTGATTTTTAATTATATAAATACACGAGTTATTCAGAAAGACCGGGTTTAACCCATTTTGAATAATGACTATGACGATTAAAGTCGAAGACATTGAAGATGGTGATTGAAGACCAGTGATCTACACAGCGAATGGGCGATTACTGATGCCCTGAACTGGGTTGCTCCCAGGAAAGGGTTAAAAGTGGCAGTTTGTCCGGACGTACTTGTTGATTGTCCGGATATGCGAGCACCTCACTTCCATATTGGACATACGGGACGAGGAATAAGGTGTCTCCGGTTTCGTTCAGACCCAGAATGGACTTGTAAATGGATGTGTGTCTGATATTGGATTTCATTCTATGTGAATCGACCTCTATTTAATATATATCTGTGGTGGCGGAGAATTTATTCTCTTGCTTAACACCCTTCTCTAAGACGTACGAGCTCAGAGGTTTTATATTGGTAGTTATCGATCGCATAGTGTGAATTGTCAATGTGGCACGCCAAGATGCAAATGATCAAGGCTTTTGTTCAAAAGCAGAGCCTTGTGGTTGATGATCAAAGCATAGCCTATTTCGGCATAGCTTTGTGTATAGCGTGACTTTGCGAGCCTCACACCCCGGTAAGAGTCAAAAACGGAGCAAGGGAATGGGGAGAGTGCACACGTTTCTTTCTAGCTAGAACTGATGTCAGCGACTTACCAGCCCTGACATTTTACTTCTGTGGATGATGGAATTTTCGAGGCCTCGGATTTATCGGTCGCCAATGGCCATATTATAGGTTCAATAGGACCGGGAAGCGTGTGTTCAGAAATTGCCAATCCACTAAAATATTTGTGGACCGGCCCTGCTGTATCCAAGGGTTCGCCAGCGTCCGAATCCTAAGACATTGCTAGAGTGTCTCAAATCGGTAAGGAGATCGTTCCTAGCCTTGACTCTTGATGGAAACCTAACTTCCAATATGACACTATGCGGTTTTGATTGTAGAACTAGTATGGCGACATAGTATATGGTAGCTATGCCGTCTATGATTGAAATGTTTCTAAAACATATACACACTAATATTTATATCAAATTTGTTTTTATCGTATCAAGCATTTTTGACCATTATAAGGTAAAACTTTATCCTCCGGCTTGCGTTGCATTGTGTGATGGGACCTGAGTCTTATAATGGTTTCATTTTTCTAAAAAGCATTGCGTTTTTTAACGATTTACTTTATTTATGCACTGGCAATGCAATGGAGTAAACCCGTTCCATGTTAGCGGCGTGATCCTGTGATTAGCCTTATTATTAAATTAGTTAAGTTAGATTTCTCATACCAATCCCATGACTGATCCGTAGTTTGTTTCACTTTGCAAACTCGGGTGCCCTCTTTTCCACATGGGCAGTCGAGTAGCTTATTTTGCAGATATATTGAGAAGGATTCTAGATCGAAGCTTAAAGCTGTGTCTAGAGCATTGATAGACTTCCGCTGTGTTAATTTAATTGTTCCGCTGCAGTGTATTTCATTTATTTTAATTAAATCTTCCGCTGTATTATTATTTATTGAGGTACGTTGATATATTCTGTACTCTGATGTAACATTATTATGATGTAATAAAAGCCTTTTTTTTATTTGTTTTAATGTGTTGTATTCCCAGAGTTAACGTATTCGGCTTTGAACGATCTTAGTCGATCTTGCGATCGATCGGGTCAGGCGAAATCCGTATCGTTACAATATTCATTGTCATTGATATCATCTGTAACAACCCATATTTTTTTCCGAATGTTTAACTTTTTTTATATGATTTTTAAATATTTTATGGTAATAAATTAATTTTGATGATTTAATTACTTAAATTTATTTGTAAACTTAATTAAATTGATTATGTGATGAAGTTCAACTAGTTGTAATAACAATAACTCGCATTGATTATAAATAAAACTATGATTTGATCTGTATTGTTAAATATTGAGGTTTGGATGTTAATATTGGAATGTTGAAATTAAATCAAGTTAATAAATTTATAATTTAATTTTAATGATTTAGTTTGAAATTTTATGGTGTGAACATGTATATTGTTTATATAATGAAATTCAAGCTATTAGACGATAGTAACTCGAATTTGAGTGCAAATCAAATTATGATTTAGTTTACACTAATGAACATTGAAAAGTTGAAATTTAAATATTTAAAATATTTGAATGAAAAGGATTTGATTTAAATTATGATTTGGATCCTAATTGAATTTGGTTAATAATCAAAAATTGGAATCCAAAATAAATAAAATTTGATTTATTAAGTTAAAATTGAATTTTATTTTGATGTGAATAAAGTTAATAAGTTTTGAAAAAATTGGGAATTATTAAGAATTAAATAAATTTGGTTATTTTAAATTAAAATTTGATGATTTATTTATGAAATCTTATGATATAAGCTTAAGTTAAATTTATTAAGTAATGAATTTTAACTGATTGTAACAAAAGTAACTGGTGTTGTTTATAAAGGAAATTATGATTTGGTTTGTGTTGATAAATATTAAAACTTGAATTCAGTGTTAAACTATTGGGAAATAAATCGATTTAATTCACCTATAATTGTAATTCAAATTGTAATTTAAAACTTTTTTTTTTGATAATTTAAGGTAAATAAAGGATTGATTTAGTGGATAATGTTTAGAATGGAATTAAATAAAAATAAAGGATTGAATGCCTTATTCACCAAATAACCCTTCAAATTCAATAGCTATAAATAATCATAATTCTATACTAATTCTTTGCTTAAACCTAATCGACACAAACCTAGATAAGTCGCCATATTTTTTCTGAAATAAAACCAATGGCTGCCTCCACCATTATCTTTTACAAATTTATTAGAAATCCATTTCTCCATAAAATCAAAAGATTTCAGATCCGATTAACTCGCACAAATGAGAGCTTCAAACCCATATCAAAATCATGAAACTCGAACGTGTTTTGGAAGGTCGACGTGAATGGTAGTGAGGCTAGGGTTGGGGTTCGTGATGCGTTTGGAGATTTATAGGCGTTTCGGTTATCGTATTTAGGTTTATGGTATCGAGTAGAACATCATGGCAAAAATTGAAGAAATTCTACGACAAAAAGTGTCGATACCCTGTAACTTGCATACGTTCAGGTGCTGGGAACATGATTTTAGGGGGCGGCTCGGGTTGTGTATGATGGCGACTGACAGGTAGAGTTTACGAATAGAAGTTCGAGGGATCTGATAGGGCCGGATTTCGTGGAGAATCGTAGGAGTTAAGGGAGATCTAAGTCACGGTTTTTGTGGCCAAGAAATATTTCATTATTACCTGGTTCATATGGGAGGAGGAAAAAGCATAATGACGTGGCATGTGGTATGAGATAGTTTTTTTTTCATTTAAAATTCTTGTGTTTAAACGTTAATAACTTTGTCATACGAACTCAGATCGACGCGTGGTTTGTAGCGTTGGAATCGTAACGAAATTATGGACGACAAGGAACTGATTTGATTGGATTTGGAGACTGTCAAATTTTTGGCCTATTTTGGAATTCAATTGCGTTCGAAACTAAAGGTGAGTGATTAAGCCCACTGTTGCCTAACTAAAGTATTCTAATATTAGTTAGATTAATATCATGCCATGATATGATTGTATTGATTGATATTTGGTAATTTAAATTGCATATATAAATTTATTTGCATCGATATTGTAATTAAATTTGACTGCTATATTTAAATTTACATTTAAGTTAGAATTTGTGTAACAACCCTGAAAATCAGAACCAATTTAAAAATTTTATTTTGGCAAATTTGAAGATTTAAAATGAATTATTTTAAATAATAACGACGAGAAATTTATTTGGAACAGAATTAGAACGTATATTGTTTTTGAATCAACGTTAGAATGTAAATATTTATTTTTAATTATAAAAAGAATTGGAAATGGCGCGGTAGTTTGAAAAATCGGTTTCAAACTTCAAATGAATGTACAGGATTCAAAATAAACCGGATTTTAGCGAAACCAAATGTATTAGAATCTATTGGAGAATATCTTTCCAACGAATCTGAAAAATCCAAATTTCATAGCGGGAATAAAAAGTTATATCCAATTGAAAATTCAGAATAGTCGCTATGGAAATATAGCCCTTAGAAATGGAAATTTTGCAAACGACCTCCGTTTTCGACGAAACCACTTTTGCTGGATCTGGGATGTCAAGTTAATGCTAGATTCCAAAATTCATAATTTTAGGGATTAATATGTGAGCGTGTCAAAGAAAAACGTGTTTTGACAGTTTCAGTCAATTTGGATCGACCTGAAATTGGCCATTTTTCAAACAGTTTCCAAATTTGACGAAATTAGTTTTGTTAGGACCGTATCGTCTAAACATAGCCAGATTTATTTTTTGGGAATTTTTGGGGTTCGTATGTGGCCCCGGTAAATTGAATTGTGCGTTCAAATTCAATATATAGATTTATATTTTGATTTTGACAGAAACTGATCGAAACAATCGAATTGGCTTATGGGACATATCCCATTGTGTTCAAAATGGGGGTAATTAGCTAGAGACGATAGCCGGTGAGTTCGGTTTGGAGTTCAAAAGAAAAAGTTACTTTTTTTGAATTGAATAAAATTAAATAAATATTTAAATACATTAGTCCACCCTTTTTCTGTAACAACCCGAAAATCTGGGCCAGTTTAAAATTTTTATTTTGGCAATTTTAGCGAATTTTGATTATTTAAAATGAATTATTTTAAATAATATCGACGAGAAATTTATTTTGAATATAATTCGAACGTATATATTATACGCGTCGTCGTTAGAATATAAATATTTATATATAATTATAAATAGAATTGAAAATGGCGCGGTAGTTCGATAATTCGATTTCAAACTTCAAATGAATGTACCGGGTGCAAAACAATCCAGATTTTAGTGAAACCAAAAATAATGGAATCTAATAGTGAATATCTTTCCAACGAATCCGAAAGATTGAGATTTCATATCGGGAATCAAAAGATATGTCCAGTTGAAAATTCTGAATAGTCGCTATGGAATTCAGGCCCTTAAAAATGGACATTTTGCAAATGACCTCGGAATTCGACGAAACCAGTTTTGTTGGGTCCGCAGTGTTAAGTTATTGCTAGGTTTCAAATTTCATAATTTTTCGAATCAATATGTGAGCGTGGCAAAGGAAAATGCGTTTGACCAGTTTCAGTTGATTTTAATCGACTGGAAATTGGCCATTTTTCAAACGGTCTCAGAATTCGACGAAACTAGTTTTGTTAGGACCGTATCGTCAATACGAAGCTAGAAAATATTTTTCTGGAATTTTTCTAGTTAGTATGCAACCCCGGTAATTTGAAATCTACGTTTAGAATTCAATAAAGTGATTTAAATGTAAATTTAATGGAAACTGATTCAAACGATAGAATCAGCTTGCGATACATATCCCATTGTGTTCGGAATGGGGGTAAAACGCTATGGACGACAGGCGGTGGACCTCGTTTAGAGGTCGTATGTAAAAGTCAACTGTATGCAAATAAAATAATTAATTAAATAAAAAAAAAAATCTTCTCCTCCCCCTTTAACCCGTTCTGCCCCCCCCCTTTTCTTTTTACTTTTCCAGATCGAGATAAAAAAAAAAAAAACTTCGTCGAAGCCGCCAACCGTACCGACCGCCGCCCCCCCCCCCCTCCTAGCTCCGCCGCTCCACTTCCTCCCCCTCCTCTCGTGCTCACTCTCCTCTTCTTCCAATAAAACCCGTACCCCTAAATCGCCACTGCCCTGATCTTCAACCCCACCGCCCCCTGCTTTCCTCCGCCACCCACCAGAGTTCGCCTCAGGCCAGCCCTCTTTCCCCCGACCCTCCTGTGACCGCAACCACCCTCTGCTCATCGACGCAACCTCCAAACCGAGATGGAGCACAAACCCTAGCGCACACCTTTCCCGGCGCTACAGGATTTCGAGCTGGGGTCCACTCACGCTGAAGGAAGACGTCGGCTAGGGCTCGAAGGCGACAGTGGTGGATCATCCTCCGGTAGCTTGAAGGCGTGGCAAATTCAAGACCTAGGTGGTCGACGTGGTGCAAAAAGGACGATAAACAAAGGTTAGATTTTCGTTCGTGAGAAGTAGCAAATAGAAAATATAATCCTTACTATATAGAAGTAATAAAAATATAATCTTTACTATATAGAAGAATAAAAAATATGATTTTTATATATTGAACTTCGAATAAAAAATATGATTTTTATATATTGAACTTCGAATAAAAAAATATGATTTTTATATATTGAACTTCGAATAAAAAATATGATTTTTATATATTGAACTTCGAATAAAAAAATATGATTTTTATATATTGAACTTCGAATAAAAAATATGATTTTTATATATTGAACTTCGAATAAAAAATATGATTTTTATATATTGAACTTCGAATAAAAAATATGATTTTTATATATTGAACTTCGAATAAAAAATATGATTTTTATATATTGAACTTCGAATAAAAAATATGATTTTTATATATTGAACTTTGAATAAAAAAATATGATTTTTATATATTGAACTTCGAATAAAAAATATGATTTTTTCGAATAAAAAATATGATTTTTATATATTGAACTTCGAATAAAAAATATGATTTTTATATATTGAACTTCGAATAAAAAATATGATTTTTATATATTGAACTTCGAATAAAAAATATGATTTTTTCGAATAAAAAATATGATTTTTATATATTGAACTTCGAATAAAAAATATGATTTTTATATATTGAACTTCGAATAAAAAATATGATTTTTATATATTGAACTTAGAATAAAAAATATGATTTTTATATATTGAACTTCGAAAAAAAAATATGATTTTTATATATTGAACTTCGAATAAAAAATATGATTTTTATATATTGAACTTCGAATAAAAAATATGATTTTTATATATTGAACTTCGAATAAAAAATATGATTTTTATATATTGAACTTCGAATAAAAAATATGATTTTTATATATTGAACTTCGAATAAAAAATATGATTTCTTCGAATAAAAAATATGATTTTTATATATTGAACTTCGAATAAAAAAATATGATTTTTATATATTGAACTTCGAATTAAAAATATGATTTTTATATATTGAACTTCGAATAAAAAATATGATTTTTTGAACTTCGAAATAAAAATGTGATTTTTATATATTGAAAAGCGAAGTAAAAATTCGATTTTTACGTATGTAGTGAAAGCAGCAACGAAGGTGACAAAAAGGCGAAACGACGAAGACTTCTGCAGATGAAGTGCCGTGGAGCTAGGATAGCTATATGTGAGAATTTCTCACCTTTCAATTTCTTTTTCTAGTTATATATATATACTAGGATGCAGACGGTGCTTAGTAGCACCCGACACAATCGTCCACAGACCATGGACTTGTTTGTTTGACTGTTTGGTGATTGATTGCGATATTTGTAATGAATGTGATTTGTGGTGTGAATAATCGAATCGATAAATTGGTTAGGATTAGACGTGCGCCGTTATAAGGCGAAGGAGTAAGGCTAGGTTAGACTCTTACTCCAAATTTTGTGGTTTGCATAACGAATTGATTTGATTGATGTGTGAATGGCGTGGGCCTTCACTAGACCGGGGATAAGGCTAGGCCTCGTCCCGTTTCTAGTATCGTGCCGTTATGCCGCCGAAATTTTCTAAAATATGTTAGAAAAATAAAAATATCATTTTATTGTGTAAATGAATTGAATAGAAATTCATAGGTTGAAATAAAATGTAGTATCGTTAAAAATATAATTTTTAACGTGAAGTGAATAAAATAAAATATTCATTTATAAACCGGACGGTTTGTTTATGTACACCTATTTGACTGATATTGATTGGGTCGATAAATTTTACACATCGCCCAACTGCACAAATAAAATCTGTGTTTGATTGTTTGAAAACCCCACACGGGTGTTGGGATGAAATATGAATTTCACTCATCCTGATTGATTGAATATGTCGATCGATTGATTGACAGGCTGTTATAAGCGTTGAATATCTAGATTTGATGCTTATACAGTGTAGTGCACTTTGGTTGATGGTTGATTATTTTTCAATGCTATGATATACATGTGTTGTATGAAAATCCATATAATTAACCTTATATGGTAATTGATTGGGTCTCATTCCAATTTGAAAAATAAAGAATATTATTAAATAAAAGTTCATGTGTTGACAGTACTCATTCATTGAGATTGGTCATGTGTTGAACGAAATATTTTAATATTAAAATTTACATCTTTATCGATATAAAATAAAAGTTCATGTGTTGACAGTACTCATTCATTGAGATTGGTCATGTGTTGAACGAAATATTTTGATAATAACAACTATATTGAAAAAGAAATATTTGAAATAGAATGTTTGAAAATAGAAATTTATGAAGCCGTGTTGATTAGATTGACGCCATTTTGACGTGAACGATATTTATATCGATTTTAAAACGATTTCGAAATGAATTGAATTGAAAACGATTTCGAAATGAATAGAATTGAAAACGATTTCGAAATGAATAGAATTGAAAACGATTTCGAAATGAATAGAATTGAAAACGATTTCGAAATGAATTGAATTGAAAACGATTTCGAAATGAATAGAATTGAAAACGATTTCGAAATGAATAGAATTGAAAACGATTTCGAAATGAATAGAATTGAAAACGATTTCGAAATGGATTGAATTGAAAACGATTTCGAAAGGAATTGAAAACGAATTCAAATTGAATTGAAAGCGAATTGAAATGAATTCAAATTGAATTGAAATTTGAATTGAATAGAAATGAATTTTAAAACGAATTTATAAAGGAGAATTCAATTTTGAATTGAATTGAAAAGAAAGTTGAAATTGCTTTTGAAAACGATTTTAAAACTATTTATATAATTCGTTTTAAATAGAAATCGACGAAATATATATTATATATATAATATATATAATATAATGGCCTGAATAGAACGCGCCGCGCCGCGGCGGTTCGCGAATTTCGACCATTTATTTCAAACGGACATTACGGGAGATCCGACCGTCGGATTCTCCTAAAACCGGAACCGCTGGGTTCGTATCGAAAAAAGCTTTCTAAAGAATATTAGAAATTAGAAATCTAACGGTTGGATTTGGAATTATGTCCAAATCAAATTTGAAAAAGGTCGCTGTAAGTGCAGTTCGATGGCCGTTGATGGAAATCGACTGTACGGGCCTTGATAAAATTATTAAAAATAGTAATAATTTGTGTAAAATCATAAGAAATGATTTGTGAAGATTTGGGATGAAAAACTCCATATTTGAAAAGATAAAAATAGATTTTTATCGAAATGAACTAGTTTTGAACTAGAATTATAATTCTATTTATTTTTAAATAAATAAATTGAATTTGAAAAGGGTTTTAAAAATAACCAAAATTTCCAATGATTGCATTGGAGTGGATTTGAATCGAAATTGTCTTCGGAATATTTCGATGTTGGAATTCGTGATTATACAGATGTTGTTATGGAAATTTGAAAGATATATATTTATATCGTTATTTCCAATACGACATTTGTTAATCATAGAATTTGATATTGAATATAAGCCGGGATATTTTCTATTCAGAGCCTTGTATTTAATATCAAATGTGATTTGGGTTTGTCGTGAATGGTGTCTTCACTAACACTGTTCTTGAACCCAGTTGAGAAAAGATTAAATCTTTTTATTTAGATTAAATGAAGTGTACCAATTAAATAACATTTAATTGGAATTGAAACGATATTGATTTTTGGGTTTATCGTGGACAGTGTTTTAAATAACACTCGTTCTTTAACCCGATGATTAATGAATGTGATTTTGGGTTTATCGTGAACCGTGTTTTTAAATGACACTGATTCTTTAACCCAGTCAAAGATTAAAACTAAGTGGAGTTTTAATGAATCTTTAATTAGATTGAAATGATCGAAAATGGAGTATCACCAGTTTTGCTCCAGGCGATAGTTAAATCTTTAATTAGATTTGAACGTGAAATGGTAATTGAATTTACCGATAACACTGTGGTGTTAGATATGAAGTATTACCAGTTTTACTTCATGGGATAAATAGGTTGGGATAAACAAATGATTACTTCGGTAAGGTTCGCTAATCCCGACTAGTTTGAATTGAGATTCAAAGAATAGAATAAAGAATAAATTCAAGAAATTTATCTTGGATAAAATTAATGGGAACTTTTCCCTATGAATGTGAAATTTAGAAACTAACTGTCGGTTAGCCAAGCAGAATGGTTTTCTGGATATTGATCTGATGTTGGTTTCGGCCTTCGGGGTTAATATTTGGGGAATTATTCTCTTGATTAATTTACGGTTAGTGACTAATGAATTGGAATGAGGCGTATGTTGTGTTTGTGTAACACTTATTTAAAATATACGCGAGTTATTCGGAAAGACCGGGTTTATCCCATTATGGATAACTGATACGACGATAAGTCGAAGATGAAGACGATGGTCGAAGACCGGAGGTCTTCACGTCGTTTGGGTGATAACTGATGATCTTGATTGGGCTGTACACCCAAGAAGATGGAAACAGTTGGTGATCATCCAGACGTACTTGGAGATCGATGGATATGCGGGGTACTAGGTGCCTCCGGTTTCGTTCAGACCCAGAACGGACTTGTAAATGGACTGTTTGTCTGACATTGGATTTTAGTCTGTGTGATTGATCTCTATTAAATATATATTGATGGATATCAAACGCATGGAGTGAATTGCCTGTGTGGCATGCCTAAGTGGCAATTGATCGAGGCTTCTGTTGAAAAGCAAAGTCTTGTGGTGATGATCAAAGCACGGCCTTTGTGGCGTAGCTTTGTGTAACGTTTGCATCGCGAGTTTCACACCCGGTATGAACCAAAAACGGGAGAGGACATCAGGGAGGACTTGCGTTTCTTTCTAGCTAGAAGTGGCGTCAGTGGTTTTACACGCCCTGACGAGTTTGACTTATGTGGTTGTTGCGGTTGCGAGGCGCCTCGGTTATATCGGTTTCGGCCGAATGCATTCTGGTCGGCTGACGGACCAGACTTACACCCCATAGGGTGGGGAGACGTATTGTTCAGGCATAATAATCCACTCCGTGTGGACCGGCCCTGACGATCCAAGGGGCAGTTGCGGCTGTTCCTGAGACACGGGCTAGAGCGTCTCGAATCGGTTGAGGACTATCTTTTGCCTCGGTTCATAGATGGAAATCCAATTTCCAAATACGTGACATTTGCGGTTTTAGTTGTAATCCTATATATGGCGACATAGTGGGATGGGGCGCTTATGCCGCCTATGATTGATACTTATGATTTGAAGTTGTTTTATACACTATGCACTTATTATAGTATCAAATGATTTGTTTTAAACGTATCAAGCATTCTTTGGCTGTTATAAGGGAAAACCCTATCCCCCGGCTTGCGTTGCATTGTGTGATAGGACCTGGGTCTTATAACAGCTTCATTTTTCTTTATTTAGCATTGCGCTGCTGTTTTATGCACTGGTGTTCTTGGGAGGAAACCCGTTCCGTGTTATACGGCGTGGTCCCTTGATTTACCTAACTTTAAAAATAAAGATTAACTGTTTTAGTTCTCACACCAGTCACATGACTGACCTGGAGTTTATTGTTTTAACCTAAACTCTAGGTGCCCTTATTTTGACACGGGCAGCTAGTAGTTTTGGTTTTGCAGATTTATATTCACAGGATCCTGGTTTACAGCTGGAACGATATCCGGAAAGCTTTGTATCCGTATATCTACTTCTAGTTGTGTATTGTATTATTTTCCGCTGCTATGTATTTAAATCTCTGATATTTCTGTGTAATATTCATTTATACTCTGTATATTCTTGTAATCTGATGCATTGTTGTAAAATACAATGAAATGTTCTTCTGTTTGTGTTCTGATTTGTCCTGTTCTCAAACGATAGGGCGTTTCGAACGGTCTAGATCGGTTTAGCGACTGGTTCGGACCGAGCGAAATTCCTTGCCGTCACAGTTGGTATCAGAGCTTTGGTTTACAAAGCAGAGAACAAGGCACATTAGAACCGTACGAAAGAATTCATCAGATATTGGATTAGTAATATCCAATGGGATGACTCGTTAGAGATAGGATCAGTAGTATCCTAGAACGAGTGTGAAGAGTATATTTTTGAAAGTGAAAACAAATTTTGTTTTGAAAATTTAAATCAATTATTCGTAGTTGATTATTTATTTATATTGATTTGGACAGTCCAGTATATAAAGAATTTGGATATACGCCTTGCAAACGTATATTCGAAGTTTTAATATACCGGGTAGATATAGAACCGCACTCTAGTAGCCCGACAATGTTCTGATGGTGGTTCGAAACATCATCAGCATTTATTTTCGAGTGACGAAGGTGTGATTTCTATATATTTCCATTAGACTGGTGTGAGAACCAAAATTAGATAGGGCCTATTGTTGTGATTTGGCATCAAAAACATGATTTTTGTATATGTATCAAATTATGAATTTGAAACTCTAATTCACCAATTGATTGATGTTTGTGTTGTTTGTTTAATTGTTTGATAATTTTGAACCATTATGTCTAATTGAACCAAATATTGAACTGTATTGAAAATTGGTTGTATTTGCGTGCATATACATATATATCATTGAACAGGTCATAGCAAGGAGGCTAGAGCCAGAGAATAAAATTTGTTTGCCCGACAAATAGGTACATGTTTACTACATAATTTCCTGTTTTGTTTGGGTGATGATGATTTTGTGAGCCTATTGGCTAGCCGCTTGGCTAGCCGCTTGGCTTTTTCTTTTTCTTTTTGAGATCTGAAGGACCGGGGAAGCTATTTAAAATTCCCCGATGCTCCCGGTGCAGGGGAGGTTATGGCGAAATTTTTCAAAAATTTAGGGAGTTAGCCAAATTTTTGAAATTTTTGGAAATTCTCAGAAACTAAAGAGTTGGAGAATGGAAGCCAGATCGAGCGTAGGGTTGATTAATCAAACCACTTTCGACTTTGTTCCTTTTCAGGGACGAAAAGTTTTAAGTGGGGGAGATTGTAACAACCCGAAAATCTGGGCCAGTTTAAAATTTTTATTTTGGCAATTTTAGCGAATTTTGATTATTTAAAATGAATTATTTTAAATAATATCGACGAGAAATTTATTTTGAATATAATTCGAACGTATATATTATACGCGTCGTCGTTAGAATATAAATATTTATATATAATTATAAATAGAATTGAAAATGGCGCGGTAGTTCGATAATTCGATTTCAAACTTCAAATGAATGTACCGGGTGCAAAACAATCCGGATTTTAGTGAAACCAAAAATAATGGAATCTAATAGTGAATATCTTTCCAACGAATCCGAAAGATTGAGATTTCATATCGGGAATCAAAAGATATGTCCAGTTGAAAATTCTGAATAGTCGCTATGGAATTCAGGCCCTTAAAAATGGACATTTTGCAAATGACCTCGGAATTCGACGAAACCAGTTTTGTTGGGTCCGTAGTGTTAAGTTATTGCTAGGTTTCAAATTTCATAATTTTTCGAATCAATATGTGAGCGTGGCAAAGGAAAATGCGTTTGACCAGTTTCAGTTGATTTTAATCGACTGGAAATTGGCCATTTTTCAAACGGTCTCAGAATTCGACGAAACTAGTTTTGTTAGGACCGTATCGTCAATACGAAGCTAGAAAATATTTTTCTGGAATTTTTCTAGTTAGTATGCAACCCCGGTAATTTGAAATCTACGTTTAGAATTCAATAAAGTGATTTAAATGTAAATTTAATGGAAACTGATTCAAACGATAGAATCAGCTTGCGATACATATCCCATTGTGTTCGGAATGGGGGTAAAACGCTATGGACGACAGGCGGTGGACCTCGTTTAGAGGTCGTATGTAAAAGTCAACTGTATGCAAATAAAATAATTAATTAAATAAAAAAAAATATCTTCTCCTCCCCCTTTAACCCGTTCTGGCCCCCCCCTTTTCTTTTTACTTTTCCAGATCGAGATAAAAAAAAAAGACTTCGTCGAAGCCGCCAACCGTACCGACCGCCGCCCCCCCCCCCCTCCTAGCTCCGCCGCTCCACTTCCTCCCCCTCCTCTCGTGCTCACTCTCCTCTTCTTCCAATAAAACCCGTACCCCTAAATCGCCACTGCCCTGATCTTCAACCCCACCGCCCCCTGCTTTCCTCCGCCACCCACCAGAGTTCGCCTCAGGCCAGCCCTCTTTCCCCCGACCCTCCTGTGACCGCAACCACCCTCTGCTCATCGACGCAACCTCCAAACCGAGATGGAGCACAAACCCTAGCGCACACCTTTCCCGGCGCTACAGGATTTCGAGCTGGGGTCCACTCACGCTGAAGGAAGACGTCGGCTAGGGCTCGAAGGCGACAGTGGTGGATCATCCTCCGGTAGCTTGAAGGCGTGGCAAATTCAAGACCTAGGTGGTCGACGTGGTGCAAAAAGGACGATAAACAAAGGTTAGATTTTCGTTCGTGAGAAGTAGCAAATAGAAAATATAATCCTTACTATATAGAAGTAATAAAAATATAATCTTTACTATATAGAAGAATAAAAAATATGATTTTTATATATTGAACTTCGAATAAAAAATATGATTTTTATATATTGAACTTCGAATAAAAAAATATGATTTTTATATATTGAACTTCGAATAAAAAATATGATTTTTATATATTGAACTTCGAATAAAAAAATATGATTTTTATATATTGAACTTCGAATAAAAAATATGATTTTTATATATTGAACTTCGAATAAAAAATATGATTTTTATATATTGAACTTCGAATAAAAAATATGATTTTTATATATTGAACTTCGAATAAAAAATATGATTTTTATATATTGAACTTCGAATAAAAAATATGATTTTTATATATTGAACTTCGAATAAAAAATATGATTTTTATATATTGAACTTCGAATAAAAAATATGATTTTTATATATTGAACTTCGAATAAAAAATATGATTTTTTCGAATAAAAAATATGATTTTTATATATTGAACTTCGAATAAAAAATATGATTTTTATATATTGAACTTCGAATAAAAAATATGATTTTTATATATTGAACTTCGAATAAAAAATATGATTTTTTCGAATAAAAAATATGATTTTTATATATTGAACTTCGAATAAAAAATATGATTTTTATATATTGAACTTCGAATAAAAAATATGATTTTTATATATTGAACTTCGAATAAAAAATATGATTTTTATATATTGAACTTCGAATAAAAAATATGATTTTTATATATTGAACTTCGAATAAAAAATATGATTTTTATATATTGAACTTCGAATAAAAAATATGATTTCTTCGAATAAAAAATATGATTTTTATATATTGAACTTCGAATAAAAAAATATGATTTTTATATATTGAACTTCGAATTAAAAATATGATTTTTATATATTGAACTTCGAATAAAAAATATGATTTTTTGAACTTCGAAATAAAAATGTGATTTTTATATATTGAAAAGCGAAGTAAAAATTCGATTTTTACGTATGTAGTGAAAGCAGCAACGAAGGTGACAAAAAGGCGAAACGACGAAGACTTCTGCAGATGAAGTGCCGTGGAGCTAGGATAGCTATATGTGAGAATTTCTCACCTTTCAATTTCTTTTTCTAGTTATATATATATACTAGGATGCAGACGGTGCTTAGTAGCACCCGACACAATCGTCCACAGACCATGGACTTGTTTGTTTGACTGTTTGGTGATTGATTGCGATATTTGTAATGAATGTGATTTGTGGTGTGAATAATCGAATCGATAAATTGGTTAGGATTAGACGTGCGCCGTTATAAGGCGAAGGAGTAAGGCTAGGTTAGACTCTTACTCCAAATTTTGTGGTTTGCATAACGAATTGATTTGATTGATGTGTGAATGGCGTGGGCCTTCACTAGACCGGGGATAAGGCTAGGCCTCGTCCCGTTTCTAGTATCGTGCCGTTATGCCGCCGAAATTTTCTAAAATATGTTAGAAAAATAAAAATATCATTTTATTGTGTAAATGAATTGAATAGAAATTCATAGGTTGAAATAAAATGTAGTATCGTTAAAAATATAATTTTTAACGTGAAGTGAATAAAATAAAATATTCATTTATAAACCGGACGGTTTGTTTATGTACACCTATTTGACTGATATTGATTGGGTCGATAAATTTTACACATCGCCCAACTGCACAAATAAAATCTGTGTTTGATTGTTTGAAAACCCCACACGGGTGTTGGGATGAAATATGAATTTCACTCATCCTGATTGATTGAATATGTCGATCGATTGATTGACAGGCTGTTATAAGCGTTGAATATCTAGATTTGATGCTTATACAGTGTAGTGCACTTTGGTTGATGGTTGATTATTTTTCAATGCTATGATATACATGTGTTGTATGAAAATCCATATAATTAACCTTATATGGTAATTGATTGGGTCTCATTCCAATTTGAAAAATAAAGAATATTATTAAATAAAAGTTCATGTGTTGACAGTACTCATTCATTGAGATTGGTCATGTGTTGAACGAAATATTTTAATATTAAAATTTACATCTTTATCGATATAAAATAAAAGTTCATGTGTTGACAGTACTCATTCATTGAGATTGGTCATGTGTTGAACGAAATATTTTGATAATAACAACTATTTTGAAAAAGAAATATTTGAAATAGAATGTTTGAAAATAGAAATTTATGAAGCCGTGTTGATTAGATTGACGCCATTTTGACGTGAACGATATTTATATCGATTTTAAAACGATTTCGAAATGAATTGAATTGAAAACGATTTCGAAATGAATAGAATTGAAAACGATTTCGAAATGAATAGAATTGAAAACGATTTCGAAATGAATAGAATTGAAAACGATTTCGAAATGAATTGAATTGAAAACGATTTCGAAATGAATAGAATTGAAAACGATTTCGAAATGAATAGAATTGAAAACGATTTCGAAATGAATAGAATTGAAAACGATTTCGAAATGGATTGAATTGAAAACGATTTCGAAAGGAATTGAAAACGAATTCAAATTGAATTGAAAGCGAATTGAAATGAATTCAAATTGAATTGAAATTTGAATTGAATAGAAATGAATTTTAAAACGAATTTATAAAGGAGAATTCAATTTTGAATTGAATTGAAAAGAAAGTTGAAATTGCTTTTGAAAACGATTTTAAAACTATTTATATAATTCGTTTTAAATAGAAATCGACGAAATATATATTATATATATAATATATATAATATAATGGCTTGAATAGAACGCGCCGCGCCGCGGCGGTTCGCGAATTTCGACCATTTATTTCAAACGGACATTACGGGAGATCCGACCGTCGGATTCTCCTAAAACCGGAACCGTTGGGTTCGTATCGAAAAGAGCTTTCTAAAGAATATTAGAAATTAGAAATCTAACGGTTGGATTTGGAATTATGTCCAAATCAAATTTGAAAAAGGTCGCTGTAAGTGCAGTTCGATGGCCGTTGATGGAAATCGACTGTACGGGCCTTGATAAAATTATTAAAAATAGTAATATTTTGTGTAAAATCATAAGAAATGATTTGTGAAGATTTGGGATGAAAAACTCCATATTTGAAAAGATAAAAATAGATTTTTATCGAAATGAACTAGTTTTGAACTAGAATTATAATTCTATTTATTTTTAAATAAATAAATTGAATTTGAAAAGGGTTTTAAAAATAACCAAAATTTCCAATGATTGCATTGGAGTGGATTTGAATCGAAATTGTCTTCGGAATATTTCGATGTTGGAATTCGTGATTATACAGATGTTGTTATGGAAATTTGAAAGATATATATTTATATCGTTATTTCCAATACGACATTTGTTAATCATAGAATTTGATATTGAATATAAGCCGGGATATTTTCTATTCAGAGCCTTGTATTTAATATCAAATGTGATTTGGGTTTGTCGTGAATGGTGTCTTCACTAACACTGTTCTTGAACCCAGTTGAGAAAAGATTAAATCTTTTTATTTAGATTAAATGAAGTGTACCAATTAAATAACATTTAATTGGAATTGAAACGATATTGATTTTTGGGTTTATCGTGGACAGTGTTTTAAATAACACTCGTTCTTTAACCCGATGATTAATGAATGTGATTTTGGGTTTATCGTGAACCGTGTTTTTAAATGACACTGATTCTTTAACCCAGTCAAAGATTAAAACTAAGTGGAGTTTTAATGAATCTTTAATTAGATTGAAATGATCGAAAATGGAGTATCACCAGTTTTGCTCCAGGCGATAGTTAAATCTTTAATTAGATTTGAACGTGAAATGGTAATTGAATTTACCGATAACACTGTGGTGTTAGATATGAAGTATTACCAGTTTTACTTCATGGGATAAATAGGTTGGGATGGGGAAATTAAAACAAATGATTACTTCGGTAAGGTTCGCTAATCCCGACTAGTTTGAATTGAGATTCAAAGAATAGAATAAAGAATAAATTCAAGAAATTTATCTTGGATAAAATTAATGGGAACTTTTCCCTATGAATGTGAAATTTAGAAACTAACTGTCGGTTAGCCAAGTAGAATGGTTTTCTGGATATTGATCTGATGTTGGTTTCGGCCTTCGGGGTTAATATTTGGGGAATTATTCTCTTGATTAATTTACGGTTAGTGACTAATGAATTGGAATGAGGCGTATGTTGTGTTTGTGTAACACTTATTTAAAATATACGCGAGTTATTCGGAAAGACCGGGTTTATCCCATTCTGGATAACTGATACGACGATAAGTCGAAGATGAAGACGATGGTCGAAGACCGGAGGTCTTCACGTCGTTTGGGTGATAACTGATGATCTTGATTGGGCTGTACACCCAAGAAGATGGAAACAGTTGGTGATCGTCCAGACGTACTTGGAGATCGATGGATATGCGGGGTACTAGGTGCCTCCGGTTTCGTTCAGACCCAGAACGGACTTGTAAATGGACTGTTTGTCTGACATTGGATTTTAGTCTGTGTGATTGATCTCTATTAAATATATATTGATGGATATCAAACGCATGGAGTGAATTGCCTGTGTGGCATGCCTAAGTGGCAATTGATCGAGGCTTCTGTTGAAAAGCAAAGTCTTGTGGTGATGATCAAAGCACGGCCTTTGTGGCGTAGCTTTGTGTAACGTTTGCATCGCGAGTTTCACACCCGGTATGAACCAAAAACGGGAGAGGACATCAGGGAGGACTTGCGTTTCTTTCTAGCTAGAAGTGGCGTCAGTGGTTTTACACGCCCTGACGAGTTTGACTTATGTGGTTGTTGCGGTTGCGAGGCGCCTCGGTTATATCGGTTTCGGCCGAATGCATTCTGGTCGGCTGACGGACCAGACTTACACCCCATAGGGTGGGGAGACGTATTGTTCAGGCATAATAATCCACTCCGTGTGGACCGGCCCTGACGATCCAAGGGGCAGTTGCGGCTGTTCCTGAGACACGGGCTAGAGCGTCTCGAATCGGTTGAGGACTATCTTTTGCCTCGGTTCATAGATGGAAATCCAATTTCCAAATACGTGACATTTGCGGTTTTAGTTGTAATCCTATATATGGCGACATAGTGGGATGGGGCGCTTATGCCGCCTATGATTGATACTTATGATTTGAAGTTGTTTTATACACTATGCACTTATTATAGTATCAAATGATTTGTTTTAAACGTATCAAGCATTCTTTGGCTGTTATAAGGGAAAACCCTATCCCCCGGCTTGCGTTGCATTGTGTGATAGGACCTGGGTCTTATAACAGCTTCATTTTTCTTTATTTAGCATTGTGCTGCTGTTTTATGCACTGGTGTTCTTGGGAGGAAACCCGTTCCGTGTTATACGGCGTGGTCCCTTGATTTACCTAACTTTAAAAATAAAGATTAACTGTTTTAGTTCTCACACCAGTCACATGACTGACCTGGAGTTTATTGTTTTAACCTAAACTCTGGGTGCCCTTATTTTGACACGGGCAGCTAGTAGTTTTGGTTTTGCAGATTTATATTCACAGGATCCTGGTTTACAGCTGGAACGATATCCGGAAAGCTTTGTATCCGTATATCTACTTCTAGTTGTGTATTGTATTATTTTCCGCTGCTATGTATTTAAATGTAATTTAAATCTCTGATATTTCTGTGTAATATTCATTTATACTCTGTATATTCTTGTAATATGATGCATTGTTGTAAAATACAATGAAATGTTCTTCTGTTTGTGTTCTGATTTGTCCTGTTCTCAAACGATAGGGCGTTTCGAACGGTCTAGATCGGTTTAGCGACTGGTTCGGACCGAGCGAAATTCCTTGCCGTCACATTTTCCCTCTTACCCCCCTTGCTGTCATCGTTTATTTAAGAATAAAAAAAGAAAGAAAAACCAAATCGAGGGTGATGGAACCCTAGCTGTCGTCGATGGCATCGCGCTCCCCTCCCCTGGCGTCGCGCTCCCCCTCCTCAGCTCCTCCTCCCTCCCCATTCTCTCTCTCCTCTTTTCCCTTCACCAATCCGAGCCAATACCCCTAAACCCACTGGAAAAGAACCACTGCCACCACCATTGGCCTAGCGCCGACGATCCGCCTCCCCTTTGACCACCACCGTGCCACAGGCCCCCCTCTGGCCACTGACCCGACATGGAACCCCTCCCCTCCTCTGAAAATGCAAATGTGAGTTTTTTTTTCATTTCTATTATATGAATAAAAACTGATTTTCTTTACTATAAAAAATCTGATTTTCGTTAAATATATAAGGTTATGATTTTTATTGTATAAAGTTAGGATTTTTAAATCTATAAAGTTATAATTTTCGTAGAAAGGTTATTTTTGAATCGTAGAAAGAAAATGATTTCTAATAAATAGAAAAGTAAAAAATTGAATTTTTATATGTTAAAAAGAGTTGTTTTTTAAAACAATAAAGAGTTGATTTTTTAAAAAAACCATACAGAAGTGATTTTTAAAGAATAAAGATGAGATTTTTATCATAGTAAAGATTAGATTTTTAACGTAGTAAAGATTTGATTTTTAAATTAGAAAAAAAAATGATTTTTGGTTATAAAAGGAATATGGTTTTGTTTATATAATAGAGAATATAAAAATATTATTTTTATATAAGTAGCGAATTAAAAATATGATTTTTATATATGTAATGAAATAAAAATATGATATCTATATATAACGAAATAAAAATATGATTTTTATATGTGTAGCGAATTAAAAATGTGATTTTTAATATGAACAGCGTGAAAAGATTGCGTTGAAATGGTGGGCAAATCCAAACCATTCAGAAATAAAGAATTGAGGAGTGGAACCCAAAGGTGAGAACTTCTCACTAAAATTTTGTATACAGTTATATGTTTTATAACTACATATATGAACTGTTCCCCATCGTCCACAGACCATGGACGACTTGTTTGATTATTTGGTTTGGTTGATTAGATTATTTGGTTGAGTTTGGTTGTTTGGGTGAAATGAATTGATTAGAATTGTTATGTGTATATGGCGCGAGCCAATATCAGGAGAGGGGTAATGCTAGACATTACCCGATTTTGATATTGCGTCGTTATGCCACCAAAATTTTCTAAAATATATTAGAAACATAAAAATATCATTTTTATGGTATAAATGAACTGAATAGAATATTCATATGTTGAATAAAATATTTTATCGTTAAAAATATAATTTTTAACGTTGATATGAATAAAATAAATAATCATTTACAAATCAGATGATTTGTTTATGAACACCCATTTTACTGATATGGGTTGGGACAATAAATTTTACACATCGCCCAACTGCACAAATGAAATTCATTATTTGTTGATTGAAACCCCACACGGGTGTTGGGATGATATTTGACATACACTAATCCCAACTGTTTAGTTGTATGTCAATCGATAGGTTGACAGACTGTTGTAAGCATTAAATATTTATATTTAACGTTTATACAGTGTAGAATGCACTCTAGATGATGGATGATTGTTGATTATGGTTGCGATATACACGTGTTGTATCCATATAATCAGCATTATATGGTAATTGACTGTGTCAGTTTAGAAGGAATGAATATTTTAAAATAATGAATATTTTAAAATAATGAATATTTTAAAATAATGAATATTTTAAAATAAAGAATATTTTAAAATAATATTAAGTAAAAGATCAAAATCTGATTTCGATGTCTGATTTGGGATGGACACGAATATATTTAAATATATACAGCCGTGTTGATTAGATTAACGTCATTTTGACGTGAACAATATTTATATAGATTTTATTCATTTCTATAATGAATATCGAAAAGGAATCGATTTCAAAATCTAATATTTTGAAAATATTATCATTTATATATTAATGATATGGAATATTCAGTTTTGATTAGAAATTGAATATGAAGTTGAAATCGTTTTGAAAAAGAATTATAAAACACGTTTTAAATGGAAATCGACGAAATATATATTATATATATAATATAATGGCCTGAATAGATTGCGCCGCGCTGTGGCAGTTCGCGAATTTCGACCATTGACTTCGAATGGACATTACAGGAGATCCAACCGTCGGATTCTCCTAAAACCGGAACCGTTGGGTTCGTATCGAAAAGAGCTTTCTAACGAACATTAGAGATTTGAAATCTAATGGTTGGATTTGGAATTATGTCCAAATCAAATTTGGAAAAGGTCGTTGTAAGTGCAGTTCGATGGCCGATTATGGAAATCGACTGTACGCGCCTTGATAAAATTATTAAAAATATCAATAATTAGTGTAAAATCATAAGAAATGATTTGGGAAGAATTGGGATGAAAATTTCCGTATTTGGAAAGATAAAAATAGATTTTTATCGAAATGAACTAGTTATTAACTAGAATTATAATCCAATATTTTTAAATAAATAAATTGGATTTGAAATGGTTTTAAAAATTACAGAAATCATTTACTAGAATCCTTTTATACTAGAATCCTTTCATTTAAATAATTAAATTGGATTTGAAATGGTTTTAAATAGATGAAGATTCATATAAAAGGATTCTAGTATAATAAAATGTCGACACATTAAAAATTACATTCTCATAAAAAGGCATTTTTAATATGTTAAAGTAATATAAAAAGAATAACATGCTAAACATGTTTTTTATTTATTTAAAAAGACAGTTTTAATATGTTAAGTTAGATAAATGAGAAATAAATGGGATATAGCTAAATTTAGAAAATAATTAAATAAAATTATATAAGGTTCATTAGTCAGCAATTCATTTTCTTTGTAACGTATAACATACAAAATGTGGATTAATGGGCCTTAAAGGGTTAAAATTGGAGTTAGTTAGAGTTAGTTGACTTTTCTGAAAATTAGGTAATTTAATATTATAAATAACACTAAACTAAGTATCCCAAACCCTAATCCACACTAAGATAGCCGCCGCCCCTTTTCAGAAATCAATGTCCACGATATTCCATCACTCTTCCTCCTTGTTCTTCTAATATATTCAATAAATTTCAATGCTCCAAAAGAGAAAATCGTAGAGCATCGAGGGCTCTACATATTCAACGGTGGTCCTATTGTACTTGCACAGGTGGATTTTCATTTGGACAATGGGTTTTGTATTCGAAAAAGAGGAAGATGAGTTTATAACGTAAACAAAGGGTTAGGAAATAATTAATGGTTAATTATTTAATTATTATTAAATAATGTAATTAAATTTCAAACGTTCATATCTCTCACAAATCAAAACAGAAATCGTTGATTTCAGAAGCATTTGAATCGTAAAGGCAAGATACAACATGAAATAAACCAGATCTGAAACAGAGCACTTTGAAAATTCAGACAAAATCGATGTGAGAATTCCTTATTTTTAATAATTAAAATTTATTAATTTCTAATCGTGTGAGAAATCGAATCTGTTGTTAAATTCAATTTGTTATATACGTGATTTGTTTGGGTTGATAATACTGTTATGTTGATATGTGGATTGGAATTATCATGTTTGTTAAAATATGATCGTTGTAAATAATTACATCATGTTTGTTGTATAATAGTTGAAAAGTAAATACATCATGTTTGTTTAGTTGAAAACAAATCATGTTTGTTTTGTTGGAAACAAATATCTCATGTTCGTTAAGATAAGATAGTTGAAAACTAATATATCATATTTGTGATTATAAAATTATTGAAACAATTATGTCATTTTGAAATTATAAAATTAGATTCAAACAAAATTATCATTTTTGTAACGACCCGCAATCTACGCATCGAAGGAACATAGAATATTTATTTCTTTCACATACGAAGTCGTATGGTCATGCAACTTTGGGGAACGACTATTGGGGTCATTTCCCATATTCATGATTTTTGCCGATTTTTAAATGACCGTTTTGCCCCTAGCTGATCTTGTTTCGGCCATAACTTTTGATTGGAAAGGAGTTTTGATCTGAAACCACTTCCATTAGATTAAATGATGGTTTACCTTTCCGTAGAGTGGTCACGTGTGAAAAACAGACTTGTCGTTTGGGAGATATGGCTGAATTAATGTTTAGAAGGTGAAAAACTGCTTAACCGGGCCAAATGAGGTGATTAGTGAATGGGCTCATAATCCATTTCAGGATTAGGGTTATGGGAAGGCTGAAATGAGCTTGGTTTTCATTCTATTTCAGTTTTCTAGCCGCTATTTACCTCCTAGGAACCCTAACAATGGCCTCCACCTTCTAATTTCATCCCAAATCGCTCTATAATCAAGGATTAAGCTTAACAACGTCAAATCAAGCCAAATCAACACCTAATCTAGGTTGGAGCTGCTGTGTAGCCTTGGGAACAACGCCAAACAGAGGATAATTTCAGATTTGGTATTTTATTGTGGCTAAGAAGAGTGATTAGCAATGTTTTTGCACTAATTACGGTTAATTAAGGGTAATTAGTGAACTTATACATGATTAAATTCTGGTAAAATATTTATAAATTTTGAAATATTGTTTTAGGCCTCTGTTAGAAAATTTTGTTAATTTAGTTAAGTTTTGCTAATCCTATCATTAGATTTGCCTAAACATGCTTAAGGGGAAAAACATGGGTTTGGGTATGTTTGATCCATTTTGACATATCAAATTGTTGTTTTAGTGTTTGTGGTCGATTATACATGTTGCTATGACTATTTGGAATGATTTGTGATTGTTTAGAAAAGTTAGATTGGTCAAAAATGTCGTCGAATGGCGTAAACAGGTTGTTGGACAAAGTGCAGGAAATGTGCAGAGACCGGATCAGATCGGATCCCCCAAACCCCACTCGTGGAGTATGCATCACAACCTGGATTTGAATTCACGAACCGATCCTCCTCATCTCATCCGAACCGACCCGCTCGCATTATGACCCTGGGAGCACGAACCGAATCAATGTCAGGGCTCACGAACCCGAACCGAAGACCACGACTAACCCGGTGGAGTGGTGCGACCCGAACCGACTCGGAGAGGAGCTCACGACCGACCAGATGACCCTTCACGAACCGATGTCGCCCCACGATCTGGAGCTTGGTCGAGAAGGGAGGGACCGAACCGAACCGACTTGGACGGGGAAATCCGACCCGACCCGATGTGGATGATCACAGACAGGAGTACTTTGAGGAGCACGATCTGAAGCAAAGCCGATCCGATCCGGAGGAGATGATGACCAAAACCCGAGATGCAAAGGTATTCCAAATAGGAAGTAGAATTCAGGATCCAGTTGGGAACCAACGAGTTAACTTCATGAGTTGGGCTTTGCTGCGGGACATGTGCAAAGGGGTTATCGATGCCTATAGCTTTGATTCACCACCGAGAGACGGATATTGGCTACGGATCAGTGAAGTGAAGTCATCATGGCTTCATGGGACAGAGTGATCGTAGCAAGGCTATGAGCCAGTGTAGTGGAGTTGTCATGACTCCATGGGGCAGAGTGGACATAGCAAAGGATTAGTGGCTATGTACCAGTGCAGTGGAGTCACCGTGACTCCATGGGGCAGAGTGATCATAGCAAAGGATTTAGGTGGTCAAAGCGGTGGACATCGTATGCTTTAAGCACTGAGTGAGAGTTGTGAGGATGGTTGCTATGCTTGATTGTTTGACATCACTACGACATGCACACCCCCTCCCCGTATCTTTACACCTTAAGTTTGGTGGCACCTTAGAGTATTGTACTGTATGTTGTGCTAACTCTTTGGTTGCAGGTCCAGGTTCAGGTATGGTTTAGTATACCTGTTATTGTTCTATTTTGCTGCTTATCGCTCATACCAGACTTTTGTCTGACCCAGAGTTTTATGTCTCTTCTTATTACTCTGGGTGCTCCTAAACGAGCAGACTAGAGACAGGTTAGCTGGTTATGCACGAGTAGCTGATCCGGAGACGAGCAGGAGGCTCCTACGTATTATCTACATATATTCTCCCTGTGTTGTTGATGGTCACTGCTTTGGGCATTAGTAGTGCAGCTTTCCTTTCTTTTGCTTTAGAGATA
Organism: Allium sativum; assembly: GCA_030737875.1. Lineage (NCBI taxonomy): Eukaryota > Viridiplantae > Streptophyta > Magnoliopsida > Asparagales > Amaryllidaceae > Allium > Allium sativum. The sequence goes on from CM060918.1 coordinate 1,029,175,434, forward strand.
GTATTTTGAAGTTGTAATAATTGTTATGGATCATAAGCTGTATTTTGGATTTCCGCTGCTATGATGACTATGGTTTAGCTTTCAGCTTATGCACTGTCTCGCTTGTTTTATGTCAAGTATGTTATTATTATATTTTATTCCATGCGCTGCGAGACATTCTACAGGTTCCTTGTTAGTTCAAATTTCTTTCTTTTCCTTCCATCCTGTGCTAGTCGGGTATTGGCACAGCGCACTTCCATTGGAAATGTCGGCTGGTGCGGGGCGGGCCGTCACACTTGGTATCAGGGCTCTAGGTTGCGTAGTTAACCTAGGGAAAGAAAACAGGGAGAGATATTACGTATATGAAAGCGCGTATTTGTTATATTTTGGTTTCCAAAAGTTATATATAAATATACTATTAGTATATTTAAGGATGAAGTCACATTGCACTGGCACCACTGTAGAGATGGTTAGTCGTTTTCTCCTTATAGATTGAACAATGAGCCGATATACTAGGGGTACTGGTAGAGGAGCTAATAATGGGAATGCTCCTGATATGAGGACGATGTTCACTGACTTCATGAAAGAGATGCTTAGAAATTTGCAAGGAGTAGTTCCTAATGCTGCAAATGGTGGTGGTGCAGCGGTGCAGGAAACTATAGTCAATTTCGCCAAGCTTTGCAAGGAGAAGTTCCCAATGCCAGGGCTCACGAACAGAACCAATGTCGGGGCTCACGAACCCGAACCGAAGACCACGACTAACCCAGTGGAGTGGTGCGACCAGAACCGACTCGGAGAGGAGCTCACGACCGACTAGATGACCCTTCACGAACCGATGTCGCCCTACGATCCGGAGCTTGGTCGAGCAGGGAGGGACCGAACTGAACCAACTTGGACGGGGAAATCCGACACGACCCGATGTGGATGATCATAGACAGGACTACTTCGAGGAGCACGATCTGAAGCAAAATGAAGTGAAGAACCGATCCAATCCGGAGGAGATGATGACCAAAACCCGAGATGCAAAGGTAGTCCAAATAGGAAGTAGAATTCAGGCTCCAGTTGGGAACCAACGAGTTAACTTCATGAGTTGGGCTTTGCTGCGGGACGTGTGCAAAGGGGTTATCGATGCCTATAGCTTTGATTCACCACCGAGAGACGGATATTGGCTACGGATCAGTGTAGCGAAGTCATCATGGCTTCATGGGGCAGAGTGATCGTAGCAAGGCTATGAGCCAGTGCAGTGGAGTTGTCATGACTCCATGGGGCAGAGTGGACATAGAAAAGGATTAGTGGCTATGGATCAGTGCAGTGGAGTCACTGTGACTCCATGGGGCAGAGTGATCATAGCAAAGGATTTGGGTGGTCAAAGCGGTGGACATCGTATGCTTTAAGCACTGAGTGAGAGTTGTGAGGATGGTTGCTATGCTTGATTGTTTGACATCACTACGACATGCACACCCCCTCCCTGTATCTTTACACGTTATGTTTGGTGGCACCTTAGAGTATTGTACCATATGTTATGCTAACTCTTTGGTTGCAGGTCCAGGTTCAGGTATGGTTTAGTATACCTGTTATTGTTCTATTTTGCTGCTTATCGCTCATACCAGACTTTTGTCAGACCCAGAGTTTTGTGTCTCTTCTTATTACTCTAGGTGCTCGTAAACGAGCAGACTAGAGACCAGTTAGCTGGTTATGCACGAGTAGCTGATCCGGAGACGAGCAGGAGGCTCCTACATATTATCTACATATATTCTCCCTGTGTTGTTGATAGTCACTGCTTTGGGCATTAGTAGTGCACCTTTCCTTTCTTTTTCTTTAGAGACAGTATTTTGAAGTTGTAATAATGGTTATGAATCATAAGCTGTATTTTGGATTTCCGCTGCTATGATGATTATGGTTTAGCTTTCAGCTTATGCACTATCTCGCCTATTTTATGTCAAGTATGTTATTATTATATTTTATTCCATGCGCTGCGAGACATTTTACAGGTTCCTTGTTAGTTCAAATTCCTTTCCTTTCCTTTCTTTGGCGACCGTCCTATGCTAGTCGGGCATTGGCACAGCGCACTTCCATTGGAAATGTCGGCTGATGTCGGGCGGGCCATCACAATTTTATTGGGATTGTCATATTAAAATAAAATTACCATTTTATTTGGATTGTCATGTTTATGTAAAATTTTCATTTTAGTGATAAATTGTCAGGTTAGTATGAAATTGTCATTTTGGTTATAAACATCATTTTTAGAAGCATGTTATGTTAGAAATAAAAAAAATATCATTTTTAGAATCATTTGTGTTATAAGTTAAATGTGTAGTTTATATTAGAAATTAAATGTGTCGTTTATACTAGGGAATAAATGTGCCATTTATATTAGAAAATAAATGTGTCTTTTTATTAGAAAATAGAAATTGCCATTTATTAAAAATGTCATATTAATATAGAATTGTCATTTATTAAAAATGTCATGTTAATATAGAATTGTCATTTATAAAAATGTCATGTTAATATAGAATTGTCATTTATTAAAAATGTCATGTTAATGTAGAATTGTCATTTATTAAAAATGTCATGTTAATATAGAATCGTCATTTATTAAAAATGTCATTTAAGTTAGAATTATGTCATGCAATTAAAAATTTCATTTAAGTTAGAATTATGTCATGCAAGTAGAAATGTCATTTAAGTTAGAATTATGTCATGCAAGTAGAAATGTTATTTAAGTTAGAATTATGTCATGCAATTAAAAATATGCATTTTTATCATTTAAATAAATGAGGCAAAATTATTCATTTTTATCAATTAAGAAGAATAAAACAACAATATTCATTTTTTCATTTAAAAAGAGTGGGACAAAAATATTCATTTTTTGTCATTTAAAAGAATGAAACCTAAATATACATTTTTGGTCATTAAAAAGGATTAAACCAAAATATACATATTTGTTCATTAACAAGAATGAAATATTTTTGTCAATTAAAAAGGTTGAAAATAGAATTGTTCATGTTTTTAAAATAAGAATATGATTACATTAAAAATTTCACATTTTTAATGTAATGTTAGAACATAGAGAATGTATATGTTTTAAAGTAAAACATATTTTACATTAAAACTCACTTTTTAATGTAACAATAGAAGTAAGACAAATATTCATGTTTTAAATTGAAAACATGTTTTACATTAAAAACTCACTCTTTAATGTAAAAATAGAAATATAGAAAAGATTCAGGTTTACAAATGAAAACATGTTTACATTAAAATTTACTTTTTAATGTCATGATAGGAATTAGACAAATATTCATGTTTAAAATATAAGAACATGTTTACCTTAAAAGGTTACTTTTTAATGCAATGAAAAGAATTATACAAATGTACATGTTTTAAAATAAAAACATGTTATAAGGGAAAATCCATTTTTAACATAATATTAGAAATTAGAAGAACATGCATGTTTTAAAATAAAACATGTTTACATTAAAATTTTTGTTTTTAACGAAATAAATGAATCACTAGAAAATGTTCATCTTTAAAACAAGAGCATGTTAACATTAGAAATATCATTTTTATAAAAGAATGATTCATATGAAAATTGTTCATATTTGAACCAAAGTGTTGAAACATTAAAATCACAATTTTTAATGTAAAGTTTGATTCTTTGGAAATAGTGACTATTTGAATAAAAATGTGGCAACATTAAAAATTCCATTTTTAATGTAAAGTGATTCAGTAGAAAACATATGTTAGAGAATATTTGTATGTTAAAATATTATTTTTAACATTCCAGAAAGGAGGAAAATAGAAAACATCACTTTTGTTAGAAATGTTTATTTAGAATAAAAACATCACTTTAGTTAGAAATGTTTATTTAGAATAAAGATGTCATTCATTTAGAAATGTCATTACATTTAAAAATGTCATTTTATATAGAAATGTTACATTAGATTAGAAATGTTATTTTATATAGAAATGACATATTGGATTAAAAGTATCATATATTTAGATTATGGCATGTTACATTTAAAATGTCATACATTTAGTTTATGGCATGCTACATTTAAAATGTCATATATTTAGATTTTGTCATGTTACATCAAAATACATGTTTGTTGAAACTAAATTATAAATATTTATTTATAATTTAAACAAATGAAAATTCGTTAAATAGAAAATAATTCAAATTGAATTAGAATTGGTTAAATTTATTAACCAATGATTTATTTATATAAATTGTTGTTGTTTGAAAACCCATACGGGTATTGGGATGACATTTGTCACACACTAGTCCCTATATTTAGATGTTGTCAATCGATGGATTGACAGTTTGTGATGAGCGTTAATTATTTAATTATTTCAATGCTCACACAATTATAAATTTTCACTCTGGATGTGAATGGATCGTTTATTTAGTATTTCTCATTATTGTTATATACATGCGATGTATGAAATCCATATAACTGAAATTATATGGTATTTGATTGAGTCGCATTCCAATTCAGAAATAAAGAATATTTGGTAACAAGAATATTATAAGATAAATAATAATTTAGTATAAAGGACATTTTAGAACAAAGGATATTTTAAATTAAGAATATTTTAGAATAAATATATTTTAAATAAAGAATAGTTTAAAATAATGAATATTTTTCAGTAAAATAATTACAATTATAAATTATAATTGCACTTTTAACACGACGTTAGGTTGCATTTGTGGTGGAAGTCTGCCCGGACCCGACCGGCATATCCAGTAGCCACTAATGTTGAACCTAATGTGAGAGGTCTAAGTGCGCAAATACGAAGAGGGCTATGACACGAGGTTAAGCCCAACTTGTGGGATAAGTTTGCCCGGACCTGATCGGCATGTCCAGTATTCGCAAGTTGTAGGCCTAATGTGGGAGGTCTAGCCCATTATAAACCATAAATGGACATGCTAATTGGACTATTTAGCCCATTATAAGTTGAAATGCCATTTTAACCCGAATGGGTTTATCGATCATTTCTATTCATTTTATAATGAAATGAATAAAAAGTAGCAATTTCCAAAATCTAATATTTTGAAACATTATTTTAATAAAGAAATATAATAAATCCTTAATCAAGATTTAATGAAGTTTTCCAATTAATTAATATTTATTTGGAATTAAATAAAATAAATCGGATTATTGGGTCGTCGTGGATGGTGTCTTAAATAACACTGTTCTTAAACCTTGTATGAAAAGAATTAATCTTTTTAATTATGATTATTAGAGTTTTCAATTATATTTAGTCATTGGAATAAAATGAAATGTGAATTGGGTTTATCATGAACTGTGTTTTAATGACATTTGTTCTTTAACCCAATTAACAGTGAAAAGGATAATTTTGGAATTTATAAATCTTTTATTAAGATCTAATGGAAATTTTCCAAAGTAAAGTTTTCCAATTTATATATTAAATTGGAATTGAATGGAATTCGATTTAATAATAATCGAGATGAGTTTCTGTAAAAGAGGACCGTTACTATATATGGAATTTAAAGGACTTTGCCGTTATTCCATCTATATTATTGGTCTGATACAGAAATTTATATCGATTATATATTGTCTTGATTTCTATGAAAATTCCATGTTTAATGGAAGATGATTTTGGGTTTATCGTGAACTATGTTTTAAATGACATTTGTTCTTTAACCCAGGTAAAGATAAGATTTATTTCTTAAATTGGAATAATCATAAAATAATGACTTTTTATATTAAAACCAAATTGGAGTTTTAATGAATCTTGAAAAGAATAAATTTAAAGGAATTTATCTTTGATAAAACTAATGGGAATCTTTCCCTAATAATGTGAATATTTTATTTAAATAATATTCTGAATTGGAATGAGGCGTTGGATGTGTTTTTATAGCACTTGGTTTTTTTATTATAAAATACGCAAGTTGTTTGGAAAGACCGGGCTTAACCCATTCTGAATAATTACTACGACGATTAACAGTCAAAGATGAAGACGGTGATTGAAGACCGACGATCTTCACATCGAATGGATGACTACTGATGCCCGGCATTGGCTAGCTACCAGTAAAGGGTTAATAGTGGTAGTTTGTCCGGACGTACTTGTCGATTGACCGGATATGCGAGCACCTCACTTCCGTATTGGACATAAGGGACGAGGAATAAGGTGTCTCCAGTTTCGTTCAGACCCAGAATGGAATTGTAAATGGATGTGTGTCTGACATTGAATTTCATTCCATGTAAATTAAATTGATTCCTATTTAATATATATCTGTAGTGGCGGTGAATTTATTCCCTTTCTTAACACCCATCTCTGAGACGCACGAGCTCAGAGGTTATATATTTGTAGTAATCGATCGCATGGCGTGGATTGTCAATGTGGCACGCCAAGATGCTAATGATCAAGGCTTTTGTTGAAAAGCAGGGCCTTGTGGTTGACGATCAAAGCATAGCCTGTTTAGGCGTAGCTTTGTGTATAGCGTGACTTCGCGAACCTCACACCCCGGTATGAGTAAAAAACGGAGCAAGGGAACGCAGGGAGTGCACACTTTTCTTTCTAGCTAGAAGTGGTGTTAGCTTACCAGCCCTGACATTTTTACTTATGTGGAAGATGGATTATGAGGTACCTCGGATTTATTGGTCGCCAATGGCCGTATTATAGGTTCAATAGGATTGGGACGCGTGTGTTCAGGAATTGCCAATCCACTAAAGTATTTGTGGACCGGCCCAGCAGGATCCAAGGGTTCGCCAACGTCCGAATCCTAAGACATTGCTAGAGTGTCTCGAATCGGTAAGGAGATCGTTCCTAGCCTTGACTCATGATGGAAACCCAATTTCCAATACGACACCATACAGTTTTGATTGTATAGCTAGTATGGCGACACAGTATGTGGTAGCTATGTCGTCTATGATTGATACATTATGATTGAAATTGTTTTTCAAACATATATACACTAGTAATAATATCAAATTCGTTTATCGTATCAAGCATTTTTTACCATTATAACGTAAAACTCTATCCTCTGACTTGCGTTGCATTGTGTGATGGGACCTGAGTCTTATAATGGTTTCATTTTTCTAAAAAGCATTATGTGTTTTAACGATTTACTTTATTTCATGCACTGGCAATCCAATAGAGTAAACCCGTTCACATTAGCGGCGTGGTCCTGTGACTAGCCATATTGTTAGATAAGTTAGGAAAGATTTCTCATACCAGTCCCATGACTGACCTGTAGTTTGTTTCACTTTGCAAACTCGGGTGCCCTCTTTTCCACACAGGCAGTCGAGTAGCTTATTTTGTAGACATTAAGCAGGATTCTGGATCGAAGCTTAAAGCTATGTCCAGAGCATTAATAGACTTCTGTTGTATCAGATTATTGGTTCCGCTGCATTGTATTACATTTATTGTAATTTATCTTCCGTTGTATTATTATTTATCGATGTACTCTGATATTCTGTACTCTGATGTTGCATTATAATGATGTAAAAAAAGTCTACTATTATTTGTTATAATGTGTTGTATTCCCAAAGTTAACGTATGCAGGTTCTGAACGGTCTTGGTCGATCTTGCGATCGATTAGGTCTGGGAAAAATGTGTATCGTTACAATTACTTCGGTAAGGTGCGCTGATCCCGACTAGTTTGGATAAACCATAATTTGGTTTGAATCGATATCCAAAGGAGGATTAAAGAATAAATTTAAAAAATTTATCTGTAATAACCCGGAAATCTGAGCCAATTTAAATTTTTTATTTTGGCACTTTTAATGAATTTTGAATATTTAAAATGATATATTTTAAATAATAACGACAAGAAATTTATTTTGTATAGAAATAGAACGTATATATTTATTTGAATCATCGTTAGAATATAAATATTTATTTTTAATTATAAAAGGAACTGAAAATGGTGCGGTAGTTCGAAATTTCTATTCCGAGTTTCAAATGAATGTACAGGATTCAAAATAAACCGGATTTTAGCGAAATCAAAAATATTAGAATCTATTTGAGAATATCTTTCCAATGAATCCAAAAAATTGAAATTTCATAGCGGGGATATTGAAAATTTAGAATAATCGCTATGGAATTCTGGCCCTTAAAATTGGAAATTTTGCAAACGACCTCTGTTTTCGACGAAACCACTTTAGTTGGATCTGGGATGTCAAGTTATTGCTAGGTTTCAAAATTCATAATTTTTGAAAGCAATACGTGAGCGTGGCAAAGGAAAACGTGTTTTGACAGTTTCAGTCAATTTGGATCGACCAGAAAATGGCCAATTTTCAAACGATCTCAGAATTTGACGAAATTAGTTTTGTTAGAACCGTATCGTCAATACCAAGCTAGAAAATATATTTCTGGAATTTTCAGAGTCCGTATGCGGCCTCGGTAAATTGAAATGTGCGTTCAAATTCAATATATACATTTATATTTTGATTTTGACGGAAACTGATCGAAATGATCGAATCAACTTACGACACATATCCCATTGTGTTCGGAATAAGGGTAATTAGTTAGGGACGACAGTCATTGGGTCTCGTTTGGGGTTTGAACAAAAAGTCAACCCTTTTATAAAATAAATTAAAATAATATATGTATTTATATTTAACCCCTCCCTCTTCATACATTAAAACCCGACAGTTTCTCCCTAATCCTCAAATTCGTTCAGTCCCTCCCCCTTGCCAGACCGAATCGCGCCCTCGGCTCCTGGAGCCAACTCGCCTCTGGTGATGGCCGCCCCTTCCCCTAGCGCCTCTGATCTTCCCCCTCTTCCCCAGTTCGCCGGCGTTAGGCCCCTCCTCCTCCCTCTGGAACGCAAGTCGCGTCACCCAGTCCTGGAGCCTCCGCCACTCCTTTCCGCCCACCGTCGACCGCCTATCCCACTCCGATGCCCAAAGACCCAGGCACCGCGCTCAACTCCAGCTTCTCCCCCCCTTTCAGTTGATGGCAGTGAACCTCCCCCTCCTTCCTTGATCGATGTAAGTTCTTTTATTTTCTTTCTGATTTTGTTTTGTTTATAGGAATGTAATTTTTATATATAATTTTTATATATCAAACTGAAAAGAAAAGAATATACTTTTAGATTAGAAAAGGCATGATTTTTATTAGAAAAGTTGGATTTTTAGCAAAGTAAAGATCAGATTTTTTTTTTTTAGCAAACTAAAGATCAGATTTTTAACATATAAAGATTATATTTTTATATAGAGTAAAGATTATATTGTTATATAGAAAAAGGATTATATTTTTATATAGAGTAAAGATTATATTTTTTTATATAATAGAAAAGATTATATTTTTATTAAAGAAAAGGTTTGATTTTCATATACGCACATAGCGAATGAAGAAAGGATTTTTATATTATGAACAACATTATAAAAATAAGATTTTTATCTATGAAGTAGAGTTATAAAAAATTTAATTTTTATATATTCATGTAGCGATAAAAATTCGAATTTTATATACATGAAGTAGTAATAAGGGTATGATTTTTATTTATACAATAGTATAATAAAAATACGATTTTTATTATATGTATAACGAGAATATAAAAATGTGATTTTTATAAATGTAGCGAATACGGACGGCGAGAGTGACAAAAGGCGAGAACGACGTAGATTTTCTACATATGAAGAGTCGCGGCGAACTGGTTTAGCAAAGCAGTGAGGACTCCTCACTTGTATTTTTTTTTCTAGTTGAAATATATACTAGGATGCAGACAGTGCTTACCAGCACCCGACACCCGTCGTCCACAGACCATGGATGACTTGTTTGTTTGATTGATGTATAGTGAAAAATGATTGTGTGTAGTGGAATGAAATAAATTATTTTATGGTTAAAAATATAATTTTTAACGTGTATATAAAATAAATATTTATAAACAAATCGGACGATTTGTTTATGTACACCTATTTGAATGATATTAATTGGGACGATAAATTTCACACATCGCCCAACTGCACAAATAAAAATATGTGTTTGTTGATTTGAAACCCCACACGGGTATTGGGATGATATTTGACGTACACTAATCCCGATTGTTTAGTTGTATGTCAATCGATGGGTTGACAGACTGTGTAAGCGTTAATTATTTATATTTAATGCTTATGCAGTTGTGTGGTGCACTTTGGATGATGGCTGATTATTTATCATTGCTATTATATACATGTGTTGTATAGAACTCATATAAATAACATTATATGGTAATTGAGTGGGTCTTATTCCAATTTAGAAAATTCATGTGTTGAATAAAATAGATATTCATGTGTTGAATAAAAGAATGTTCATGTGTTGAATAAAAGAAAATTCATGTGTTGGATATAATATATATTCATGAGTTGAATAAAAGAAAATTCATGGGTTGAAGAAAATATTCATTTGTTGAATAGAATAATGAAGTTATTGAAATATATAAAGCCGTGTTGGTTAGATATGCGTCATTTTGACGCGAACGATATTTATATCGATTATATTCAATTTTAAAATGAATATCGAAAAGGAATTGATTTCAAAATATAACATTTTAAAAGTACTAACATTTATATATCGATGATTTGGAATATTCAATTTTAATCTGAAATTGAATATGAAGTTGAAATCATTTTGAAAACGAATTTAAAACGATTCATAAAATATGTTTTAAAAGGAAATCGATGAAGTGTATATATATATGTATATATATATATATATAATGGCATGAATAGAAGGCGTCGCGCTGCGGTAGTTTGCGAATTTCGATCATTGACTTCGAACGGATATTACGGGAGATTCGACCGTCGGATTCTCCTAAAACCGGAACCATTGGGTTCGTATCGAAAAGAGCTTTCTAACGAATATTAGATATTTGAAATCTAATGGTTGGATTTGGAATTATTTCCAAATCAAATTTGAAAAAGGTCGCTGTAAGTGCAGTTCGATGGCCGTTTATGGAAATCGACTGTACGGGCCTTGATAAAATTATTAAAAATAGTAATAATTTGTGTAAAATCATAAGAAATGATTTGGAAAGAATTGGGATGAAAAATTCCATATTTGAAAAAGATAAAAATAGATTTTTTATCGAAATGAACTAGTTTTGAACTAGAATTATAGTCCATTTATTTTGAAATAAATAAATTGGATTTGAAAGGGTTTTAAAAGTAACTAGGATTTCCAATAATTGAATTGGAATGGATTTGAATCGAAATTGTCTTTGGAATATTTCGATGTTGGATTTCTTGATTATACAGATATTGTTATGGAAATTTGAAAGATATATTTATATCGTTATTTCCAATACGATATATGTTGATCGTAGAATTTGATATTGAATATAGGCCGATATATTTTCTATTCAGAGCCTTGTATTTAATATCAAATGGGATTTGGGTTAGTCGTGAATGGTGTCTTCATTAACACTGTTCTTAAAACCCAGTTGAGAAAAAGATTAAATCTTTTTATTTAGATTTAATAAAGTGTACCAATTAAATAATATTTAATTGGAATTGATTGTATGGTTTATCGTGAACTATGTTTTAACGACATTCGTTCTTTAACCCGATTTGCAGTGAAATGTGATTTGGAATTTATAAATCTTATATTAAGATTTAAAGGAGATTTTCCAAAGTAAAGTTTTCCAATTTAATAAAATAAATTGGAATGGAATGGAATTCGATTTGGTGATAATCGAAGTGAATTTCTGTGGATGAGGACTGCTAATATATATGGAATTTAAAAGGCTTTGCCATTATTCCATTTATATTGTTAGTCGGATATGGAAGTTTATATCGATTATATATATATATATCGATTTGTTTTCCATGAAGATTCCATTGTTAATTGGATGTGATTTGGGTTGTCGTGAATGGTATGTTTAATAATATTGTTCTTAGACCCAACGGAGTTAAGAAAACCAGAAACTAACTGGAGATTAGTTAAGTTGAATGGTTTCCTGGGTATTTATCTGATGTTGGTTCTGGCCTTCGGGGTTATTACTTAGGGAATTGTTCACTTGCTAATTTACAGTTAAAGACTGATGGAATAGAATGAGATTATGGGTTTATCGTGAACCGTGTTTTAAATGACATTTGTTCTTTAACCCAGTTAAAGATAGGATATGATTTCCCAAGTTAAACAATCATTAATATTGATTTTGGGAAGATTAAAACCAAGTGGAGTTTTAATGAATCTTTAATTAGATTAAAATGATCGAGGATGGAGTATCACCAGTTTTGCTCCAGCCGATAGTTAAATCTTTAATTAGATTTGAACGTGAAAAGGTAATTGAATTTACTGATAACACCATGGTGTTAGATATGAAGTATTACCAGTTTTACTTCATGGGATGAATAGGTTGGGATTGGGAAATTTAAAACAAATGATTACTTCGGTAAGGTTCGTTAATCCTGACTAGTTTGGATAAACCATAATTTAGTTTGAATTGATATTCAAAAGAAGATTAAAGAATAAATTTAAAGAATTTATCTTTGATAAAATTAATGGGAACCTCTCCCAAAGTATAAGAATATTTGAATAAAAGAATATTCTGAATTGGAATGAGGCTATGTTGTGTTTGTGTAACACTTGTTTATTATATACGCGGGTTATTCAGAAAGACCGGGTTTATCCCATTCTGAATAACTGATTCGACGATGTGTCAAGGATGAAGACGGTGGTCGAAGACCGGAGGACTTCACATCATTTGGATAATTACTGATGATCTTGATTGGGCTGTACACCCAAGAGGAGGGAATCAGTTGGTGATCGTCCAGACGTACTTGGAGATCGATGGATATGCAAGGTACAAGGTGCCTCCGGTTTCGTTCAGACCCAGAACGGACTTGTAAATGGACTGTGTGTCTGACATTGGATATCATTCTGTGTGATTGATGGATATTGGTTGCATGGAGTGGTTTGCCTCTGTGGCATGCTAAGATGCAAATGATCAATGCTTCTATTGAAAAGCAGAGTCTTGTGGTTGATGATCAAAGCACGGCCTGTGTGGCATAACTTTGTGTAGCGTTGATTCGCGAGCCTCACACCCCGGTTGTGAACCAGAAACGGGAGAGGACCTCAGGGAGGACATGCGTTTCCTTCTACCTAGGGTGGTGTCAGTGACCTACCAGCCCTGACATTTATATTATTTTCACCTGTGTGGTTGTTGGATTGCGAGGCGCCTCAGATATATCGGTGACTATGTGGAGCCAATGGAGTCATTTGGCTCATTGACGCCCCAAAGGGCGGGGAAACACAGTGTTCATGCATTTTAATCCACATCGGTGGACCAGCCCTGACGATCCAAGGGCCCACCTGAGTCTAGGTCATGAGGGGCAGGCTAGAGCGTCTCGAATTCGGTGAGTATGATCCCTTGCCTCGGTTCAGAGATGGAAGTCCAACTCCAATACGTGACATTTGCGGTTTTGATTGTAGAGCCTACTATTGGCGACATGATATATGGTACCCATGCCGCCTAGGATTGATACATTTATATTTGAAGTTGTTTTTATACACTATGCACTTATAATAGTATCAAATGATTTGTTTTTAACGTACCAAGCATGTTTGGCTATTATAAGGGAAAACCCTGTCCTCCGGCTTGTGTTGCATTGTGTGATGGGACCTGGGTCTTATAATAGCTTCATTTTCCCAAAAAGCATTGCGTTGTTTTTGTTATATGCACTGGTATTCTTGGGAGGAAACCCGTTCCGTGTTATACGGCGTGGTCCCTTGATATACCTTATTTAAAAGTAAAGTTTTATATAACTGTTTTAGTTCTTACACCAGTCACATGACTGACCTGGAGTTTATTGTTTTAACCTAAAATCTGGGTGCCCCTATTTTCCACACGGGCAGCTAGTAGTTTTGGTTTGCAGATTTATATTCACAGGAACCTGGTTTATAGCTGGAATGATATCCGGAAAGCTCTGTATCCGTATATCTCTTTCAGTTGTGTATTGTATTATTTTTCCGCTGCAGTAATGTATTTAAATCTCTGATATTTCTCTGATGTATTATATTTGTTTATACTCTGTATATTCTTGTATTCTGATGGAATTGTTGTAATATGCAAGAAATGTTCTTCTGTTTGCGTTCCGATGTGGCTTGTCCTCAAAGCAATCCGGGCTTTCCTTCACGGGGAGGTTCAGGTCGTTTCAGCTGGTATCAGAGCTTTGGTTTACAGAGCTCGGAGAATCGGACATATTAGAACCGAACGAAAGAATTCATCAGAGATTGGATCAGTAATATCCAATAAGAATGACTCGTTAGAGATGGGATCAGTAGTATCCTAGAACGAGTGTGAAGAGTATATTTCTAAAATGAAAACGGATTTTGTTTTGAATATTTAAACTTTAGTATTCGTATTTGAATATTTATTTATATTGATTTGGACTATCAGGTATATAGAGATTTTAATATACGTCTGATCCACGTGTATTGGAAGCCTCCAATATACTGGATGGATATAAAGTCACACTCTAGTCGCCCGAGGATAATTCTGGTGATGCGGCCGCATCATCAGTATTAATATTCGAGTGCCGAATGTGTGATATTTATATATTTCCATAGACTGGTGTGAGAACCAAAATTAGATAGGGCTTATTGTTGTGATTTGGCACCAAAAATGTGATTTTTTGACTATATATCAAAGATATGAATTTGAAATGATAATCAACTAATTGATTGATGGTTGTGTTGTTTGATTATTGTTCGATTAATTAAGTGTTGAACCTTTAGCCAAACTGAACCAAATAGTGAGTTGTATTGAAAATTTGTTGCATTTGCATGGATATACATGTGTATCCATTGAACAGGTCATTGCAAAGAGGCTAGAGAAGAGGAATAAAATTGTTTGCCCGACAAATAGGTACGTGTTTATTGTATTTCTTGGGGTTTTGATGATTTTATGAGCCGATTGGCTGTTTCTTTTTCTTTTTGGATTGGTGAGTGCCATGGGAGGCTATTTGAAATATCCCGAAGCTCCCGGTGCAGGGGAGGTTATGGAAAAATGTTTCGAAAATTTAGGGTGTTAGCCAAATTTTTGAAAAATTTGAAAAGTTCTTAGAAACTGAAAAGTTGAAGAACTTAAGCCGTAATGAAAATAATGAAAGTTGAATTGGTTTGTAAAACAACTTTCAGCTTCGTTCCTTTTCGGGGACGAAAAGTTTTAAGTGGGGGAGATTGTAATAACCCGGAAATCTGAGCCAATTTAAATTTTTTATTTTGGCAATTTAATGAATTTTGAATATTTAAAATGATATATTTTAAATCATAACAACAAGAAATTTATTTTGAATAGAAATAGAACGTATATATTTATTTGAATCGTCATTAGAATATAAATATTTATTTTTAATTATAAAAGGAATTGAAAATGGCGCGATAGTTCGAAATTTCGATTACGAGTTTCAAATGAATGTTCAGGATTCAAAATAAACCGGATTTTAGCGAAACCAAAAATATTAGAATCTATTTGAGAATATCATTCCAACGAATCCGAAAAATTGAAATTTCATAGCGGGGATATAAAGTTATGCCCAATTGAAAATTCAGAATAGTCGCTGTGGAATTCTGGCCCTTAAAAATGGAAATTTTGCAAACGACCTCTATTTTCGACGAAACCACTTTTGTTGGATCCGGGATGTCCAGTTATTGCTAGGTTTCAAAATTCATAATTTTTGAAAGCAATATGTGAGCGTGGAAAAGGAAAACGTGTTTTGACACTTTCAGTCAATTTGGATCGACCAGAAAATGGCCAATTTTCAAACAATCTCAGAATTTGACGAAATTAGTTTTGTTAGAACCGTATCGTCAGTACGAAACTAGAAAATATTTTTCTGGAATTTTCAGAGTCCGTACGTGGCCTCGGTAAATTGAAATGTGTGTTCAAATTCAATATATAGATTTATATTTTGATTTTGATGGAAACTGATCGAAACGATCGAATCAGCTTACGATACATATCCAATTGGGTTTGGAATAGGGGTAATTTGTTAGAGACGAGAGTCGTTGGGTCTCGTTTGGGGTTTGAACAAAAAGTCAACCCTTTTAAAAAATAAATTAAACTAATATATATATTTATATTTAATCCCTCCCTCCTCATAAATTAAAACCCGACAGTTTCTCCCTAATCCTCAAATTCGTTCATCCCCTCCCCCTCGCCAGATCGAATCGTGCCCTCCGCTCCCGGAGCCACCGCGCCTCTGGTGATGGCCGCCCCTTCCCCTAGTGCCTCCGATCTTCCCCCTCTTCCCCAGTTCGCCGGCGTTAGGCCACTCCTCCTCCCTCTGGAATGCAAGCCGCGTCACCCAGTCTTGGAGCCTCCGCCACTTCTTTCCGCCCACCGTCGACCTCCTGTCCCACTCTAATGCCCAAAGACCCAGGCGCCGCGCTCAACTCCAGCTTCTACCCCCCTTTCAGTCGATGGCAGTGAACCTCCCCCTCCTTCCTTGATCGATGTAAGTTCTTTTATTTTCTTTCTGATTTTGTTTTGCTTATAGGAATATAATTTTTATATATAAAAATGAAAAGAAAAGATTATATTTTTAGATTAGAAAAGGCATGATTTTTATTAGAAAAGTTGGATTTTTAGCAAAGTAAAGATCGAATTTTTTTTAGCAAAGTAAAGATCAGATTTTTAACGTATAAAGATTATATTTTTATATAGAGTAAAGATTATATTTTTATATAGAATAAGGATTATATTTTTATATAGAGTAAAGATTATATTTTTATATAGTTGAAAAGATTATATTTTTATTAAAGAAAAGGTTTGATTTTCATATATGCACATAGCGAATGAAGAAAGGATTTTTATAGTATGAACAACATTATAAAAATAAGATTTTTATCTATGAAGTAGAGTTATAAAAAATTTAATTTTTATATTTTCATGTAGCGATAAAAATTCAATTTTTATATACATGAAGTAGTAATAAGGGTATGATTTTTATTTATACAATAGTATAATAAAAATACGATTTTTATTATATGTATAACGAGAATATAAAAATGTGATTTTTATACATGTAGCGAATACGGACCACGAGAGTGACAAAAGGCGAGAACGACGAAGATTTTCTACATATGAAGAGTCGCGGCGAACTGGATTAGCAAAACGGTGAGAAATCCTCACTTGTATTTTGTTTTCTAGTTGAAATATATACTAGGATGCAGACGATGCTTAGCAGCACCCGACACCCGTCGTCCACGGACCATGGATGACTTGTTTGTTTGATGTGTTGTGAAAAACGATTGTGTGTAGTGGAATGAAATAAATTATTTTATGGTTAAAAATATAATTTTTAACGTGTATATAAAATAAATATTTATAAACAAATTGGACAATTTGTTTATGTACACCCATTTGACTGATATTGATTGGGACGATAAATTTTACACATCGCCTAACTGCACAAATAAAAATCTGTGTTTGTTGATTTGAAACCCCACATGGGTATTGGGATGATATTTGACGTACACTAATCTCGATTGTTTAGTTGTATGTCAATTGATGGGTTGACAGACTGTGTAAGCGTTAATTATTTATATTTAATGCTTATGCAATTGTGTGGTGCACTTTGGATAATGGTTGATTATTTATCATTGCTATTATATACATGTGTTGTATAGAACCCATACAAATAACATTATATAGTAATTGAATGGGTCTCATTCCAATTTAGAAAATTCATGTGTTGAATAAAATAGATATTCATGTGTTGAATAAAAGAATGTTCATGTGTTGAATAAAAGAAAATTCATGTGTTGGATAAAATATATATTCATGAGTTGAATAAAACAAATTCATGTGTTGAAGAAAATATTCATTTGTTGAATAGAATAATGAAGTTATTGAAATATATAAAGCTGTGTTGGTTAGATATGCGCCATTTTGACGCGAGCGATATTTATATCGATTATATTCGTTTTTAAAATGAATATCGAAAAGGAATTGATTTCAAAATATAACATTCTGAAAATACTATCATTTATATATCGATGATATGGAATATTCGATTTTGATTTGAAATTGAATATGAAGTTGAAATCGTTTTGAAAACGAATTTAAAACGATTCATAAAATACGTTTTAAAAGGAAACCGATGAAGTATATATAATATATATTATATATATAACGGCCTGAATAGAACGTGCCGCGCTGCGGCAGTTTGTGAATTTCGACCATTGACTTCGAACGGATATTACGGGAGATCCGTCAGTCGGATTCTCCTAAAACCAGAACCATTGGGTTCGTATCGAAAAGAGCTTTCTAACGAATATTAGAGATTTGAAATCTAACGGTTGGATTTGGAATTATGTCCAAATCAAATTTGAAAAAGGTCGCTATAAGTGCAATTCGATGGTCGTTTATGAAAATCGACTGTACGGGCCTTGACAAAATTATTAAAAATAGTAATAATTTGTGTAAACTCATACGAAATGATTTGGAAAGAATTGGGATGAAAAATTCCATATTTGAAAAAGATAAAAATAGATATTTTATCAAAATGAACTAGTTTTGAACTAGAATTATAATCAATTTATTTTGAAATAAATAAATTGGATTTGAATGGGTTTTAAAAGTAACCAGGATTTCCAATAATTGAATTGGAATGGATTTGAATCGAAATTGTCTTTGGAATATTTCGATGTTGGATTTCGTGATTATACAGATATTTTTATGGAAATTTGAAAGATATATTTATATCATTATTTCCAATACGATATATGTTGATCGTAGAATTTGATATTGAATATAAGCCGATATATTTTCTATTCAGAGCCTTGTATTTAATATCAAATGGGATTTGGTTTAGTCGTGAATGGTGTCTTCATTAACACTGTTCTTAAAACCCAGTTGAGAAAAAGATTAAATATTTTTATTTAGATTTAGTGAAGTGTACCAATTAAATAATATTTAATTGGAATTGAATTGGAATTGATTTTAGGGTTTATCGTGAACTGTGTTTTAACGACATTCGTTCTTTAACCCGATTTGCAGTGAAATGTAATTTGGAATTTATAAATCTTTTGTTAAGATTTAAAGGTGATTTTCCAAAGTAAAGTTTTCCAATTTAATAAAATAAATTGGAATGGAATGGAATTCGATTTGGTGATAATCGAAGTGAATTTCTGTGGATGCGGACTGCTAATATATATGGAATTTAAAAGGCTTTGCTGTTATTCCATTTATATTGTTAGTCGGATATGGAAGTTTATATCGAATATATATATATATATCAATTTGTTTTCCATGAAGATTCCATTGTTAATGGGATGTGATTTGGGTTGTCGTGAATGGTATCTTTAATAATACTGTTCTTAGACCCAACGGAGTTAAGAAAATCAGAAACTAACTGGAGATTAGTTAAGTTGAATGGTTTCCTGTGTATTGATCTGATATTGGTTTCGGCCTTCGGGGTTATTACTTAGGGGATTGTTCACTTGCTAATTTACGGTTAAAGACTGATGGAATAGAATGTGATTTTGGGTTTATCGTGAACTGTGTTTTAAATGACATTGGTTATTTAATCCTGTTAAAGTCAGGATATGATTTCCGAAGTTAAACAATCATTAATATTGATTTTTTGGAACATTAAAACCAAGTGGAGTTTTAATGAATCTTTAATTAGATTGAAATGATCGAGGATGGAGTATAACCAGTTTTGCTCCAGTCGATAGGTAAATCTTTAATTAAATTTGAACATGAAAAATAATACCGTGGTGTTAGATATGAAGTATTACCAGTTTTACTTCATGGGATGAATAGGTTGGGATTGGGAAATTTAAAACGAATGATTAGTTCGGTATGGTTCGTTAATCCCGACTAGTTTGGATAAACCATAATTTAGTTTGAATTGATATTCAAAAGAAGATTAAAGAATAAATTTAAAGAATTTATCATTGATAAAATTAATGGGAACCTTTCCCAAAGTATAAGAATATTTGAATAAAAGAATATTCTGAATTGGAATGAGGCGTATGTTGTGTTTGTGTAACACTTGTTTATTATATACGCGGGTTATTCAGAAAGACCGGGTTTATCCCATTCTGAATAACTGATTCGACGATGTGTCAAGGATGAAGACGGTGATCGAAGACCGGAGGTCTTCACATGGTTTGGATAATTACTGATGATCTTGATTGGGTTGTACACCCTAGAGGAAGGAATCAGTTGGTGATCGTCTAGATGTACTTGGAGATCGATGGATATGCGAGGTACAAGTTGCCTCCGGTTTTGTTCAGACCCAGAACAGACTTGTAAATGGACTGTGTGTCTGACATTGGATATCATTCTGTGTGATTGATGGATATCGGTTGCTTGGAGTGGTTTGCCTGTGTGGCATGCTAAGATGCAAATGATCAAGGCCTCTGTTGAAAAGCAGAGTCTTGTGGTTGATGATCAAAGCGCAACCTGTGTGGCATAGCTTTGTGTAGTGTTGATTCGCGAGCCTCACACCCTGGTTGTGAACCAGAAACGGGAGAGGACCTCTGGAAGGACATGCATTTCCTTCTAGCTAGGGTGGTGTCAGTGACCTATCAGCCCTGACATTTATATTATTTTCACTTGTGTGGTTGTTGGATTGCGAGGCGCCTCGGATATATCGGTGACTATGTGGAGCCGATGGAGTCATTTGACTCATTGATGCCCCAAAGGGTGGGGAAACGCAGTGTTCAGGCATTTTAATCCACATCGGTGGACCGGCCTTGACAATCCAAGGGACCACTTGAGTCTAGGTCCCGAGGGGCGCGCTAGAGCGTCTCGAATTCGGTGAGGATGATCCCTTGCCTCGGTTCACAGATGGGAATCCAACTTCTAATACGTGACATTTGCGGTTTTGATTGTAGAGCCTAGTATTGGCGACATGATATATGGTACCCATGCCGCCTAGGATTGATACATTTATATTTGATGTTGTTTTATACACTATGCACTTATAATAGTATCAAATGATTTGTTTTTAACGTACCAAGCATGTTTGGCTATTATAAGGGAAAACCCTATCCTCCAGCTTGTGTTGCATTGTGTGATGGGACCTGGGTCTTATAATAGCTTCATTTTTCCAAAAAGCATTGCGCTGTTTTTGTTAGATGCACTGGTATTCTTGGGAGGAAACCATTTCCGTGTTATACGTCGTGGTCCCTAGATATACCTTATTTAAAAGTAAAGTTTTAAATAACTGTTTTAGTTCTCACACCAGTCACATGACTGACCTGGAGTTTATTGTTTTAACCTAAACTCTGCGTGCTCCTATTTTCCACACGGGCAGCTAGTAGTTTTGGTTTTGCAGATTTATATTCACAGGAACCTGGTTTACAGCTGGAATGATATCCAGAAAGCTCTGTATCCGTATATCTCTTTCAGTTGTGTATTGTATTATTTTTCTGCTCCAGTAATGTATTTAAATCTCTAATATTTCTCTGATGTATTATATTTGGTTATACTCTGTATATTCTTGTATTCTGATGGAATTGTTGTAATAAGCAATGAAATGTTCTTCTGTTTGCGTTCCGATGTGGCTTGTCCTCAAAGCAATCCGGGCTTTCCTTCACGGGGAGGTTCGGGTCGTTTCGTTACCTTTGATAAAATTAGTGGGAATCTTTCCCAAAGAATGTGAATATCGGAATAAAGAATATTCTGGATTGGAATGAGGCGTGTGTTGTGTTTTTATAACACTTGTTTATTATATACGCGAGTTATTCAGAAAGACCGTGTTTATCCCATTCTGAATAACTGATTCGACGATGTGTCGTGGATGAAGACGGTGGTTGAAGACCGGAGGTCTTCACATCGTTTGGATGATTACCGATGTCTTGATTGGGCTGTACACCCAAGATAAGGTAATAAGTGGTGATCGTCCAGACGTACTTGGAGATCGACCTGATATGCGAGGACCTCTCTCCTGTATTGGACATACGGGACGAGGAATAAGGTGCCTCCGGTTTCGTTCAGACCCAGAACGAACTTGTAAACAGATGTGTCTGAAATCGGATTTCATTCTGTGTGATTGATAGACATCGGTTGCATAGCGTGAATTGCATGTGTGGCATGCTGAGTTGCAAAGGATCAAGGCTTCTGTTGAAAAGTAGAGTCTTGTGGTTGATGATCAAAGCACGGCTTTAATATAGCATAGCTTTCTGTAGCGTTGATTCGCGAGCCTCACATCCCGGCGTGAACCAGAAACGGGAGGGGACATCAGGGAGGGCATGCGTTTCTTTCTAGCTAGGAGTGGCGTCAGCGTTTTGCAAGCCCTGATGTTTTACTTATGTGGATGATGGATAGCGAGGTGCCTCAGTTATTTCGTTCTATGCGAAGCCGATGGATGGTCTTTATACAGACCAGATTGACGCCCTATAATGCGGGGAAATGCATGTTCAGTCATTTTAATTCACCCTTTGCACTTCGGGTGGACCGGCCCTGACGATCCAAGGTGTAGTTGCGGCTGTATCCTGAGGGGCGGGCTAGATCGTCTCGAATTCGGTAAGGACACTACAACAAAAATAGTCTTTTATAGCTAGGGGTGAGCGTTCGGTCGGTTCGGTTGGTTTGGACGTAAAAAAAACTCAAACCGAATTGAAGCCAAACTTTTTTCAAACCGAACCGAACCAAATTAAGTTCGGTTAATTCGGTCGGTAACCGATTTAACCGAACTTGAAAGATATACTATAATTTTAATGATGCATTCACTCAAAGTAAACCATAAATTGATGTTTGGAGAAAGTTTATATAGTAAATTTTATGATTATGATAAGTTTTGATCTATTTGCAACAAATGTCTTTGTATTATATAGCTAAACTAATTATTTAAAGTACAACAATATCATAAAATTAGATAAAAAATTACAAGTTCGGTTAAACCGATAACCAAAAAATAATAATTTTACAAACCGAATTCAAACCGTTTAGTTTTAAAACCGAACCGAACCGACCGAAATGGACCGGTTTGGTCGGTTAATTCGGTTTGAACCGAATATTGCTCACCCCTATTTATAGCGGAAAATAGCCGCTATTAAACAATACTATAGCGGTTCGAAAAGCGTTGTATATCTACATGTTATAAAAAACAATTGAATAATTATAACACAGAAACTGCCGCTATAAAAGGGTATGATTTTATAGCAGCTATTTGCCGCTATGATACGTAAGGATAGTAACTAACTATTGCCGCTATAAAACATGTCATTCTTTATGAAGATAATGAATTTCTATAACACTGTATAACTGTTATAAAATATTAATTCAATAGCAGGTTTACTATGCTATAAACCAACAGGATAGCATTTCTAAATCCTTTTAAGGCCTATATATGCCGCTATAATAAAATATATAGATATAACACCTATTTGATGGTATACTTTGTCAGCAAGCTCCTGCATTACATTACCTTTTATAACGCTTTTCAATATATTATAATAATAATCAAATGAATCTTCACAACAATTTCAAAAGCAGTATATGATATAAAAATTATAATACTCGAACAAATGTAATACATATTCATGATAGAAAGATAAAGGATCAACTAGCGGAAAATAAGTTCAACACAAGTTTTCAATTTCATATTGATGTCAAGTTGAGTTAACAAAAAATAAAGCATAATTCAAATTTAAAGTCTACATTAAAACCCCAACCAACAGTGCTTCTATATGAATTAGTACCTAAAGAATCACTTAAGATTTGTGTAAGCTTGCTTTTTCTATATGGTATGTGATTTCTCTTCATTTTAAGACATGACACGACATCACCAAGAGCTGATAAAGATAAATTAATTGCCTTCATCAACTGTTTGCCCCATAGCTCCTGTCTTCAATAGACGTTCGCTTCCACTAAGATCAACCATCCATAGCTTTGATATTGTCCTTTTGCCTTCTAAGTTCCGAAATGTATTTCTATTTAAGCTGAATATGAGAAACTTTGAAAAAGATAATATGATTATGGATCAAAAGCTTAACTAGCATATACACTATGATTGCAAACATTGAGTACCTCGTTGTAATTTACTTCCACTCATTTATGGCCTGGAACATCGCCTACGAGAACCTGTTAATAATTCAGACTTACTTACCTTAAAAAATTCACGATGTGATAATTTTGCAGATGCAACATCTCCTACAAGAACCTGTTAATAATTCAGACTTGCTTACCTTAAAATAGTCTATAGTATCAAATGGAATGTTTTTTGTAAGAAATATATACCTGGAGGTCATGCCAAAATGCTTGTAGGCTAGTCAGCTGCCAATAGGTGGCTTCTTCAAAACTCATATCAGCTTCATGATTCCTAATACCCGTGAAAGATGGGGTAACATTAGATTTTATAAAAATCAAAACTATTTTATATCAAATTATTTCCTCAACTTCAACTTTCAAAATGGTGAATCAACCTGACATGCAAATTTGTAAGATAAAATAACAAAAAGCATGAGGCCAAGAAAAATGCTCCTAATAACAATTTCAAGCATGCGACATACGGTATAGGATTGCTAGATTGTGAAAACTTAAGACAATAAAATAAATTAACAAACTAAAAGAACTATTGTACGGTGGAAAACTCGAAGTAGAATTGGTTAACAGGTTTGAATGAAGAAAAAGTTGACCGATAAATGGTTCTCGCATTCATGATGCATATGACAAGAGCAGGTAAATTAATTCATCCAATTAATACCTTGGATGAGTTCGTCCAAGATCTCCATGAACAAACTCCTTGATATATGTACGAGCCTGCGTACATGCCAAACATATAATCAACCATTAATCACAAGGGCATCAGACAGCCATGTTTTATTAACAGTTTGAAATTACTACACAAGAATTTGTTCTCCAATTGATTTCCATAAAAGAAAATATAGGAATACGGTGCATGTCATTACGTAAAAGAGTATATGAAGGTTTCACATACATAACCAATGCCTCTCATATCAGACTTTCATTTTGCTTGAAAAGTTGTAAAATATAATAACTAAGTTACAATTTCACATTTAACTGCCGAATCTACTTGTGTTGCACACGACATAGCAACACACATACAGTCTGAATATTTTTTTCAATGTCTAATTCACTTTATGTGATGAAACTAATTTGTACTGACATTGCGTATTGCATTAATTCCACTAATTAATAATGAAATAGCAGCAAGTAAAAGAGGGAACAAAATGGAGGAATGTAGTCATGTTTTGAAAACGGGTACAGTGCATATATTTAAACCAAGAATTGCTTTGAAGCATTGCAAGAAAGTGAATCAGTTGAAAAAGAGGTAGCAGACAACAATGGTTTAGCTCTGCAAATTAATTCTGAAACTAATGATGATGTGGTATGTGAGAAAAGTGAAAGTGAATCTAATAAAGATAAGCAGGAAAAAAGCAATGTTGAAGTAAGGATATTTTCTGATGGTGTTGATGGAAGTATTAAACTAAATGACCTAGTTGGAAATGGTAAACTTTTACAAAATCAAATGTCAGGAAAAAAGCAACTTAGCAAAAAAAAAAGTGCAAAAAGCAATTGACAACGAAGTTGTTAATGCTTCAGCTAGCATGGCAAATACAAGTTTGTTTACTACTCTCAATCCACAAATAGAAATTCAACCCAGTTTGAACATGCTCCTTTCCAATTCAAAAAAGCAAGAAACAAATGTTCATGTGCACAAGCACATATGCATATCCCCAACTCTCTTTCAAAGCCTAACCAACTCCATCTCTTCACAACCCAGTCACCCTGTATTTATGGCCAAACTTCCATAATCTTATCAAACAACTTATGTGCTAAGTAATACAACTAAGCCAATGCCAAAAGAAATCATTGACCTTTGCACAATGTCACATGGCATTACCACCACCACTCATGATCCAACAGTAGTCACACTTAATCATGCCAAACCTTCTCACCTCACACCACAAACCATTTAACCTTGGACGATTCTCTCCCTCATCCAAACAGCTCAATCAATCTTTTTGCCTCCACCAGCTCACCAAATACATCTATAGCACAAGAATGTATATGCTTTTCTGATTAGTTTTTATAACAATTGGATATTTTATTCTTAATACTTAATCCTCAACCTATGTGCTATAGATGAGTCTAACAATAATACAATGGTTTATAGGGAATAAAGCAGGTATGCAAATTGATAGTGAATCGATACCTTTCCTATTCCATATACTTCTTTGATAGATTTTCTTGCAATATTGGAGATGGACTTTGGTTCCTGGAAGCAATGAACATTACATCTTCATCATCACACATCAATGCAAGTGTTTCAGGTGACACAGGTCTGCTCTCTGTCTCTGCATCATCGTCCTCATTGCTTGATCTGGAGTCTTCTGCTTTTTGTTTGTCTATTTGAGATCCACCTAGTCTACCACCGTTCGACTTTTGTACTTTTGCATCTCTTTCAGTTTCATTATTTAAATTCTTAGCTGAAGCAAGAAGATGGCATGTTTTCTCCTCTGCAAATATTCAATCAAGTAATTACAAATAGGACCCCCTCCCCAAAATACATACTGGGGTAACATTTCGAATGAAAACTTCCCATCGCTAGAAGCAATTGAAATTAACATCAAAAGAAATTTTGAATCCATAACAAAAATACAAAATCAAAGTCAATTTCCCATTAACATTTATACCATTTTCTCTATACCCATCGCTAAAAGAAATATGTGAACTTATTTAATTCTTATAAACTTAATTATTTTCTAAAACTTATTTAAATTTTATAAGCTTATTTGATTTTTAATAAGAAAACATCATAAGTTTTGGTTAAAATTAGTTAAATTTTATAAGTTATGCTATTTTTTTATAAAACTTAGTTTGCTTATTTAAATTTCTGTTAAACGTGGTTGTTATATATAATTTTATTTAAATTTTATAAAAAAATTATAATATTTAGAATTTTATTTAATTGGTGTAAATATTTAAATTAGTTAAATTTTTATAAATTTATTTAGGTTCTATAAAATTTAGTTACTTTTCTAGAAAATTATTTAATTGTTACTAAACTTGGCTAACTTAGTCAAATTGCTATTAATTATTAAACATAATTATTTTTTCATAAACTAAGTGATTTTTTCATACAACTTAATCAAAATAGTTAAAAACCTTTAAAACATAGTTAGGTTTTACCAAATGTGTTTAATTTTTTAAATGCATTTTATTTTCTTTAAAAAAATAAGCCAATTTTTATAAACTTGGTTAATATTTCTATGAAAATTTTCTAAAATTAGGTTAACATTTACAAATTTAGTTAATTCCTGTTAAAATTGAATTATATTATAAATTCATTCTTTTTAATAGAATCTCAATAGTATTTAGAAATTTATTCAATTTTTATAAAACTATAACTTAGCTAAATTTTTATAAAACATAATTAATTTTTATAAATTATTTTAGTTTTATAAGACTTAGTTAACTTCTAGAAAATTATTTAATTTTTATTAAACTTGGTTAACTTAGTTGAATTGTTACAAAACCTATTATCTCTTATAACCTAAGTTGTTTCACTATAACACCAAATTTGTGTCGATGCAAATTATGCTTCTCATTTCTTTGTACCATAATGTACTAGAGACGTAGAAGATTTCACTAAAAATAACGTCAGCAAAATATAACAAACCAATAGAAAAACCATTCTGCAATTTCTTCTTAAAATATTACACATCTATTGCTTAATTAAGTGCTATAAAACTTAGCTGACTTTTACACAATGTAGTTAAATTTTATAAACTCTTTATCTTTGTAGACTTGGTTGACTTTACTTAATTATGCATCGCTTTCACTTTTGTAACATGGTTCAGTCCATTTTACTTAAATATGAAAATTAAGTTTAAATCCATTACTGCTTGCTTCAAATTACTTGATTAGCTAATTTCATTTGAAATAGGGATTTTTCCATTTTTCAAACTATCTTGGGATTTAAATATCCCATTTAAACAGACTAAATATTAGTATATTTTTCAAGCTTGTCTTGCTCCTACCCTACTATGTTATTAAATTAAACACAAATTATGTATATTGAATTCCTTATAGTAGAGCAATTCCAATAATTTCATCATTCACTCTACGAGTAAATTCAGTGGCAACAAAAAGTATAAAGTTGCACATAAATTATACAACCGAAGTGAGTTCCATCACTTAGTTGATCTGGCTAAAAGATAAAAGTATAAGAAATCAGAAAAGACTGGTTTACTTTGAGCTTAAAGATATATGTCAATCTAGGCTTAAAAGTCCAATAATTTCTTTTAGAATCCTATATTAAGAAAATACCATATAACTATTATTATTAAGTCCATGGTTTTGAAATATAAAAGAAAAATAATAAGATAGTGAGATGTTCATAAGACGGAACGATATGAAATATAAAGAAAAATAATCAGATAAAAAACATGTTCATACCAGATTCACTTCCAAAAAGAAATGCAAGGCCTAGACCAACAAGCTTTCGTTTTAGAAATAACAAAATAAAGACATGGCTCATGATTGGGGAATATTAATTTCCAGGGAAACAGTCGGTGAGAATAAAAAACTAGCACACAAAGCATCGTATATAGTTTGATTTAGAAATAATGACAATTTTACTTGGAAATACAAGGCATTGCAAGCTCATAAGTGAGCTGTGTTTTTTATCTTCGCATCGTTGATAGAGCAAATTAATGCATCTGCCTACAACAAAATATTCACAAATGTGAAACAACTTTCTAAAAATGAAAAATAGAAGACTAACTTATATAAACATCTATACTTGAGCAATTAAACTTACTAACTTCATACTACCTCTACATATAGAAGCTGTATGTGCAACAAAGGACACATGTATATAGATAGGCCGTCTTATCTCAGATATACAAATTATCAGAATTTCATATGTTTATTCAACATTCAAATTTGGAAGATCAACTTTTTTTTTCATTTTGGAAATGTATTTCTAGATGGCAAAAGATAAAGTATTTATGTTATCAAATATTAGCTTGCTACAATTATGACCTTACCTCTTTGTCTCGTAAGTGAGCTGTTATTTATGTTATCAAAGTCATGTAGTTATGTTCTAATATACACAATGTATAAGCACACAACATGTAGTTGCATTCATTTTAGTCATTTAGCCAGAAATTGCTTCTATGTTATTTCAAAAAATTTGGCAACCAAAAGAGACAGTTCCTGACAATGTTACAACTAATAATATTAATACTTGAATGACAATAGGATGTAAGGGACATAAACTATGCCGAACTCAGTAATTACCACCGGTAACTGTTAATGTACAACCTTCTAATCAATTTTACTATCTGGAGGTAGACCCAAATTCAGCGAGTGCTGCAGCAGAACAGAGTAGTAACCCGGAAACAACATCTTCTACTCGTGTAGTACCTGAAATGGAAACAGAAGACGTGCAGGTATCCGAGTACAAAAGTGATTAAGATATAATGGAAGGAGATATGCAAGGTGAACAAGAACAATTTACATGTCATGACTAGCATTTGAGGAATTTAATAATACTCTTAACCCAAAAGATTAAAAGAAAGGATTGCCCATTCATTTTCCTCATCTGACTGTATTTACAGTGTACTCTTGCTCATTTTAGCATGCAGGGCTGTAAATTCACATGGAGAAAACGTGGCATGGCAATAAACATAGATAAAGTGCTTTTGAACCCAGAGTTATTACAATCTTTCCCACAATTTTCAGCACTTTCTTTTCCTATTAATTTAAGCGATCACACCCCATTTATATGCAATTTTCAGGAAAACAGAAAGTAGAAAAGCAAGTGCCATTTAGATACATTAACACATGGAGAGGCATGACCGTTCCATTACTGAGGGGTAAAAAGCTATAACCTGGGGAGATTATCACACAATTTAATTGTGAAACTACAACAGATAAAGAATTTACTCATGCAGTGGAATAAAAATCAAAAGGCGGAAAATGAGGTTAACAAACTACATGAGACTCGCAAAGTGGCACACAACATGGATTGGTTTCCATATTTTGGTCAATTTCAGGCAGTTCAACAGGTCCGGTTTTAGGTTTGGGTACTTTTTCTGTGGAAGTAGATTAACAAATATAATATATTTGTATTTGAGATTACGAAATATATATGTGCGGCATTTCTAAACATATATTCTCTTCTGCCATGTACTTAAGAGACTTGAAAATTAATATCGTTAACACCAAAATATGGTTAATACCTTCCGATTCAATCCAAATAGCACATAATCATTTATAAATGTAGATAATAGCGATAATCCAGATCATAAAGTGCAAAAAAATTAGATCAACACACAAATTTATTGTAACATTTGAACTTACTCCTGCATTTGAACTTACTCACTCCTGAATAAAAATTAAATCAACAAACAAATTTCTATTACATTTGAACTTACTCACTACTGCATTTGGCTGAAACACTTTGCACAACTAGGAGTTTTAACTTTGGTTACTCACATTATAAACAACAATAGCACCAGTTCATCAGTAATCACCCAATTACAAAATTCACACAACAACTAAAATTAGTACATGAAGTTAGTTTACTCACCTTATTTCTTTGGTTACAAGGGATCTGAAAACGAATTAAGGCTTGGCTTGTTCAATTACACATCAAAATGCGATTGCCTAAAAAAGCTATATAATATATAGATAAAATTATAAAATTAGCTGAATAGATATTCAATAGATAAAAGACGGTATAAGATACATACCCAAAACATAAAAATAGGAATTTACAGCTAATACTGATTAAATCAATATGGATTCGCTTACCAAAACCCAAATCTAAGATTAGATCCAAAACGCACGAAACAGCCCTAGCTTCGACGGATCGGTTGTGGAGACTGGAGATGGAAGGACTTTCCTTTCTTTGATCGGGTGAGGAGATTGAAGCGAAACGGCCTGCTTTTTTGTGAGGAGAAATGGTTTTGGAGGGGGAGAGATGATAATTTGTGAAGTTGGAGGGAAGCGGTGAAAATTTTGTGAGGAGCGTTACGCGTACATAAGTTGGAAGACCGCTGAATTATTCTAATGAGGAGGGCGTTACAGGTCAAAACAAAATCTAGCAAAGCCTAAATTATAACAGTTCATAATAACGTATTATTAATTAGCTGTAACGACCCGGATTTTTAGCGACTTTGGTTATCGGCATAAGCTCGATGTCGATAACCAAAACATCGAAAAATCCTGGTAATTAGTGAAAGAAATTAGAGGGTGAGGAAAGATAAGATAGAAACTTAGAATAGAAGAAGAAAATGTATATGTATTCAAAGGTGAATAATCAGTTGTATGGTATTGATTATTCGAGTAAGTAGTCTTGTCTGTTTTGACGTTAAATGTTATTCAGTCAAGGTCTGAGAGGTAATTATACCCCAACTTGGTTGATTTCATGATATACCGATAAGTAGCAAGATTCAAGCTCGAAGATCAATGTGGAATAAGAATTAGTTAAATACTGTATTTGGGTTGTCATAACGATGTTTTATACAACATCTGTTTTAACCCAAATATGTGCAAAGCTTGGAAATAGAATAAATGAATATTTTCTAAAATTTAGAAAATAAAAGAAGGCGATATATGGAAATGTTTTCTAAATAACGTATAAGGCCAATATGGTTATTGAAAATATTTGGTTAACAAATATTGATAAAGAAATAGAGAAGAGATTTAATTAATGGAATATTAATTAAAGGTTCCGTGATTGTTGGATGTTTGGATGAACACTTGTTTTATTCGATAGTTAAATCATCGACTATCGAAACACTTGTTTTTATTCGATAGTTAAATCACAGACTATCGAAGTTTTGACCATCGTTGTCAATATGGAGAGACCGGTTGGATTATTATCCGAAGAACCACTCCGTATTGGCAGTAGCGTACGAATCAGATTATATAAAGAAAATCGAAGACGGAGTAGAGTGCAAGGACTTTTTCTATTAATAGAAATAGTGTCTTCAGTTCATCCTGTTCCTGGGTGACTTGTATGGATGAATGTCTGACAGAGTATTTCCAGAATGGTCACGTACATTGATTTCTTCAACCGTACCAAGAGTGGAAGCGGAGAAGGAAACTTCTTTAGCTAACACGTAATGTACTGTTGAGGACGTCAAATCGGTGATTTGATGGATTTGACGATGTGGCATTCGAAGTGAATCTGGTGTGATGATAAAGCGTAGCTTCTAGCCTCATCATCCGGTAAATGACAGAAATCGGGCAGGCAGCATGGCTAAGTCGGTCGCACCGAAGTAGGGTGTATATCACCTGATCTAGAGTTTCATTTACTTCTAAAAATCTATTGTTGATGCTGTCCCATTCGGGAAACGGTTGCTGATCCCAACTGTTGGTGATATACATTCGATACACTCAAGCGAAATGAGTGGTCGGTCATGTGTGGCCGGGTTGCAAGATGTTCTTGTTGAACCCAGTGTATTCCTCTCTAGAGGTACATTAGCGAAAGGTGGTTCCATACCTTGTCATAGTTGGAAATCCATTACCCAATACGTGCTTGCGGTTTTGATTGTATACTATATATGTAGAACGTGAGATGAAAGCGTTTCTGCTAGATGATTATATATATACTGTGGTTGATAGACATTATTATAATATCAAAAGGTTTTTGATATAAAGATATTTTGGATTCTCATAAGGGAAAAACCCGTTCCGTTATGCGGCGTGGTCTTATGAGATATCGTTTACTTGTTCGAACTGTTTTTAAACTGTTTTACTCATACCAGTCCCATGACTGACCCAGAGTTTACTTTGTTGTTTTCCCTAAACTCTTGGGTGCCTAAATTTGTATGGGCAGTCAAGTAGTCAGGATTTTACAGATACTGGAAGAGCTGGAGCAGGAGGCTTCAGGATCATATAGCTATAGTTTATTTCCACTGTGTTGTAAGTATTGTACTCTGATAATGTATTGTATACATAAAATTATTTATTTCAAGGATATGTTATCTATTATATGTTATCCATTCCGCTGTGAGATTCGTGTTACTCTGATGTTGTGTTCTTCTTCTTCTTCTATTCTAAGTTTCTATCTTATCTTTCCTCACCCTCTAATTTCTTTCACTAATTACCAGGATTTTTCGATGTTTTGGTTATCGACATCGAGCTTATGCCGATAACCAAAGTCGCTAAAAATCCGGGTCGTTACAGTCGGTATCAGAGCTTAGGTTAAGAATTACTTGGCTCTGTGGCATGACTCGGTAGAGATAGGGTTAGTAATACCCTAGATTGAGTTTGATTGTATATATATATACGAGAGAGCGTATTTGTTATTTGATATAAAAACTGTTTTATATTGTGTTGACTAGTCTGTTGAGTGGATTATAAATTTTGGTCGAATTGTGGGACGCCACGATGTCGATAGGAGTTTATAAACACTTGAACAGAAGATTGAACACGATATTGTTTTTAAATAGTTAAGTTGATTGTTAGGATTATAATCGAATAAGATTATAAAAACTGGAATAGTTATATATAACCAATGGAATTTGTATATGAAATCAAATATACAAATAAGTTGAATTGAAATTGAATTCCAACCAGAATTCAGAATTTAAAATCCTGGGAGTTTAGGAAAATATTTTTCTAAATGGAGTTTGAAAGAAATAAAGCACTGAACTCATTCAGTAGCTGGGAAATAATTGTGATGATGGTCGCAACATCATCAGTGTTCATTTCCGAGTTTCTAAGTGATGAATTGTTGCCTTAGAAAAGTTTTGATGGAAATTTGTTTGAAAGAAACAAGTTGTTTGAAAATTCAAATGTTTTGAATTTGAGATAGATAAATATATGTATATATTTATATTACTTCAAAGGAATATTGAAATGAGAATTGGAATATAGATTTCAAATAGAAGTAAAATAAAGGAATTTGAATATATATATAATTCAAATAGAAGTGAAATAGAAATTGTATAAGAAAAATTGAAATGGAATTTGAATTCAAAGGAATTCAAATGGATTTGAATAAAGAAAAATCAAATAGAGATTTGA
The DNA here is from genome assembly GCA_030737875.1 of Allium sativum. Lineage (NCBI taxonomy): Eukaryota > Viridiplantae > Streptophyta > Magnoliopsida > Asparagales > Amaryllidaceae > Allium > Allium sativum. The sequence goes on from CM060918.1 coordinate 1,029,209,341, forward strand.
ATATTAGAATTCAAATGAAATTTGGTTAAATAGAATTTCAAAGAGAATAAAGTGGAGGTTGAATATTAGAATTCAAAGAAAATTTAAAGGAGTTTAAATAGAATTTGAATTCAAAGTGAAATAAAAATAGAATTTGAATTCAAAGGATTTCAAATTGAAATTGAACAAAGAAGTTTAAATAGAAACCGAATAAAGGATTTCAAATGGAATTTGAATAAGGGATTTGAAGTGAGTTTTGAATGAAGGATTTCAAATAGAAATTGAAGATAAGAAATTCAAATAGAATTTGAAGATAAGGAATTGAAGTAGAATTCGAATAGAAGAAAATTCAAATAGAAATTGAATATAAAGGGAATTCAAATTTAGAGTTTGAGCAAAGAAATTCAAATGGAAATCGAATATTGTAAATATATAGGATTTGAATATTAGAAGTGAAATAGATCGGGAATATTATGTGAAATGGATTGGATATATATTGAAAATATATCAAAATGGAGTTGAATTTATTATAAACAAAAGGGTAAACGTTTATATTTATAAATATAATTAAAACGAGCTCGTCGTAGCGCGGCAGTTCGTAAATTAGCGACTCGAACTTCAATCGAGTATACAGGACTCAAATTAAGTCGGAATTCTTTGAAACAAGAATGGTCGGGACCGGTTGAATAATAGTTTTCTAATGAAAGAGGAAAATCAGGATTTCGTCGTATAGATTTTGAGTTATGTCAAAATCAAATTTTTAGAAAAGCAGCGCCAGAAACCATTTAAAACCACAATGGTTTATATATATATAAATAAAAGGACTTTTAAAGTAAATAAAATCCGAATGGCCATGAGGAAAATATAGACTTGAGCTATAAAATTAATATGAACTCCAGTGAAGTAAGTGAAATGATTTTTGAAACAAAAATCATATTTTAAATGGTTAAATAGAGTTAACTAAATTGGAGGATAATTAGTTAAAGGAAATTTGAATCGAAATTGGGTTTTTGGATAAGCGAAAGCGATTGAGAATTTATATTCGAAATCGAATATATAACTCGAGTTGAAATTATAATTAGATTAGTTTATAATTAAGTTGACATATATTTGAACAGTTATATTCAAATAAAAAGGGTGAAATCGGCAAAACGGTTAATTAGCAACTAGTTAATGGGAATTTGAATGGTTTGAAATTAAATTTAACTTAAGTAAGTTAAATGGATTGAAATGAATAAATTGAGTAAAATCAATGGGAATGAAATATAAATTGGGTGTGAATAAAGGAAATATATTTGTAAAACCAAATACAAAGGAAGTTATGTGCAAACAAATTGAAAGGGAAATATTTGTAAAAACATTTACAAATAGAATTTAGAAGGGAATATTTGTAAAACATTTACAAATAGATTCAATGGAAATATTTATTTATAGAAAATACAATAGAATGTTATAGATGAGATATTTATTTGTTAAATAAATAGAATTTAATCAAAGGAATATTCAGAAGATGAATAGAAAGTGGAAATCTGTTTTTAACAGATATATAGAAGAGATTAATTTATAAATAACAGTTTATAAATTAAAGTAAATGTTTATCATTCGATAAATGGAATATATAAGTCTGAACTTATATAGAGAAGAGATATTGGTTTTTAACACCGATAGTTTTAAATAGAAGGGGTACACAACACCTGTATAGGTGAAGTAACGTTATTAAAGAGAACATTTATAAAGTGAAGAACCGTTACTAAAAGTAAATCTTTATAAATGAATAAACGCTATCGAATAGGAGTTAATCGAATAGGAGAAGTTGACTGGAGTTAGAGATAATCGATTAGAGTTAGAATAAATCGATTAGAGAAAGAGTTAACCAGATAGAGTTAATTGAACGTAGTTAATCGAACTAGGATTTAATTGAATGTTAGTTATTCAATTAAAGTAGATCGAATATAGTTATTGAGATAGAGTTAGTCAACTATAGTTACTCAGGATAAGTTGCCATTTCGTACGACTGCTAGCGTAATTTGCAGGGCTGCAGATAGCCTAGGCCGGTCGGATGTTTCCTGGGGGAATCAGGCGTAACCATTGTGATCGCTGCGATCTAGAGTCAAGCAAGTGGAGTTAAATCGAATATTAGTTATTCAAATAAAATTAAAGGAGTTATCGATTATTAGTAAATCGGAGGAGTTATCGATTATTTGTTAATCAAAATGAGTTATCGATTATAGTTTAATCGAAAGGAGTTATCGATTAGTTTAATCGAAGTAAGTTACAGAATATTGGTTATTCGAAGGAATTATCGAAATTTAGTTATTCGATGGAGTTAATCAAAAAGAGCTAATCCAATAGAGTAAATTGATAAGAGTAAATTAAATAGAGTAAATCGAATATAGTTATTCGAAGAAAGGTTTTCGAATCTAGTTATTCGAAAGAGTGATTTTCGAATATAGTTATTTGAAGGGAGGAGTTATCGAATAAGGATTTATTCGAAAGAGAGTTACGTAAGGAAATTTGAAATGTTGATTATCAACATAAATTAGTTTTGAAAAGATAAATGGCTTTGTAGCACTTTTTTTCTACCTTAGCAATTTCGAGGACGAAATTATTTTAAGTGGGGAAGATTGTAATGACCCAGACTCTTAGGGGTTAATTTTAAAATATTTAATATGGATTTAAATATTGAATTAAGTAAATAAATCAATTTTTATAGGGAGTTATCGATTTAAAAATCAATTTCAATTTAATATTGAAAATATTAAATTATCAGAATAAGAAATGGATTTAGTTGAATTCAAATTTTTATTTGAATTGAAAACATTTCAAAAATTAATAGGAAATTTTATTTGAATTTATAACGATAATAATATTAATTTATTATCTAAGAAATAAATTGTTTTGAATTTAAATTATATCAACTTAAATTAAAATCTCCTTCAGATGATCGAATCGGACTTCGTGACCTATCCCAGTGTGTCCAGAATGGTGGGTAAACCCTAGAAACGCCAGTTTATGCGTTCGAAAAGGAGTTCAGAATCCAGAGTATTTTAAATAAAATAAAATCGCATCGGTTTAGTTCAAAACTAAAATAACTAAATAAAATTATGTGGATCTCCTTCTTCCAACTAACCCAATGCCGTGATCCCTTTATAACCACCAAATAAAACACTTAAGTGTTCCTTTCTCCTACACAAATGGGAAAACCCGCGTGGCCTCCTTTTCTTCCACCCCTTTCCTTTACTTAAACAACGGACGCCCTCTTCTCTATTTTTATTTATTTCATCTTCGTAAATCCTTAGACTGAAACTCGATCCCTCCATCCAAATCAATAATCGAACTCGAATTCGAAAGCAAGATTTCACGAGACCAAAGACGCGCACAAAACAGGTTGTCACGACTTCAGATGGAAGGGCGATGTCAAGTGGGATTTCGTGGCGTCTATTCAAAGTTTTAGAGGTGGATTTGGGTATCGCGATCTTATCTGGGAGCATCGACGAGGCGGTTACAGGCAGTGCGATGGAGGAAGTTCTAAGCATCGGATGAGGGCAGGCTTCTGGAGGAGGCGGGCGATCTGCGGTTTGAATGAAAAGTAGAAGGATTCGACCTGGGCTTTGCTGTGTATGGGAAAAGGTCGGGCAATTGCAGTTTTGGTGATGAGAAGGATACGCAGTGGTGAAGTGATGTATTGCTGGTATTCGAACGACAGCAGTGAGCTGAAATTGAAATGGGAGAGATTTGTTTTGAATCTGGTGTACAAAGTGAGGGTGAAATCGTGATCTTATTAGCGCAAAAATAATTGGTAAGCAATATTAACTAAATTTCATCGGTTAATTTAGTTTAATTTAAATCAATTTAAAATCTTAATGCGATATATTTAATTCATACAAGGGTCGGAAATCATGAAGTTATTTGGAGTTAATCACAGTGACAGGGATTTAATTTAAATCGAAGGCTATTCGATTTAATTTTAAGTGGGTATTCAGAAAAATAAATCACTGTGAGTAAACCTCACTCACCATTTAATTAGAATTATTTCTAGTTGTTAAAAATAATTGCTATGCTTGTTTGAATATGGTTGGGTTGATTTAAAATATATATTAGTTATTTAGGACTATTATATATATATATATATTGGGTTGATTGATTGGTTGGATTCCCGCAGTTTCATTAGCGGATGCCCGCAGTTTCATAGCGGATTATTACCCTATACGCCCCACGCTATGATAGTGGATGACCTTCATACCGCGATATCCTGCCTCGAAGCAGGATGGGTATTACTATGTTGACTAACGTCTGTGGATGCAGGAAAACAGGTTGGAGGAATCCAACTGGATTCCTCAAAAATATATTATCTGTTGTTGTTTGTTTGATTTCATATATATTCATATATGATGTGTTAAAAATCAAATGACTGAAAATTGGTTGGTTTGATTGTTTAAAATATCCCTAGAGCTTGAATATTGATTTATAAAAATATCGAAAAGAGTATTTGAGATTTAAAAAGTGAATTCTATTTTTATAAATAGAATTTGAATTTTAAATAAGACTATAGAAAATATTTAACTTGTTTGAAGGTATATAAAACAAGTAATCGAATTTATAAAGTTGTTTATAAATGAAAAGATGGGATTTGAATGGAATTTATAAACTTTGTTTATAAATGAAAATATGGGATTTGAATGGAATTTATAAACTTTGTTTATAAATGAAGATATGGGATTTGAATTGAAGTTATAAACGTTGTTTATAAATGAAAATATGGGATTTGAATCGAATTTATAAACGTTGTTTATAAATGGAAAGGTGGGATTTGAATTGAAGTTATAAACGTTGTTTATAAATAATGCAGAGAATTCAAATAGAATTTGAATATGGAAATTCAAATAGACTTTAAACTATAGATTTGAATATAGAAATTCAAATGCACTTTAAACTATAGATTTGAATATAGAAATTCAAATGGACTTTAAACTATAGATTTGAATATAGAAATTCAAATGGACTTTAAACTATAGATTTGAATATAGAAATTCAAATGCACTTTAAACTATAGATTTGAATATAGAAATTCAAATGGACTTTAAACTATAGAATTTGAATAGAAATTCAAATGGACTTTAAACTATAGAATTTGAAAATAGAATTCAAATGAAGTTTAAATCAAAAGAATTCAAATAGAATTGAATTGGAATTTGAATAGAGAAGTCGATAAGGGAACGAGAGTATGAGTATAATTAGAATTTGTTAATATGCAGTTAAAATATATTTGAACATGTCATGTTCAAATATGAAGGTGAAATAGACTGAAAAGTTAAGTAACAGATTTAATTAACAAATTGAGTTAAAACGATTGGTATAGTTAAAATAGATTGGACAGGTATAGACATACAGGAGACAGGTATGGAATAAAGTATAGAAGTGAAATAAATAGAATGCCCGACAAAAAGGTACGTATTTAATTTCCATATGAGATTTTATGCGCCGTATCGGCTAGCCGCTTGGCTTTTTCTTTTTCTTTTTGAGATGAGAAGGACCGGGAAAGCTATTTGAAATTTCCCGATGCTCCCGGTACAAAGGAGGTTATGGCGAATTTTTCCGGGAATTTAAGGAGATAGAATATTTTTAAGATAATTTGATAGTTAGAAATCAAAGTATCGATATATATAAGAAGTCGATAAGGAAACGAACTTAGAAATAGAGTAGTATAATAAAAAAGGAAGTATAAGAATAAAATCTCGTAGGAATAGAAAAAGAAAATGTATATGTATTCAAAGGTGAATAATCAGTTGTATGGTATTGATTATTCGAGTAAGTAGTCTTGTCTGTTTTGACGTTAAATGTTATTCAGTCAAGGTCTGAGAGGTAATTATACCCCAACTTGGTTGATTTCATGATATACCGATAAGTAGCAAGATTCAGGCTCGAAGATCAATGTGGAATAAGAATTAGTTAAATACTGTATTTGGGTTGTCGTAACGATGTTTTATACAACATCTGTTTTAACCCAAATATGTGCAAAGCTTGGAAATAGAATAAATGAATATTTTCTAAAATTTAGAAAATAAAAGAAGGCGATATATGGAAATGTTTTCCAAATAACGTATAAGGCCAATATGGTTATTGAAAATATTTGGTTAACAAATATTGATAAAGAAATAGAGAAGAGATTTAATTAATGGAATATTAATTAAAGGTTCCGTGATTGTTGGATGTTTGGATGAACACTTATTTTATTCGATAGTTAAATCATCGACTATCGAAACACTTGTTTTTATTCGATAGTTAAATCACAGACTATCGAAGTTTTGACCATCGTTGTCAATATGGAGAGACCGGTTGGATTATTATCCGAAGAACCACTCCGTATTGGCAGTAGCGTACGAATCAGATTATATAAAGATAATCGAAGACGGAGTAGAGTGCAAGGACTTTTTCTATTAATAGAAATAGTGTCTTCAGTTCATCCTGTTCCTGGGTGACTTGTATGGATGAATGTCTGACAGAGTATTTCCAGAATGGTCACGTACATTGATTTCTTCAACCGTACCAAGAGTGGAAGCGGAGAAGGAAACTTCTTTAGCTAACACGTAATGTACTATTGAGGACGTCAAATCGGTGATTTGATGGATTTGACGATGTGGCATTCGAAGTGAATCTGGTGTGATGATAAAGCGTAGCTTCTAGCCTCATCATCCGGTAAATGACAGAAATCGGGCAGGCAGCATGGCTAAGTCGGTCGCACCGAAGTAGGGTGTATATCACCTGATCTAGAGTTTCATTTACTTCTAAAAATCTATTGTTGATGCTGTCCCATTCGGGAAACGGTTGATGATCCCAACTGTTGGTGATATACATTCGATACACTCAAGCGAAATGAGTGGTCGGTCATGTGTGGCCGGGTTGCAAGATGTTCTTGTTGAACCCAGTGTATTCCTCTCTAGAGGTACATTAGCGAAAGGTGGTTCCATACCTTTTCATAGTTGGAAATCCATTACCCAATACGTGCTTGCGGTTTTGATTGTATACTATATATGTAGAACGTGAGATGAAAGCGTTTCTGCTAGATGATTATATATATACTGTGGTTGATAGACATTATTATAATATCAAAAGGTTTTTGATATAAAGATATTTTGGATTCTCATAAGGGAAAAACCCGTTCCGTTATGCGGCGTGGTCTTATGAGATATCGTTTACTTGTTCGAACTGTTTTTAAACTGTTTTACTCATACCAGTCCCATGACTGACCCGGAGTTTACTTTGTTGTTTTCCCTAAACTCTTGGGTGCCTAAATTTGTATGGGCAGTCAAGTAGTCAGGATTTTACAGATACTGGAAGAGCTGGAGCAGGAGGCTTCAGGATCATATAGCTATAGTTTATTTCCGCTGTGTTGTAAGTATTGTACTCTGATAATGTATTGTATACATAAAATGATTTATTTCAAGGATATGTTATCTATTATATGTTATCCATTCCGCTGTGAGATTCGTGTTACTCTGATGTTGTGTTCTTCTTCTTCTTCTATTCTAAGTTTCTATCTTATCTTTCCTCACCCTCTAATTTCTTTCACTAATTACCAGGATTTTTCGATGTTTTGGTTATCGACATCGAGCTTATGCCGATAACCAAAGTCGCTAAAAATCCGGGTCGTTACATTAGTGTAACACCCCGAATTTTCTATTAACACTAAAGTTGCTAAAATATTAATAAGTGTGTAAGAGAGGGGATGTATCTAATATGAATATAAAAATATTAATAAGTGTGTAAGAGAGGGGATGTATCTAATATGAATATAAAAATATTAATAAGTGTGTGAGAGAGGGAATGTATCTAATATGTATATAAAAACAATAATAAGTAAAGGGGGATGTATCTAATATGTACATTGTAGAAAATATATATATATTTATGACATGAATAGAAGTTTATTAATATGCTGAGTGTTTGCTGAGTCACTTCTGACTCATTGCTGAGTCAACAAGATAAACCCCATCTTGTCTGAACGGCTGCGGTTATTTCTAGGTTAAATCTAATGGCCTAAATGAATTCTAAAATCTATAAATAAGTGGGTAGACCCTAGACCTAAATCACTTGTAAAATTAGAGAAGCTACCGTCATGCTGCTGCCATGGAGTTCAGCATAGCCGTCACAAACTAAGAAGAGGAAGCCTAATCATCTACAACTAAATCTACACAAATCAAATCAAAAGATCTCTCTTTCTCTAATTCTTTTCTTTTGTTGGTGAGTATGATGATTCTCACAAGACTATTACAAACTAATTTGACTCAGTTATGAATGGATCACAAGAAAGTGATGTGATTTGTAATTGTAAATTCTATATATTGTGGATCTCTTATTATGTTATTATGTTGTCGTATGATGTAAATTATATATGCTATGTCATGCTATGTTGTAAATTCTCTTATGCTATGTCGTGCTATGTTGAGAATCATGTCAAGCTATGTTATACTATCATACTATGCCATGTTATAAATCATGCTATATTATGTTGAAAAATCATGATGTTGTTGGATCATGCTTAAAGTTATGTTTTTTTTTCTTAATTTAAATGGATCTTGTTTATGGGAATTTGCCTATTAGGTTAGGTGTACCCATAAACTTGAATCTATAATTAAATAAAACTTGATTATGGGAATTTGCCTATTGAGTTAGGTGTACCCATATAAAACCATGTTGTTAAAAAATTAGATGATGTTGATTGACACATGTTCATATGTAAGTTTATGAAAATTGATTGAGATCATATTAGGTGAATTTTGAACAAGTTGACACCTTTAGATCCATGACATGTATAATCTATGCAAGTTGGACATATGCAAGTTTCACCCCTTATTATGATTCATTTGGTCACATATACATGTTGTTATTATGATAATCTCTTTTATGCTATGAGTTAGGCTATTCGAGTCTAACATATATTTTGCGAATAAACGTTCAAACGTGGGGTAGGGGTAATATTAGGAATTAATAAATTGGGTGCAATTTTGTAAGATGTTGCATACCATGAATGAATGTCCATAATTGAGTCAATTATGGACATTGTTAAAAATTGGAAGTAATTAATAATTCAAGTAGGGAATTATTAAAATTGGGGGAAAGTGGATTATTATTAATAATCAATGCTTAGGACACGAGGTTGGACCCGTTTGTGATGTAAACCTGCCCGGACCCGCCCGGCAAATCCATTAGTCACAAATGTCGGCCCAATATGAGAGGTCCTAGGCCCAAACTAAAGCATAACAGTTGTAAAGACACGAGGTTAGACTCTTTTATGGTGTAAGACTGCCCGGACCCGCCCGGCAAATCCAGCTGCCATAAATGCCAGTCTAATGTGAGAGGTCTTTATAAGGTTATGGCCTTAATGAACTAAGAAATACTTAACCAGATAATCATGTAAGGTGGGACATGGGGGTTAAGTAGGTGCCTTGGGTGGCATGAGGAATCTGGTGGTTGCCTTTAGAGGCATTTGAAATACGATTAGACTTAACCAAACACACATGTAAATGAACATGACTAAGTGGGTTAAGTGGGATGGACTAATGGGGACAAGCTTAGGTGGAATGCTTGTGGTAAATAGTGGGGGCCCATTTCAACCAATATCCCAAAACGTATCTTTGTGGGCTCCACCCAAGTCGAGGACGGGACACGCATACTGGGTTTGACTATAAGAGGCCAAAACAGGGAGCGGTGGCAATGCAAGTCCAACGGGTTTCATATGCGTGTGTGGACCCGGGCTGGTAGGTAAGACGTTGTTGCATCGTGTAGGTATAAGCCGTGCATGTCCGCTGTATCAGGTTGCCACTTTAGGGGAGTGATACACCCCACTGTGGGGCCAGCACGGGTATCTACGAGTTAGGGAGCCGATCGAATAATGGGAAGTAGGGTACACCTAGTGGAGATAGGGGCAGGCGGCACCTATGTAGTCAGCTAGGGGTACGTAAAGCCATTGGGAAAGTTTCTAAGTGAAGCTAAGTGGGATGAATCTTTAGGGTGACTGGTGTGGTGCAGTATAGTGTTTATCCTTTAGTATTTAGGAGCGCCTATAACGTTGCCTTTAGCGATTGTCTATGTCCTTAATCTGCTCTTCATAGACATTTTCTTGTTTTCCAGCTTATGCCTTAGTCCAGTTATTTTGGTAATAGTATTGTAGAATTATCATATTCACCAGACTTTATGTCTGACCCCCTCTTTTCCATCCTTTTTCTCCCTTCAGGTCCGCAGGTTGGGCCAAGTTCTAGTGGAGTCTAGTTGGATCGCTTATCTTCTGGAAAGCTTGGACTGCTGAAGTAAAGTCCAGCTTGTTATCTTTCTTTTTAAGGGCTATTCATGTAATGGGATTATGTACTTGTTTTATCAAGATAGATATTGTACTTGACATTGAATATGGTGTTATGATGTAATCAAACATGTTTTGACTTCTGCTACAATGAAATAAAGTTTTTGAATTTCCAAGTACTATTTTATATCTGTCTTGTTGTAATTTTACTGTTCTATATTCACTTAAAACCTCCATGGAAGTTAATGCATTCCCTTTGTGAGTGACATTAATGGACGTGGGGTGTTACACGTGGTATCAGAGCATAAGGTTACCAAAACAGATAAAAAAAATTTTAGAAAAATATTTTTTTTCTCTAAAGTATTTTTGGAAGAAGTGCTTTCAAAAAAAAAAACATGTTATTTAAAGAGAGTTTTTATGAAAAACATAATCCCAAATAGCCATATCCTTATCTTTATCTTTCGAATTCTCCATTTTGAATCTTTCCTTTTTCGTTTCAGCATGGCTGAAGATCTTAATCTCCCAGAAGGTGTGACGATTCCAGGGTGGTTTAGGAGATACTTGGAGGCTAGGGCCACCACTGCAGGCCCAGCGGATACTCCTCCACCCCTAGTTGCACCCATTCCTCCTCCTCCTCCTCCTCCTCGTGTTGACACTTTTGCAAAGACGTGCAAGGAATTCAAGGCTATGGGAGGAAAAACTTTTCAAGGGACTGAGACGTTTGTGGAGGCCAGAGATTGGCTTAAGGAGACTGAGGAATTGTTGGATATCTTTGAAGTGGAAGATGGGAGGAAAGTCCGTTTAGCTGCTTGGTTAATGAAGGGAGAGGCCTCGTTTTGGTGGGAGGTCACTAACGGGGAACGTCCAGTTGATTCATGGGCGGATTTCAGACGAAGGTTTGAGGCAAAGTTTCTTTCAAGGGCAGAGGAGAACTTAAATATGGAAAAATTCCTGGCACTAAAGCAAGGGAGCTCATCAGTAAAGGAATATGTCAATAAATTTAATCAGTTAGCAAGGTTTGGCTTGGAGTTGGTGAACACGCCAGAGAAGAAAGCTTTGAGGTTCGTTAGAGGCTTGAATGAACCGTTGCAAGGGTTGGCTATGACCCACATCCCTATGGGAGCCACCTTTGAAAAGCTAGTAGAAATGGCACTTATGCATGAGGATAAGGCAGTTGAAAAGAAAGGGGATCAGAAGAAACCCCAATAGCAAAATAAGAAGGGTGGTAAAAAAAATAATGGCAAAGGGAAGAAGAAATGCTTCAATTGTGGGACGCCTGGCCATCTCAGCAAAGATTGTAGAAAGAAAAAGAAGACTGGTTGTTTTCATTGTGGAGATGCGGGACATTTAGTGAAGGACTGTCCAAAGAAGGGGCAGAGGGCAGGGTCTACCTCGGGAGGACAGGTGCAGGCTCTTATGGCACCAGGGCAGGCAAGGGGGCAAGTTCAGGCTATTGCGGCCCCACCGCTGCAAGAAAGAGGTAGAACAATTTCTGTTGAAAGCTTAGTTTTTCTGTTTGATCATCCTGTCCGTACCTTATTCGATTCTGGCGCATCTCATTCGTTTATCTCTACATCATTAGTTGAATCACTGCACTTGAACACCAGTTTAGTAGAGGATCCCTTGGTCGTTTCAAATCCAATTGGGGGTTCGGCTCATTTGACCATGATATGTTTGGATTTGAAAATCTCTATACTTAGCGTTGAATTTAGATGTGATGCTTATGTATTGGGCTTCACGGGCTATGGGCTAATTTTAGGAATGGATTGGTTGTCTAGAAATAGGGCCATTCTTGATTGTGAAAGGAGAGTAGTTAGGCTTGTGACTCGCCTTGGTAATGCTCTCGACATCTTTTGTAATCCCATAAATTCCGTTATGCTAAGTTATCTTGAATCGCTTGACGCGTCTGTAGAGAACTTGCGATCGGTAGAAGTGGTCCGGGAATATTCGGATGTGTTTGAGGAGGTGAAGGGCTTACCTCCAAAGCGGGAGATAGACTTTCGAATTTATCTTGTGGATAATGCTAAACCCGTATCTTTGCCAGTGCGCCACATGGCTCCTCGTGAAAGGAGGGAACTCAATAAGCAAGTAAAGGAGTTGCTTGAGAAGGGGTTCATAAGACGTAGTATATCGGAGTGGGGTGCTCCAGTAGTTTTTGCCACAAAGGCGGATGGGTCTCTTAGACTTTGTATGGACTATAGAGAACTAAACAAGCTTACTAAAAAGAACCGACACCCACTGCTGAGGATTGACGATCTCTTTGATCAGTTAGTTGGCGCCTCAGTGTTTTCGCAGTTGGACTTAGCCACTGGCTTTCATCAACTGAGAGTGGCTGAGGATAGTATAGATAAGACTGCTTTTAGGACTCCTGACGGATTCTATGAATGGCTAGTGATGCCCTTTGGTTTGACAAACGCCCCTGCATATTTTGTTGATTTGATGAGTAGGGTGTTTAGGGAATACCTTAACAAATTCGTGGTAGTCTTTGTGGATGACATCTTAGTCTTTTCTAAGAATAAAGAAGAGCACTCCCTACATCTTAGGGAAGTGTTGGAAACCCTTCGAGCGCATAACCTTAAGGCAAAATTTTCTAAGTGTCACTTCTGGAGGAAGGAAGTACGGTTCTTAGGGCACGTGGTTTCCAAAGAAGGGATAGCAGTGGATCCCGCAAAGGTGGTGGCCATCCAAGATTGGAAGGTCCCTAAAAATGCAACCGAAGTAAGAAGTTTCTTGGGGTTGGCTGGCTATTATAGGAAGTTTATCAAAGACTTCGCAAAAATATCAGCTCCATTAACACGGTTAACGAAGAAGAACCTGGTTTTTACGTGGGACAAAGATTGCGATGATGCGTTCCAACGTTTAAAGAGAGCCTTAACTTCAGCCCCAGTCTTAGTGCTGCCAGACGGGAATAAACCGTTTACCATCTATACTGATGCTTGTGGGACGGGACTTGGCGCGGTCCTCATGCAAGAGGGAAGAGTAATAGCCTATGGTGGAAGGCAGTTGAGGGTTCATGAAAAGAATTACCCCACGCATGACTTAGAGCTAGCCGCAATTGTTTTCGCGCTTAAGTCTTGGCGTCACTATCTTCTTGGTGAGAAATTCGAACTGTTCACTGACCACAAATCATTAAAATACTTATTCTCTCAAAAGGATTTGAATTTAAGGCAGCAACGGTGGATGGAATTCTTAGCCTCCTACGATTTTGAAATAGCATATACCCCGGGCAAGGGTAACGTGGTGGCAGATGCCTTAAGTAGGAAAAGGTTGTCCTTGAGTCCGTTGTTTGTTGAACGACAAAGCTTAGAATTCATCTCTATGTTTGACTTTAGACCCTCCGTTGACTTAGTACCCGGTCTGTTAGCATCCTTGGAGGTTAGACCTACACTTCTAGGACGGGTTGGTGAGGCACAGCAAGACGACCCACAGTTGGTTGAGATAGTAGAAAAGCTCAAAGGGGGGGAGTCGTCAAGCCATCTTCGTAGGTATACCCTAGACGATAAGGGTTGGTTACGAAGGGATAATAGACTTTGTGTACCACAAGACGAAGACTTAAGGAAGGCCATTCTTGATGATGCTCATCGCTCAAAAATGACCATTCATCCCGGCGGGGATAAGATGTACAAAGATATGAAGCGGGTTTTCTTTTGGGCCGGTATGAAAAAGGATGTGGCCGAGTACGTCGCTAGATGCTTGGTGTGCCAACGAGTTAAAGCAGAACAAAAGAAACCCGGTGGGTTGCTTCACCCATTAGAAGTTCCACTATGGAAATGGGAAAGCATCTCAATGGATTTTGTGGATGGATTACCAAGATCAAGGAAGGGTAACACGGGGATTTGGGTTATAGTAGATAGACTTACTAAAAGCGCCCATTTTATTCCCGTGAAAAGTAAGAGGACTGCTCCGTGGTTGGCTTCTGTATACATTAAGGAGATAGTTCGTTTGCACGGTATTCCTTCTAGTATAGTAAGCGACCGTGACCCCATCTTTACTAGCGAATTTTGGAAGAGTTTACAAGAGGTGGTAGGGACTCAGCTATGTTTGAGCACCGCATATCATCCTCAGACAGACGTCCAGACCGAGAGGGTGAATCGCATTCTAGAGGATCTTTTAAGGCTTTGTATCCTAGACTTTGGGGGTACATGGGAAGAGCACCTTCCGTTAGTAGAATTCGCATATAATAATAGCTTTCAGTCTAGTATTGGCATGGCACCTTTCGAAGCTCTTTATGGAAGGCCTTGTCGTTCGCCTACATGTTGGTGGGAATCTACCGATAAAATCCTACTTGGGCCCGATATGGTTAGGGAAACCTCGGAGAAGATTGAGTTGATTCGAAGGAGGATGAAAGCAGCACAAGATAGGCAAAAATCGTATGCTGATAAGAGGAGGACAGATCTTGAGTTTGACATTGGGGACATGGTTTTTATCAAAGTATCTCCGTTACAGAATGTTTTTCGCTTTGGGTCCGTGGGGAAATTAGCACCAAGGTTTGTAGGGCCGTTTCCTGTAAAAAAACAGGATTGGGAAGATGGCATATAGGGTGGAGTTGCCTGAGAAACTTAGTGGAGTACACGACGTATTCCATGTATCACATTTGAGGAAGTGTTTGCACAAGACCGCGGAGGTGGTAGAGCCGAGCTTGCTTAAAGAGGTGGAAATAGAGCGTGATGCAACAATTAGACGAGCTCCTACATGCATTCTTGGGTCGGAGATCAAAAAGTTGAGGAATCGAGAGGTCAGACTGGTTAAAGTGCAATGGGGAGATGATGAGAGCAACGCAACTTGGGAGACAGAAGAGAAGATGCGTTCGTTGTACCCTTTTCTTTTTGAGGGTATGTCTTTTAATTTCTCCTTTATCGCTTAGCTTATCTTATCTTATCTTTAGTATGTCCTCTCATTAGTATCTTTGACCTTTAGTTAGGATAATCCTATGGTTGAAACATGTGTTTGAGACATGTTATGTATGATGGATGCAAAATGGATGCAAGTGTTTGCTAGTGGTTGCTCGTGGATGCATATATACACACACTTTAGGCACTAGATCGGCTCAGTCACTTCATATTGCATATATATGGATGTATTTAGTATAATGGATGTATAATGGTTGTACCATCATATGGATGCTGCATTCGGTTGAATGGGTGTGCACGCATATAGAAGTAGTATGTAAGCAATTAGGATCTTTTGCATACATAATGGATTCATGACACTTACATAATTTGCATTAAGGAGGTCAACTGAATCAGTAGACCGCCTGATTTCGCATTAGGTAAGGACATGTACACACACTTGCATATGATCATAAAGCATTAGAAGTCTTTTAAGGACAATGGATGCCTGTGTATGATGGATGAGTAGATGGACGTTTGGATGGTAGGATATACATTCTTCCAGACTTGAAGATTTCGAGGACGAAATCCTAAAAGGAGGGGAGAATGTAACACCCCGAATTTTCTATTAACACTAAAGTTGCTAAAATATTAATAAGTGTGTAAGAGAGGGGATGTATCTAATATGAATATAAAAATATTAATAAGTGTGTAAGAGAGGGGATGTATCTAATATGAATATAAAAATATTAATAAGTGTGTGAGAGAGGGAATGTATCTAATATGTATATAAAAACAATAATAAGTAAAGGGGGATGTATCTAATATGTACATTGTAGAAAATATATATATATTTATGACATGAATAGAAGTTTATTAATATGCTGAGTGTTTGCTGAGTCACTTCTGACTCATTGCTGAGTCAACAAGATAAACCCCATCTTGTCTGAACGGCTGCGGTTATTTCTAGGTTAAATCTAATGGCCTAAATGAATTCTAAAATATATAAATAAGTGGGTAGACCCTAGACCTAAATCACTTGTAAAATTAGAGAAGCTACCGTCATGCTGCTGCCATGGAGTTCAGCATAGCCGTCACAAACTAAGAAGAGGAAGCCTAATCATCTACAACTAAATCTACACAAATCAAATCAAATGATCTCTCTTTCTCTAATTCTTTTCTTTTGTTGGTGAGTATGATGATTCTCACAAGACTATTACAAACTAATTTGACTCAGTTATGAATGGATCACAAGAAAGTGATGTGATTTGTAATTGTAAATTCTATATATTGTGGATCTCTTATTATGTTATTATGTTGTCGTATGATGTAAATTATATATGCTATGTCATGCTATGTTGTAAATTCTCTTATGCTATGTCGTGCTATGTTGAGAATCATGTCAAGCTATGTTATACTATCATACTATGCCATGTTATAAATCATGCTATATTATGTTGAAAAATCATGATGTTGTTGGATCATGCTTAAAGTTATGTTTTTTTTTCTTAATTTAAATGGATCTTGTTTATGGGAATTTGCCTATTAGGTTAGGTGTACCCATAAACTTGAAACTATAATTAAATAAAACTTGATTATGGGAATTTGCCTATTGAGTTAGGTGTACCCATATAAAACCATGTTGTTAAAAAATTAGATGATGTTGATTCACACATGTTCATATGTAAGTTTATGAAAATTGATTGAGATCATATTAGGTGAATTTTGAACAAGTTGACACCTTTAGATCCATGACATGTATAATCTATGCAAGTTGGACATATGCAAGTTTCACCCCTTATTATGATTCATTTGGTCACATATACATGTTGTTATTATGATAATCTCTTTTATGCTATGAGTTAGGCTATTCGAGTCTAACATATATTTTGCGAATAAACGTTCAAACGTGGGGTAGGGGTAATATTAGGAATTAATAAATTGGGTGCAATTTTGTAAGATGTTGCATACCATGAATGAATGTCCATAATTGAGTCAATTATGGACATTGTTAAAAATTGGAAGTAATTAATAATTCAAGTAGGGAATTATTAAAATTAGGGGAAAGTGGATTATTATTAATAATCAATGCTTAGGACACGAGGTTGGACCCGTTTGTGATGTAAACCTGCCCGGACCCGCCCGGCAAATCCAGTAGTCACAAATGTCGGCCCAATGTGAGAGGTCCTAGGCCCAAACTAAAGCATAACAGTTGTAAAGACACGAGGTTAGACTCTTTTATGGTGTAAGACTGCCCGGACCCGCCCGGCAAATCCAGCTGCCATAAATGCCAGTCTAATGTGAGAGGTCTTTATGAGGTTATGGCCTTAATGAACTAAGAAATACTTAACCAGATAATCATGTAAGGTGGGACATGGGGGTTAAGTAGGTGCCTTGGGTGGCATGAGGAATCTGGTGGTTGCCTTTAGAGGCATTTGAAATACGATTAGACTTAACCAAACACACATGTAAATGAACATGACTAAGTGGGTTAAGTGGGATGGACTAATGGGGACAAGCTTAGGTGGAATGCTTGTGGTAAATAGTGGGGGCCCATTTCAACCAATATCCCAAAACGTATCTTTGTGGGCTCGACCCAAGTCGAGGACGGGACACGCATACTGGGTTTGACTATAAGAGGCCAAAACAGGGAGCGGTGGCAACGCAAGTCCAACGGGTTTCATATGCGTGTGTGGACCCGGGCTGGTAGGTAAGACGTTGTTGCATCGTGTAGGTATAAGCCGTGCATGTCCGCTGTATCAGGTTGCCACTTTAGGGGAGTGATACACCCCACTGTGGGGCTAGCACGGGTATCTACGAGTTAGGGAGCCGATCGAATAATGGGAAGTAGGGTACACCTAGTGGAGATAAGGGCAGGCGGCACCTATGTAGTCAGCTAGGGGTACGTAAAGCCATTGGGAAAGTTTCTAAGTGAAGCTAAGTGGGATGAATCTTTAGGGTGACTGGTGTGGTGCAGTATAGTGTTTATCCTTTAGTATTTAGGAGCGCCTATAACGTTGCCTTTAGCGATTGTCTATGTCCTTAATCTGCTCTTCATAGACATTTTCTTGTTTTCCAGCTTATGCCTTAGTCCAGTTATTTTGGTAATAGTATTGTAGAATTATCATATTCACCAGACTTTATGTCTGACCCCCTCTTTTCCATCCTTTTTCTCCCTTCAGGTCCGCAGGTTGGGCCAAGTTCTAGTGGAGTCTAGTTGGATCGCTTATCTTCTGGAAAGCTTGGACTGCTGAAGTAAAGTCCAGCTTGTTATCTTTCTTTTTAAGGGCTATTCATGTAATGGGATTATGTACTTGTTTTATCAAGATAGATATTGTACTTGACATTGAATATGGTGTTATGATGTAATCAAACATGTTTTGACTTCTGCTACAATGAAATAAAGTTTTTGAATTTCCAAGTACTATTTTATATCTGTCTTGTTGTAATTTTACTGTTCTATATTCACTTAAAACCTCCATGGAAGTTAATGCATTCCCTTTGTGAGTGACATTAATGGACGTGGGGTGTTACAATTAGCGTTATTAATATCATATCTTGTTGTAGTGGGACGATCTCTTGCCCTGATTCACAGATGGAAATCCAACTTCCAATACGTGACATTTGCGGTTTTGATTGTAGAGCCTTGTATTGGCGATATGATATATCGTACCCATGCCGTCTTGGATTGATACATTTGTATTTGAAATTGTTTTGACACTATACACTTATAGTAATAGTAAAATATGAAATTTCACGTACCAAGCATTTTTGGCTATTATAAGGTAAAAACTCTATCCTTTGGCTTGCGTTGCATTGTGTGATGGGACCTGAGTCTCATAATAGCTTCATTGTTATTTATTTAGCATTGCGCTGTTGTTTTTATGCACTGGTATTCCTGGGAGTAAACCCGTTCCGTGTTATAGGGCGTGGTCCCTTGATTTACCTTTCTTTAAAACCAAGATAATAACTGTTTTAGTTCTCACACTAGTCACATGACTTACCTGGAGTTTATTGTTTTAACATAAACTCTTGGTGCCCCTATTTTTTACATTGGCAGCTAGTAGTTTTGGTTTTGCAGATTTATATTCACAGGATCCTGGTTTACAGCTGGAATGATATTCGGAAATCTCTGTATCAGTATATTCCTTTCAGTTGTGTTTTGTATTATTTTCCGCTGCATTGTAAATTGTAAATCTCTGATATTTTTCTGATGTATAATATTTATTTATACTCTGTATATTCTTGTACTCTGATGTAAATTGTTGTAATAAGCAATGAAATGTTCTTCTATTCGTGCTTTGATTCATCGTGTTCTTAAACCAAATCAAGCTTTCCTTCATGGGGAATTTCAGGTCGTTATAATTTGCCATTTAATTGCCAGTTAAAAAAGCCGACATATGATAACTAGTAAATTTATACGATATTGAACTGTTTGGATGTATTGATATGATGTATGGCTTGAATATGATATGTTTGATATCTTGATGTTTGATTGTACGAAGTTACTCGTCATTCACCTTGATTATATATAACAATTGTTTGTATTGATTAATCCCAAACATTTACCCTAGATGTTACTAGCATCGAATAAACCTAGGATTAATCATTAAAATGAGTTAAGAACGTAGGTTGAAATGATAAATACTTGTGACCTTGATTTGGATTGAAATGATATATTTCCTTTCCCAAAATACTAAAATTAAATTTAAAGTATTACTTGGCCATAAGATAGAAAATTATATACGGACACCAGTTGGTTAAATAAAAAAAATTTAACCCTTAATTTTGGAATATTATTTTAAAGACAAAATAAATGATATTATTGAACGATTTTCTTTAAATTTGAACCTTGAGCTTTGAAATTTAAAACATCAATGAATTCGTAAATGTGGATAACTGAAGTTAAAAACTGAATCGAATATGAACTAAATTTATCGAAATTGAATAGTTTACCCATCTTTGATATTTACTTTAAATTATCTTGATTTATAGTAATAATTGAATTGCGAACTAGAAATTTTTATAAATGAATAATTCAAAGTGAGAATTATAATTGAAATTCAATTATTTGAATCGAATTATTAAATCGAATTGTTTGAGATTGAAATATTGAATCGAATTGAAATATAAATGAGAAGTCAAATCCTTTGAATTAAGATATTAAAATTTAGTAGAATTAAATGTAAACTGGAATATGATTTCTAGTTTGGTTAAATTTTGAAGAAACGATTCTAATTCCAACTATAGTATTTTAAACGATTTTATAAAATATTTTTATAATAATTACTTTTCTTTATAAACTATTTACCTTATAACTATTTTATTTTTATTAATTATTTTAAATAAACCATTTTAATAATTAAATATTTATTTTATAAACTATTTTATATTTTAACTATAGTTTTTACTAAATCTGAAAATTCTATTTTTAAATACAAATTATTTTTTTCCAAACTATTTTAATTATATATCTAAACTATTTTAAATACATTTTTAACTATTTTAATATTCAAATTATTTTAAAGTTGTGATTGTTCCAAGATTTTAAGTTTGGTTTTAAATGGAGATTTTATTATGAATATTCTATCTCGACTTTTGAAATGAGTTTTAAGGCAAAATATGATATTTTGATATGAAGTATGAACATCTTTGAAATGTAAAAGAGCTGACTGGTGTGAAAAATGAAACGTTAGGTAGTTAAAGAGACCGAGATCGGATATTGTTATACTCTCTGCCAATACCGAAAACCAATTTAACAACTGTGTACGCGGTGGATTTCCAGAATGAAGTAGGTTGAGTTGGAGGCGATTACTGCATTTGAAGAAAGGGAACGATGATGGATGTCCATGACCTACGCGTCATAATTAAAATGACTAAAACAGGGCTATACCGAACCAAATGGGGTTAGCTGCCTCCATCGGTGTAACAACCCGGAAAATTAGAACCAATTTAAAATTTTTAATTAGGCTATTTCAGTGGATTTTGAATATTTAAAACAAATTATTTTAAATAATAACGACGAAAAGGCTATTTGAAAATAAATCTATCTATTTTAATTATAAGCAAGGCCTGAAATGGCGCGGCAATTTCAAAATTTGAATTCAAACTTTGACTGACTATACCGGGTGCAAAATAAAACGGGTTTTAGTGAAACCAAAAATATTTAAATCTGTTTATGAATATCTTTCTAATGAATCTGAAAAATTGAAATTTCATAATGGGAATCAAAAGTTATGGCCAAATGAATTTTCAGAAAGGTCGCTATGGAGTTAATATAGCCCGTGAAAATAGCCATTTTGCAAACGACCTCCATTTTCGACGAAACCAATTTTGTTGGATCCGGGATGTCAAATTATTTCTAGGTTTCAAATTCCATAATTTTTGAAGTTAATATGCAAGCGTGGCAAAGGAAAATGTGTTTGGTTGATTTCAGTCAAATAGGATCGACCAGAAAATGGCCATTTTTCAAACGGTCTCAGAATTCGAAGAAACTAGTTTTGTTGGGACCGTATCGTCAAAACATAGCTAGATTTATTTCTTTAGAATTTTTGGGATCAGTTTGTGGCCCCGACAAATTGAAATATACGTTCAAAGCAAATATTGAATGTTTTATATTTTAATTTGAAGAAAAACTGACTGAAACAGTCGAATGGGCCTAAGAAACATATTCCATTGTGTTCGGAATGAGGGTATTTAGCTAGGGGCGACAGTCGTTGGGTTTGGTTTGGAGTTCGTATGGAGCGAGGGGTATTTTCGGATTTAAAGAAATTTAAAATAATTATAAATTCCACGGGCCAATCACATTTCTCCTTCCTTTCCGCGTTGACCAAAAACCCACTTCATCTTCTAAATCCGACGACGGAAAACCACTTGCACCTTCTCTCCTCTTTTTCTCTCCAATCTCACCACGAAACTGAGTGCTCCAGTTGAGAAATTTATAGATCTCCTCTCAAGCTTCCCATCCATATAAACTTCACCTGTTATCGTTGAGTATTGAGCTCGAATCACCTCCGTGAATGCTGGGTGTTTGGACCGCCGCCGTGACCTCTGGGGACCACCGAAGTGGACCCCACCACGGTGCCGTGAAGCCCCTTCCAAGCTCTACGACGCTGTATAACCCGATCTATGCAGCTTCACGGATTCAACGAAAATCGATGACCAAGTTTTGAACAGGTTTTGAAAGGTAACGGCTGAACTATTTTAAACTGATTATAGCACTTTAAAGCGCTACAGTTTATGATTTTACAATAAAAATCATATCTTTTTGCTATGTTGCCGAAATCCAGTGAAACAAGAGACATTGGACTCGTGTGGAAGTCCTCTACATTTTAGAAGAGACCGGATATTTTTCTGAGCCTTCTACAATTTTTGGAGGAGTGGAGCCTAATGTGAGATTTCTAAATTATAAACGATATGGAATGACGATGTATAAATTGTACGGTCGATGTATGAGTTATATAAGCATCGTACACCTCATGTATAAGCGTTGTATAAGTTATATATGCGTTGTAAAAATTATATATGCGTTGAAATGATATTGAAATATATTGAAATGAAATCAAAATATATTTATATACGTATACACACACACACACACACAACCCTCGTCCACAGACCATAGACGATATATATTGGTTGTGATATTGTTTGGATTTGGTTGATGTGAAATTTGGTGAATATCATGAATGGTTGATTGGAAATGATTGATTGTGGTTGAAATCCCAATAGGATTAGTATATGGGAAAATTCGTCTACGCACGAACTAGATATTGAAAACCCCATTATCAAAAGCTGCGAGGCGAGTCGTACTAGAGACGATGCCGGTTTTAACTACCCTGTCGTTATGCTGCCGAAATTTTCTGAAATATTCCTATGTTTGATTTATATTCATGTATTAAAATATATTCATGTGTTGGAAAATATTCGTTTTTGAAATAAAATAGTTTGAACGATAAAAATAACATTTTTGTTAAATGTATGGAATAAAATGGTTTGAACGATAAAATAACATTTTTATCAAATGTATGGAATAAAATGGTTTGAACGATAAAAATAATTTTTTTATCGAATGTTTGAAACAAATTGCTTTAAAAATAAAAATCACATTTTTATAATATATATAAATCGCTAAAAATCTTCATTTTTGAAGTAAATTGTTTTTTTTTCAATAAAAATACATTTATATCATCTATATGAAGTATATAAAATAATCGTGTTTGAAATAAATTGTTTTGGCAATAAAAATCACATTTTTACTACATATACGAATTGTTAAAAATAGTCATATGTTGAAATAAATATCGGTTTGAAAAAATATCATTTTTATCACCTATATGAGTTGAAAAGGTTTTTGGAATTGTAGAATGGATTATATTTATATATATAAATATAACTAAAATAAATCGAATAACGAAGCTGCAGTTCGTATTTCAAAACCGTGATTTCAAATGATTGTACAGGGAGATCCGACCGTCGGATTTTCCCGAAACTGAAACCATTGGGTTCACTTTGGAAATATCTTTCCAACGATACCAACTTTGCAAAGATCCAACGGTTGGATTTTCTGGAATGTTTAATTCAAATCTAAATGAAAACAGTGCTAGAATGAATTATATATATATATAATTAAAATAAATCGAATAACGACGCTGCAATTCGTATTTTGAAATCTAACTTCAAACGATTGTACCGGGCGATCCGACCATCGGATTTTCCCAAAACTGGAACCGTTGGGTCCGCTTTGAAAAGATCTTTCTAATGATATAAAATTTGTAAAGATCCAACGGTTAGATTTTCAGATATGTGTAAATCAAAATTTTCTCTTCCCTTAGAAAAATATAACCAAACCGGTTCAAACGTTTCTTGTTTCACAGAAATCCGACTTATATCGGATTATGTATATTCAGTTAAAGTTCAAATCGAAAATTTCGAACTACCGCGGCGTTTCGAGCTCGTTTTAATTAATTTATAAATATATATATATATATGATTTCCAATTTAAATAAATAAATTCGATTAAAAATCCATTATATTCCCAATATAATATATAAACTGATTTAAATATTATATTTTAAATGGTAGAAAATTCTGTGACATTACAATATACGTGAATTATTTGAAAAGGCCGAGATAATTTTCATTTCAAATAATTGATCGACGGTTAGAAGTCGAAGATATGAAGATGGTGCAAGATCGATGATCTTCAGGTCGAATGGATGGCTATTGATGCCTTTGATGGGAGTTGCTGCCCTGAATGGGTTACAGTGGTGGTTGTCCGGACGTACTTTTTGATCGTTCGGATGTGCGAGGAATAAAGATCCTCCGGTTTCATTTAGACCCAGAACGGACTTGTAAATGGATGTGTGTCTGATGTTGTATATTGACAACTTGGCATACAAAGTTGTTGTGATCAAAGCTTTTGTTGAAAAGCGAGCTTTATGGTTGATAATCAAAGCACGGCTTTAAATAGCTAGCTTTGTGTCAGCGTTTTACATGCCCTGGCATTTTACTTATGCAGATGATGGATAGCGAGGCACCTTGGTTAGATCGGATGATCCGGGTCCGATGATTTGGTCGGTATATGACCAGTTGACGCCCCATAGGGCGGGGAAACACATTGCTCAGGCATTTTAATCCACTTCGTGTGGACCGACCCTGTGGTTCCTAAGGGTCGATGCGTTCTGATCCTGAGACACGGGCTAGAGCGTCTCGAATTCGGTAAGGACGATCCCTTTCCGTGGTTCATGATGGAAATCCAAATTCCAAATACGACATCGTGTGGTTTGGATTGTATACCTATATATGGCGACATGATATATGGTACCCATGCCGTCTATGATTGATACTTATGACTGAAATTGTTTTGAAACATATAAACAATAGTGATAATATCAAATGCTTTTGTTTTATTTGTATCAAGCATATTTTAGCCATTATTAGGTAAAACTCTATCCTTCGGTGTGCGTCGCATTGTGTGATGGGAACTGAGTCTTATAATGGCTTCATTTTTATAAAAAGCATTGCGATGTTTTAAAAGATTTACTTGTTTTAAAGCACTGGCAATCCAATGGAGTAAACCCGTTCCGCGTTAGTGGCATGATCCTGTGATTGGCCTTATTGTAAAATATGTTAATTAGATTTCTCATACCAGTCCCATGACTGACTCGTTGTAACGACCCAAGGATTTTCGGCCTCGAAAATCGACATAAATACCTTTACTGTAACTCATGCCGACTTTTCAAACACCGAAAACACTGGACGTTATTAGAAAGAATTTAGAGGGTGAGATAAGAAAGAAAGAAATATAAGAATAGAAGAAGAAAAGAACTAACTCAACACAGAATCGGAGTCTCACATCACAGCGGAACAAAATATAATACAGAAATAAAACATTATTGAGAGCTTTTAAAAATATTTACAATATCAGAGTACATTACACAACGGGACAGTTATAATGACATATTCCCATATACAACACACAACGGAGTAGTAGCTATATAAGATCATACGTCTGGACTCTTCCAGCTCGTCTCTTCATAGCATTCAATAACCTGAACCTGTACACCCCGGGCTAACCCGAGCATTTACAAAACACCGGGTCAGTCTGGTGAGCTAGAGTGAGAAAAGCCCGCACAGTATTAAGGTAACACACAACTTGATTTTAAAGTTAAAATCTTTTCAAAGAAAAGGATAATCGAAAGACCAAAACCACACATAAACACGAGCGGTTTTTACCTTACGATAACCCAAAACATTTTTGAAATCAATATCTTGTCTGATATTATAATAATGTCAAAATACAAGTAAATAACAATCTAGTGGAACACTTGCATCTCACGCTCCACATATATAGTATACAAACAAAACCGCGGGCGCTTATTGGAGATTGGATTCCGACCTTGACAAGGTATGGAACCACCTGCCAATAGTGTATCTCTAGAGGCGAATACACTGGGTTCAACAAGAACGTCTTGCAACTCGGCCCTCACATGACCGACCACTCATTTCGCCTAAGTGTATCGAATGTATATCACCAACGGTTAGGCTCAAACCACCGTTTCCCGAAAAGGGACAACATCGAAAGATTAAAGAAGCAAAAGGAATTTCTCTAGATAGGTGATTATACACCCTAATGGGAGCGACCCACATAGCCATGCTGTCTGGCCTATTTTTGTCATTTACCGGCTGTGAGGCTTGAGGTTAGAATTTCTTTTTTGGAATATCTGGTCACCATTCACTTTGAATGCCACATCGTCAGATCTGTCAAGTCACTAATTGACGTCCACAAATATACTCTGGGTATATAAGAAGTGCCCCTCTTTTCCACCACTCAGTATACGAGTGTGTAACCCGTGCGTTGCACACGATAATATTATAAAATATAATATTTAAATTTTAAATGCCAAAATTGGAATTTTGTTGTACAACATACAATGAATCTAACAAAATAAGTATACTATAAATTATTATTATTCTTGTTATATATGGTATGTGTTATGTAACTTATATTTCTCTGAAGTAAAACAACAATTTTATTGTTCTTATTACTGTAAGCAAATATTCATGTTGAAAATGACATATTTTAATTGTTTCATATGAAGTAATATATATTATTTAACTTATGTCTTTTAAACATGTTAAATTTAAATTTATAGAATTAGTCAAAATATATTGAATTAAGAGCGAATAATATGAATAAACTGAGAAGAAATTTGTAAAAATTATAGAGATCTTAATATGAAGTTATTTGAAGTTAAAAATAGAATTTTCCAATGTAGTGTGTGATAAATTTATTGTTTATGTACATAAATGATTATAGTTGATTTACAAAATCAACTATGTTATTATTGTTTGCGTACATAAATATAGTATGTGACCGGTATATCCATGTAGTTAAACACAAATTTTTTATTGTGGTTTTTATTCGTATGTGTGCATACATATGTGATGGATATATAGATTATTAAATACTTTAAATTTGATATTTCGTGAGAAATATAGATACATGGATCTATATTTATTGAGACATTAACAACCCACATGTGTCTTTTTAATGCAAATAACGCTAAGTCATTCCAGAGGAAATACCCACATGTGTCCTTTTTACTTTGCAATTCATAAATTAAATTTAATATGTAACGCTTACACTTAAAGGGAAAGAAAACAAAACCGTTTGAGAAAAACATGTAATAAACATACAAAAAAATCAGATGAAAGTAAGAAATCATACATTTATTTCTCGTAATATTTGCTTCCCTCCTTTTTAACTTTAACAGAAGCACATATGAAAATACAATTTTATTGCACCTTCTTCATAGGTTTGCTACATTGCTTATTCATCTTGTCCTACTTCACTATCAAATTTTATACATGTACCTTTCTAGCTATGCAGTTGAATCACCGAATTATTACATACATAAGTAATGCTAAAAAAATGTAAGCATAAACATAAGGAGAAAATCCTAAATATACATGTCAGCTTTATCATGTGAGTTCCACTGGAAGGAAGCAAAATTGATGGAACTCACCAATAATCCATAACGCAGCAATGTTCAGCCCATATATATATATATCATATGATGAAAGCCAAATTGTGAGTGCATAATGCACACAAGATCTTAATACTTACAATTGATGGAAGCCAAATTGTGTGTGCATAATGCACACATAATCAAACTTCTGTATAATAGTTTATATGTTAAACTCAAAGCATGCATATCTATAAAAATTGAGTACAAATGATGATTAAATAGCATGAATCATAGTTATTCCTTTTATTTGTGAATTGATAACCATAATTTTTTTTGATTCATTATCATTCTAGAGTAATGATATTTTCATTTATAAAATCTGATTCATACAACTGGGATCACAACGTATCCTCATTTCAACATAAACATCATTATAGTTGGATGTAATTATCCAACATGGCCTCAAAGTATGTAACTTTAAAGAAACATCCAAAGATGTAAGGTATTATATTTGGCAATGCATCCAATTGTTTAGAGTGTGTACGCAGCCATTGTTAGACCAGTTAAAATATTCGATATATCTGACATGTTGGAAATTGCAATGGATTAAGAGAGAAAATATGTATGCTTCTTCTACACAAGATGAATGAACAATTTTGGAATGATGTGATGATCACGTCAAAATGATTGTTCTTCCTATATTAAATAATAAGCAATAATATTTTCAAAACATATAGTAAATGATAATGCTATAAAAAAATTATTGTAATAGTATGAGTAAAAGAAATAAACATGTATTTAAAAAAAAGGAAAAAAACCATGTTTGAAAATAGAAATAACCATATGACTACAAATATGATATATTGCACACAAAAAATGATGACCTGTAGAGTTTGTCGATGGGGCTTCCACCTGAACTTATAGCTTGATGTCGCTGTTTGTAGACCCATGCGATTTGACCAACCATGTCTACTGCCATCTACATCAACGTCGTTCCTGCTTTCTCTCATAGGTTGGTTGTCGCCCCCTCGAGGACCCCTTCCGTTGTTGCAAATCCTTGAATTGACATATTTTTAAAAACCAATATTTTATTTGTAATCTTCGTATTTTATTTCTTGTACTTCCTTTCATGTATTTTATTACCTACTGTATTTCTCATTTTTGATGTATCGATTTTTTATTTATTAATATTATTTCCAAATTAGACATATTTCGCATTGATTTATTAATGTATGTGAATCACTGACAGCTATTCAAAATACTACAAACAAATTTGAAATTAATAAAATATTTTCATATAAACAATTATTTCAATTTCTTAGCGTCAGTACGCATTCCTCGTTTATTGAACTTTTCCATCAATGCCTTGTTAGACTGCCATTTAGATGCATCTTTCATTGTTAGACTTCCAGTTAGGTGCATCTTGCATTTAAAAAATAAACATGCTTACAATGTGATGGTAGTGTGATCATACGGGAAGAGAAATACGATAGACAATTGAATTGTAAAATAAGCAATCACCTAATACATTTTTGTGATTTTAGGATTATGACCATAAATGGTGATACTAAAAGGATCTTGTACAGCAATTGCAAAGTATAATTGTGAAAATAGGAATTATAGATATGTGGAAGGTTTACAATGAGGCTCTACGAATATTGGCTTTATAATAACCAACGCATTTTTATTGTACGTGAGCATAAAAGACATGCATGCATGCCAAGCTAAATTGCCATTAAGCTTGATGCATTCCTATCAGGAGGGAATTATCTATTCCCAGAGTTATTAAAATTATACACAACTGTTTATCTTTATAGGAATTTGTTTTTCAGTATGACTATCTGAAAACTCAAATTCAGATTCAACATTTACATTTGTTCATGTTACCCGATAGATAATCATATGCTAAATTTGGATAAATGCTAAACGATTGGTATATGCTCATATTTAGAATTAATAATCATATATAGAACAAAACTATAATTAATGCTACTTCTTAAAACAATCAACTTAATAACTATTAATTGTCTGATTTATTTCAAAGTTTAGCATGTTTGCAACTATCAATTACTCATTGTAGATTATATGCCTTTATAAAAGTTACCATTTAACCCTAAATTTATAAGTATTTAGCATATTATTGCAAATTTTATTTGTTATGTGGTTTCAATTTTTTGCAGCTATATTATTGCTACGATATAGGCTCAAAAAATTTATTTGACAACAAAAATCATGCGATCAAATTATCTATTACAGTAAATATTGCACAGTTTTCCTTAAATTTATCAGCATGAAGACGAAGTTTTATTCAAAATATCAGACTATGCAAAGAGAAGATTGCTCAAGTATCATCCACCACAAAAATGTTGTTTTATCATGTTTGATTTAGTAGAACCAAAGCAAATCATGCTTATAATATGAGAATCATAATCAGTTCTACATGCAAATCATGCAGTTCAGGAAAATAATATATCTTAGTTTTACATCCAAATTGTACATGGGCAGGTGGTATCAATTCTTGCGCTATAAGTAGTTATTAAACACAAGAAGCTTGGATTTCAGAGGAAAAAAACATGAAGACATGGCTAAAAGGGCTTAAATTTTAAAGTAAAAACATGTAACGTTGTTGGTGCTCAGCATGCAAGGCAAAGATGGGCATCAGCATGTATCTTATTGTACAGTCCTTCAGATTGCATGAGAAAAAAAAAATATTTTTTCTAAATTGCCATAAACCAAATATACAAATTTTACATTGGATTAACCGTGTTCAAGATAATCATGGACTGTCGGCGCCATACAATCATATACAATGGTGGTACAGTGTTATTACAGAACAACACGCACTTACTAAAATAGGAATATAGGAATCGATATAAATAGCGGAATTAACAAAATAGGGATCAAAGAGTAATAGATCACGCATAATACAAAACATGGAAATGTTAAAATATATACCTGTTAAATTGGTGTACAACTCTGTATGAACACCTTTACAGGTTTTGCATCGTTGTTCCTCACCACTGAGCAGAAAATTTTGCATTCATTCTGCGTGATGCGGAGCAAAACAGGATGGTTAACTATAAGTTATCGAATATTTTGAATGTCAGCAAAACATATGATTGTACGATAATAAATACATTTCCTGGAACTTGATCAAAATACGTAAAAATTAAAAAATTGCTGCGAGCAACAAAGTTATCAATCCAATTTCCTACATTGTTGTTGTAGCCAGAAAACCATACGATCTGCACAAGTGATCACATATTATATTTCCTCAATCCAACATTAAAAAGGTAAGAAATATGAACCAAGGTGATGCAAATGAGTCGTTAATGGTATACCCACATTCTAATTAATGCAGTTTGTTGATGGGATAGGTTATCAGTCCGTAGATTGTTGAAGGGGTTATTTTATAGAACCAAGGCATGTAGAAATTACAAAAAGGCATTTTGTTTATACTGAACTAGCAGGATAACAGAGCTAGAAACTAACCTTGGATAGGAAAACATAGCAGTGTAGAACCAAGGCTGGAAATCAGAAAAACGAGGGATAAGTGGGCGTGCTGTTTCTGCATGGAAGAAGATAACACAACAAATTATCCTAACATCATGAGAAAAAGGTAATCCAAAATTAAAGGGGAACATAATTTGTGTACAGAGGTGTTGGTTAAATAGTAATAGTAGAGTTGGAGCATCAGAGTAGAAATATTGCAAACTTCAAATAGGAAATGTCTTCAGGCAGTTTAAAGACGATGAGAATAAGGAGAATAAGAGGAATAAAAAGTATATAATTGGGGAAAATCTAATCTTCGGTAAGAAAAAAATTGAAGAATGCGTGGTACGCACCTGTGAGTCGTAGCAGAGAAATCCGATCTAGCATACGATTTAACCGCGGCGGTGAAGGAGGTTATTAGAAGTGTACGCGGCAGGGTTGCTGGTAGGATCGGCAGCTGTGACGCAATCGAAGAGAAGAACGTTGGTAAAAAGCGGTTTTAGGGCTGGGAAGAGAAAATTGAATCATAGAAGAGAAGTTTATTTCAGTTTTTTTGCGGAGATCGTAATTTGTTTTCAGAGTTATTAAAAAAAATGAGAGATTTTAGTGAATTAACGAGATTCGAGAGATTTGAGAGAAGTAAGGAGAATTGAAAGATTTGAGTGAGTCATGGAGAATTGAGAGATTTGAGTGAATTAAGGGGAATTAAGAGATTTGAGTGAATTTTGAGAGATTTGAGAGAATTAAGGAGAGAGCTTGAAATTCTTCTGCTTTACTATTATTTAATAGATTTGTAAAAATCAACGTACGTGGTTTTCAGGAAATACTCTGTCAGACATTCGTCCATACAAGTCATCCAGGGACAGGATGAACCGAAGGTACCCTCCTACTACATCCAATATAGGTATCACCCATGGATCAGTCGCGAGAAGTCCTTGTAACCCGTAGATTCCAACCACGACAGAACCACAGTTTATCTCTGGGAGCTCACCAAAGATTATTAGCGGTTCTTCCGCTTATGAAGATCTACGGTCTTCAATGCTCCATCTTGATCAT
The DNA here is from genome assembly GCA_030737875.1 of Allium sativum. Lineage (NCBI taxonomy): Eukaryota > Viridiplantae > Streptophyta > Magnoliopsida > Asparagales > Amaryllidaceae > Allium > Allium sativum. The sequence continues at coordinate 1,029,241,467 of CM060918.1, forward strand.
CTTTTGATCTCTTCACGTATTTGTTGGTCGGAATGGTTTTCGAATATAAATCGATCCCGGTCTTTCCGTACCAACAAGCGTATTGGACAGATTTGATAGTCGGTGATTTAACTATCAAAATAAACAATGTTTAAATCATGACAATCTAGTGGGTCCACTGGTTCAGTATTCAACATCACTTGGCCTTTAAATTTAAAACAAATGTAAATTCAAACTCTTAAATCTTTCGATATTACAAATATAGTTCTTCGTTTCTTATCTAACATAAGATTATTCTTTTTAACGAGTTCATTTTTATTATTTAGAAAAATTCCATATCATATCCAGTTTCCATTCCACTTTCAAAACAGTAGCCAAGTTATTATCTATATTGGAAAATCCATTCAACCTATTTCTCGTTTGAGATTCTCTTTTCAACTTCCCACTTTCACTCAAACCCATTATTAAGTAACTTTAATGTCAAATTAATGCTTTAACATCTTAACCCTTACTTATAAAAATCATGGTTTATGATAAACCCTTTCACTAAATTTCCTTTTTATAAACCTTTATTCAAATAAATTATTTTAAAATCTATCTTTAGTTATAAAATAAATTTTGTAACTTCAGTTCTATCAATTCACCTGACGGTAAATCAATATAACAAACCAATTTACTTTTAGGCCATTTTCTGACGATTACTCAACCAGTACTGCCCATTGGTTAAAACCAAACACAAGTTGAATTTCCAATCAATGATCAATACTCAAATCAATCACCCAAATATGACAGTTCATATGATAATATGAAAATAAATAATATATTTGAGGAATCCGGTTGTGTCCCTCCAACCTGTCCTTCCCTGTATTCAAAATGGTTATCACAAACCAGATCATTCAGTTTTAATAACTAACGACCATTAACAGCAACCAATCCACAAGCAATTCAACGCTTCAAACGGTTTAAACATGTTTATTTTATAATCGTGGCCAACAAGGTAAGTTACCTTTATTGGAACCAATCGTTAAAAATAACGATTTGGTACTTCATTGAAATTAAACCACAGTTTAATTTCATCAGCTAAATCAACAAATAAATATAAACTAGCAAACAGTCAACCATTGGCAAACAGAACACACAAAATGAAAACCCAATTTATATAAAATATAAATGGGAAAAACTAAGTGAGTTTGACTCACCTTGAGATTCCATTTATTCGTGAAGCGGTTTGATTATAGTCAAATTAAACAGCGTTTAATTTAACTGTAAATTCCAGCTATCTCCATCTTTGTCTACACAGGTCCATAATCTAGGGTCCGTCACCGTGATCTTAACGCAATTTGTTTCATCGGATTCCGACTTTATAATGGCCGATCTATTCAAAAATAAAGCTAAGCCTGATCTCCTTTTATTCTTTTCTGTGCGACGTCCTGTTTTGGTTCCAGACTCGTCTGTTTAAACATTATAACATGGCAGGTCAGTTTTGGTTTCATGTGCTCCAAATTTCACAATGTATTTCGCTCCATTCCTTTGTTCCGTTCACGGTCTGTACCCTTCTCACAAGGAATCAGGCTTTACATCCGTTCCAGATCGTTCACTGCTCTTGGACGTCTTATTCAAACCTGCATGATTCCACCGATAATTATCTTCTAATTTGTTTTAAATAAATTCATAATACCTTAATTAATATAATCATTTATTCCTTAATCAAGTTAACATAACTAAATAAATGATTACGTTTGTGGTATGTTTGTGGTATCCTTCTTACTATTTACGTGATGTCCACTTCTGTTTGGTTCCTCCGCCCCATAGATCTCGTTTGCCCCTTTTTACCTGTACATTCATATTGATTTACGTTTAACATTAATTTATAAAATATTTGTTAATTAAGTTCAAAGTAATAACTAAATTACTTTGTTTAAGGGAAAACGGGTTCTGTGCAAATCAAAGGGTCAGGCCTTCCTCCTTTTGCTCATCACGTTCCCCTTTTAGTTTCAATTTCTATTTCTACTATTCAAATACTTCAACATTCCATGCGCTTAACCCCAACACCATGCTACACCGCTCCTTCAACATCCAAACCCGCTGGTGACCCCCTGCCAACCTACTGGACGTCGGAGGACGGCCGCCACCTCTCCGCTACCCTCCAGTCCGATCTCAACCATTGCGCAAGACCCCCATCCCTCCTGGACTGACCGCAACTTCATCGATTCTTTGTCTTCTTTTTTCTGTGATAGTTTCAGTTTTATGTTGAGAAGAAGAGACAATGCATTGAAAAAATGAAAGAACAGCTGAAAGAAATGGAGGTGAATACTTATATATATATAGGGGAAACCAATAAGATAAGATCAATATCATATCAACATATGCGTAGGCTTCCAACGGACAGGGTAGCTGGAGTTTCAGGCACTATGTTTTCGTTTTCATAGCTAGCTGCAGCGTGTTTTCATTTAGGTTTGCAAGCGAAGAGTAGTTTTGCAGCATGTTTTCATCTCTTCTGAGTGATGGTTGTTTTCTTTTCAATAAATAGGCCGTATATAGTAGGATAGAAGGACAGAGGGTAGGCATGTGAAATACTTGCTGGAGAAGATGTTGAGTGATGTGGAAATACAGAGAAGGGACAAGTAGGGTAGCTGACATAATGTGATGCTCGAAAAATTAGTTGAGTATCACGGATTTAGAAAATTGGCTCGCACGGCAGAATAAAATTTGGAACGCAAGTAAATGGTTTGGGATGGTTTTATTAATAATATTTTAATGTGTGAAGTATCGTCGTGAGAAATCACGTTAAAAACCACCATATAAAATTTCTGTTTTCTGATAAAAAGGCTAATCTTGATGTAAAAAGATATTCCGGATCCAATGGGACAAGTTTCGTCGAAATCCGAGGTCGTATGAAAAAAAATTCCTTTATAAAACCAGAAATAAACACGCGTTTAATTTTTTCACGATCACCAGATAAATCAAATCAACTTGAAACTTTTAAATCATACAATAATTCCTCAATAAGAACCCAACGACACCAATTTCGTCGCATTCTGAGACTATTTCCCCGGTAGGCTATTTTTACGCGCACCACAATGCCCTTTCGGACACCAAATTACACGGTCTCCAAAAATAACAAACTATATACCTATTCTGACTCTAATCGACGACACGAACTCAACGCAATTGGTTCCGTGGCTTAATTTGACTGTCTGCACAAGTTACACTCGAATATCCATTTATTAAATTAATTACGCGCTATAGAGATTGAAAGGGCGTTTATGGCTACCGTGGCCACACACGATATCGGTTTGCCCTGCCATTCAACACCGTACAATAATTTAACGTTACGGTCCCAATGAAACTGATTTCGTCGAAATCGGTGACCGTTTGCAAAATGGCCACTTTAAAGGCCTATATTTTAATAACTATTTCCACAGCCCTTATTTTAAAATTTGATTTGGGCATAACTTACAATCTATAACACGAAATCTGGATTTTTCTCTTTCATGGGAAAATTATCGTCAATACGGTTCCAACGTTTCTTGTTTCACAGAAATCCGACTCATATTGGATCTTGTATATCAATTTGAAGTTCGAAATTCAATATTACGAACTGCCACGCCATTTCGAGCTCGTTTTACAATTATATAAATATATATCATTCAAACTTTGTTTTAAATAACGAATTCAATATTTAAAATCCACTAATATTTCAAATAAAATATTTAAAATAAATAAACAAATAAAATTTTTGACTGCCAAAAATACCGGACGTTACACTCGTAGTTTGTTTCACTTGCAAACTCGGGTGCCCCTATTTCTACACGGGCAGCCTTATATTCAGGTTTTAGCAGACACTTTCTGGATAGCTATGGAGCTGAAGACAGATTCTCTCATTTCTTTCTTTTTATGCTGTTCAGCTCCTGTTGCACATATTATGTTTTGATTCCGCCGTAGACATTTTATGTAAAGATGAACTGTATTTTGTACTAAGTATGATCCTGTATACTGTGTAACTCTGATGATTATGTTTATCTAGTGTATTTATTGTACATTATCTGGTGTATTTATTTATTTCTGTTCTACTGTTATTTGTTTATGTGTTATATTCCAAAGACTACCCTTTCCACCATGGATCGGGGGTTTGGGGTCATCAGAACGTGGTATCAAAGCTTTGGTTAGGCTTAGTTCTGGAATATAACATATTAACGAACTCGTGAGAAATAGAATCAATAGTATTCTACGACAATAAATCATTTCAGATATGATTAGTAATATCCTAAAATGAATGTAGCAGAATGAAATACACCCTGGTAGACACATTTACATTAAAGTATATGTCTCTTTGTTTTAAAAATACCTTTTCTGTTGACCTGACACTTAGTCTGCTATTTGCAGAAATAGAAAATGAGAGGCAGAAGCAGAAGAAATAATCCTATGGTTCGACAAACTAATGAGCAAGTTGTGCTGCCACAGCCAGGATCAGATATAGAAGCTCTATTAAAGAGATATCGAAATCTAGGTAGAGTACCGTTCTCGGGCTATGAGTCCATTATTCAAACTCAGGCTTGGATGCATTCTGCCGAAAGAATATTTGAAGGTTTCAGGCTGAGGGATGATCAGAAAAGTTTACTGGCATCTTGGGCACTCAAAGACGAAGCTTTAATCTGGTGGGAAAATGTCATTCAAGATAATCTAGAAGGTGATATCACCTGGGATAGATTTAAAGAAATTTTCAATGGAAGATATATTCCTCCAGAAGCAACTGAGCGGTTAAGTGATGAATTCTACTATCTGATTCAAGGGGATATGACTATTCAAGAATATCATAAGAAATTCAATGAACTTTCTCATTTTCCCCCGCATTTAATTCAGAATACAAAGATGAAGAATCTGAGATTTATTAACGGGCTACAACGAAAGTATCAAAGTAAGGTAACTGCACATGTGTAACAATCTTTTTCTGAAATGATATACATGGCTTATCAGTATGAAGATCTCAATAAACAAGGTCTTTTGAGAGACGAAGAGGAATGTAGTTCCAGTAACAAAAGGAAATTTGAAACTGATAACCCAGAGATAAGTACACAGCCAGAGTCAAGTATGACATCTGGGGTCAGAAAGAAGCCTAGAGTCAAGAAGAAAAAGGTTAGATCTGAGAAAGAATTAGTAACAACTACCACCTTCTCTAATTGTAATCAGAAAGGGCATTTGGCGATGAATTGCGGACCTTTAAAGAAACGAATGAAGGATAAATGTAAATCCAAGAACAAGTTTCAAGAAAATAGAAAATGCAGTCAATGCCATCGGACTGGTCATCTTGAAAAGGATTGCCGGCTCTTAAAGAAATCTGGGAAGGTTCATGTAAATGAAGTGATAGAAGCTCCTGCATCTTCAGCCAGTGAAGGGAGGCCATATATTTTAGAAGGCATGCATACTATCAAAAACATTCCAGTTAAAGTATTGTTTGATACAGGTGCGTCATGAAGCTTTATTGCAAAGAATGCACTTAAGAAACTGGATTTGAATTTGAAAAAGCTCAAAACACCCATGATTGTCCATAACCCGGTTGGGGGTTCCCTCGATCTTAGTTGGATTTGTGGGGTTCCTGTCTCTTTTTCCCATTACCGATTTCCTTGTATCTCGATCGTTATGAATTTTACCGAATTCGATCTTATTTTAGGATTGGATTGGTTAACCAAATACGAAGCAGAAGTTAAATGTGAAAAAATGGTTGTTAAGGTTAAAACGAAGCTTGCCAATATTCTTATTCCATGTGAAGGTCCGAATTCTGATAGAAAAGACTTTTGGTCAGCTCTTGATGTTTCTCCTGCTCAATTAGAACCTGTGCCTGTCGTTACGGAGAATATTCCGGTCGACATTGAAAATATTCCTGTTGTGAAGAATTATGCGGATGTGTTTGAAGAAGTTGTTAGCTTACCTCCGCGTAGAGAAATCGATTTCAAAATCTCTTTAGTTCCAAATGCCAGGCCAGTAGTTCACGCTATTCGAAGAATGACCTTGAAGGAAAAAGAAGAGTTAGACAATCAAGCTCGACAGCTAGTATGAAAGGGTCTGATCAGACCTAGTTTCTCTGATTGGGGAGCAGCAGTGGTATTTTTCCAGAAGTCAGACGGTGCTCTCAGATTATGTGTGGATTATCGTGACTTGAATAAGCAGACACTGAAGAATAAATATCCATTGCCGCGGATTGATGATCTGTTAGATCGATTGAATGGCGCACAAGTGTTTTCACGAATGTACCTAGCTACGGGTTTCCATTGGCTTCGTATTGTCGAAGAGTGTGTTCCTTTGACAGCATTCAGAGGTCCAGATTTATTCTACGAGTAGTTAGTAATGCCGTTCGGCTTATGTAACGCTCCAGCTTATTTTGTCGATCTAATGAACAAGGTATTCAGAGAAGTACTGAATAAATTTGTACTGGTTTTCATTAATGATATTCTAATCTTCTCTAAGTCAGGGAGTGAGCATGAAAAAAATTTGGAACAAGTGTTAGAAATTCTCAGAAAGAATGTTTTAAAAGCAAAATTTTCCAAATGTATATTATGGCAAGAAGAAGTCAAATTCCTTGGTCATGTTCTGTCAAGGGAAGGAATTTCAGTTGATCCCAGTAAAATCACTGCTATTCAGAATTGGAAACAGCCTCGTACACCCACGGAAGTCTGAAGATTTCTCGGATTGCCCAATTATTATCAGAAGTTCGTTAAGAATTTTTCGAAGATATCCAGTTCCTTAACAAAGCTTACTAAGAAACATTCTAGATTCATTTGGACTCCGGAATGTAAGGCAGCTTTCCAAGAGCTGAAGTTAAAACTGACAACTGCTCCAGTGTTAACAATTATTGATGGTAATCAAGACTTGAAAGTCTGGACAGATGCTTCTAAAGAAGGTCTTGGTGCAGTATTAATGCAACGAGGCCAGGTAGTCGCTTATGCTAGCCGTCAATTGAAGCCACATGAGAAGAATTATGCAACTCACGATCTTGAATTGTTAGCCATCGTGTTTGCTATGAAAATCTAGAGGCATTATCTATTGGGTGAGAAATTTGAATTATATAATGATCAACAATCATTAAAGTATTTGTTCACCCAAAAAGATCTGAATATGAGGCAGCAACGTTGGCTAGAATTTCTCATGGCATATGATCTTGATATTTTATATACTCCGGGGAAAGCCAATGTTGTGGCTGATGCGCTCAGCAGAAAGAATGTAATTATCGCCAGCCTTGTCATCACGCCTTCATTGATTGATAACATATCTGCTCTTCAAAAGGATGATCACTTCATTTAGAAGATCAGAGTGAGAACTCAGAAAGGCGAGCCCTCGAGTTTTCAGAATGATAACGAGGGGATTATGAGGTTGAAAGGCCGAATATGTGTGCTAAACATCCCTGAGCTCCGGAGAGAAGTATTGGATGAGTGTCACAAAGCGAAACTTAGTATCCATTCAGGAGTCAACAAAATGTATAATGATATCAAACGCACTTTCTGGTGGAGATCGATGAAACGAGACATTTCTTTATACGTTAGCCGGTGTTCCACTTGTCAACATGTTAAGAGCGATCAACACAAACTCGCCGGATTGTTGCAACCGTTGGAAATTCTAGGAGGGAAGTGGGAACAGATTTCTATGGATTTCATAGATGGTTTGCCCAAAACCAGAAAAGGAAATGACAGTATTTGGGTGATCGTAGATCGTTTCACGAAGACCTCCCATTTCATACCTGTCAGATCGAATAGAATTGCTCAGAGTCTGGCGCAGATTTATTTTAAAGAAATTGTTAACTTCATGGAGTTCCAATGAGTATCGTTAGTGATTGTGACTCGATTTTTGCTAGTAAATTCTGGGAAGCATTACAAGCAGAATTGGGAACAAAACTGAACTTGAGCACCGCTTATCATCCTCAAACAGATGGTCAAACTGAGAGCGTGAACTGTATTCTTGAATATTTATTGCGGGCTTGTGTTATTGATTTTGGGGGATCATGGGAAGACCATTTGCATTTGGCTGAGTTCTCATACAACAACAACTACCAACCAAGCTTGACAATGTCACCATTCGAAACACTGTATGGTAGATCATGCCGATCTCCTGCTTGTTTGGTAGAACCTGGTAATAGACTCGTATTGGGACCCGATATGATTTGCGAAGCTGCGGACAAAGTCGATTTCATTAAGAAATGATTACTAGCCGCTCAAAGCCAACAGAAGAGCTATGCAGATAAGCGAAGAAGAGATTTATCATTCGATGTTGGCGACCATGTGTATTTGAAGGTATCTCCGATGAGAGGAGTAGTCCGGTTCGGTAAAATAGGGAAATTGGCGCCCAAATTTATTGGTCCGTTTCCTATTCTAGAACGGATTGGAACTCTCGCTTATAGGGTTCAATTACCAGACTGGTTGCCTGGAGTACATGATGTGTTTCACGTATCTCAACTTCGAAAGCATGTGCATGATCCAGACTTGATCGTGGAAGAAGTCGTGCAATGGGAATTAGAAATTACTCCAGAATTGGTTGTGAGAAGAGAGCCGCTAAAGATTATTGGCAAAGAAACAAAAGAGCTGAGGAACAAGAAGGTTCACTTAGTCAAAGTGCAATGGAGTGGAGATCCGCGAGACTGTACTTGGGAAACTGAGGAGAGCATTAAGGAAGCCTATCCCAAGTGCACGGTGGATATCTCTGATTAACTCTAGTGCAAGGTACATTTACCGTATTTTGCATTTCGGTTTTGTTCTCTGCTTAGTGGTTGTTTCCTTTTCATGGATGTAATTTTTTTAATCATATAGTCTGAATAATTTCAAAAGAGTATATGAATTAGTTGCTATATATATTGAAAAGGTTAAAAATAAATTGGTTGTTGTTTGTGTGGAGTGATTGTTAGTTTAAACTAAATCGCACTGGAATAATAAAATCAATAAGAGAACGATGGTAAATTTATTCGAATGAATCAAATATTGAACTGATTTGAAAAAGATAGAAATATATGCATGTACATTATATATGTTTGAACAAGTAAATGGATTAGCTGTTGAGTAAAGAAATTATTTGCGTGCCCGACAAATAGGTAAACCTTAATGAGTTGGATGCGCAATTTTATTATTATATCAACTCCTGTGAATGCGATTGGATGCGGAGTGCTGGTTATTTTGTGTGTAATAATAAATGTCACCGTAGGATAGTAACAATTAATTTTGAACTACACTACATGGCATACTTCTGGAAGATAACATACTTCATCATATACCACAAAAGCATTTGGAGCTTATGTGACGAGGTTGAAGATTTACCATACGAGCAAGAGGCTTGTATGGCGATGACTATATATTACAGGTTGAACGGATGACTGATATGGACTATATAAAATGTAACGGTAAATTGCAAGATTAAAAAAAACCCCACACGGGTCTGGAGATGACAATAAATACGTCTCTTTCTGGTCATTAAGGCACAAAAACCATTTATAGGGTGACAAGAATTTATTCTCTGGAGTTATGATCTATACACACTCCCCTGTGGACACCAGAATATATCACTATAAATATGTGTATGTTTATTAGGGTTTATTGGGTACCTAATACGACCCAATAAATTTCCAAACCCCTCCCCGTACAAAGGAGGTTATGGCGAAAAATTTCGAAATTTTAGGGTGTTAGCCAAATTTTTTGAAGAATTAGAAAATTCTTAGAAACTGAAAAGTTGAAGAATGAAAGCCAGAGGGAAAGTTGAGTTGGTTAATTAAACAACTTTTGACCCCGTTCCTTTTCGGGGATGAAAAGATTTTAAGTGGGGGAGATTGTAACAACCCAGAAAATCAAAACCAATTTAAAAATTTTAATTTGGCTATTTAGTGGATTTTGAATATTTAAAATAAATTATTTTAAATAAAAAAGAACAAAAGGCTGTTTGAATCGATGTTTGAAAATAAATATATCTATTTTAATTATAAACAAGGTCTGAAATTGCGCGGTAGTTTCAAAATTTGAATTCAAACTTTGGCTGACTGTACCGGGTGCAAAATAAAACAGATTTTAGTGAAACCAAAAATATTTAAATATATTTATGAATATCTCTCTAACGAATCTGAAAAATCAAAATTTCATAGAGGGAATCAAAAGTTATGGCCAAATGAATTTTCAGAAAGGTCGCTATGGAGTTAATATAGCCCGTGAAAATAGTCATTTTACAAAGGATCTCCGTTTTCGATGAAACCACTTTTTTTGGATCTGGAATTTCAAATTATTGCTAGGTCTCAAATTCCATAAATTTTGAAGTTAATATGTGAGCATGGAAAAGGAAAATGTGTTTGGTTGATTTCAATCAAATTGGATCGACTAGAAAATGGCCATTTTTCAAACGGTCTCAGAATTTGACGAAACTAGTTTTGTTGGAACTGTATCATCAAAACATAGCTAGATTTACTTTTTTGAAATTTTTAGGATCAGTTTGTAGCCCCGGCAAATTGAAATATACGTTCAAATCAAATATTGAATGTTTTATATTTTAATTTGAAGAAAAACTGACTGAAACAGTCGAATGGGCCTACGAAACATATTCCATTATGTTCGGAATGGGGGTATTTAGCTAGGAGCGACAGTCGTTGGGTTTGCTTTGGAGTTCGTATGGAGCGAGGGGTATTTTCAGATTTAAAGAAATTTAAAATAATTATAAATTCCACGGGCCAATCTCATTTCTTCTTCCTTTCCGCATTGACCAGAAACCCACTCCATCTTCTAAACCCGACGGAGGAAAACCACTTGCACCTTCTCTCCTCTTTTTCTCTACGATCTCACCATGAAACCGAGTGCTCCAGTTGGGAAATTTATGGATCTCCTCTCAAGCTTCCCATCCATATAAACTTCACCTGTTATCGTCGAGTAATTAGCTCGAATCACCTCTGTGAACGCCGGGTGTTTGGACCACCGTCGTGACCTCTGGGGACCACCGATGTGGAACCCACCACCAACATCGTGAAGCCCCTTCCAAGCTCTACGACGCTGTATAATCCGATCTACCTGCAGCTTCGCGGATTCGACGAAAATCGATGACCTAGTTTTGAACAGGTTTTGAAAGGTAACGGCTGAACTATTTTAAACTGGTTATAGCACTTCAAAACGCTACGGTTTATGATTTTACAATAAAAATCATATCTTTTTGCTATGTTGCCGAAATCCAGTGAAACAAGAGACATTGGAATCGTGTGGACGTCCTCTACATTTTAGAAGAGACCGGATATTTTTCTGAGCCTTCTACAATTTTTAGAGGAGTGGAACCCAATGTGAGATTTCTAAATTATAAACAATATGGAATGACGATGTATAAATTATACGGTCGATGTATGAGTTATATAAGCGTTGTACACCTCATGTATAAGCGTTGTATAAATTGTATGTGCGATGTATAAGTTATATATGCAGTGTAAAAATTATATATGCGTTGAAATGATATTGAAATATATTGAAATGAAATCGAAATATATTTATATACGTATCTCTCTCTCTCTCTCTCTCTCTATATATATATATATATACACACACACTCCCCTCGTCCACAGACCATGGACGATATATATTGGTTGTGATATTGTTTGGATTTGGTTGATGTGAAATTTGGTGAGTATCATGAATGGTTGATTGGAAATGATTGATTGTGGTTGAAATCCCAATATGATTAGTATATGGGAAAATTCGTCTCTTTACGAACTTGATATTGAAATCCCCATTGTCAAAAGCTGCGAGGCTTTGAGGTAGAGCGAGGAGCCGTATTAGGGACGGTGCCGGTTTCAACTACCCTGCCGTTATGCTGCTGAAATTTTCTGAAATATTACTATGTTTGATTTATATTCATGTATTGAAGTATATTCGTGTGTTGGAAAATATTCATTTTTGAAATAAAATGGTTTGAACGATAAAAATAACATTTTTTATCAAATGTATGGAATAAAATGGTTTGAACGATAAAAATAACATTTTATCAAATGTATGGAATAAAATGGTTTGAACGATAAAAATAACATTTTTATCAAATGTATGGAATAAAATGGTTTGAACGATAAAAATAACATTTTTATCGAATGTTTGAAACAAATTGTTTTATAAATAAAAATCACATTTTTATAATATATATAAATCGCTAAAAATCTTCATTTTTGAAGTAAATCGTTTTTTTCCAATAAAAATCACATTTCTATCATCTATATAAAGTATATAAAATAATCGTGTTTGAAATAAATTGTTTTGGCAATAAAAATCACATTTTTACTACATATACGAATTGTTAAAAATAGTCATATATTGAAATAAATATCGGTTTGATAAAAATATCATTTTTATCACCTATATGAGTTGAAACGGTATTTGAAATCGTAAAATGGATTATATTTATATATATAAATATAATTAAAATAAACCGAATAATGAAGCTGTAGTTCGTATTTTGAAACCGTGATTTCAAACGATTGTACCGGGAGATCCGACCGTCGGATTTTCCCGAAACCAAAACCGTTGGGTTTGCTTTGGAAATATCTTTCCAACGATACCAACTTTGCAAAGATCCAACGGTTGGATTTTCTGAAATGTTTAATTCAATTCTTAATGAAAGCAGCGCCAGAATGAATTATATATATATAATTAAAATAAATCGAACGGGAGTTCCGACCGTCGGATTTTGCCAAAACTGGAACCGTTGGGTCCACTTTGAAAAGATCTTTCTAATGATATAAAATTTGTAAAGATCCAACGGTTAGATTTTCAGATATGTGTAAATCAAATCCGAAGAAAAACAGCGCCATGGCCGCGTTATGGCCTGAAGCGTCGTTTGAATAAATTGGCTAATTTTAATTAAAGAAAAATAGCGATAAATCGCTATAAAATATTATAAATGATATGGAATGGAAATAAACAGAATTTACCTGGTTTATTGGATATTTGATGGTTGAAAGTGTTTGACGTGAAAATTACATTAATGAACTGAATTATGGATGTCGAATAATTTAACCAGGAATTGAATTGATTTGAATTCTAAATATATGTAACGACCCAAGGATTTTTGGCCCTGAAAACTGACATAAATACCTTTACCATAACTCATGCCAACCTTCCAAATATCGGAAACACTGGAACGTTTATAGAAAGAAATTATAGGATGGGATAAGAGAGAAAGAAATATTAGAATAGAAGAAGAAGAAGAAGAAGAAGAAGGAGAACCAACACAACACAGAGTCTCACATCGTAGCGGAACAAAATATAATACAGAAATAAACTTTATTGAGAGGTTTTAAAAACACTTACAATATCAGAGTACATCAAAATATCTGGACATTTATAATAATCTGTCCTCATATACAATCTCACAGTGGAATAAATACTAGATATCATATGTCTGGACATCTCCAACTCATCTTTGGACTTCGCAGTACCTAATAACCTGAACCTGTACACCCCGGGCTAACCCAAGCATTTACAAAACACCGGGTCAGTCTGGTGAACCAGAGTGAGAAAAAACTCGCACAGTATTAAAGGTATCACACAACTTGATTTTAAAATTAAAATCCTTTTGAAAGAAAGAATAATCGTAAGACCAAATCAACACATAAATACGGATGGTTTTTACCTTACGATAACCCAAACATATTTGAAATCAATATCTTTTCTGATATTATAATAGTGTCTAAATACAAGTAAATATCAATCTAGCGGGATGCTTGCATCTCAAGCTCCACATATATATAGTATACAATCAAAATCGCGAGTGCTTATTGGAGATTGGATTTCGACTATGACAAGGTATGGGACCACCTGCCGATAGTGTATCACTAGAGGCGAATACACTGGGTTCAACAAGAACGTCTTGCAACCTGGCCCTCACATGACCGACCACTCATTTCGCTTGATTGTATCGAATGTATATCATCAACGGTTGGGCTCAAACCACCGTTTCCCGAAAAGGGACAACATCGAAATAGATTAAAGGAGCAAAAGGGATTTCTCTAGATAGGTGATTATACACCCAAATGGGAGCGACCCACATAGCCATGCTGCCTGCCCGATTTCTATCATTTCCCGGTTGATGAGGCTTGAGGTTTGAATTTCCTTTACAACACCTGGCCACCGTTGTAACGACACGGATTTCGCCCGGACCTAATCGATCGTTAAACCGACCAAGACCGTTCGAATCCCGCATACGCTAACTTTGGGTATACAACACATCAGAACAAATAACAGAAGACTTCAATAGACATCATAACAATGTTACATCAGAGTACAGAATATCAGAGTATCGAAATATAATACACAGCGGAAGATAAATTTACATAAATGTAAAACAGTGCACAGCGGAAATATAAACTACACAGCGGAAGACTGTAAATGTCTGGACACAGCTTAAAGCTTCAATCCAGAATCCTGCTCAAAACATCTGCAAAATAAAACTACTCGACTGCCCGTGTGGAAAATAGGGGCACCCGAGTTCGCAAGGGAAAAGCAAACTACGAGTCAGTCATGGGACTGGTGTGAGAACTCAAAAACAGTTGTTAACTTTGTTCAAAAATAAGGCAAATCACGGGACCACGCCACTTTCGCGGAACGGGTTTACCCCCATGAAAGCCAGTGTATAAACAACAATCAATATAGATATATGGATCTACTATGCATCACACAACATGCAATATCCCAATCTACCCACTTAGATTAATCACAACACTTAGATTTTCCAAATCCAATTCAATTTACAGAAATTATTCCTTTGGATTTTATTCCCGATTTCTTATTTCAAATCATTTGAAATACATATCTAACTTTCTATATCAAAGTAGATTTCACTTCGGGATCTCAAATCAAATCATTTGGAAATGTGAATTCCAAAACATAACAATGCATACAAACAAGTATGCAACCAAATATCGTGCTCCCCATCGACAAGGCAAAGGGTACGCACCTCGCAACTCGATATATATATGTGCACCTACCCCACATAGGAGTAGGCTACACCGACGATGCACCTCCCACTCAGGAGAGCATACACCGCCCTCTCACCCATACTTTTAGTCTCAGGGTTACCCGAATCTTTAGCCACATACTAAATCATTTCATATCCCGAAGTAGGGAAAATCATTTCACAACATAATAATCACAATGTATCATATAATACATTTCTAAATCACTTTAGAAATCATCGGGTTTTGGGCCTCGAAATCCTTTCTGTTTTATAAAACATTTTTATAAAACATTCCCTGTCCAAAATCGGGAATACATTTCTTTTCACTTAAGAAAAATATCATTTCACAATCATTCGTTAAATTTGAAATGAACACAACATCGCTAAACACCTTATCGTCAAATCGTGAAGTCTTTCACAAGGCGTTAGCACACAGATATTTTCAACCCAACCCAATGCTAAATGTAAAAGCATATTCTGCTCATAAACTGGTCGAGCACAATCCAAACCATCAATCAATCAAATTTAACATACGCCTCATTCCAATTCATTAGTCACTAACCGTAAATTAATCAAGAGAATAATTCCCCAAATATTAACCCCGAAGGCCGAAACCAACATCAGATCAATATCCAGAAAACCATTCTGCTTGGCTAACCGACAGTTAGTTTCTAAATTTCACGTTCAAATCTAATTAAAGATTTAACTATCGCCTGGAGCAAAACTGGTGATACTCCATTCTCGATCCTTTCAATCTAATTAAAGATTCATTAAAACTCCACTTAGTTTTAATCTGTGACTGGGTTAAAGAATCAGTGTCATCTAAAAACACGGTTCGCGATAAACCCAAAGTCACATTCCATTAATTATCGGGTTAAAGAACGAGTGTTATTTAAAAACACTGTTCACGATAAACCCAAAAATCATTCCATTAATTATCGGGTTAAAGAACGAGTGTTATTTAAAACACTGTTCACGATAAACCCAAAAATCAATATCAATTCAATTCCAATTAAATATTATTTAATTGGTACACTTCATTAAATCTAAATAAAAAGATTTAATCTTTTCTCAACTGGGTTCAAGAACAGTGTTAGTGAAGACACCATTCACGACAAACCCAAATCACATTCGATATTCAATACAAGGCTCTGAATAGAAAATATATCGGCTTATATTCAATATCGAGTTCTACGACTAACAGATGTCGTATGGGAAATAACGATATAAATATATATATCTTTCAAATTTCCATAACAACACCTGTATAATCACGAATCCCAACATCGAAATATTCCAAAGACAATTTCGATTCAAATCCACTCCAATGCAATCATTGGAATTTTGGTTATTTTTAAAACCCTTTTCGAATTCAATTTATTTATTTAAAAATAAATAGAATTATAATCCTAGTTCAAAACTAGTTCATTTCGATAAAAATCTATTTTTATCTTTTCAAATATGGAGTTTTTCATCCCAATTCTTCCCAAATCATTTCTTATGATTTTACACAAATTATTACTATTTTTAATAATTTTATCAAGGCCTGTACGGTCGATTTCCATCAATGGCCATCGAACTGCACTTACAGCGACCTTTTCCGAATTTGATTTGGACGTATCTCCAAATCCAACCGTTAGATTTCAAATTTCTAATATTCCTTAGAAAGCTCTTTTCGATACGAACCCAACGGTTCTGATTTCAGGAGAATCCGACGGTCGGATCTCCCGTAATGTCCGTTCGAAGTCAATGGTCGAAATTCGCGAACTGCCGCGGCGCGGCGCGTTCTATTCAGGCCATTATATTATATATATAATATATATTTCGTCGATTTCCTTTTAAAACGAATTTTATTAATCATTTCAAATTTGTTTCAAAAACAATTTCAACCTTTATTTCAATTTCAAATCAAAATTGAATCTTCCTTTATAAATTCTTTTAACATTCACTTCGATTTGATTTCAATTCAAATCGATTTCAATTTTATTTCAATTCGAATTCGTTTTCTATTCAGTTCAATTCGAATTCATTTTCTATGTTATTCAATTCGAATTCGTTTTCTATTCAATTCATTTCGAATTCGTTTTCTATTCAATTCATTTCGAATTCGTTTTCTATTCAATTCATTTCGAATTCGTTTTCTATTCAATTCAATTCGAATTCGTTTTCTATTCAATTCATTTCGAATTCGTTTTCTATTCAATTCATTTCGAATTCGTTTTCTATTCAGTTCAATTCGAATTCGTTTTCTATTCAGTTCAATTCGAATTCGTTTTCTATTCAATTCAATTCGAATTCGTTTTCTATTCAATTCATTTCGAATTCGTTTTCTATTCAATTCATTTCGAATTCGTTTTCTATTCAATTCATTTCGAATTCGTTTTCTATTCAATTCATTTCGAATTCGTTTTCTATTCAATTCATTTCGAATTCGTTTTCTATTCAATTCATTTCGAATTCGTTTTCTATTCAATTCATTTCGAATTCGTTCTCTATTCAATTCAATTCGAATTCGTTTTCTATTCAATTCATTTCGAATTCGTTTTCTATTCAGTTCAATTCGAATTCGTTTTCTATTCAATTCAATTCGAATTCGTTTTCTATTCAATTCATTTCGAATTCGTTTTCTATTCAGTTCAATTCGAATTCGTTTTCTATTCAGTTCAATTCGAATTCGTTTTCTATTCAATTCAATTCGAATTCGTTTTCTATTCAGTTCAATTCGAATTCGTTTTCTATTCAATTCAATTCGAATTCGTTTTCTATTCAATTCATTTCGAATTCGTTTTCTATTCAATTCAATTCGAATTCGTTTTCTATTCAATTCAATTCGAATATTTCATATGCATCGTTTTCATTTCATATATATATATATATATCGTTTTCAATTCAATTCAATTCGAATATTTCATATGCATCGTTTTCATTTCATATATATATATATATATCGTTTTCAATTCGAATATTCCATATACATTGTTTTCAATTCGAATATTTTCACTTCGCTATATATATATAAATTTCACTTTTCATATATTCGATATTTTCACTTTGCTATATATATAAATTTCACTTTTCATATATTCGATATTTTCACTTTGCTATATATATAAATTTCACTTTTCATATATATATTATTTCACTTCGCTATCAATCAATTTTCACAACAATTTCAACCAATAAATATCGTCCATGGTTTGTGGACGAGGGGCGTATATATATATATATATAGATATTTATATATAGCAATTCACTTTCACTTTCAACACATATATAAAATTATAAAAAGAAATTGAAGAGTGAGAAATCCTCACCAATAGCTATCCACTCACACGACTCTTCCTTTATAGAAATCTTCGCCTTTTTTCGCTTTCACCCGTATTCTCTACATATGTAAAAATCGAATTTTTACTATGTTATTCAATATATAAAGATTGCATTTTGACTTCGCTATTAAATATAAAGATTATATTTTTATTATTCTTATGATGCAACTATTATATTTTTATTGCTTTAAAAATATAAGAATCATACCTTACTATTTCTACTTAACAAAAATTCCATCTTTTCTGTTTTTAAAAATATGATCTTTATTTTCAAGTTCAAAATTTTTCTATTAAAAGATCAAACCTTTTTCTTATTTCAAAGTTAAAAATAAAAATCATTTCCTTTTCCTTTTCAAACCAGTTTTTGATTTCTTTTAAAAACAGTTTTTAAATCTCTTTTATTTCAAATGCAGTTTTTCTTTTTATTCTTTTTAAAATATGCAGTTTTTTATTCTTTATTATAAATGCAGTTTTTATTTACTTTAAAAATTCTTGTTTTTAAATCTTTTATAAAATTTCAATTTTTGCCTTATTTAAAAATCAGTTTATAAAACTAAAAAAAAACAGTTTTCAAATCTTAAAAAAAAAAAATACAGTAATTCGTTTTTTTCCTTAAAATCAGAAATTATAAAACAGAAATAAAAAAATAAATATAAAGTAAAATGGCTCACCGTGGTATGCGAAGGGGAGGAGGGAAGTCAAGGGCGGCTCGGCGGTTCTGAGACGTCGCGGTGGTTCAGGGGGGCTCGCGTCTGGGTTCGAGGGTTGCGACGAGGGTGCTGCTTCGATTTGCTAGGGCGTTGCTTCGATGTGTCGTTCGGTGGGAGGAGGTTGCGAGGGCGGCTCAGGCGAAGGGTTCGGCGGCGATAGGTTCAGGCGGCGATGGGTTCAGGCGGCGACTCGATTTGGGTTTTAGGGTTTTGTCTTTTTTTTTTTTTTTCGTTTTATAATTAACTGATCGGGGGGGGGGGCCAAACAGATAAGAAAAGGAGGAGAAGTAATTTTTTTTTTTTTATTTTATTATTTAATTATTAAATTATGCACAAGGGTTGACTTTTACATATGACCTCGAAACGAGGCCCACCGCCTGTCGTCCATAGCGTTTTACCCCCATTTCGAACACAATGGGATATGTATCGCAAGCTGGTTTGATCGTTACAATCAGTTTCCGTTGAATTTACAATTTAAATCCTTATATTGAATTTTAAACGTACATTTCAAATTACCGGGGTCACATACTAACTAGAAAAATTCCCGAAAAATATTTTCTAGCTTCGTATTGGCGATACGGTCCTAACAAAACTAGTTTCGTCGAATTCTGAGACCGTTTGAAAAATGGCCAATTTCCAGTCGATTAAAATCAACTGAAATGGTCAAAACACGTTTTCCTTTGCCACGCTCACATATTGATTCGAAAAATTATGAAATTTGGAATCTAGCAATAACTTTACATCACGGACCCAACAAAAGTGGTTTCGTCGAAATCCGAGGTCATTTGCAAAATGTCCATTTTTAAGGGCCTGAATTCCATAGCGACTATTCAGAATTTTCAACTGGACATATCTTTTGATTCCCGATATGAAATCTTGATTTTTCGGATTCGTTGGAAAGATATTCACTATTAGATTCCATTATTTTTGGTTTCACTAAAATCCGGATTGTTTTGCACCCGGTACATTCAATTGAAGTTTGAAATCGAATTATCGAACTACCGCGCCATTTTCAATTCTATTTATAATTATATATAAATATTTATATTCTAACGACGACGCGTATAATATATACGTTTGATTTATATTCAAATAAATTTCTCGTCGATATTATTTAAAATAATTCATGTTAAATAATCAGAATTCGTTAAAATTGCCAAAATAAAAATTTCAAACTGGCTCGCATTTTACGGGTTGTTACAATCTCCCCCACTTAAAACTTTTCGTCCCCGAAAAGGAACAAAGTCGAAAGTGGTTTGATTATTCAACTCTACGCTCGATCTGGCTTCTATTCTCCAAACCTTTGGTTTCTGAGAATTTTCAAAACATCAAAAATTTGGCTAACACCCTAAATTTTTGAAAAATTTCGCCATAACCTCCCCTGCACCGGGAGCATCGGGGAATTTCAAATAGCTTCCCCGGTCCTTCAGATCTCAAAAAGAAAAAGAAAAAGCCAAGCGGCTAGCCAATAGGCTCACAAAATCATCATCACCCAAACAAAACAGGAAATTATGTAGTAAACATGTACCTATTTGTCGGGCAAACAAATTTTATTCTCTGGCTCTAGCCTCCTTGCTATGACCTGTTCAATGATATATATGTATATGCAAGCAAATGCGACCAATTTTCAATACCGTTCAATATTTGATACCCTTAGGCATTATGATTCAAAATTATCAAACAATTAAACAAACAACACAAACATCAATCAATTAATTGATTATATTTTCAAATATATAATTTTATATATTTAAAATCATATTTTCTAAAATCAGATTATATATATAATCACAGATACGTTATTTATAAACAAATAACTCTCGACTCATTCTAGGGCATTTCTAACCCCATCTCTAACGAGTCACTCATTCTAGAATGCTACTGATTCTATCTCTAATGAGGATTCTTTTATAGGACATTACTAATCCTACCTCTGATGAGTCTTTTATTCTGTTCAAACGAGTTGTACCCCAAAGATTTGAGTTTAACCAAAGCTCTGATACCACGTTGTAACGACACGGATTTCGCCCGGACCTAATCGATCGTTAAACCGACCAAGACCGTTCGAATCCCGCATACGCTAACTTTGGGTATACAACACATCAGAACAAATAACAGAAGACTTCAATAGACATCATAACAATGTTACATCAGAGTACAGAATATCAGAGTATCGAAATATAATACACAGCGGAAGATAAATTTACATAAATGTAAAACAGTGCACAGCGGAAATATAAACTACACAGCGGAAGACTGTAAATGTCTGGACACAGCTTAAAGCTTCAATCCAGAATCCTGCTCAAAACATCTGCAAAATAAAACTACTCGACTGCCCGTGTGGAAAATAGGGGCACCCGAGTTCGCAAGGGAAAAGCAAACTACGAGTCAGTCATGGGACTGGTGTGAGAACTCAAAAACAGTTGTTAACTTTGTTCAAAAATAAGGCAAATCACGGGACCACGCCACTTTCGCGGAACGGGTTTACCCCCATGAAAGCCAGTGTATAAACAACAATCAATATAGATATATGGATCTACTATGCATCACACAACATGCAATATCCCAATCTACCCACTTAGATTAATCACAACACTTAGATTTTCCAAATCCAATTCAATTTACAGAAATTATTCCTTTGGATTTTATTCCCGATTTCTTATTTCAAATCATTTGAAATACATATCTAACTTTCTATATCAAAGTAGATTTCACTTCGGGATCTCAAATCAAATCATTTGGAAATGTGAATTCCAAAACATAACAATGCATACAAACAAGTATGCAACCAAATATCGTGCTCCCCATCGACAAGGCAAAGGGTACGCACCTCGCAACTCGATATATATATGTGCACCTACCCCACATAGGAGTAGGCTACACCGACGATGCACCTCCCACTCAGGAGAGCATACACCGCCCTCTCACCCATACTTTTAGTCTCAGGGTTACCCGAATCTTTAGCCACATACTAAATCATTTCATATCCCGAAGTAGGGAAAATCATTTCACAACATAATAATCACAATGTATCATATAATACATTTCTAAATCACTTTAGAAATCATCGGGTTTTGGGCCTCGAAATCCTTTCTGTTTTATAAAACATTTTTATAAAACATTCCCTGTCCAAAATCGGGAATACATTTCTTTTCACTTAAGAAAAATATCATTTCACAATCATTCGTTAAATTTGAAATGAACACAACATCGCTAAACACCTTATCGTCAAATCGTGAAGTCTTTCACAAGGCGTTAGCACACAGATATTTTCAACCCAACCCAATGCTAAATGTAAAAGCATATTCTGCTCATAAACTGGTCGAGCACAATCCAAACCATCAATCAATCAAATTTAACATACGCCTCATTCCAATTCATTAGTCACTAACCGTAAATTAATCAAGAGAATAATTCCCCAAATATTAACCCCGAAGGCCGAAACCAACATCAGATCAATATCCAGAAAACCATTCTGCTTGGCTAACCGACAGTTAGTTTCTAAATTTCACGTTCAAATCTAATTAAAGATTTAACTATCGCCTGGAGCAAAACTGGTGATACTCCATTCTCGATCCTTTCAATCTAATTAAAGATTCATTAAAACTCCACTTAGTTTTAATCTGTGACTGGGTTAAAGAATCAGTGTCATCTAAAAACACGGTTCGCGATAAACCCAAAGTCACATTCCATTAATTATCGGGTTAAAGAACGAGTGTTATTTAAAAACACTGTTCACGATAAACCCAAAAATCATTCCATTAATTATCGGGTTAAAGAACGAGTGTTATTTAAAACACTGTTCACGATAAACCCAAAAATCAATATCAATTCAATTCCAATTAAATATTATTTAATTGGTACACTTCATTAAATCTAAATAAAAAGATTTAATCTTTTCTCAACTGGGTTCAAGAACAGTGTTAGTGAAGACACCATTCACGACAAACCCAAATCACATTCGATATTCAATACAAGGCTCTGAATAGAAAATATATCGGCTTATATTCAATATCGAGTTCTACGACTAACAGATGTCGTATGGGAAATAACGATATAAATATATATATCTTTCAAATTTCCATAACAACACCTGTATAATCACGAATCCCAACATCGAAATATTCCGAAGACAATTTCGATTCAAATCCACTCCAATGCAATCATTGGAATTTTGGTTATTTTTAAAACCCTTTTCGAATTCAATTTATTTATTTAAAAATAAATAGAATTATAATCCTAGTTCAAAACTAGTTCATTTCGATAAAAATCTATTTTTATCTTTTCAAATATGGAGTTTTTCATCCCAATTCTTCCCAAATCATTTCTTATGATTTTACACAAATTATTACTATTTTTAATAATTTTATCAAGGCCTGTACGGTCGATTTCCATCAATGGCCATCGAACTGCACTTACAGCGACCTTTTCCGAATTTGATTTGGACGTATCTCCAAATCCAACCGTTAGATTTCAAATTTCTAATATTCCTTAGAAAGCTCTTTTCGATACGAACCCAACGGTTCTGATTTCAGGAGAATCCGACGGTCGGATCTCCCGTAATGTCCGTTCGAAGTCAATGGTCGAAATTCGCGAACTGCCGCGGCGCGGCGCGTTCTATTCAGGCCATTATATTATATATATATAATATATATTTCGTCGATTTCCTTTTAAAACGAATTTTATTAATCATTTCAAATTTGTTTCAAAAACAATTTCAACCTTTATTTCAATTTCAAATCAAAATTGAATCTTCCTTTATAAATTCTTTTAACATTCACTTCGATTTGATTTCAATTCAAATCGATTTCAATTTTATTTCAATTCGAATTCGTTTTCTATTCAGTTCAATTCGAATTCATTTTCTATGTTATTCAATTCGAATTCGTTTTCTATTCAATTCATTTCGAATTCGTTTTCTATTCAATTCATTTCGAATTCGTTTTCTATTCAATTCATTTCGAATTCGTTTTCTATTCAATTCAATTCGAATTCGTTTTCTATTCAATTCATTTCGAATTCGTTTTCTATTCAATTCATTTCGAATTCGTTTTCTATTCAGTTCAATTCGAATTCGTTTTCTATTCAGTTCAATTCGAATTCGTTTTCTATTCAATTCAATTCGAATTCGTTTTCTATTCAATTCATTTCGAATTCGTTTTCTATTCAATTCATTTCGAATTCGTTTTCTATTCAATTCATTTCGAATTCGTTTTCTATTCAATTCATTTCGAATTCGTTTTCTATTCAATTCATTTCGAATTCGTTTTCTATTCAATTCATTTCGAATTCGTTTTCTATTCAATTCATTTCGAATTCGTTCTCTATTCAATTCAATTCGAATTCGTTTTCTATTCAATTCATTTCGAATTCGTTTTCTATTCAGTTCAATTCGAATTCGTTTTCTATTCAATTCAATTCGAATTCGTTTTCTATTCAATTCATTTCGAATTCGTTTTCTATTCAGTTCAATTCGAATTCGTTTTCTATTCAGTTCAATTCGAATTCGTTTTCTATTCAATTCAATTCGAATTCGTTTTCTATTCAGTTCAATTCGAATTCGTTTTCTATTCAATTCAATTCGAATTCGTTTTCTATTCAATTCATTTCGAATTCGTTTTCTATTCAATTCAATTCGAATTCGTTTTCTATTCAATTCAATTCGAATATTTCATATGCATCGTTTTCATTTCATATATATATATATATCGTTTTCAATTCAATTCAATTCGAATATTTCATATGCATCGTTTTCATTTCATATATATATATATATATCGTTTTCAATTCGAATATTCCATATACATTGTTTTCAATTCGAATATTTTCACTTCGCTATATATATATAAATTTCACTTTTCATATATTCGATATTTTCACTTTGCTATATATATAAATTTCACTTTTCATATATTCGATATTTTCACTTTGCTATATATATAAATTTCACTTTTCATATATATATTATTTCACTTCGCTATCAATCAATTTTCACAACAATTTCAACCAATAAATATCGTCCATGGTTTGTGGACGAGGGGCGTATATATATATATATATAGATATTTATATATAGCAATTCACTTTCACTTTCAACACATATATAAAATTATAAAAAGAAATTGAAGAGTGAGAAATCCTCACCAATAGCTATCCACTCACACGACTCTTCCTTTATAGAAATCTTCGCCTTTTTTCGCTTTCACCCGTATTCTCTACATATGTAAAAATCGAATTTTTACTATGTTATTCAATATATAAAGATTGCATTTTGACTTCGCTATTAAATATAAAGATTATATTTTTATTATTCTTATGATGCAACTATTATATTTTTATTGCTTTAAAAATATAAGAATCATACCTTACTATTTCTACTTAACAAAAATTCCATCTTTTCTGTTTTTAAAAATATGATCTTTATTTTCAAGTTCAAAATTTTTCTATTAAAAGATCAAACCTTTTTCTTATTTCAAAGTTAAAAATAAAAATCATTTCCTTTTCCTTTTCAAACCAGTTTTTGATTTCTTTTAAAAACAGTTTTTAAATCTCTTTTATTTCAAATGCAGTTTTTCTTTTTATTCTTTTTAAAATATGCAGTTTTTTATTCTTTATTATAAATGCAGTTTTTATTTACTTTAAAAATTCTTGTTTTTAAATCTTTTATAAAATTTCAATTTTTGCCTTATTTAAAAATCAGTTTATAAAACTAAAAAAAAACAGTTTTCAAATCTTAAAAAAAAAAAATACAGTAATTCGTTTTTTTCCTTAAAATCAGAAATTATAAAACAGAAATAAAAAAATAAATATAAAGTAAAATGGCTCACCGTGGTATGCGAAGGGGAGGAGGGAAGTCAAGGGCGGCTCGGCGGTTCTGAGACGTCGCGGTGGTTCAGGGGGGCTCGCGTCTGGGTTCGAGGGTTGCGACGAGGGTGCTGCTTCGATTTGCTAGGGCGTTGCTTCGATGTGTCGTTCGGTGGGAGGAGGTTGCGAGGGCGGCTCAGGCGAAGGGTTCGGCGGCGATGGGTTCAGGCGGCGATGGGTTCAGGCGGCGACTCGATTTGGGTTTTAGGGTTTTGTCTTTTTTTTTTTTTTTTTCGTTTTATAATTAACTGATCGGGGGGGGGGGGCCAAACAGATAAGAAAAGGAGGAGAAGTAATTTTTTTTTTTTTTTTATTATTTAATTATTAAATTATGCACAAGGGTTGAGTTTTACATATGACCTCGAAACGAGGCCCACCGCCTGTCGTCCATAGCGTTTTACCCCCATTTCGAACACAATGGGATATGTATCGCAAGCTGGTTTGATCGTTACAATCAGTTTCCGTTGAATTTACAATTTAAATCCTTATATTGAATTTTAAACGTACATTTCAAATTACCGGGGTCACATACTAACTAGAAAAATTCCCGAAAAATATTTTCTAGCTTCGTATTGGCGATACGGTCCTAACAAAACTAGTTTCGTCGAATTCTGAGACCGTTTGAAAAATGGCCAATTTCCAGTCGATTAAAATCAACTGAAATGGTCAAAACACGTTTTCCTTTGCCACGCTCACATATTGATTCGAAAAATTATGAAATTTGGAATCTAGCAATAACTTTACATCACGGACCCAACAAAAGTGGTTTCGTCGAAATCCGAGGTCATTTGCAAAATGTCCATTTTTAAGGGCCTGAATTCCATAGCGACTATTCAGAATTTTCAACTGGACATATCTTTTGATTCCCGATATGAAATCTTGATTTTTCGGATTCGTTGGAAAGATATTCACTATTAGATTCCATTATTTTTGGTTTCACTAAAATCCGGATTGTTTTGCACCCGGTACATTCAATTGAAGTTTGAAATCGAATTATCGAACTACCGCGCCATTTTCAATTCTATTTATAATTATATATAAATATTTATATTCTAACGACGACGCGTATAATATATACGTTTGATTTATATTCAAATAAATTTCTCGTCGATATTATTTAAAATAATTCATGTTAAATAATCAGAATTCGTTAAAATTGCCAAAATAAAAATTTCAAACTGGCTCGCATTTTACGGGTTGTTACAACCATTCACTTTGAATGCCACATCGTCAGATCTGCCAGATATCACTAATTGACGTCCACAAATATACTCTAGTAGTTAAGCTAAGAGAACCGCCGTCCTCTGCCACCAACTATAGTATGTTTGAAGAAATCAACGTACGTAATTCCTTTCGAAATACTCTGTCAGACATTCGTCCATACAAGTCATCCAGGAACTGGATCAACCGAAGGTACTATCTCACTGCATCCAATATAGGAATCACCCCATGGATCAGTAGCGATAGTCCTTGCAATTCACAGATTCCAACCACGACAGAACCCCAGTATATCTCCTGGTCGAATCGTAGATTGTAAGTTGTTCTTCCGTTTTATGAAGATCTATGGTCTTCAAATGCTCCATCTCGATCGTTGTCTGATATCTTTTCGTATTTGTTGGTCGGAATGGTTTTCGAATATACATTCGATCCCGGTCTTTCCATAACAACGATCGTAAAGGTCAGACTTGATAGTCAGTTATTTAACTATCAATTTAAACATCCATGAAATCATAAAAATAGATTTACTGGTTTGATACTTAGCATCAATTGGCTTCTTTAATTAAAATTAATTAAACTTGAATATTCCCATATTGGAAAAAACCTTTCACTTATCACATTAATATACTATTATCCGCAAAACCATTTCATTTGAATATTTTGGAAGAATATGTAAAGATATCCAATACTCCATTTGACTATCATTTGCAAAACATTTAATATAACATATCGTTAATTATAACTAAGAAATCAGTTCAATTTACTATTCGACGTTACACAAACTCTTTTGTTTTCATTACTTGGAAAAGTATCCAATCCTTATTCTTGTAGAATAAACCATTCTATATCTTATTTCTTTACTCTTCGAAATTATCGCCCAATCTCCTTTAAATTCCGTTGCCAGGGGAAATATCATCTCATATTATTCCTGTTACTTTGAAAATCTTATCATACATTCTTGCCATTACCAACTAGTATTATCCTTGGATAGTCCCGAAGTTGTTCAAATTGGGGTATTTTAATTACCTCTCAGACCTTGATCAACAATGTTCTTATCTTAAGATACATACGAGTTGTAATTCAAGAACTGATATTTAATCTTACTTCAAACACATCCTACTAGTTAAAATATAGCTTTATAGTTCTTCTTATCTTTTGGAAGTTTCTCTTTCTAAATATAATTAATATTGCTTAATTCATTAATTAAATAATTGCTTACTAAACATTACTTTTATTCACTCTTGACTTATTCAAATAACTTTGTTTCACAAACTGAATTATTATCACAAATCCTATTTCCAACCTCGTTTACCAAGCTCAACTTTAAATCCCTTTTTCCATTTCCCTTTTCTTTCGGGAAACCTCTTTTAAATTCTATGGATTTAACTTAATTCCATTACTAAGTATTTCTAATTCAAAAACGACGCTTAAACTCATATTCCATTCATTAACCTTGTTTTCAATATAAACTCTCTTTTATATCTCCATCTTTCTTTACTTAATTCAAACGTCAAGTTGACCTTTCATTTAAGCTATGTATTTGCTTAAGCTTCTTTATGCTTCATTATAAGACTCGAGCTCAAATATAAAGCTTGTTCATAGCTTCTTCTCAAATTCAATTATATTCCATTTCCAAAAAACTTACTTACTTAAATATATTTCATTTATGAAGTAATTAATTAAACTAAAACAAATAATTTACTTTTACATTCACTATTGTAAAATCAGTTAAATGTTTTATTTACAAAAATAAATTAATAATAAAATCTTCTTTAAAATATTCTTCAAATTTAAACACTATTCGTTAATTGATTTTATTCAGTTCATTAACAACAAACTAATTAAAAGTCAATCTCAGTTAAAACGGTCCACTTGGTCAATTCAAAACACAACTATTTCTTTAGCCCATTCTAGTCAATTCCTCTTTTAAATTAATTAAAATATAATTAATTTAAATGACTTCATTTAATTGTTCACGACTAATCGAATACTTGACCGCTAGGTTATTTCTTGCTCTTTGCTTATAATTCTTATTGATATAAGAATTCGTTTTATAAAACAAACTTCATAATTACTTATAAACTTTACTAAATAAATGATTAATATTTATTTCCTTTTTAAATAACTTTCATTCAAAGTAATAGCTTTCAAACCTATTCTAGTTAAAAATATATTTATAACTTCAATACTGTTTATTCACAGTCGATGAAATCCATATTTAAAAATCGATTGATTTCTAGGCCAGGTGATGCCAATTACCCAACCATACTACCCATTGGTTAATATCAGAATAAATGTTGAAATATGGTTCAACCATCAACAATAATCAATCACTCAACCAAACTGGGTATACCGTTCATAGAATGGTAATATGAAAATAAACAATAAATTTGAGGAATGGGTTTCTCAAATCAAATCACTCATTTTCATTTAACTGGCGATTTCTATTACGACTATTCAAGTAATTCACTTACCATTCAAACAATTCAAACACACTTATAAACGTGGCCAATCAAGGGAAAACTACTTTTACTGAGTCAAATCATAACGATTGGTATCTTACTGAAATTAAACGAACGTTTAAATTCTAGTAATTGAATCAACAATAATTATATAACTAGCAAGCGGTCAATCACGAACAACCAAAACACGCAAAATAAAAACCCAATTTATATAAAATATAAATGGGGAGAGCTGAGTGAGTTTAACTCACCTTGATTTAAATCCGTCGATAAATATCTGGTTTTTAGTCAAATTAAACTGTCATTTAATTCGAATAAAATTTCCAGTTGCTTCTGATCCGGACTAGACCTACTCCATCTCGAAGTTCTTGTCTCTACGGTCCCAACGAAACTGACCGTGCGTAAATATGATACTGTGAGCATGAGAAATCGTATTACGAAATTTATAGTCTAACTAAATTTTAAAACATGGATTTTCTTTTAAATTTAAAAATGGGCTTTACCTTAATCATCGGCCCAAAAACCCCAACCCATTTCAACCTTAATCAAAACCCTACCATCGATCCCTTTTCCCTCATTCAGTAGCCGCCTCCACAAATTTAATCCCATGGCCGATTTCCGGAACCCTAATTCCCCTTCTGTTCTTCAGCCAAAACGGAGTTTATCTTCGTCGCAACCACCCATACGTCACCCTTTCTTCGATCATCCCTTCATCTCCTTCTTCCGATCTATTCAGCGAACCCCAACATCCCTTCAACAACCATCACCCCCTCGTTGGTCAAACCCAAACCCTCTAGAGATGAAGCGGCTTCCTCCCTCATCTATTTCAGACTCAACGAACCAACACAAACCCCCATCGTTGCAGATTTCCGAACCCTAGTCTTCCATTACCGAATGGATTTATCAGGAAATTCGCTAAAGCCCACAAATAAGAGATAAGTATTTTAATTATTGTATTATTTTCGCCTTGATTTTTTTTACTTTTTCGAATGGGTTTTCTATTTGTGGTATTGTTTCGAATATTTCTGGATTGTCTGAAACACCACTGCGTGAACGTTTATTTATAGTATGGTTTCTATTTAGATAAGAACACTGTCCATCAGTCCTAATCTAGGTTGGTTCAGCTACTCTAGCTTAGGCCATTTTCTTCTTCTCCTTTACAGATCATGTAACGACCCGGATTTTCGGCGACTTTGGTTATCGACATAAACACGATGTCGATAACCAAAACATCGAAAAATCCTGGTAATTAGTGAAAGAAATTAGAGGGTGAGGAAAGATAAGATAGAAACTTAGAACAGAAGAAGAAGAAGAACACAATATCAGAGTAACACGAATCTCACAGCGGAACGAATAAATATATTTCATAACATAACTTTGAAATACAAATCTGTACTTGCATAAACATATCATTATCAAAGTACAACACTTACAACACAGCGGAAATAACTATAGCTATATGATCCTGAAGCCTCCTGCTCCAAGCTTTTCCAGTATATCTGTAAATCCCGACTACTTGACTGCCCATACAAATTTAGGCACCCAATAGTTTAGGGAAAACAACAAAATAAACTCTGGGTCAGTCATGGGACTGGTATGAGTAAAACAGTTTAAAAACAGTTCAAGCAGGTAATCGATATCTCATAAGACCACGCCGTATAACGGAACGGGTTTTTCCCTTATGAGTATCCAAATTATCTTTATATCAAAACCTTTTGATATTATAATAATGTCTATCAACCACAGTATATATAATCATCTAGCAGAAACACTTTCATCTCACGTTCTACATATATAGTATACAATCAAAACCGCAAGCACGTATTGGGTAATGGATTTCCAACTATGACAAGGTATGGAACCACCTATCGCTCGTGTACCTCTAGAGAGGAATACACTGGGTTCAACAAGAACATCTTGCAACCCGGCCACACATGACCGACCACTCATTTCGCTTGAGCGTATCGAATGTATATCACCAACAGTTGGGATCAGCAACCGTTTCCCGAATGGGACAACATCAACAATAGATTTTTAGAAGTAAATGAAACTCTAGATCAGGTGATTATACACCCTACTTCGGTGCGACCGACTTAGCAATGCTGCCTGCCCGATTTCTGTCATTTACCGGATGTGAGGCTAGAAGCTACGCTTTATCATCACATCAGATTCACTTTGAATGCCACATCATCAAATCCATCCAATCACCGATTAGACGTCCTCAACAATACATTATGTGTTAGCTAAAAGAAGTTTCCTTCTCCGCTTCCACTCTTGGTACGGTTGGAGAAATCAATATATGTGATCGTCAGGAAATACTCTGTCAGACATCCGTCCATACAAGTCATCCAGGAACAGGATGAACCGAAGGCACTATTCATTACATCCATCTTAGGTAGTGTTATCTAAGACTTATACAATAGCCCTTGCACTTTACTCCGTCTTCAATTATCTTTGGCATATATGATTCGCAACGCTTATGCCAATACAGAGTGGTTCTTTGGATAATGATCCAACCGGTCTCTCCATATTAACAACATTAAAATGGTCAAAAACTTCGATAGTCTGTGATTTAACTATCGAAGAAAAACAGGTGTGCAACCAACGATATTATTTCCAAATGGAAATTATATCGATCAAACATCATTCAACATTTATATCCTTAGTTCATTTTTTTGATCTCCTGTTTCCCTATATTCAACATTTCTTATTTTCTAAATTTAGAAAATATATGTTATTACCATTGGAAAACATTTCCATTTCTTGTTTTCTTTATTAGAAAACATTTCTGGTTTCTTATTTGGAAAACATTTCCAAAGCTTCTTCATTGGACTTAGACAGATGTTTAAACAAACCATCGCGATGCCAACTCAAACCATTTCCTTTACTGCCGAACCTTAACTATTCCTTAGTTAAAACGAAGCCAATCAAGTTGGGGTAGAACTACCTCTCAGACCTTAACTGAACAACATTTCTAACTTTGAAATAGGCAAAGTTCACTTTATATTCCTTTACTAACTTCCTTACTTAACCCTCCTTCGAATAGCTATATTCGATTGACTCCTTTCACTTAACTCTATTCAATTAACCCTTTATCAATTAACTCTATTGGACTAACACTATTGGATTAACTCTATTTGACTAACGCTATTGATTTACTCATTTCACTTAACTCCTTTCGAATAAACTATATTCGATAACTCCTTTTACTTTCTTCGAATAAACTATATTCGGTTAACTCCTTTTACTTTCTATTCGAATAACTATATTCGATTAACTCATTTGCTTTAACTCTAATCGATTAAACTAACATCGATTACCTCCTTTTACTTTAACACTAATCGATTAACTAACATCGATTAACTCCTTTTACTTTAACACTAATCGATTAACTAACATCGATTAACTCTTTTTACTTTAACACTAATCGATTAACTAACATCGATTAACTCCTTTGTTCTATTAGAATAAACTATTCATTTATAAAGATTTACTTTTAGTAACAGTTCTTCACTTTACAAATGATTTCCCTTTTATAAAACTCTATTCGTTTTAAAAACATTTTTCCCTTTCATTTACTTTCGAAATATTTCCTTTTATAAAATCTGTTGATTTTATAAACTCCGTTTATTTCAATATACAATGAAATAATTCTTTTTACATCCCAGGGTCTTTTATGATATTTAAAATATCGAATAAAAATGATCAACATCATTCCAACACCCATAATCCATAATAGATTATATAACACATCATATATCACAATATATGAAAACAGTAAAATAAATGTTGAGGAATCCAGTTGGATTCCTCCAACCTGTTTCCCTGCATCACAGATGTTTAAACAATATAGATAACATCACTTTCAGTTCCATATGGTATATTCTGTTAAACAGAATCAATATAGAAAATTCAACTAACTGACTAGCAGTTCAATCAAACAGTCAACATACAGTCAATCAGCCAATATCTAACAGTTCTAAAAATACAACATGAAATTATAAACTGTTCAGAGTTAGTGAGATTTACTCACTTTGGCAGTTCATCGTTAAAGAACGATAAACTGTTTGTTTGATTTGAATCAAACAATTAAATTCTCCGTAAATTCAAATGAGCTTCAATCCACTCCCAGTCAGTTCCATTGTGGAGCTCTCGTCCATACGGTCCTAACGGATCCAACCGTTCAAAATTCTGATCATGTATGTAGAAGATATACGATTCATAAGTTGGTACTATTTTAAACTAAACAAAAATAAATGGAATTTCCTTTTAAAACACTTGGGCTTTACCCTTTTAAGATTCCGGCCCATCACATAACTCAAAGGCCCACCACCGAATACCCTTCTTCCCCCTTTTCTGCTTCACCGATGTTACTCCAGGAAACCACCACGCCAATGTCCCCTTCGAACTCCCTCGTGACTTCACCGATCCACACTCGAACACCACCAGAATGCTTCTCCTTCAACACTGGACATCTACATACTAATTTCATCTAGTTCGCACCATCCATGTATTTTCCATCGAAACCCATCATCCACGTATTACAGTATAAAGTGCGAACCAAATATCCACGATTTTCCACCAAGTTTTGTCAATCGCTGCTACTCTCTCCGCTAATCACGAGTACAACATCCAAACCTTGCATTAAGGCACCATAACCACCCTCGTTCTCAACAACTCCTATACAAAAATCCATCTGCGCCTTTCGTCGTTTTCAATACCCTGCCAATGCCCTTCCCGTATCCTTATTTATTCATGTGCCCCACTTTAAACAGTACCCACAGCAAGCCAAATTCCCATACGTGTGTTCCACCATTTCCGCACTCCTCCATCTTTCTGTTTGCACCCAAAACAGCCTGCGCCCTTTCATAATCCCCTCGGCCAGTTTGAACAGTCTCTTTTCCCAAGCTTCCAACTCCCTACTAAAATAACTATACGGTTGTATTTTAAGCATGAGAAAGGAAACAAAAGAGTTTGTAAAAGTTGATTTCATTTCTCGTTTGGAAGAAAGAAAAAAGGTCTGGCGGCGGGAAACTGAATGAAGTCTTTTAGGTTAAGAGAGTTAAGGCCTATTTATAAGGTTATGTTTCGATTTACTAGGTCATTAAAGCTGTACGTGGCTTAAAGCTTAGCCATATAATTGGAAGGGATGTCGGCAGACACAAAATAGTGTATATATATTCTTATGCAATACCCTTTTCCTTTGCTCCTAAGTTTTAGATTATAAAATCTAACGTATCTCGTTTCATAAAATTTCTTTCACGTACCGACTGAAATAAAGGTACCGTTGTATCGAGCTCGGTCCCACGATCTCAAAAATATAATAATACCGGTAGATTGACTCATATTTTGAAACCCCAAAATGTTGATTACAGGGTGCAAAATACTCCAAATAAAAAGTTGCTTATTAAATTAATTAAAAATTACAGTAAAATTCTAAAAATTAAATTATCACTACGTCTCAAAGGACTCTTGTCTGAATTCACACCCGATATCTAATTATTTTGAAATAACCGTTATGGTCGATAAACGATTTTATAGCGACTATTTTAAAATTTGATTTGGACATATCTCAAAATCTACACGACGAAATCCTGATTTTTCTCTTCCACTAGAAAGATATACTCCACCCGCTCCATACGTTTCTTATTTCACAGAAATCCGATTTAAAACGAATTCCGTATATTCAGTTCAAGTTTAAATCGCCAAATAGCGAACTACCGCGCCATTTCGAACTCGTTTATAATTATATTATAAACTATACGTTCAACTATCGATGATTGAATATATTCGTTATTCTACTTCAATTCTAAACTGAATCAAATATCACAGATGATCCTGTTCACACCATATTTTCATTTCAGCCAATTCTGATTATTTCAGAATTAAATATATTAATTAATTTACTATATTAATTAAATATTCATCATTATTTTATTCCACGACCATTAAATCCTTTTAATCACCTTATAAATAATTAAATAAATTAATTATAATACCTCTGCCAATGCGGGTCATTACAATCTTCCCCACTTAAAATAATTTCGTCCTCGAAATTGCTAAAAGGTAGAGGACGACCCTATCGACTGGCTAGAACATATTTGTTCACTCCTTAACTTCAGTTTCAACTGGACCAATTTAATTTCAATTAAATTATTAATTATATCTTATCAACGAAAATTTTCAAAAATCCTGAAAAAAAATTAACGCCTTAACTCTTCAAAAAAATTCGTCAGCACCTCCCTTGTACTGGTCAATCGGTCAAACTCCAACTCGCCTCTCTAGGCCATCTCCAACCCAAAAGAAAATCAAACAGCCAAGCGGCTTGCCAATTCGGCTCATAAATCTTATATCCAATAGAAATATAAACTTGTACCTTTTGTCGGCATATCATTATATCCCTTCCACCTGTTATCACTTCAGCGGATACAAGGGTCATCCCAATCAAATTCCAATCTGCTTTTATCCACACACAACCATTCGCTTATATCCAAGCCAAGTCCCCTTTCAACTCAAGTTTCTTCTCGATTCCCAACTCTTAACTTGATTATCACATTACACTTCAAACTTGAATCTGACAATCCAATTTGTCTTGATATCATTCTAATTCAATCTCAGTTACCACTTTACAGGCTTTACTTTATTTCAATTTTGCTTTCACAAATTTCTGTTAAATTCGTTTTTAATTCAAACAGTCTTTCCCTGGGAGTTTTTAAACAGTTTACTCTTTTCAAAAATCAAATCTTCCTTTTTGAAATTCAATTGAGCCCAAAATCAATATTCCACTAGTTAAATCACTTCTCTATTTCTTCATCAATATTTGTTAACCAAATATTTTCAATAACCATATTGGCCTTTTATGTTATTTGCAAAACATTTCCGAATATCGCCTTCCTTTAATTTCTAAACTAATAACCTTTATAATCTTATTTATAATTCGAAAATACTCCAATTACTTATCTCATTTCTGATCTCGTTTATTTCTATACTTAGGAAATATTTAGTATTCTATTTCCAAATTCACACTTATTTGGGTTAAAACGGATGTTGTGTAAAACATCGCTACGACAACCCAAATACTATATTCAACTAACTCTTATTCAACATTGACCTTCGAGCCTGAAATCCTACTATTTATTTGTTAATAATGAAATCAATCAAGTTGGGGTATAACTACCTCTCAGACCTTGACTGAATAACATTTATAACGTCAAAACAGATATGACTACTTACTCGAATAATCAATACCATACAACTACTTATTCACTTTTAAACACGTATACACTTCCTCTTTCTATCCTAACTAGATTTTATTCTAGACTTCCTTTTTGATTTTACTATTCTATTTTTAAGTTCATTTCCTTATCGACTTCTATATATATATCGATACGTTGATTTCTAACTATCAAACTTCTTAAAAATATTCTAACTCCTTAAATTCCCGGAAAAATTCGCCATAACCTCCTTTGTTCTAGGAGCATCGGGATATTTCAAATAGTCTCCCATGGCTCTCACCAATCCAAAAGAAAAAGAAAAAGCCAAGCGGCTAGCCGATACGGCGCATAAAATCTCATATGGAAATTAAATACATACCTTTTCGTCGAGCATTCTATCTATATACCTTCATACCTTATCCATACCTATCTCATATATATTTATACCTGCCCAATCTATTTTAACTATACCTGACCGTTTTAACTCAATTCGTTAATTAATTTGTTAATTAACTTTTTAGTCTATTCCACTTTTATATTTGAACATGATATGTTCAAATATATTTTAACTTGCTTATTAACTAATTTGAATCCAAATTTCAAATTTAAGTTCTATATTCGATTTCGAATATCCATTTACAAATCCAATCCACCTTTCAAAGTTCAACTTCAAATTCAAAACTCGATTAACTAATTCCTCTTCGACTTAGTTAATTCTATTTAATTTCTATTCAAATTTTATATTATAAATGCCATTTGAATTTCTATATACAAATTCTATATATTCAAATTCCATATTTGAATTCCTTTATATTTTCTATATTCGAATTCTATATTATAATTCCATTTGAATTTCTATATTCAAACCCCATTTGAATTTCTATATTCAAATTCTATATCACTTCCATTGAATTTCATATATTCAAACTCCCTTTGAATTTCTATATTCAATTTCTATTTCAATTCCATTGAATTTCATATATTCAAACTCCCTTTGAATTTCTATATTCAATTTCTATTTCAAACTTTCTTTATTCATTCTTTATTGTAAATCCCATTTTGAAATTCAACACAACTTGTCTTTCCCAAAACAAATTCAAAACAGTATCTCTGGTAGTAATTCGTCACTTATAACTCGAAATTGAATACCGTTGATGCAGCTGTCATCATCAGAATCTATTTTCCAGCGATCGAAGTGAGTTCAATACTATAAAACCATTTCTAAACATTTCCACTTTGAAATTCATTTCAAAATATAATTCACACTGTTTGTAAAACAATTTAAAATCTCCCAGGATCTTAAATTTTCCTTATTTTTAATCCAAATCCATTTACAAACACTTATCCAGTTCTCCAGAGTTTTAACTTCAATTTCTGGTTTAAATTTCAGATTTAACTCATATGATTTCACGTATTTCACTTATATGAATTCTGATTGGTTATTTACATAACCATTTAATTTATAATCTTACTTGATTATAATAACAACCAATATATCCATTATATATCAAAATATACTTTGGGTAAACTTATTTTCATTTACCCTCTTTTCAAAACATATCATGCCGACCCATCGTATTCAAGTGTTTATAAACTCCTACCGATACAGTGGATCAAACTGATCGACCAGAACTCATAAACGACTCAACCAATGAAGCCACACAATATAAAACAATTTTTATACCAATAACAAATACGCTCACTCATATATATACACTCAACTCAATCTAGGGTATTACTAACCCTATCTCTACCGAGTCACGCCACAGAGCCAAGTTAATCAATTAACCTTCTGCTCTGACACCAACTGTAACGACCCGGATTTTCGGCGACTTTGGTTATCGACATAAACACGATGTCGATAACCAAAACATCGAAAAATCCTGGTAATTAGTGAAAGAAATTAGAGGGTGAGGAAAGATAAGATAGAAACTTAGAACAGAAGAAGAAGAAGAACACAATATCAGAGTAACACGAATCTCACAGCAGAACGAATAAATATATTTCATAACATAACTTTGAAATACAAATCTGTACTTGCATATACATATCATTATCAAAGTACAACACTTACAACACAATGGAAATAACTATATCTATATGATCCTGAAGCCTCCTGCTCCAAGCTCTTCCAGTATATCTGTAAATCCCGACTACTTGACTGCCCATACAAATTTAGGCACCCAAGAGTTTAGGGAAAACAACAAAATAAACTCTGGGTCAGTCATGGGACTGGTATGAGTAAAACAGTTTAAAAACAGTTCAAGCAGGTAATCGATATCTCATAAGACCACGCCGTATAACGGAACGGGTTTTTCCCTTATGAGTATCCAAATTATCTTTATATCAAAACCTTTTGATATTATAATAATGTCTATCAACCACGGTATATATAATCATCTAGCAGAAACGCTTTCATCTCACGTTCTACATATATAGTATACAATCAAAACCGCAAGCACGTATTGGGTAATGGATTTCCAACTATGACAAGGTATGGAACCACCTATCGCTCGTGTACCTCTAGAGAGGAATACACTGGGTTCAACAAGAACATCTTACAACCCGGCCACACATGACCGACCACTCATTTCGCTTGAGCGTATCGAATGTATACCACCAACAGTTGGGATCAACAACCGTTTCCCGAATGGGACAACATCAACAATAGATTTTTAGAAGTAAATGAAACTCTAGATCAGGTGATTATACACCCTACTTCGGTGCGACCAACTTAGCCATGCTGCCTGCCCGATTTCTGTCATTTACCGGATGTGAGGCTAGAAGCTACGCTTTATCATCACATCAGATTCACTTTGAATGCCACATCATCAAATCCATCCAATCACCGATTAGACGTCCTCAACAATACATTATGTGTTAGCTAAAAGAAGTTTCCTTCTCCGCTTCCACTCTTGGTACGGTTGGAGAAATCAATATATGTGATCGTCAGGAAATACTCTGTCAGACATCCGTCCATACAAGTCATCCAGGAACAGGATGAACCGAAGGCACTATTCAGTACATCCATCTTAGGTAGTGTTATCTAAGACTTATACAATAGCCCTTGCACTTTACTCCGTCTTCAATTATCTTTGGCATATATGATTCGCAACGCTTATGCCAATACAGAGTGGTTCTTTGGATAATGATCCAACCGGTCTCTCCATATTAACAACGTTAAATTGGTCAAAAACTTCGATAGTCTGTGATTTAACTATCGAAGAAAAACAAGTGTGCAACCAACGATATTATTTCCAAATGGAAATTATATCGATCAAACATCATTCAACATTTATATCCTTAGTTCATTTTTTTCATCTCCTGTTTCCCTATATTCAACATTTCTTATTTTCTAAATTTAGAAAATATATGTTATTACCATTGGAAAACATTTCCATTTCTTGTTTTCTTTATTAGAAAACATTTCTGGTTTCTTATTTGGAAAACATTTCCAAAGCTTCTTCATTGGACTTAGACAGATGTTTAAACAAACCATCGCGATGCCAACTCAAACCATTTCCTTTACTGCCGAACCTTAACTATTCCTTAGTTAAAACGAAGCCAATCAAGTTGGGGTAGAACTACCTCTCAAACCTTAACTGAACAACATTTCTAACTTTGAAATAGGCAAAGTTCACTTTATAATCCTTTACTAACTTCCTTACTTAGCCCTCCTTCGAATAGCTATTTTCGATTGACTCCTTTCACTTAACTCTATTCGATTAACCCTTTATCAATTAACTCTATTGGACTAACACTATTGGATTAACTCTATTTGACTAACGCAATTGATTTACTCATTTCACTTAACTCCTTCCGAATAAACTATATTCGATAACTCCTTTTACTTTCTTCGAATAAACTATATTTGATTAACTCCTTTTACTTTCTATTCGAATAACTATATTCGATTAACTCATTTGCTTTAACTCTATTCGATTAAACTAACATCGATTAACTCCTTTTACTTTAACACTAATCGATTAACTAACATCGATTAACTCCTTTTACTTTAACACTAATCGATTAACTAACATCGATTAACTCCTCGTACTTTAACACTAATCGATTAACTAACATCGATTAACTCCTTTATTCTATTCGAATAAACTATTCATTTATAAAGATTTACTGTTTGTAACAGTTCTTCACTTTACAAATGATTTCCCTTTCATAAAACTCTATTCGTTTTAAAAACATTTTTCCCTTTCATTTACTTTCGAAATATTTCCTTTTATAAAATCTATTGGTTTTATAAACTCCGTTTATTTTAATATACATTGAAATAATTCTTTTAACATCCCAGGGTCTTTTATGATATTTAAAATATCGAATAAAAATGATCAACATCATTCCAACACCCATAATCCATAATAGATTATATAACACATCATATATCACAATATATGAAAACAGTAAAATAAATGTTGAGGAATCCAGTTGGATTCCTCCAACCTGTTTCCCTGCATCACAGATGTTTAAACAATATAGATAACATCAATTTCAGTTCCATATGGTATATTCTGTTAAAAAGAATCAATATAGAAAATACAACTAACTGACTAGCAGTTCAATCAAACAGTCAACATACAGTCAATCAGCCAATATCTAACAGTTCTAAAAATATAACATGAAATTATAAACTGTTCAGAGTTAGTGAGATTTACTCACTTTGGCAGTTCATCGTTAAAGAACGATAAACTGTTTGTTTGATTTGAATCAAACAATTAAATTCGCCGTAAATTCAAATGAGCTTCAATCCACCACCAGTCAGTTCCATTGTGGAGCTCTCGTCCATATGGTCCTAATGGATCCAACCGTTCAAAATTTTGATCATGTATGTAGAAGATATATGATTCATAAGTTGGTACTATTTTAAACTAAACAAAAATAAATGGAATTTCCTTTTAAAACACTTGGGCTTTACCCTTTCAAGATTCCGGCCCATCACATAACTCAAAGGCCCACCACCGAATACCCTTCTTCCCCCTTTTCTGCTTCACCGATGTTACTCCAGGAAACCACCACGCCAATGTCCCCTTCGAACTCCCTCGTGACTTCACCGATCCACACCCAAACACCACCAGAATGCTTCTCCTTCAACACTGGACATCTACATACTAATTTCATCTAGTTCGCACCATCCATGTATTTTCCGTCGAAACCCATCATCCACGTATTACAGTATAAAGTGCGAACCAAATATCCACGATATTCCCCCAAGTTTTGTCAATCGCTGCTACTCTCTCCGCTAATCACGAGTACATCATCCAAAGCTTGCATTAAGGCACCATAACCACCCTCGTTCTCAACAGCTCCTCTACAAAAATCCATCTGCGCCTTTCATCGTTTTCAATACCCTGCCAATGCCCTTCCCGTATCCTTATTTATTCATATGCACCACTTTAAACAGTACCCACAGCAAGCCAAGTTCCCATACGTGTGTTCCACCATTTCCGCACTCCTCCATCTTTCTGTTTGCACCCAAAACAGCCTGTGCCCTTTTATAATCCCCTCAGCCAGTTTGAACAGTCTCTTTCCCCAAACTTCCAACTCCCTACTAAAATAACTATACGGTTGTATTTTAAGCATGAGAAAGGAAAAAAAAGAGTTTGTAAAAGTTGATTTCATTTCTCGTTTGGAAGAAAGAAAAAAGGTCTGGCGGCGGGAAACTGAATGAAGTCTGTTAGGTTAAGAGAGTTAAGGCCTATTTATAAGGTTATGTTTCGATTTACTAGGTTATTAAAGCTGTACGTGGCTTAAAGCTTAACCATGTAATTGGAAGGGATGTCGGCAGACACAAAATAGTGTATATATATTCTTATGCGATACCCTTTTCCTTTGCTCCTAAGTTTTAGATTATAAAATCTAACGT
Organism: Allium sativum; assembly: GCA_030737875.1. Lineage (NCBI taxonomy): Eukaryota > Viridiplantae > Streptophyta > Magnoliopsida > Asparagales > Amaryllidaceae > Allium > Allium sativum. Next base: position 1,029,284,058 of record CM060918.1, read on the forward strand.
ATCTCGTTTCATAAAATTTCTTTCATGTACCGACTGAAAGAAAGGTACCGTTGTATCGAGCTCGGTCCCACGATCTCAAAAATATAATAATACCGGTAGATTGACTCATATTTTGAAACCCCAAAATGTTGATTACAGGGTGCAAAATACTCCAAATAAAAAGTTGCTTATTAAATTAAATAAAAATTACAGTAAAATTCTAAAAATTAAATTATCACTACGTCTCAAAGGACTCTTGTCTGAATTCACACCCGATATCTAATTATTTTGAAATAACCGTTATGGTCGACAAACAATTCTATAGCGACTATTTTAAAATTTGATTTGGACATATCTCAAAATCTACACGACGAAATCCTGATTTTTCTCTTCCACTAGAAAGATATACTCCACCCGCTCGACACGTTTCTTATTTCATGGAAATCCGATTTAAAACGAACTCCGTATATTCAGTTGAAGTTTAAATCGCCAAATAGCGAACTACCGTGCCATTTCGAACTCGTTTATAATTATATTATAAACTATACGTTCAACTATCGACGATTGAATATATTCGTTATTCTACTTCAATTCTAAACTGAATCAAATATCACAGATGATCCGGTTCACACCATATTGTCATTTCAGCCAATTCTGATTATTTCAGAATTAAATATATTAATTAATTTACTATTTTAATTAAATATTCATCATTATTTTATTCCACGACCATTAAATCCTTTTAATCACCTTATAAATAATTAAATAAATTAATTATAATACCTCTGCCAATGCGGGTCATTACAGATCATATACTGATGATGGAAGTGATGGTTTAACAGAAAATTTGATGGATTCGGTGTTGTATTTGGTCTGTTCGAAAAGAACAGTGACCTTGTGGTTTTGTATAGATTAGGTTAGGTCGGCCTATGACTTGTTTAATTAAATTCAGAGATATTTGGGTCTGTATGTTGTGGATTTTCTTTACATTTTAAATTGTATGAATACAGTGATTTTGGTATATGAGATTTATTGTGTATTAGCTGTTCTATTTTGTAAAGATTTTGATGTAAAACCTAGCTATTCTGCTATGTCTTGTTAATTCAAGTTAGCGATTTTGGTACTGTGTTGTAGATTTTATTTCCATTTTTAAATGTAGTGATTGAAATGTGAAGTTTCCTGTATTGTTCGATTGATGTACATAAAAAATAAAATAAATTTATCAGCTTTTCTTAGATGTTCTTGTACATTCTGTAGCTGTTTGATTTGTTGCTATAGATTTGATGGTGTGTGTATATATATATATTTATAGATTTGGTCTTCTTTCTAGCTGTTCATTGTGTTGTTCAATCAGCCCTTATGTATATAAAGATATACATATATTTTGTTCATTGATCTGTTTGTAGGTGTTCATATTATATATATAGTTGTTCAGCTGTATTTTCTTCTAGCTGCTCATGTTTTGTTCATGTTTTAAACAAAACCTGTACTAAACCTTGGGTGTTTTAAATTATTCTTTGAATTAACGATACTTGTTTTACTTAGCTATTCAATACTTTCAAATCTATTCTTCACGTCCTTTTCTTCTTTCGGTTACTGCTTTCAATTAAAAGTATGGTGAACCCAATAATTTCAAATCTATTCTTGTTCACGTGAGCAAGTATTGGACCCAATAACTTCAATTAAAACCTGTGTTGTATTAGACCCATTATTAATCAAAGGGATTATTTCGGTTTCTTCACGTCCTTTTAATATCAATACGTCCATTATTAATTAACAAAATAATTGAATGGTAATTTAATTAGCTATTCACGTCAACAAGTATTGGTCGCTCATGTTTTGCAAGAAGTTCTTGGTGATATAGTATGGAGCAACCTCTTTATTTGTTGAACAAGTATGGTGAAAATATGAATTCATGTTTTACCATTTTGCCGTATCAAGTGAAACACTGATGGTATATATATACATATATGTCCAGTATTGAAAATATGGATGTCGTACACAAGCTTCAGGTTGTACTATTATTTTAGACCTCATATAACCTTGATAAAATATAAATTAACTTCAAACGGCTAGATTAACGAAAATAAATAAATAAATATCATCGTATTTATTAAACAACATTTTCAACTTCAAACAGCATAGAATTCAAATTCGACACTAACATTCTGGTTTTAAATAGTATTCCAGTTAAAAAAAATCGTTTAATATTTATAAATAAATCATTATAATTTAAAAATGATTCCATAGTGACTATTTGAAAATTTGAATTGGATGTAACTTGAAATCTATAAGCTGAAATCTCGATTTTTCTCTTCCCTTAGAAAAATATAACCAAACCGGTTCAAACGTTTCTGGTTTCACAGAAATCCGATGTGACGGCCCGCCCCGCACCAACCGACATTTACTCCAATTGTGCGCTGTACACATGTCCAATTGGCATGGGACGGTCGCCAAAGAATGAGAAAGAAAGAAGATGAACCAAATAAAGAACCTGTAATATGCCTCACAGCGCATGGGATAAAATATAATAACCAACATATACTTGACATAAAACAGATGAGACAGTGCATAAGCTGAAAACTTGAACTAACATCATCAGAGTAGCGGAAATCCAAAAGTACAGCTTATTACAACTTCCAAAATACTGTCTCTAAGATAAACAAAATAGGTATGCTACTAATGCCCAAAGTAGATACCGATCACGACACAGGGAGAATAACTATATATCATACGTGGAGCCTCCTGCTCGTCTTCAGTCCATCTACCAAGCGCACTACCAGCTATCCCTGTCTCTAGTCTGCTCGTGTGAGCACCCAGAGTAATAAGAAGAAACATAAAACTCTGGGTCAGACATCAGTCTGGTATGAGTGGTAGCAAGCATAAACAGAATAATAACAGGTATACTAAGTCATACCTGAACCTGGACCTGCAATCAAAGAGTTAGTACTACACGTTACAATACTCTAAGATGTCACTAACATATGGTGTGTAAATGTACGGGGGTGGGGATGTGTATGTCAAACAATCAAGCATAGCAACCATCCTCACATCTCTCACTCAGTGCGTAAAGCATACGACATCCACTTCTTCGATCACTAGAGCACTTTACTAAAACGACAGAACTCGACTTTGTACGACTATGCACATTCCTACTACCACCAACGCCATACCTATGGGATCACGCCCAACGTTTCCATGACCCCACTCCATTGGTAGGTAGCTCCCTAGTCGCACCATATCCAAAGCCCGAGTTTGTCTCTCTACCTCCAACACCTAGTGATCCAAAGTCATAGACATCGACAACTCCTTAGCACACGTCCCGCAGCAAAGCCCAATCACGAAGTGAACTCATTGGTTCCCGTCTGGATCCTGAGCTCGAACTTCCACTTGAACTACCTTTGCATTTCGGGTTATGGATCTTCCTCCTTCGGATCGGTTCGGATCATCATCTCTTTCACCAATTCGGGTCGGGTCGGGTTCGTGACCACCCATCGGATCGGTTCGGGTCCACCATCTCGGTTCGGTTCGGTTCGCACCCTCCATCGTGTCGTGGTTCGTGCCGCCCTCAACCACCAAGCATCAGTCCTCGGATCGGGTCGGAGCCTTCTTCATGCCATGGTTCGGATCCCTTTCGTCATCATTGGGATCGTGGTCTTCATCGCCTCGGTTCGTGACTGTTACCTCGGGTCGGATCGGAGTGCACCATTGGTTCGGGTCGGATCCCTGCCTTTCCCTTGTGACGGTTCGGATCGGAATCCTTCGTGGCACACTGGATCGGTTCGTGGTGAAGAGAAATGGGCGGTTCGGGTCGGTAGGGGCGATCCGATCCGATTTCCTGCACTAATTCCTGCAACTTTCCAGCAAGTGTTTATACGCCTCTCGACGGCGTTTTCGACCATTTTAACTATTGAAACCAATCACAAAGCATACTAAAGGGTCATAGCAACACATACAAGTGACCTCAAACACCAAAACAATAATATGACATGGTAAAATAGATCAAACATACCCAAAACCCCATGTTTTCCCTTAAGCATATGTGAGCATAACTAATGACATGATTAGCAAAACTTAACCAAATTAACCCAAACTCATATCAGAGGTCTAAAACATTATTTAAGAATTTATAAACATTTTTCCAGAATTTATTTTCGTTTAAAAACGCTAATTAGCACTAATCACCCCGAATAACCATAATTAGTGCAAAAAGCAAGCTAATCACTCACCTTAGCCACAAATAAAACAAGGTCCGAAATAAATCTCTGACTTGGTGAAGATAACAAGGTGTTGTAGCAGCTCTAATCCCGATTTGGTGTTGATTTGCCTTGATTTGTCGTTGCTAATCTCTTTTCTTCAAGTTTGGAGTGGTTTGGAGTGATTTAGAGGTTGGAGGCCATTAATAGGGTTCTATGAAATGAAGTGGTGGCTGGAAAAATGACTAAAAGGATGTTTTCTAACCCTAATCAGCCCTTATACAGCCCCAATCCCGAAATCCCCTTATGGGCCCAATTGCTAACTACCCGGTTTAGCCCAATTATGCAGTTTTTCACCCTCCAAACCTTGTTTCAGCCATATCTCCCAAACGGTAAGTCCGTTTGGCTATTATGACCACTCTACGGAAAGAGAAACCATCAAACGAATCTAATGGAAGTGGTTTCAGGTCAAAATTCCTTCCCTATCAAAAGTTATGGCCAAAACAGTACTGACTAGGGGCAAAATGGTCATTTAAAAATCGACAAAAATCATGAACAGGGGAAATGACTCAAATAAATGTTTCCCAAAGTTATATGACCATACGACTTCACACGGGAAAGAAATAAATATTCTACAATCCTATGATGTGTAGAATACGGGTCGTTACACTCTTCCCCCCTTAAGAAATTTCGCCCCCGAAATTCCCTAATTAAACACACACAAGGGTCCCGCATGCCTATCAATCATAAAACAACCATCAAACATGCAAAACAAGCAAAACAAGTCTATCCTAGCATGCGGAATAACTAAATCGCAAAGTAAATCTTACCAGGCAAAGAGTTCTGGATAAGCCTTTCTGATGCTCTCCTCTGTCTCCCAAGCACAATCATTCTCGTCCTCGCCCCACTGAACTTTGACTAGCTTCACCGACTTTCTTCGAAGTTGCTTCGTATCATGCCCCACAATACGAATCGGCTTGCGGTTCTCAACCGCCTCAGGTTCTACTTCGAAGTCCTCTAACTGATCAGGTGAAATAGTCACATTTGAGTCGTGAACGAACTTCCTTAGTTGGGAAACATGAAACACATCGTGAACTCCTGCCATTTTCTCTGGTAAGCCAACTCTATACGCCAAATTCCCAACTTCCTCGAGAACTTGGAAAGGACCCACAAATCTTGGTGCTAACTTGCCTCTCCTGCCAAATCGTATCACGCTTTTCAACGGAGAGATCTTGACAAACACCAAGTCACCAACGGAGAATTTCAAGTCTCTTCTTCTCTTATCAGCATAACACTTCTGCCTATCTTGGGCTGCCTTCATTCGTTGCTGAATGATCTTGATCTTATCGGAAGTTTCTCTCACCACATCTGGTCCAAGCACAAACTTCTCGCCAGTCTCTATCCAACATGATGGTGAGTTGCACGGTCTTCCGTACAAAGCTTCATATGGAGCCATACCAATACTGGATTGGTAGCTATTATTATATGCAAACTCCACTAGATGCAAATGGTCATCCCATGATCCACCAAAATCCAATATACAAGCCCTCAAGAGATCTTCCAATATCCGATTCACCCTCTCCGTCTGACCGTCGGTCTGAGGATGATATGCGGTACTGAGATGTAATTCTGATCCTAAAGCCTCTTGTAAGCTCTTCCAAAATCCACTAGTAAACAACGGATCTCGGTCACTCACAATGCCTTTGGGTACTCCATGAAATCTCACTACCCACTTCATATATAGTTCCGCTAACTTAGCTGCAGTTCTATTCGACTTAACTGGTATGAATCTTGCACTCTTGGTCAGTCGATCCACAATTACCCAAATGCTATCATATCCCGATCTAGTCCTTGGTAAACCATCTATGAAATCCATCGAGACTTGCTCCCATTTCCATTCGGGAATTTCTAATGGTTGCATCAACCCACTAGGCTTCTTTTGCTCGGCTTTAACTAGCTGGCAATTCATGCACTTGGATATAAACTTCCCAACGTCTCTTTTCATCCCTTCCCAGTAGTAAGTCTGCTTCATATCTCGATACATCTTATTACCACCGGGATGTATAGTTAGCTTTGAGTGATGACATTCTCTAAGCACTTCATCCCTCAATCCATTGACATTGGGTACAACAAGCTTTCCATTCTTCCGAAGCCATCCATCTCGATCAAGCCCATACTTGTCCATCTCCCCATCGACATTCATTTCCAACTTGGAGATGACTTCCAATAAATTAGGGTCGTTCCTTTGACTGGAACCAATCCTCTCAACCAAAGTGGGTCTGATCGTCAAGCTAGATAGCATAACTGGATCCAATTCGCACCTTGGTCTGAAATCAAACCCCGCGATATACTCCAGCTGCTTCCATTCAAGAAACATTGCCCCTAAGCTGGCATGTCTCCTACTCAAGGCATCGGCTACCGCATTACCCTTCCCAGGTGTATACGCGATATCAAAATCATACGAAGCCAAGAACTCTAACCATCTCTGCTGACGGAGATTCAGATCTTTCTGAGAGAAGAGATACTTTAACGATTTATGATCGGTAAACAGCTCAAATCTTTCTCCCAAGAGGTAATGTCTCCACATCTTCAGCGCAAATACAATCGCTGCCAATTCCAAATCATGGGTAGGATACTTCTTCTCATGCGGCTTTAGCTGTCGACTAGCATAAGCTACAACCCTACCTCCTTGCATCAATACCGCACCCAGTCCGGTACCACAAGCATCTGTATATACCGTCATCTCTTCATTTCCCTTAGGAATGACCAACACTGGCGCACGCGTCAACTTTTCCTTTAGACTCTTGAATGCTTTTTCACACCCTCCGTCCCAAACGAAGGCTTGATTCTTCTTAGTCAACCGAGTCAACGGTGCCGCTGTCTTGGAGAAGTCTTTGATAAACTTACGATAATATCCAGCTAACCCCAAGAAACTTCTTACATCTTTCGCATTCTTGGGCGTAGACCAATCTTGTACCGTAGCCACCTTCGCAGGGTCCACGGCAATACCATTCTCTGAAACAACATGGCCCAAGAATCTCACTTCTCTCCTCCAGAAGTGACACTTAGAAAACTTCGCTTTCAATTGGTGTCTTCTCAACACCTCCAACACAATTCTCAAATGTTCCTTGTGTTCCTCTTCTGTCCTCGAGTAAACAAGGATATCGTCTACGAACACAAGAACAAACTTATTCAATTGGTCTCTGAATACTCTATTCATAAGATCCACGAAGTATGCTGGTGCATTGGTCAACCCGAATGGCATGACCAACCACTCATAAAACCCAGACGGCGTCCTAAATGCCGTTTTAGCTATACTATCAGCTGCTACACGGAGCTGATGAAATCCTGTCGCGAGGTCCAACTGGGAGAACACTCTCGCTCCTTCCAGTTGATCAAACAAATCATCTATCCGTGGTAGAGGATACTTATTCTTCCTCGTCACCTTATTTAACTCGCGATAGTCCACACACAATCGAAGGGAACCATCTGCCTTAGTAGCAAACACAACTGGTGCTCCCCACTCGGAAACACTTCTTCTAATAAATCCCTTCTTCAAAAGATCGCTAACTTGCACCTCGAGCTCTCGCTGTTCTCGTGGTGCCATACGACGAAGTGGCATCACTATAGGTCTGGCATCTTTCACTAAATCAATACGAAACTCAATCTCTCGGTGTGGTGGAAGTCCGGTCACTTCCTCGAAGATGTCCGGGTACTGGCCAACCACGGGCAAACCTGATAACTCATCATGCGGGATGTCGAGGGAATTTACAAAACTAGCCATTACCCCATCACAGGGTAGATTACCAAACACTACCCTCCGCCCATCATCCGCCCTAACTGTCACCAAAAAGCCCTCACAGTCTACCACCACCCCGTATCTTTGGAGCCAATCGACTCCCAAAATAATGCCATACCCAGTAAAGCCCAAAACAAAGCAATCACAAACAAACATACATCCATGACTCGATAAGACCACATTACGACAGATCATACTGAGGTTTGTTGAACCACCAATCGGGTTCGTCACAGCTAATGGTCTATCGACTAACTCGGGTTCCAATCCCAACCTATCTACCAGGTCACTAGATATGAAGGAATGGGAAGCCCCGGTATCGAACAAAACTCTAACAGGAAGATCATAAATGGAAAGCATACCTTGAATGACGACTCCCTTTCCTTTCTCCGCCGCAGTCGGGGCATTCGACGAAGAAGGAACATCATTGATGGCATATGCTTTCACAATCTGATTCTCCTTCAGAGGTTGCGGGCACTTATCCTTAAAATGTCCCTCCTGGCCACAGTTAAAGCACTTCTTTCCCACTGTCTTGGCCCTACATTCCCTTGCATAATGGCCCTTCTTTCCACATTTGAAGCACTCGACTTCTTTCCTGCTTTTCTTCTGGCCATCCTTAGCTTGGTTCTGCTTCCTCTTATTCTGAGAGTTATTCTTGCCTCCACCGCTTGCTTGCGGCTTTGGCTCTTCAGCAGATGCAGCAACAACCCCAGTCTTCGGCTTAGGGTAAAGACTTTCTGACCTCAAAGCTTTTCCCACAATCGACTCAAACGTCTCATCGATGTGATTGATCAGCCTCTCCCCTAAGTATTCATCCAAGCCAGTGATGAACTTCTCATTTTTCTTTTCGGGAGTATCGATTAGAGATAACCCATACTTCGACAAAGTGTCGAACTCAGCAACATAATCCGATACTGCCCTTCCATTCTGCTTAAGCTCCAAAAACTTCCTAAACAATTCCGATTTCTGGGCAGCTGGGATATACTTGTCGCTAAAGCGAGCTTTAAACTGATCCCAAGTAACTTGATCTTCTGGTGTGGCTGCCCTAATAGCATTCCACCAATTCATCGCTCGTCCTTGCAGCTGACGAGACGCTAGCCTTCTCTTCATCGCATCCTCGATACCCAAGTCATCGAAGATCCGATCACAGCTATCCAACCAATCCTGAACATCCGTGGCCGACTCTGTTCCGTGAAACGGCTTTCCACCAAGATTAGTGTAATCCTTACTCAACTTGGCGAAATCGACCCTAGGCGCTTGCACCGCTGCACCTCCAGCATTGGCAACATTAGGAGCCTCCCTCTGAATATCCACAAGCATCTCTCTCATGAGGTTGGTAAACATAGCCCTCATGTCAGGGGGATTCCCATTATTGGCCCCTCTACCAGCACCTCTTCCTCGGCTCATCGTCAAATCTGTTAAAGAGAGAACGATTAACAATCTCCATAGTGGTGCCAGTGCAGTGCAATGCGACTTCACTCTTAAACATACTAATACTATATATAGATATAGCTTTTGAAAACCCAAAATAATCACAAATACGTGCTCTCATATACGTACTATCTCTCCCTAGTGTCTTTCCCTAGGTGAATTACGCAACCTAGAGCTCTGATACCAAATGTGACGGCCCGCCCCGCACCAACCGACATTTACTCCAATTGTGCGCTGTACACATGTCCAATTGGCATGGGACGGTCGCCAAAGAATGAGAAAGAAAGAAGATGAACCAAATAAAGAACCTGTAATATGCCTCACAGCGCATGGGATAAAATATAATAACCAACATATACTTGACATAAAACAGATGAGACAGTGCATAAGCTGAAAACTTGAACTAACATCATCAGAGTAGCGGAAATCCAAAAGTACAGCTTATTACAACTTTCAAAATACTGTCTCTAAGATAAACAAAATAGGTATGCTACTAATGCCCAAAGTAGATACCGATCACGACACAGGGAGAATAACTATATATCATACGTGGAGCCTCCTGCTCGTCTTCAGTCCATCTACCAAGCGCACTACCAGCTATCCCTGTCTCTAGTCTGCTCGTGTGAGCACCCAGAGTAATAAGAAGAAACATAAAACTCTGGGTCAGACATCAGTCTGGTATGAGTGGTAGCAAGCATAAACAGAATAATAACAGGTATACTAAGTCATACCTGAACCTGGACCTGCAATCAAAGAGTTAGTACTACACGGTACAATACTCTAAGATGTCACTAACATATGGTGTGTAAATGTACGGGGGTGGGGATGTGTATGTCAAACAATCAAGCATAGCAACCATCCTCACATGTCTCACTCAGTGCGTAAAGCATACGACATCCACTTCTTCGATCACTAGAGCACTTTACTAAAACGACAGAACTCGACTTTGTACGACTATGCACATTCCTACTACCACCAACGCCATACCTATGGGATCACGCCCAACGTTTCCATGACCCCACTCCATTGGTAGGTAGCTCCCTAGTCGCACCATATCCAAAGCCCGAGTTTGTCTCTCTACCTCCAACACCTAGTGATCCAAAGTCATAGACATCGACAACTCCTTAGCACACGTCCCGCAGCAAAGCCCAATCACGAAGTGAACTCATTGGTTCCCGTCTGGATCCTGAGCTCGAACTTCCACTTGAACTACCTTTGCATTTCGGGTTATGGATCTTCCTCCTTCGGATCGGTTCGGATCATCATCTCTTTCACCAATTCGGGTCGGGTCGGGTTCGTGACCACCCATCGGATCGGTTCGGGTCCACCATCTCGGTTCGGTTCGCACCCTCCATCGTGTCGTGGTTCGTGCCGCCCTCAACCACCAAGCATCAGTCCTCGGATCGAGTCGGAACCTTCTTCATGCCATGGTTCGGATCCCTTTCGTCATCATTGGGATCGTGGTCTTCATCGCCTCGGTTCGTGACTGTTACCTCGGGTCGGATCGGAGTGCACCATTGGTTCGGGTCGGATCCCTGCCTTTCCCTTGTGACGGTTCGGATCGGAATCCTTCGTGGCACACTGGATCGGTTCGTGGTGAAGAGAAATGGGCGGTTCGGGTCGGTAGGGGCGATCCGATCCGATTTTCTGCACTAATTCCTGCAACTTTCCAGCAAGTGTTTATACGCCTCTCGACGGCGTTTTCGACCATTTTAACTATTGAAACCAATCACAAAGCATACTAAAGGGTCATAGCAACACATACAAGTGACCTCAAACACCAAAACAATAATATGACATGGTAAAATAGATCAAACATACCCAAAACCCCATGTTTTCCCTTAAGCATATGTGAGCATAACTAATGACATGATTAGCAAAACTTAACCAAATTAACCCAAACTCATATCAGAGGTCTAAAACATTATTTAAGAATTTATAAACATTTTTCCAGAATTTATTTTCGTTTAAAAACGCTAATTAGCACTAATCACCCCGAATAACCATAATTAGTGCAAAAAGCAAGCTAATCACTCACCTTAGCCACAAATAAAACAAGGTCCGAAATAAATCTCTGACTTGGTGAAGATAACAAGGTGTTGTAGCAGCTCTAATCCCGATTTGGTGTTGATTTGCCTTGATTTGTCGTTGCTAATCTCTTTTCTTCAAGTTTGGAGTGGTTTGGAGTGATTTAGAGGTTGGAGGCCATTAATAGGGTTCTATGAAATGAAGTGGTGGCTGGAAAAATGACTAAAAGGATGTTTTCTAACCCTAATCAGCCCTTATACAGCCCCAATCCCGAAATCCCCTTATGGGCCCAATTGCTAACTACCCGGTTTAGCCCAATTATGCAGTTTTTCACCCTCCAAACCTTGTTTAAGCCATATCTCCCAAACGGTAAGTCCGTTTGGCTATTATGACCACTCTACGGAAAGAGAAACCATCAAACGAATCTAATGGAAGTGGTTTCAGGTCAAAATTCCTTCCCTATCAAAAGTTATGGCCAAAACAGTACTGACTAGGGGCAAAATGGTCATTTAAAAATCGACAAAAATCATGAACAGGGGAAATGACTCAAATAAATGTTTCCCAAAGTTATATGACCATACGACTTCACACGGGAAAGAAATAAATATTCTACAATCCTATGATGTGTAGAATACGGGTCGTTACATCCGACTTATATCGGATTCTGTATATTCAGTTAAAGTTCAAATCGAAAATTTCGAACAACCGCGGCGTTTCGAGCTCGTTTTAATTTATATAAATATATATATTCGAATTCCAATTTAAATAAATAAATTCGATTAAAAATCCATTATATTCCCAATATAATATATAAACTGATTTAAATATTGTATTTTAAATGGCAGAAAATTCTGGGACATTACATTCTTCCCCCCTTAAAATAATTTCGTCCTCGAAATTGCAAAGTAAGAAGAATATTCCAAACCGTATTATTTTAAAATCATCACTTTTTAATTATCATAAAAATAAATTCAAATTCTAAAAATTTCCGAGAATTTCGCCAATACCTACTCTGCATGGCTCGATCGGTACGACTATAACTGCCACTCTGGGCCTCAACTTCTTTAAAAAGAAAAATCAAAATCCAAATGGCTACCCACTCAGGGTATAAAATCAATCGCTTAACCCATAACATTAAGGTTTACCTTTTTGTCCGGTATTTCAACTCAAATTCGAATTTTCGAAGCGTATCAAGTAGCTGCTCATCGTCTGCATTCTCAGTCTGTATAACCAAATCATCTCCACATTCTTCAGAATTCTGCACTTATTCCACTTTTTAATGCAAATAAAAATATAGGTTAAATAATTCTGTTTCCACTTCACAACCAATCTTATTTCTAATTCACTACGTCGGGATTTATCTCTTGCTTTCCATTCATACAATTCTTTATTTACCCCAACTGGTTTAGTTCAGTTAATATTCATTATCTGGTTTGCAACTGCTTTGGTTTAACATCCATTAATATTAATCGATTAATATCAAATTAATTCCTATTATTTATCCATTTAATTTGCAAATCCCAATTTATTCAAGTTCGTTCTGTCATTCTTAAATTGATTCTACTTAACCAGGTTCAGTTTCGCTTTCACATCCGATTCAATGGATTAATTGATTTTCTAATTAGTTCAACCTTATTTCATAATTCAAATTTGATTTCAAATCAAATCAATCAGAACAAACAAACAACCCACATTACTATAATATAGAAAATAATTTCCTTTTTCTATATAAAAATATACATTAGATAAAATTATTTCATTTACCCTCTTTTATAAAACAATATCGTGTCAATTCCTAGTTCAATCTAGTCTCCCAATAATTGAACTGATTAATTAACACAATACAAAACATTTTTATATAAAATCTATAAATACGCTCTCATATATATCCACTCAAACTCAATCTTGGGTGTTACAAACCCCATCTCTATTGAGTTACGCCATAGAGCCAAGGTTATTACTAAACCAATAGCTCTGATACCACTGTAACGACCCAAGGATTTTCGGCCCTGAAAACCGACATAAATACCTTTACCATAACTCATGCCGACCTTCCAAATACTGGAAACACTGGAACGTTTATACAAAGAAATTAGAGGGTGAGATAAGAGAGAAAGAAATATTAGAATAGAAGAAGAAGGAGAAAAAACACAACACAGAGTCTCACATCGCAGCGGAACAAAATATAATACAGAAATAAACTTTATTGAGAGCTTATAAAAATACTTACAATATCAGAGTACATCAAGATCTCTGGACAGTTATAATAATCTGTCCTCATATACAATCTCACAGCGGAATAAATGTTAGATATCATATGTCTGTACATCTCCAGCTCATCTCTGGACTTCGCAGTACCTGATAACCTAAACATGTACACCCCGGGCTTACCCGAGCATTTACAAAACACCGGGTCAGTCTGGTGAACCAGAGTGAGAAAAAACTCTCACAGTATTAAGGGTATCACACAACTTGATTTAAAGTTAAAATCCTTTCGAAAGAAAGGATAATCGTAAGACCAAATCAACACATAAATATGGATGGTTTTTACCTTACGATAACCCAAACATTTTTGAAATCAATATCTTTTCTGATATTATAATAATGTCAAAATACAAGTAAATATCAAACAAGCGGAACGCTTGCATCTCACGCTCCACATATATATAGTATCAACCAAAATCGCAGGCGCTTATTGGAGATTGGATTCCGACTATGACAAGATATGGGACCACCTGCCGATAGTGTATCTCTAGAGGCGAATACACTAGGTTCAACAAGAACGTCTTGCAACCCGACCCTTACATGACCGACCACTCATTTCGCTTGAGTGTATCATATGTATATCACCAACGGTTGGGCTCAAACCACCGTTTCCCGAAAAGGGACCGCATCGAAATAGATTAAAGAAGCATAAGGGATTTCCCTAGATAAGTGATTATACACCCTAATGGGAGCGACCCACATAGCCATGTTGCATGCCCGATTTCTGTCATTTCCCGGTTGATGAGGCTTGAGGTTTGAACTTCCTTTACAACACCTGGCCACCATTCATTTTGAATTCCACATCGTCAGATCCGCCAGATATCACTAATTGACGTCCATAAAATTCCTCTAGTGGTTAAGCTAAGAGAACCGTCGTCCTCTGCCACCAACTATAGTATGTTTGAAGAAATCAACGTATGTAATTCCTTTGGAAATACTCTGTCAGACATTTGTCCATACAAGTCATCCAGGAACAGGATGAACCGAAGGTACTCTCCCACTGCATCCAATATAGGAATCACCCCATGGATCAGTAGGGATAGTCCTTGCAATCCACAGATTCCAACCACGATAGAACCCATTTGTATCTCCTGGTCGAATCCGAGATTGTAAGTGGTTCTTCCATTTTATGAAGATCTATGGTCTTCAAGTGCTGCATATCGATCGTTGTCTGATATCTTTTCGTATTTGTTGGTCGGAAATGTTTTCGAATATACATTCGATCCCTGTCTTTCCATACCAACAATCATAAAGGTCAGACTTGACAGTCGGTTATTTAACTATCAATTTGAACATCCATGAATTCATAAAAATAGATTTACCGTCTTGATACTTAGCATCACTTGGCTTCTTTAATTAAAATTAATTAAACTTGAATATTCCCATATTGGGAAAAACCTTTCACTTATCACATTAATATACTGATATCCGCAAAACCATTTCATTTGAATATTTTGGAAGAATATGTAACGATATCCAATACCCTATTTGACTATCATTTGTAAAACATTTACTATAACATATCGTTAATTATAACTGAGAAATCAGTTCAATTTACTATTCGACGTTACATAAACTCTTTTGTTTTCATTACATGGAAAAATATCCAATCCTTATTCTTATAGAATAAACCATTTTATATCTTATTTCTTTACTCTTCGAAATTATCGCCCGATCTCCTTTAAATTCCATTTCCAGGGGAAATATCATCTCATATTATTCCCGTTACTTTGGAAATCTTATCATACATTCTTGCCATTACCAACTAGTATTATCCTTGGATAGTCCCGAAGTTGTTCAAATTGGGGTATTTTAATTACCTCTCAGACCTTGATCAACAACGTTCTTATTATAAGATACATACGAGTTGTAATTCAAGAACTGATATTTAATCTTACTTCAAACACATCCCACTAGTTAAAATATAGCTTTATAGTTCTTCTTATCTTTTGGAAGTTTCTCTTTCTAAATATAATTAATATTGCTTAATTCGTTAATTAAATAATTGCTTACTAAACATTACTTTTATTCACTCCCAACTTATTCAAATAACTTTGTTTCACAAACTATATTATTATTACAAATCCTATTTCCAACCTCGTTTACCAAGCTCAACTTTAAATCCCTTTTCCATTCCCCTTTTCTTTCGGGAAACCTCTTTTAAATTCAATGGATTTAACTTGATTCCATTACTAATTATTTCTAATTCAAAAACGACGCTTAAACTCATATTCCATTCATAAACCTTGTTTTCAATATAAACTCTCTTCTATATCTCCATCTTTCTTTACTTAATACAAATGTCAAGTTGACCTTTCATTTAAGCTATGTATTTGCTTAAACCTCTATATTGCTTCATTATAAGACTCGAGCTCAAATATAAAGCTTGTTCATAGCTTCTTCTCAAAACTCAATTATATTCCATTTCCAAAACAGTTACTTACTTAAATATATTTCATTTAAGAAGTAATTAATTAAACTAAAACAAATAATTTACTTTTACATTCACTATTGTAAAATCAGTTAAATGTATTATTTACAAAAATAAATGAATAATAAAATCTTCTTAAAATTTAAACACTATTCGTTAATTGATTTTATTCAGCAAACTAATTAAAAGTCAATCTCAGTTAAAATGGTCCACTTGGTCAATTCAAAACACAACTATTTCTTTATCCCATTCTTGTTAATTCCTCTTTTAAATTAATTAAAATATAATTAATTTAAATGACTTCATTTAATTGTTCACGACTAAGCGAATACTTGACCGCTAGGTTATTTCTTGCTCTTTGCATATAATCCTTATTGATATAAGAATTCGTTTTATAAAACAAACTTCATAATTACTTATAAACTTTACTAAATAAATGATTAATATTTATTTCCTTTTTAAATAAATTTCATTCAAAGTAATAGCTTTCAAACCTGTTCCAGTTAAAAATATATTTATAACTTCAATACTATTGATTCACAATCGATGAGATCCATATTTAAAAATCGATTGATTTCTAGGCCAGGTGATGCCAATTAGCCAACCATACTACCCATTGGTTAATATCAGAATAAATGTTGAAATATTGTTCAACCATCAACAATAATCAATCATTCAAACATACTGGGTAAACCGTTCATAGAATGGTAATATGAAAATAAACAACAAATTTAAGGAATGGTTATCTCAAATCAAATCACTCATTTTCATTTAACTGACAATTTCTATAATGACTATTCAAGTAATTCACTTACCATTCAAACAATTCAAACACGCTTATAAACGTGGTCAATCAAGGGAAAACTACTTTTATTGAGTCAAATCATAACGATTGGTATCTTACTGAAATTAAACGACCGTTTAATTTCCAATAATTGAATCAATAACAATTATATAACTAGCAAACGATCAATCGCTAAGAACCAGAACACGCAAAATAAAAACCCAATTTATATAAAATATAAATGGGGAGAGCTGAGTCAGTTTAACTCACCTTGATTTAAATCCATCGATAAATATCTAGTTTTTAGTCAAATTAAACTGTCGTTTAATTCAAATAAAATTTCTAGTTGCTTCTGATTCGGACTAGACCTGCTCCGTCTCGAAGTTCTTGTCTTTATGGTCCCAACAAAACTGACCGTGCGTAAATCTGATACTGTATGCGTGAGAAATCGTATTACGAAATTTATAGACTAATTAAAATTTAAAACATGGATTTTCTTTTAAATTTAAAAATGGACTTTACCTTAATCATTGGCCCAAAAACCCTATCCCGTTTCAACCTTAATCAAAACCCTACCATCGATCCCTTTTCCCTCATTCAGTAGCTGTAACGACCCAGAAATTTCGACAGATAAAATAAGGAATTAAAAGAAGATTTAATTATGAATAATAAATTGATACTTGGGTTAGAAATTTAAAATGGAATACATGATTTTGTATATGGATTGAATTCATAATGGTTGATTGAGGATCAAATATTTATTTTTGAATGTTTGAACAAAATTTGGTTGAAAAAATACGTTAAACAACATTTGTAAAAATATATAGAAAATCTGTTCAGATATGCGTGTATTTGTGTATATAATTAAAATAACATAATAATAATAGTTTAACATCTCAAAATATAGGGCCAAACGGAGTTGTTTTTGCGGAATATAAAATTTAAAACATGAACCGACAAATAAATTGAACTCAAAATAACAACATCGGGCAAACGAAACCGGAAATTGACCAAACAAAATTTATTGGACTTAGAACAGCGAAACGTAGCAGAACGTCCAATTTCGTTACGATTGGAATTTAATTATGATAATACAAAAATTTAAACGTAGCAATAAATTATGGTAGCATTTGATTTGTATGGGGTACAAACAAGTAAATCTTTCCCATATGTTGCCTCCCCAGATATCACCTTCCTCGGTTAAAATACGCAAGCTACTTTTGTTACCTTGGCTCCTACGGTTCGTTCCTTATAAATTGTAACCCTCTTTTCCCAAATCCGTTAGCAACAATCATTCTCTCCTTTTCATATTTCTATGGCAGAAGCCCAATTCCTTTTCCCCAAATAAAATCGTCTCTTTTCTATTTTTATGTCTTCATCGAAAAAGCCTTTTCCCCGAATCGAACCATAGTCCTCCAAATGGAAATCCCCTCCTCCCACCTCCGCTTTCCTAAGCGCCAGCACCTTGTAAGTGCCTACTCCGACCAATTGCAGCATCGAAAAGCTTACCTGGAGCTGCTGCGTCGAAACGCAAGACTTTGGACGTTGGGGCTCCGCCTTCAGTCGAAATCACTTGCATTGACCAACTCGCCGCCGTCACCTCGAGACTCACGCTGAAACCGTCACCTACTCTCAATTATTTTACCGATTCAAGGTGATCTTATTCACTCACGATTAATCTTTCGTTCAAGTAAGTTGATTTTGTTATAAAACTTAATTTAGTATCTAAAGTTCATGGTGATTGACTTGACTGTGGCATGATTTATCGATTTATTTTCACGGCTTTGATGCCGTGGATTTTCTTGAAAGATTCCCTGTCAATATACTTTGTTGTGTTGAAATGCCACGATTTACTTTCACATTTGTTGCCGGGTACCTATGATTGAATTTCTGAAAAGCTTGGGATAATTTCTTTGTCTCAAGAATACACTCGATTTTTCTTTCTGGAAAGACTGAATTTACTTCTAGCCAAAATTGGAAATTCGAAAATGGCTTTAAAGGCCATAAGTACCTTTTTCATGAACACATCACCTTGGGTATAGTTATTATTATATGAAAATAAGCTTTAGGCTTTTACCCTAAATGAGTTTCAAAAATAAAATATTATGGAGGTATTTGGTTGATTCTGTTAAAACCTGGGAAGTGGAACTGCAGACATTTATGAATATTAGCTAGTTAGATGATCTTGGTTTTTCGGTTGATTGTCTGACCTTATGACTATCAAAAGGGACTGCACATCAATTAAGATTTGAATTCATGAAGGATATTGTTTGCGTTTTTCATTCCCACTTTTACCTTATGTATTATGAGGGCAATCACTTTAAATAAAATTGTGCGATTAGAAACAAAATTTTTAGTTACTGATAAATATTTGGGTACTACATTCGAATTAAATTAAAATTTTGTTAGGATACAGTTAGCTTAATATGATAGTTTTTATTAATTTATTTATTTTTATGGATTAACCTACTTTTCAGATGTTCTTATCCTGTTACTAATACAAAAGAGCAGTTGCACCTATTATGAAACATTACAACTATTTTTCTTTAAAAAAGGAAAGAGTATTTTTGGTTTCATTAAACCAGCACAACGTGAAGAATACACACACACACACACACACACACTTTTGTGCCAATTTATAGTGTTTGAGAGGTATGTAAACTTGAGTGTGAACTGCTCATCATTTTAATGTTGCATGTGATCCTGGTATGACAAAACAGGGCTAAGTTTTTTCACTATGAGTAGCAAGTGTAGATTATTATCATTATTAATGCACTTTAACAAAATACATAGGTCTGACCCTCCTTTACCGTGGTTGTTTTGTCACATAAATAGTATATGATTAGTGTAAACCCTCTGACTGTGTCAAATGCTTAGACTACTGCTATTGTACCCTGAAATCGGCCGCAATGCTGCTCTTATTTACTATGCCACTAAACTAAAAATACATTGATTCATACACTCTGGCCTGTTTGTATACCTCCTTGAGTATTTCATTGACTGAGGCGTTATGCACTGCTTGCTTTATAATTGAACCATTTCTGACCTTGACATCCCTTATGGAAACAATAAACTTGTAGTGGGTTGCATCCATCACTTGCTTAGCCGAATGAATATGAGTACCGCATCTATATGTGGTTATACTTGTACGTTCAAAATATTAGGAGTTTCCCCTTGCTGTACATTTGAAAATAGCAAAGCCCTGCCTTGTTTTGTTTAGCCCATATTACTTGAATTCTGAAACTAGTCATGCATTAAAAATTTATGTTTGAATACCTAGTTTTTCTTAAATAAGTTATACATACTTTATGCGCCCTAGTGCATGTCCCTTCCTTACAACAATTGAAAGCAAATGTATTTGCATGATATTATTTGGAAGTTGTCAGTTTTGGGCAAAAATACCTTCACTAGCCTCACTTGGATTTTTCCATATAAGTTATTATGTTGACTAAAAGTATGAAGAAAGAAATTGAGAGATCATTTCCTGCTAACTACGTATGATCTTAGTGTATTAGGAGTCCTTATATCTCCTTACCACCCTGATGTTCATCATGCTGTTTGGTCCATATACCCAGAAGTTGTGAACTCATGTTATATTTGTAATGCATGTGCTTTCACCTGTTGTTGCCAAACTTAGCTGACTGTGCTTTGTTTAAAGTGCACTTGACATTCGCTGTTTCCCATAGGTGTACATTCATTGTTTCGAAACGTCCCTGCTGTTCTAACTATGCTATAACATGCCCAGTGGTTTCCTAAACCTACCATGTACCTTATTTGTCTATTATTAGTTGAACTTGATGCTTCTAATTGCTGGTTGACAATGATTTGCTGCGCAACATTTCATGCAGCAATCGGGTTCATTATGTGACCATTGTTATCATGAGGGGCTTGCAAGTGTTATTTGTGTTTCCAGAATGCTGGGGCAGTGCACACGTGTACCCATACACGTGTGTACCTGCAGGCTTCCGGGACCGTCTGTCCATGACTTAAAAACCGATATGCACATATGTTACACTTAATACTCGGATATGTACGTATATATGTTTTAGTATATATATGTGGTGGCCGTTGTACACATATGTATATATATACACCAGTATATGTCTGTATATGTATATGTCATCGGCATACATATATAAAAAAATATATGTTGTCCCGACTTGTTCGTCCCAAGTTGTTATGGATTATAAGATTAACTATTTATTTCAGTTTATATTGAAGTTAATTTACCTGAACTATGATTAATCCTGACTCGAGTGTTTTATGTTTTTGCATGGAACACTCGGGTCAGATCCGAGCATTTCAGATTTAAAGATTTCAGTCAGGATTCGAAGATCGACGAAGATGGGGATTTCAAGCGGGCGCGCTCTGAAGATCTTTAAACCAGTAAAGTTTTTTTTTCTTGTATTAAATTGTTTCTTTTAAATTCCGCTGTATATAAAAGTATTGTACTCAAAAATTCTGATTATAAAACAAAGATTTATTCTGTTGTTCAATACTATGTCATTTATTCTGTATTTTCTATGTTAAATTTTTTTTTTAAACTCTGTAAGCTAAATAACGATCCGTCGATTTGAACGTTTTAGACCGGTTTAATTACCATTTTGAAGCGGTCAAAAAGGCGGGACGTTACAAGTGGTATCAGAGCTTTGGTTTATTCAAAGCGTAGCTTATCGGGTTTAAATGAATAGGATCAACACTAGAAAAGTTGATTTTGAAAATAAAAGATTTCAAAATATAAATATTTTTGAAAAGTAAATGATTTTGAAAGTGTTTTGAAAGATAAATTATTTTGGAAATATTATGTATTTTGAAACTAACAAAGCGGGAAATGAAAATTTTGTTTTGAGATTTAAAATTCTTTCCGGAATCCCCAGTCTTTGGAAGTCTTCGAATCCAGAATTGCCAGAGCTAATCTTCGATAAGTCCCCTTAGATTTGAATCTAGAATCCCTCATCGAATGGTATCAAAGGTAGTTAAGTATAAGAAGATAAATGAATAGATTTCTCTAATCGTGTATTTTAGAAATTAAAGATAATTGAAACTTATTGTAATATGAATTCAGATGGAAATTTGAATGGAAAGGAGAAACACGAAATCGTTTTAAAAATGAAACGATGAGTTCTATTTCGATATTCAGAAGATAAATTTATGAAAGGAAAATCAAAAAGTTTATAATTGAAATTACCAATTTATTCAGAACTTAGCAAGATAATTTATAAATGGGTTTCAAACTAATAAGGTATGATCGAATATATGAATTCGATAACAAAGAAGTGAATGGTAAACGAGGGTTATAAATGAAGTATAAATGAGAACACGAATGAAACTTAAAGCGAGTAAAGATTTTAAAGTAATATGAACCTGTATTTAAATAAATCAAAGTTTATTTGATGTGACGAGTTCAGATTTCGAAAAAGGGAATAATATTTACTTTTTAGAAGTAAAAAACGTATGAAAGCAAAATTATGCAAGTAGATTTGGGATAAAGGAATGAAGTCGATCAGAACGGTGTGGTTCTTCTAAAGTTCAGAATATAAATCAAATGAGATTTTTCCAAAGTTCGAAATATATTAACGGATAAGTGATTATTCGGAAGGAAGTTATTTATGGGAGACAATTGTGTCGAATTTGAGGAAAATACTATTTACTTTCCATTTTAATTTAAAATTTAATATATTGATTATTCAGATTAAAGAATAAAGTAAAATTTTAAAGTTAATTATTTTGAAGGCATGAATTATTGCTATAATCAATAGAGTGATTTCTTAACGTGAATTCGAAAGTTACGAGAATAATAGTTTTATTCGAAGTAGTGAATTTTATCGATTTTGAGGTTAATAATGTTGTTCAATTAAGGTCTGAGAGGTAATTATACCCCAACTTGATTGACTTCATTGTTGACTAAGAAATGGTTAAGATTTGATAGCAAAAGTTGGTTAAATGAAGTTAATGGGTGTTAACAGTTAAGTGGGAATAACATTGTTTTATTTAACATCTGCTTAAATACAAATAACAAATTTGGAAATGTTTCCCAGGATGAATAATATATTTTTGTGGAAAATAAAGATTTGCGAATATATGGAAACATTTTCCAATAAGAAGTATAGGAAATAAATATGTTAATTGAGAATGTTTTTAGAAGATCATGAGAGGCTAATGAATGACAAAAACTGAAGAACAAAGAGTCGCACGACGATGACGAAGTGCTGCAAAACGTAAAGAGAAGTGGATTTGTAAACGAAATTCGAGAGTTGCGTATGATTGTTGAAAAAAAAATTAAGAAGTGAAGTTAAGAAAATTTAGAATTGACTTGAGATTAGTTTAGTTGAATAATTTCCTAAGTATTGATCTGATATTGGTTTCGACCTTCGGGGTTGACGCTTAGGGAGTTGTTCGCTTGCTAATTTACAGTCAAAGGATGTGAATATGAAAGAGAAATAGAGCGTGAATGAGAAATTTGTTATAAGGAGGAAGAAAAGAAATTATGGAATTTCAGAAGTGGAAAGATTTGAATTAAGTGATGAAGTGAATAATTGGAAAATTTGAGTAACTGGAAAATTGGAAGAAAATTGGATTGGAACCAATCAATTCATAAATTTGGTTTGAAAAGGATATCAAATGTCTGAATTGATTAAGAGATCAGAGCTAAAATTTTGAAATTTGAACGATGATTAGAGGATATTCGATTTTAGATATTGAAAATAAAAGTTTTCGAAAACTTAGTGAAATTGAAAACTATTTATTTGGAAGGTTATCGATTTGAAATGAGATCTTATATAACAGAATTTATATAAGAACGAGATGTTTGAAATATGATTTGGGAAGAAAATCTTATGTAAGTGACATAAGTATGATTTATGAAATAAAGTGCTGTATTTTTTCAAGTCAAGATAAGGAAGTACCATACTTCTCCTTTGAAATTCGACCTTAGTAAGATGTGCTGCTGGTGGTAGGTTGTCCAGACATAAAACTCGAGTTGTCATTATTCCTTGAAGAACACGACCGTGTAGCTTAATTCGCAGGGCTGCAAATGGCCTACGACGGACGGATGTTTCTTGGGGGAACCAAGCGTAACCACTGTGTCTGTTGCGATCTACAATCATGATAAAGGCGTAATCCACAGAGCTGTGAAAGAATACGGGTATGGATGTTTCCTGAGGGAATCAGGCGTAACCATTGTATACCTGCGGTCCACATGGCATATCTACAAGTGAAAGAGATGTAACCATTAGAGTTACTAAAGGTAGAATGGAGCCATGCGATGTGTGAAATATCTTAGTGATGGTGAGCCGCCTGTTTGATGCAGCACGGTGTCTTCGGGACTTGATTGATTGTCGTGTTTTGATTATTTTTCATAATTTGTTCCGTGATCCTGAGATAGAGCAGTCAACGCTAAGTGACCTCAGATTTTCTTTTGATTCTAAAATATCTACCATTGATCTGTCCATGGCGAAATTCACAGGGAAGTGATTTCCTACAGATACGGATGTTTGCTGGGGGACCCAGACGAAACCATTGTGTATCTGCGATTCATGAAAAATCAACGTATCATTATCACATTGGTACTTTTCGTATCTATTTTAGAAAGAATTTTGAAATATTTTTCACTGGGAGTTGAAACAAGGATATTTAGTGCTTGAAGATTTTAGTCGTGCGTCTGGCCAGTGTACGCCTAACATCTGTGAGAATGACAACAGACTTGTCAAACTTCGAGTTATAAAATATTTTTAATAAATAATTTGAAATTTAAATGTAACTAACTTAATATGTTAAGAAAAAGAATCTCAGAGTGATAATACAAATATTTTTGTACAGAAGTTATAAAGATTTCGGATTTTAAATTTCAAGTTGACTATTTGTGACTTGAAAAGAAAATGATAATCACACTCTTCAGTGAGTGTTGGGGAAGATTAAATGGATTGAATATCTGGTGATATGGTTGAACTTGTGGAACGATTGATAAGTAAATATTGACGGATGAATGAAAGAAAATTGGAATGATTGGAGATGCGTAAATCCAACATGTGCAGAATTTGAAATTCGAGGAATGGTTTCAATAAGAAATTTGTTTTTTCAAGTTAATTAAATATGATGGGTGACAAAGAGGATCAATGGCTTAAATATCGATATTTAAATTAGTTGTGGATAAATCACCCACCATATGAAAATTTGAAGTATACATTGGTATAACTCTAACAAACTCTTCTTTTCAAGGACGAAAAGTTTTAAGGGGGGAGATTGTAACGACCCGGAAATTTCGACAGATAAAATAAGGAATTAAAAGAAGATTTAATTATGAATAATAAATTGATACTTGGGTTTGAAATTTAAAATGGAATATATGATTTTGTATATGGATTGAATTCAGAATGGTTGATTGAGGATCAAATATTTATTTTTGAATATTTGAACAAAATTTGGTTGAAAAATTGAGTTGAATTTGAAATTTGATTGAAGAATTTAAATGGTTGAAATAAGAAAATATGTTAAACAACGTTTGTAAAAATATATAGAAAATCGGTTCGGATATGTGTTTATTTGTGTATATAATTAAAATAACATAATAATAATAATAATAATTTAACGTCTCAAAATATAGGGCCAAACGGAGTTGTTTTGGCGGCAGATAAAATTTAAAACATGAACCGACAAATAAATTGAATTCAAAATAACAACATCGGGCAAACGAAACCTAAAATTGACCAAACAAAATTTATTGGATTTAGAACAGCGAAACGTAGCAGAACGTCCAATTTCGTTACAATTGGAATTTAATTATGATAATACAAAAATTTAAACGTAGCAATAAATTGCGGTATGGGGTACAAACAAGTAAATCTTTCTCGTATGTTGCCTCCCCAGATATCACCTTCCTCGGTTAAAATACGCAAGCAACTTTTATTACCTTGGCTCCCACGGTTCGTTCCTTATAAATTGAAACACTCTTTTCCCAAATCCCTCAGCAACAATCATTCTCTCTTTTTCATATTTCTATGGCAGAAGCCCAATTCCTTTTCCCCAAATAAAATCGTCTCTTTTCTATTTTTATGTCTTCAACGAAAAAGCCTTTTCCCCAACTCGAACCATAGTCCTCCAAATCGAAATCCCCTCCACCCACCTCCGCTTGCCTAA
This sequence comes from Allium sativum, assembly GCA_030737875.1. Classification (NCBI taxonomy): domain Eukaryota; kingdom Viridiplantae; phylum Streptophyta; class Magnoliopsida; order Asparagales; family Amaryllidaceae; genus Allium; species Allium sativum. The sequence goes on from CM060918.1 coordinate 1,029,310,103, forward strand.
GCGCCAGCACCTTGTCAGTGCCTACTCCGACCAATTGCAGCATCGAAAAGCTTACCTTGAGTTGCTGCATCGAAACGCAAGACTTTGGACGTTGGGGCTCCGCCTTCAGTCGAAATCACCTGCGTTGACAAGCTCGTCGCCGTCACCTCGAGACTCACGCTGAAACCGTCACCTACTCTCAATTCTTTTACCGATTCAAGGTGAGCTTATTCACTGACGATTAATCTTTAGTTCAAGTAAGTTGATTTTGTTATAAAACTTAATTTAGTAGCAAAAGTTCATGGTGATTGAGTTGACTATGGCATGATTTACCGATTTATTTTCACGGCTTTGATGTCATGGATTTGCTTGAAAGATTCCTTGTTAATATACAATGTTGTGTTGAAATGCCGTGATTTAGTTTCACATTTGTTTCCGGGTACATGTGATTGAATTTCTGAAAAGCTTGGTATAATTTCTTTGTCTCAAGAATACACTCGATTTTTCTTTCTGGAAAGACTGAATTTACTTCTAGCCAAAACTGGAAATTCGAAAATGGCTTTAAAGGCCATAAGTACCTTGTTCATGAACACATCACCTTGGGTATATTTATTATTATTCTATAAAAATAAGCTTTAGGCTTTTACTGTAACACCCCACCTCCGCTAGGGTCACTCTTTCGGGGGCACTAGCTTCTGGGGGGGTGTTAGAACTGGGTAAGCATGCATAATGATATATCAAGGCAGAACAAGAACATAAATACATATGTAAAACAGAGTAAACAGCGGAATATCTCAAACCATCTCAAAACAAGTCTAGTACATCATAAAGTCAACTGCCAAAATAAACATGTCTAGTACATCATAAACAGAAATACTGAAATACATAGTGCTATCCCCAAAATGAAAATGATAAACCATAGCGAGCTCAATGTCCAGGCATACATGAGCTATCCAGCAAACAAGAAAGCGATCCAAGCTAAGCACCACTATTCCCTCCCTGAGAACCTGGGGGGGGGGGGAACGGAAGAAAAGAAGCGAAAGAAAACAGGTCAGTCAAAAAGACTGGTAAGCCCTACTACGATCAGTCTATAAACTAATAAAGCTAACATCATGATGGAAACTGAGACGAACATACTGGCAATAGATAAAGGTGTCATCACATAAAGAAGATTAAGCTTTGCACCACAGTGTACTAGCAAACTAACATGACAGGTATTGATCCCTCAGCCCAAAACTTTGGCCCAATAACATGAAGTGACCTTAATACAAGGTCCAGCCCACGGTCTAGTCGATCGGCTCCCTACAAACCTAACACGTTAAGTGTTGGTGCCCATACGGCCCACATATGGTTGTAGTCAGACTGTGCCGGGTCCACCTTCGGGTGTATCAAGCCCTCGGGTGCCAACCCCAGACACCTAAGCAATAATGCACAGTCTAAACCTACTGGTACCCGTGCCTCGAGTTTGTCCAACACCGGACTACGTGCACGTCCGTAGCCCGCCTGGACCCGCACCGCTGTACCACTCATCCGTCGCTTTGGTCGCTTACATCCGTCCAGTAATCGTGCCCCCGCCCTAGCCTAGTCCTCTAGGGTTGTGAATGATACCCAACTGGGATTACTGCTGGAACAGACCACGTTGCTAGGGTTTTCTAAGAGGGTTAAGTGTGGTTTAACCCCTCACTAATCATGGATTAAATTAGTTAAGTGTAACCAACAGTTCACCACTTAACCCCATTTAATCCCTTGTATTCCCCAAAATTGGTTAAGTATTAGTGGGCCATGACTTAACCTTAATCATGAGGCATTAATTAATTTAATGCACCCAACCTCTCACATTAGACCTTGTTGTGGTTACTAGTTAGGCCGGGCGGGTCCGGGTAGGTTTACACCACAACTTAGTCTAACCTCGGGTTTCACGTGCCACATGACCAACTACTCACATTGGGTCCTATTGCTTGTAGCCACTAGTTAAGCCGGTTGGTTCCGGGTAGGTTTATGCTACGAGCTCAACCCAACCTCGAGTTGGCCACACTTATGTTTTCTAAGTGTCATGTCCACTTTATTTTCAAACCATCATTACAAGTTTAACAAATACTTGGGTAGACCTAACTTAATAGGTAAATTCCCAAGGGGTAGACCTAACTTAATAGGTAAATTCCCAATCTTATATTTTCATGTGTTTTAAGTTTTACCCAAACCCCCCAACGTCATTCCATCGCTTACATATTCGTCATAACGCATAAAGGATAGGAAGAGGGAACTTGGCACAACATACATGATGAATCTTACATATCATAATAAACATGCATAACATGTTGGACTTAGCATAGTGAACTTGCATACACATGCATAACTTGTCAAACTTGCAAATCATGGCATAGTGAACTTGCATAAACATGCATAACTTATTAAACTTGCAAATCATAGCATAGTGAACTTGCATAAACATGCATAACTTGTTAAACTTGCAAATCATAGCATAGTGAACTTGCATAAACATGCATAACTTATTAAACATGCATAACATAGCATAGTGAACTTGCATAAGCATGCATAACTTATTAAACATGCATAGCATAGTATAGTGAACTCGCATAAGCATGCATAACTTATTAAACATGCATAACATAGTATAGTGAACTCGCATAAGCATGCATAACTTATTAAACATGCATAACATAGCATAGTGAACTCGCATAAGCATGCATAACTTATTAAACATGCATAAATCCCAACTTTCATCACATATTAACTTTAGAGTTTCTAAAATGAAGGTAAGAGGGCTTACAAATATTATGAAGACACAAATCCACTAATAAAGATTGAGAAGCCCTTTATGCAAGCATATAAAAACCCAAAACAAAGCTCCAATTAACAAAAATCCCAAAAACTCTAGCTTAGCAAATAAAACTTGCAACTTGATGATGTATGCAAGCTAATGATCATTCATACAACTTAGAAATGCTTGTATGAACATCATAATCTTCATAGGAATGATTAATGAAGAGATTGGAGGCTAGGGTTTTTAGGTGGAGGCCATTTGAGAAATCAATTTGACATAGTTTGGTTGCTAGATTGAATAATGAGGTTTTAGGGTAGGATTAGGGTCTTATTTATAGAAGATTAGAGTGTTTTTAGCCCTAGGATTAACCCTAGGTTAGTTTAGGTCCGTCAGATTTCGGAACTCTCTAGAACCAAGCCACAAGACCAGACCCAAATCAAAAATGGTGCGCCAGGCAAAACTGCCCGGCCACCCCGTGTCGACAGGGCTGTCGACAGGGCAGTCGACACCCTTAGACCCCTGTCGACATGCCTGTCGACATGGGGGTCCTGGCGGGAGTTTTCCCGCCTGACGCCAGTTAGCCCTAATCCTTGTTTTTAATTTAAAATTTAAATCTGTTTTTATTATGGAAATTTCTGAAAACTTCCATGGGCCTTAACTGGGTCATACGGATTCCGATTTTCGAAAACTCGGACTCTATTTCGCGTATTTTTCCGAGACGAACGCAATGGCATAGACCGTTTCCTTTGATTCAGATTTTTAAATTAAATTCTGCCTCGATTTGTGTTATAACAGGTTATTGAAAATACGGGTTGTTACATTCTCCCCTCCTTAAAGGATTTCGTCCCCGAAATCTTCAAGTTAGGAAGAACGTATCCTACCATCCAATCATCCATCTACTCAAAGCATCATCCACGAGCAATCATTGTCCTTACAAGATTCTAAATGTTGTATGAACATATGCAAAGGTGTGTGTATATGTACTTATCTAATGCAAAGATCAATGCAAAATATGTTAGTGAAATGTATCCACATGTATGCAATTCCTAACATAATGTATAATATCTATATGTGTGCACATAACATACACCCATATGCAACATCCATGTGATAACACGCAATTTTCATCCATGAATAAGCACAAACACTCATGCATATGCAATATGAGGAGTGTGCGAGCCGATCTAGTGCCTAATGTGTATCATGCATCCACGAGTAACCACTTGCAACCACTTGCAACCATCAAACATAACATGTCTCAAACACATGTTTCATCCAAAGGGTTTCTTCCTAAGGTTCTCATGACAAGATTAACACGCCAAACTAGATAAATATGGGTAGCAAAGAGAAAGATATGCTAACAAAAGGAAAGAGATTGAGAGTGTACCCTCAAAAAGGAATGGATAAAGCCCACGCATCTTCTCCTCGGTTTCCCAAGTTGCGTCTTCTTCGGCTTCACCCCATTGAACCTTCACCAACTTGACCTCTCGATTCCTTAGCTTCTTGGTCTCCGTCCCCAAGATACGAATCGGAGCTCTCCTCAAGGTAGCTTCTTTCTCCACTTCCACATCTTCCAAAACACTTGGCTCCACAATCTTTGCTGATTTATGCAAACACTTCCGGAGATGCGAGACATGAAAAACATCGTGTACTCCGGCAAGCTTCCCGGGCAACTTCACTCTATAAGCCATCTGCCCGATCCTCTCAACAATGGGGAATGGTCCAACAAATCTCGGGGCTAACTTCCCAACGGCTCCAAATCGGACCACATTCCGCAAAGGAGAAACCTTCACGAAAACCATATCCCCTACATCAAACTCCAAATCGGATCTTCGCTTATCAGCATAGGATTTCTGTCGGTCTTGGGCCGCCTTCATCCGTCTTCTAATCAACTCGACCTTCTCGGATGTATCTCTGATCATATCAGGCCCAAGTATGAGCTTATCTGTGGTCTCCCACCAACATGTAGGTGACTTGCACGGCCTCCCATATAGAGCTTCAAATGGTGCCATCCCTATGCTTGCCTGATAACTGTTATTATATGCAAACTCAACAAGTGGAAGATGGTCTTCCCAAGTACCACCAAAATCCAGAATACAAAGCCTCAACAGATCCTCGAGTACTCTATTCACCCTTTCGGTTTGACCGTCCGTCTGTGGGTGATAAGCAGTACTCAGATTCAACCTCGTGCCCAAGGCCTCCTGCAAGCTATTCCAGAACTGACTTGTAAAGATTGGGTCGCGGTCACTGACAATACTAGAAGGGACTCCATGAAGTCTCACAATCTCACGAAGATATACAGACGCTAGCCAAGACGCTGTCCTCTTGCTCTTCACCGGAATAAAATGAGCACTCTTCGTAAGTCTATCCACAATAACCCAAATGCTCGTATTCCCTTTTCTTGACCTTGGAAGCCCATCAATAAAGTCCATGGAGATACTCTCCCACTTCCAAAGTGGAACGTCCAGAGGATGCAATAGCCCACCGGGCTTCTTTGACTCGGCCTTAACTTGCTGGCAAATGATACATCTAGAGACAAACTCCGCCACATCCTTCTTCATCCCTGGCCAAAAGAAAATACGCCTCATATCTTGGTACATCTTATCCCCGCCTGGATGTATAGTCAATTTAGAGCGATGTGCTTCTTCCAGAACTTTTCTTACTAAATCTTCTACCATGGGGACACATAACCTTCCATCTCTCCTTAGCCAACCCTTGTCATCAATAGAATATCGAGCGAGATGGCTAGACGTTTCTCCTCGAATCAGCTTATCCATAATCTCAACTATCTGAGGGTCTTCCTTCTGCGAAGCCCCAACTTGATCCAGAAGGGTAGGCCTGAGCTCAAGAGATGCTAAAGAACCGGTCATCGACTCAACTGCCAAAGAGAAATCAAAGGTTGCCAAGAACTCTAAATTCTTCATCTCAACAAATAGAGGACTTAGTGTCAAACTTTTTCTGCTTAACGCATCCGCTACAACATTCCCCTTGCCAGGGGTATAGGCTATATCAAAATCGTAGGACGCCAAGAATTCCATCCACCTTTGCTGCCTCAAGTTCAGATCCTTCTGCGAAAAGAGATACTTCAAAGACTTATGATCAGTATACAGCTCAAATCTCTCTCCCAGAAGATAATGACGCCAAGCCTTGAGTGCATATACTATCGCTGCCAGCTCTAGATCATGAGTGGGATAATTCTTCTCATGCACCTTAAGTTGCCTACCACCAAAACATATAGCTCTGCCTTCTTGCATCAGAACGGCGCCCAATCCCGTGCCACAAGCATCAGTGTACACGGTAAACATCTTACCACCATCGGGTAAAGCTAGAACTGGTGCTGAGGTAAGGGCTCTCTTTAGTCTCTGAAAAGCAAGCTCACAATCCATATCCCAAGCAAAAACTAAGTTCTTCTTTGTCAACTTAGTAAGAGGAGCGGATATCTTCGCGAAGTCCTTGATGAACTTCCGGTAAAACCCTGCAAGACCTAGAAAACTTCTCACTTCGGTTGCATTCCTTGGAGTCTTCCAATCCTGAACCGCAACCACCTTAGCGGGATCCACCGCTAAGCCTTGCTTGGATACGATATGCCCAAGGAATCTAACTTCCCTTCTCCAAAAGTGACACTTGGAGAACTTGGCCTTTAACTGATGTGCTCTAAGCGTATCCATTACCTCTACAAGATGCCTTGCGTGCTCTTCTTCATCCTTAGAGAAGATCAGAATATCATCCACAAAGACTACGACAAACTTGTTCAAGAACTCTCGAAACACCCTACTCATCAAGTCCACGAAATACGCGGGTGCATTCGTCAAACCGAACGGCATAACAAGCCATTCAAAGAATCCATCTGGAGTTCTGAATGCAGTCTTGTCTATACTATCTTCAGCCACTCTGAGCTGATGAAATCCAGTAGCAAGATCAAGCTGAGAGAAAACAGAAGCACCGACAAGCTGGTCAAAGAGATCATCGATCCTCGGTAATGGGTGTCTGTTCTTCTTAGTCAGCTTATTCAATTCTCTATAGTCCACGCAAAGTCGAAGAGAACCATCTGCCTTAGTAGCAAACACCACAGGCGCTCCCCATTCGGATATACTTCGTCTGATGAAGTTCTTCTCAAGCAACTCCTTTACTTGCTTGCTGAGCTCCCGTCTCTCACGCGGAGCCATGTGCCGAACGGGCAAAGAAACAGGCTTAGCATTATCCACCAGATAAATGCGAAAATCAATCTCTCGTTTAGGGGGCAACCCCTTAACTTCTTCAAAAACATCTGGATAATCTCGGACCACCCTTACAGACTGAAGGGCTTCCTCTGACGAGTCGAGAGATTCAAGATAGCACAACATGACGGGATCCTTCGGATTGCATGAAATCTCTAGGGTGTTGCCAAGGCGAGTCACAAGCCTCACAACCCTATGCTCACAATCAAGAATGGCTCCATATCTGGACAGCCAATCCATGCCCAATATCAATCCGTATCCCCTGAAACCAAGAACATACGCACTACACAAGAACTCTACACTGAGTATAGAGATCCTTAGATCCTCACATATCATAGATAAATGAGCAGAACCCCCAATGGGATTCGAAACACAAACGGGATCATCCACTAAGCTAGTACTTAGGTGCAAACTATCAACAAGATCAGAAGAAATAAAGCTATGTGATGCACCAGAATCAAACAAGGTACGAACTGGAAGATCAGAAACATAAACAAGGTTCTCAACAGAAACACTACCTCGATCGGGAACTGTAGCGGTATTGAGAGCATGAACTTGCCCTCCTGAAGGTCCAGCCTGCCCTTTCTTCTTCGGACATTCCTTGCTGAAGTGTCCAGTTTCACCACAGGAAAAACATCCACCACTAAGCTTCCTTTTCTTCTTCCTACAATCCTTAGCAAAGTGTCCAGGCGCACCACAGTAATTGCATTTTCCCTTGCCTTTGTTGTTGTTCCCCTTCTTGTTCTTGCTCTGATTCCCCTGACTGCTTTGACCACCTTGATTGCCTTTACCTTGAGAATCAGTCTTCTTTGCTTGAGTATCACTCGACTTAACCTCTTTCTTTCCATCACCCTGAAGTAGAGCCATATCGACCAAACTCTCGAAAGTAGCTCCATGCGGAATATGTGACATTGCCAAGCCCTGCAGCGGCTCATTCAACCCTCTAGCGAATCGAAGAGCCTTCTTCTCGGGAGTGTTTACCATATCCAAACCAAAACGGGCCAGCTAATTAAACCTGTTCACATACTCCTTGACAGACATATCACCTTGCTTTAATGCAATGAACTTCTCCATCTGTAAATTCGCCTCAGCAGTAGATAGAAACTTGGCCACAAATCTAGTCCTCAAATCGGCCCAAGTCTCGACGGGCCTTGTCCCATTGGTGACCTCCCACCAATAGGCTGCTTCGTCCTTCAAAAGCCACACTGTCAATAAGATCTTCCTCTCGTCATCAATCCCAAAGATAGCAAACAAGTCCTCAGTGTCTTTCAGCCAATTCCTAGCTTCAACAAAAGATTCCGTGCCTAGGAAATTCTTGCCTCCCATCGCCTTGAAGTCTTTACAAACCTTCGTGAACTCAACTTGAGGATGCTGAGGGGGAGGAGGAGGAAGAGGAGCCTCAACAACTGGAGGGGGAGGAACAGGAACCACCGGAGGAGGGACATTAGGGTGAGGATTCTCAACTACAGGAGGAGGAGTGGGAGTAGGGTTTGCGGGGCTAGCTACCGCCCTAGCTTCTAGAAGCCTCCTATACCAGAGTGGTACGTTTACTCCATCTGGGATGGCAAGATTCTCAGCCATACTGAAACGAAAGATAAGATAAGATTAGGTCAAGGGAACGAAGGATAACGCTAATGGCTTTTTGGGGAATAGCCTTTTAAAATACTAGACTTTTCTTTGGAAAATACTTTATACTTGTTTTGAAAATAGTTTTTCAAAAGTCTTTTAAAAACTTTTTGTTCTTTCTTGTAAACCATATGCTCTGATACCAAATTTGTAACACCCCACCTCCGCTAGGGTCACTCTTTCGGGGGCACTAGCTTCTGGGGGGGTGTTAGAACTGGGTAAGCATGCATAATGATATATCAAGGCAGAACAAGAACATAAATACATATGTAAAACAGAGTAAACAGCGGAATATCTCAAACCATCTCAAAACAAGTCTAGTACATCATAAAGTCAACTGCCAAAATAAACATGTCTAGTACATCATAAACAGAAATACTGAAATACATAGTGCTATCCCCAAAATGAAAATGATAAACCATAGCGAGCTCAATGTCCAGGCATACATGAGCTATCCAGCAAACAAGCAAGCGATCCAAGCTAAGCACCACTATTCCCTCCCTGAGAACCTGGGGGGGGGAACGGAAGAAAAGAAGCGAAAGAAAACAGGTCAGTCAAAAAGACTGGTAAGCCCTACTACGATCAGTCTATAAACTAATAAAGCTAACATCATGATGGAAACTGAGATGAACATACTGGCAATAGATAAAGGTGTCATCACATAAAGAAGATTAAGCTTTGCACCACAGTGTACTAGCAAACTAACATGACAGGTATTGATCCCTCAGCCCAAAACTTTGGCCCAATAACATGAAGTGACCTTAATACAAGGTCCAGCCCACGGTCTAGTCGATCGGCTCCCTACAAACCTAACACGTTAAGTGTTGGTGCCCATACGGCCCACATATGGTTGTAGTCAGACTGTGCCGGGTCCACCTTCGGGTGTATCAAGCCCTCGGGTGCCAACCCCAGACACCTAAGCAATAATGCACAGTCTAAACCTACTGGTACCCGTGCCTCGAGTTTGTCCAACACCGGACTACGTGCACGTCCGTAGCCCGCCTGGACCCGCACCGCTGTACCACTCATCCGTCGCTTTGGTCGCTTACATCCGTCCAGTAATCGTGCCCCCGCCCTAGCCTAGTCCTCTAGGGTTGTGAATGATACCCAACTGGGATTACTGCTGGAACAGACCACGTTGCTAGGGTTTTCTAAGAGGGTTAAGTGTGGTTTAACCCCTCACTAATCATGGATTAAATTAGTTAAGTGTAACCAACAGTTCACCACTTAACCCCATTTAATCCCTTGTATTCCCCAAAATGGGTTAAGTATTAGTGGGCCATGACTTAACCTTAATCATGAGGCATTAATTAATTTAATGCACCCAACCTCTCACATTAGACCTTGTTGTGGTTACTAGTTAGGCCGGGCGGGTCCGGGTAGGTTTACACCACAACTTAGTCTAACCTCGGGTTTCACGTGCCACATGACCAACTACTCACATTGGGTCCTATTGCTTGTAGCCACTAGTTAAGCCGGTTGGTTCCGGGTAGGTTTATGCTACAAGCTCAACCCAACCTCGAGTTGGCCACACTTATGTTTTCTAAGTGTCATGTCCACTTTATTTTCAAACCATCATTACAAGTTTAACAAATACTTGGGTAGACCTAACTTAATAGGTAAATTCCCAAGGGGTAGACCTAACTTAATAGGTAAATTCCCAATCTTATATTTTCATGTGTTTTAAGTTTTACCCAAACCCCCCAACGTCATTCCATCGCTTACATATTCGTCATAACGCATAAAGGATAGGAAGAGGGAACTTGGCACAACATACATGATGAATCTTACATATCATAATAAACATGCATAACATGTTGGACTTAGCATAGTGAACTTGCATACACATGCATAACTTGTCAAACTTGCAAATCATGGCATAGTGAACTTGCATAAACATGCATAACTTATTAAACTTGCAAATCATAGCATAGTGAACTTGCATAAACATGCATAACTTGTTAAACTTGCAAATCATAGCATAGTGAACTTGCATAAACATGCATAACTTATTAAACATGCATAACATAGCATAGTGAACTTGCATAAGCATGCATAACTTATTAAACATGCATAGCATAGTATAGTGAACTCGCATAAGCATGCATAACTTATTAAACATGCATAACATAGTATAGTGAACTCGCATAAGCATGCATAACTTATTAAACATGCATAACATAGCATAGTGAACTCGCATAAGCATGCATAACTTATTAAACATGCATAAATCCCAACTTTCATCACATATTAACTTTAGAGTTTCTAAAATGAAGGTAAGAGGGCTTACAAATATTATGAAGACACAAATCCACTAATAAAGATTGAGAAGCCCTTTATGCAAGCATATAAAAACCCAAAACAAAGCTCCAATTAACAAAAATCCCAAAAACTCTAGCTTAGCAAATAAAACTTGCAACTTGATGATGTATGCAAGCTAATGATCATTCATACAACTTAGAAATGCTTGTATGAACATCATAATCTTCATAGGAATGATTAATGAAGAGATTGGAGGCTAGGGTTTTTAGGTGGAGGCCATTTGAGAAATCAATTTGACATAGTTTGGTTGCTAGATTGAATAATGAGGTTTTAGGGTAGGATTAGGGTCTTATTTATAGAAGATTAGAGTGTTTTTAGCCCTAGGATTAACCCTAGGTTAGTTTAGGTCCGTCAGATTTCGGAACTCTCTAGAACCAAGCCACAAGACCAGACCCAAATCAAAAATGGTGCGCCAGGCAAAACTGCCCGGCCACCCCGTGTCGACAGGGCTGTCGACAGGGCAGTCGACACCCTTAGACCCCTGTCGACATGCCTGTCGACATGGGGGTCCTGGCGGGAGTTTTCCCGCCTGACGCCAGTTAGCCCTAATCCTTGTTTTTAATTTAAAATTTAAATCTGTTTTTATTATGGAAATTTCTGAAAACTTCCATGGGCCTTAACTGGGTCATACGGATTCCGATTTTCGAAAACTCGGACTCTATTTCGCGTATTTTTCCGAGACGAACGCAATGGCATAGCCCGTTTCCCTTGATTCAGATTTTTAAATTAAATTCTGCCTCGATTTGTGTTATAACAGGTTATTGAAAATACGGGTTGTTACATTTACCCTAAATGAGTTTCAAAAATAAAATATTATGGAGGTATTTGGCTGATTCTGTTAAAACCTGGGAAGTGGAATTGCAGACATTTATGAATATAAGCTAGTTAGATGATCTTGGTTTTTCGGTTGATTGTCTGACCTTATGACTATCAAAAGGAACTGCACATCAATTAAGATTTGAATTCATGAAGGATATTGTTGGCCTTTTTCATTCCCACTTTTACCTTATGTATTATGAGGGCAATCACTTTAAATAAAATTGTGCCATTAGAAACAAAATTTTTAGTTACTGATAAATAGTTGGGTACTACATTCTAATTAAATTAAATTTTTGTTAGGATACAGTTAGCTTAATATGATAGTTTTTATTAATTTATTTATTTTTATGGATTAACCTACTTTTCAGATGTTCTTATCCTGTTAATAATACAAAAGAGCAGTTGCACCTATAATCAAATATTACAACTATTTTTTTTTAAAAAGGAAAGAGTATTTTTGGTTTCATTAAACCAGCACAACGTGAAGAACATATATATAATACACACACACTCTTTTGTTCCAATTTATAGTGTTTGAGAGGTATGTAAAGTTGAGTGTGAACTGCTCATCATTTTAATGTTGCATGTTATCCTGGTATGACAAAACAGGGCTAAGTTTTTTTCACTACAGGTAGCAAGTGTAGATTATTATCATTATTAATGCACTTTAACAAAATACATAGGTCTGACCCTCCTTTACCGTGGTTGTTTTGTCACATGAATAGTACATGATTAGTGTAAACCATCCGACTGTGTCAAATGCTTAGACTACTGCTGTTGTACCCTGAAATCGGCCACAATGCTGCTCTTGTTTACTATATTGAACCCAAACCACATGCCATTATACTAAAAATACATTGATTCATACACTCTAGCATGTTTGTATACCTCCTTGAGTATTTCATTGACTGAGGCGTTATGCACTGCTTGCTTTATAATTGAAACATTTCTGACCTTGACATCCCTTATGGAAACAATAAACTTGTAGTGAGTTGCATACATCACTTGCTTAGCCGAATGAATATGAGTACTGCATCTATATGTGTTTATACTTGTACGTTCAAAATATTAGGAGTTTTCCCTTGCTGTACATTTGAAAATAGCAAAGCCCTGCCTTGTTTTGTTTAGCCCATATTACTTGGATTCTAAAACTAGTCATGCATTAAAAATTTCTGTTTGAATACCCAGTTTTCCTGAAATAAGTTATACATACTTTATGCGCCCCAGTGCATGTCCCTTACAACAATTGAAAGCAAATGTATTTGCATGATATTGTTTGGAAGTTGTCAGTTTTGGGAAAAAATACCTTCACTAGCCTCACTTGGATTTTTCCATATAAGTTATTATGTTGACTTAAAGTATGAAGAAAGAAAAGGAGAGATCAGTTCCTGCTAACTACGTATGATCTTAGTGTATTAGCAGTCCTTATATCTCCTTACCACCATGATGTTCATCATGCTGTTTGGTCCATATACCCAGAAGTTGTGAACTCATGTTATATTTGTAATGCATGTGCTTTCACATGTTGTTGCCAAACTTAGCCGACTGTGCTTTGTTTAAAGTGCACTTGACATTCGTTGTTTCCCATAGGTGTACATTCATTGTTTCGAAACGTCCCTGCTGTTCTAACTATGCTATAACATGCCCAGTGGTTTCCTAAACCTACCATGTACCTTATTTGTCTATTATTAGTTGAACTTGATGCTTCTAATTGCTGGTTGACTATGATTTGCTGCGCAACATTTCATGCAGCAACCGGGTTCATTATGTGACCGTTGTTATCATGAGGGGCTTGTAAGTGTTATTTGTGTTTCCGGAATGATGGGGCAGTGCACACGTGTACCCATACAAGTGTGTACGTGCAGGCTTCCGAGACCGTCCGTCCATGACTTAAAAACCGATACGCATAGATGTTACACTTGATACTCGGATATGTACGTATATATGTTTTTAGTATATATATGTGGTGGTCGTTGTACACATATGTATATATATACACTAGTATGTGTGTATATATATATATTACATCGGCATATATATATATATATATATATATATATATATATATATATATATGCTGTCTCGACTTGTTCATCCCAAGTTGTTATGGATTATAGGATTAACTATTTATTTCAGTTTATATTGAAGTTAATTTACCTGATTTATGATTAATCCTGACTCTGGGTGTTTTATGTTTTTGCATGGAACACTCGGGTCAGATCCGAGCATTTCAGATTTAAAGATTTCAGCCAGGATTCGAAGATCGACGAAGATGGGGATTTCAAGCTGGCGTGCTCTGAAGATTTTTAAACCAGTAAAGTTTTTTTTCTTGTATTAGACAGTTTCTTTTAGATTCCGCTGTATATAAAAGTATTATACTCAAAAATTATGATTATAAAACAAAGATTTATTCTGTTGTTCAATACTGTGTCATTTAATCTGTATTTTCTATGTTAATTCTGTTTTTTTAAACTCTGTAAGCTAAATAACGATCTGTCGATTTGAACGTCTTAGACTGGTTTAATTACCATTTTGAAGCGGTCAAAAAGGCGGGACGTTACAGAAGCCGCCTCCACAAATTTAATCTCATGGCCGAATTCCGGAACCCTAATCCCCCTTCTGTTCTTCAGACGAAACAGAGTTTATCTTCGTCGCAACCACCTCTATGCCACCCTTTCTTCGATCATCCCTTCATCTCCTTCTTCCGATCTATTCAGCGAACCCTAACACCCCTTCAACAACCATCTCCCCCTTGTCGGTCAACCCCAAACCCTCCAAAGATGAAGCGGCTTCCTCCCTCATCTATTTCAGACTCAACGAACCAACACAAACCCCCATCGTTGCAGATTTCTGAACCCTAGTCTTCCATTACCAAACGGATTTATCAGGAAATTCGCCAAAGCCCACAAATAAGAGATAAGTATTTTAATTACAGTATTATTTTCGCATTGATTTTTGTTTTCTTTTTTCGAATGGGTTTTCTATTTGTGGTATTGTTTCGAATGGTTCTGGATTGTCTGAAACACCACTGCGTGAACTTCTATTTATAGTATGGTTTCGATTTAGATAAGAACACTGTCCATCAGTCCTAATCTAGGTTGGTTCAGTTACTATAGCTTAGGCCATTTTCTTCTTCTCCTTTACAAATCATATACTGATGATGGAAGTGATGGTTTAGTAGAAAATTTGATGGATTCGATGTTGTATTTTGTCTGTTCAAAAAGAACAGTGACCTTGTGGTTTTGTATAGATTAGGTTAGGTCGGCCTGTGACCTGTTTAATTAAATTCAGAGATATTTGGATCTATATGTTGTGGATTTTCTTTACATTTTAAATTGTATGAATACAGTGATTTTGGTATATGAGATTTACTGTGTATTAGCTGTTCGATTCTATAAAGATTTTGATGTAAAAACTTAGCTGTTCAGCTATGTCTTGTTAATTCAGATCAGAGATTTTGGTACTGTGTTGTAGATTTTATTTCCATTTTTAAATGCAGTGATTGAAATGTGAAGTTTCCTGTATTGTTCGATTGATGTACATAAAAATATATATAAATCTATCATCTTTTCTTAGCTGTTCTTGTACATTCTGTAGCTGTTTGATTTGTTGCTATAGATTTGATGGTGTATATATATATATATATAGAAGATTTGATCTTCTTTCTAGCTGTTCATTGTGTTGTTCAATCAGTCCGTATGTATATAAAGATATACATATATTTTGTTC
This sequence comes from Allium sativum, assembly GCA_030737875.1. Lineage (NCBI taxonomy): Eukaryota > Viridiplantae > Streptophyta > Magnoliopsida > Asparagales > Amaryllidaceae > Allium > Allium sativum. The sequence goes on from CM060918.1 coordinate 1,029,325,580, forward strand.
ATTGATCTGTTTGTAGGTGTTCATATTATATATATAGTTGTTCAGCTGTATTTTCTTCTAGCTACTCATGTTTTGTTCATGTTTTAAACAAAACCTGTACTGAACCTTGGGTGTTTTAAATTATTCTTTGAATTAACGATACTTGTTTTACTTAGCTGTTCAATACTTTCAAATCTATTCTTCACGTCCTTTTCTTCTTTCGGTTACTGCTTTCAATTAAAAGTATGGTGAACCCAATAATTTCAAATCTATTCTTGTTCACGTGAGCAAGTATTGGACCCAATAACTTCAATTAAAGCCTGTGTTGTATTGGACCCATTATTAATCAAAGGGATTATTTCGGTTTCTTCACGTCCTTTTAATATCAATACGTCCATTATTAATTAACGAAATAATTGAATGGTAATTTACTTAGTTGTTAACGTCAACAAGTATTGGTCGCTCATGTTTTGCAAGAAGTTCTTGGTGATATAGTATGGAGCAACCTCTTTATTTGTTGAACAAGTATGGTGAAAATATGAATTCATGTTTTACCATTTTGCCGTATCAAGTGAAACACTGATGGTATATATATATATATACATATATGCCCAGTATTGAAAATATGGATGTCGTACACAAGCTTCAGGTTGGATTATTATTTTAGACCTCATATAACCTTGATAAAATATAAATTAACTTCAAATGACTAGATTAACGAAAATAATTAAATAAATATCATCGTATTTATTAAACAACATTTTCAACTTCAAACAGTATAGAATTCAAACTCGACACTAACATTCTGTTTTTAAATAATATTCCAATTAAAAAAATTCGTTTAATATTATAAATAAATCGTTATAATTTAAAAACGATTCCATAGCGACTATTTGAAAATTTGAATTGGACGTAACTTGAAATCTATAAGCTGAAATCTCAATTTTTCTCTTCCCTTAGAAAAATATAACCAAACCGGTTCAAACGTTTCTTGTTTCACAGAAATCCGACTTATATCGGATTCTGTATATTCAGTTAAAGTTCAAATCGAAAATTTTGAACTACCGCGGCGTTTCGAGCTCGTTTTAATTAATTTATAAATATATATATTCGAATTCCAATTTAAATAAATAAATTCGATTAAAAATCCATTATATTCCCAATATAATATATAAACTGATTTAAATTTTCTATTTTAAATGGTAGAAAATTCTGGGACATTACAATATACGTGAATTATTTGAAAAGGCCGAGATAATTCTCATTTCAAATAATTGATCGACGGTTAGAAGTCGAAGATATGAAGATGGTGCAAGACCGATGATCTTCAGGTCGAATGGATGGCTACTGATGCCTTTGATGGGAGTTTCTGCCCTGAAGGGGTTACAGTGGTGGTTGTCCGGACGTACTTTTTGATCGTTCGGATGTGCGAGGAATAAAGATCCTCCGGTTTCGTTCAGACCCAGAATGGACTTGTAAATGGATGTGTGTCTGATGTTGTATATTGACAACTTGGCATACAAAGTTTCTGTGATCAAAGCTTTTGTTGAAAAGCAGATCTTTGTGGTTGATGATCAAAGCACGGCTTTAAATAGCTAGCTTTGTGTTTAGCGTTGTCTCGCGAGCCACACACCCCGGTATGAACCAGAAATGGGAGAAGGATCCAGGGAGGGCATGCGTTTCCTTCTAGCTAGGAGTGGTGTCAGCATTTTACACGCCCTGGCATTTTACTTATGTGGATGATGGATAGCGAGGCGCCTCGGTTAGATCGGACGATCCGGGTCCGATGATTTGGTCGGTATATGACCAGTTGACGCCCCATAGGGTGGGGAAACGCATTGCTTAGGCATTTTAATCCACTCCGTGTGGACCGGCCCTGTGGCTCCTAAGGGTCGATGCATTCTGATTCTGAGACACGGGCTAAAGCGTCTCGAATTCGGTAAGGATGATCCCTTGCCTTGGTTCATGACGGAAATCCAAATTCCAAAAACAACATCGTGCGGTTCTGATTGTATACCTATATATGGAGACATGATATATGGTACCCATGCCGCCTATGATTGATACTTATGATTGAAATTGTTTTTGAAACATATAAAAACTAGTGATAATATCAAATGCTTTTGTTTTATTCGTATCAAGCATATTTTGGCGATTATAAGGTAAAACTCTATCCTTCGGTTTGCATTGCATTGTGTGATGGGAACTGAGTTTTATAATGGCTTCATTTTTATAAAAAACATTGCGATGTTTTAAAAGATTTACTTGTTTTAAAGCACTGGCAATCCAATGGAGTAAACCCGTTCCGCGTTAGCGGCGTGGTCCTGTGATTGGCCTTATTGTAGAATATGTTAAGTAGATTTCTCATACCAATCCCATGATTGACTCGTAGTTTGTTTCACTTGCAAACTCGGGTGCCCCTATTTCTACATGGGCAGCCTTGTATTCAGGTTTTAGCAGACTCTTTCTGGATAGCTATGGAGCTGAAGACAGATTCTATCATTTCTTTCTTTTTATGCTGTTCAGGTACAGTTGTACATATTATGTTTTGATTCCACTGTAGACATTTTATGTAAAGCTGAACTATATTTTGTACAAAGTATGATCCTGTATACTGTGTAACTCTGATGATTATGTTTATACAGTGTATTTATTGTACATGATCTGGTGTATTTATTTATTTTGTTATGCTGTTATTTGTTTATGTGTTATATTCCAAAGACAACCCATGCCACCGTGGATCGGGGGTTTGGAGTCATCACAATCGACAACACTTCTTCCTTTATTACTATCGTCCCTCGGTTTTATTGATTTGATTTGATGCACGTCCATGATTTCGGAGTGTTGTTCGAGGTGGGAGGTATTCGCGACTATGCGTTACCACCAGTCCGGGCGTGCAACTAGTATATTCCTACCCTAGGCATTCCTCGTGTGCCTTGTCATATTATCCTGATCGATCCCCCTACGATTTTCATTTAACATTGTTGTATAGCAGCGCATCCCTATCCACTGACTATTACTAGTGTTTTATATGCAATGTTTATGACAATGTATAAACGGTGTAAGGGTAAAAATGTAATCTCGCTTGCGCTATTTTAATATGTTATATTTAACCATAGACATTATTATAATAGCATATTGTATAGTATCTAGTTTAACGGATCCTTAAGATATGGAAATTCCCATAACATCTCGTAAGTTATTGCACTAATATTATCACATGAATTTGATTTAACTGATATGAGAATATTTTAGTTCTGATCCGAGTGTTTTGTCTTTTCATTTGTGCTCGGGTCAGCCTGAGTTTCCAGTTAACGAAGACACGGTTATGAAGATGAAGATGGAGCCTTACTGACGTATTCATTTGTATTATTCCATTGCATATATGGGTACGTTGTATGTTAATTAACTCTGATAATCGTTGTAAATGTAAAATCAAATGTATGTTTTAATAGCTTCATGAACTTTTTTTTAATTATTATATTTTGTCCTTCCGTTGTGAGATTCTGTGTTTGTTTTTTTCCTTCTCTTCTTTTTCTTATATAAATCCCAATAACTATCCATTTTTGATTTTTTTAATTTGGCATTTAGGATTACTGTCGATTTGAATGGTCAAAATCTCGGATGTTACATTTGGTATCAGAGCTTTGGTTTAACGAAAACCTTGGCTCTATTTGGGATCAACTCATTAGAGATAGGGTTATAATACCCTAGAATGAGTTTCAGTGTATATGAGAGAGCGTACTTGTAATTTCGATATAAGAATGGTTTTGCATTGTGTTGATTTATATCGTTGGGTATTTATGAATTCTGGTCGATACATGGGATGCCAATGCATCGATAGGGATCCTAAACACTTGAATATGACTCATTGACACAATATTGTTTTAAATTATATTTATATATATAAAGATTTTTTTTGAAAATCTGTGAATTTTGATTTTGTTGATAATAATATTGGATTTTATTATTTGATTAATCAATTATTAAAACTATTGGTTATTGAATGGTTTAAGAAAAATGAAATGGTGAAATTAGTTGGTAATGAATAAAAAGAGGTTAAATATGGAATTTGAGAATTTAATTTCAGGTGGTTTTGTAATATTGATTTGCAAATGGTTTGAAATAATAAATTTATATTTTAAAAGTTGCTCCATATAGAAATTATTTTCAAATGAATTTTGAGTAAGTGTATACTCCGCTTTTAACTCTGAAAATGATTTCGGTGATGAGTGCACGCATTATCAACGTTTATTTTCGAGAGTTTGAGTGGAGGAGACCACTTAAAATTTTTATGTACCTTATTTTGTGAAAATCGAATTTATTTGGATCTTTTGAAGTATGGTTGAAAAAAAAAGAATTATATATATTATTTCAAAGGTTGTTTTTGAAATGACACGAAGTTTTGAACTCTTAAGTTACATAAAAACTAATGATTTTCAATTTGTTGAAATGAACTAAAACTTGAAATTATTAGAAACTTATGAATTGTGAAATAAGAAATGAACCTAAGAGAAATGTAAATTCATGATGAAACTCTTCGAAAATTGAAATAATGAATTCGGAACAAACTGAAACAGTTGAATTTGTATAATAATCAATTCCTTCCTATAACATTTTAACTTTTCAAAAATTGGGTAAGCTATATATGCTATATGAAAGAATAATGAAAGGTGAATAACATTGATAGTTTATACATATGAATTAAACTTAAGTTATGAAATAAATGATATATACTTAGTTTTGTTTGAAATTGAATTCAACTTAGTATGGAAAATAAACCGAATCAATGGAAATAAACTAATAAAGTGAATTGTTGGGTTATAAATTAAATATATTGGTATAGATGGTTTGATGTTCGACAATTTATATAGTCGATATTTCCAAGTTGAATATAAAATTTTGGAAATAATAAGCTAAACTCGATTTTCAAATTTATTGAACTAGTTAAGTTGAGTAAATTGAACATATTAGTGTTTATACACTTAGCTAATATTATATATATATAATTTGAAATAACTGTTGAATGAACTATAAATATATATAAAATGGATTATGCTTATAATAAGAATTTTATATGGAGAGGACTACTGAAATATATGTACCGTTGTTTTTCGAGATCTAACCGGACCAGGAGAGTACCAAAATCTCAACGTAAATTTAAGACTTAGAAAATTTTATGGAATTTGAGTTTTCGACATATACAAAACTATTTATATAATTTAAGGTATTAAGCTGAGTAGGAAATTACATGGCTAAATATATATTAATTGACAACTGCCTTACTACGCCCTTTTCGAGGACGAAAAGTTTTGAGTGGGGGAGATTGTAACAACCCATATTTTTTTCTACTATTTAACCTTTTTATATGATTTTTGAATATTTTATAGTAATAAATAAATTTTGATGATTTAATTATGTAAATTTAATTGTAAACTTAATTAAATTGATTATGTGATGAAGTTCAACTAGTTGTAATAACAATAACTCGCATTGATTGTAAATAAAACTATGATTTGATCTGTATTGTTAAATATTGAGGTTTGAAGTTAATATTGGAATATTGAAATTTAATCGAGTTAATAAATTTATAATTTAATTTTAATGATTTAATTTGAAATTTTATGGTGTGAACATATATAATTGTTTATATAATGAAATCCAAGCAATTAGACGACAGTAACTCGAATTTGAGTGCAAATCAAATTATGATTTAGTTTACACTGATGAACATTGAAAAGTTGAAATTTAAATATTTGAATGAAAAGGATTTTATTTAAATTATGATTTGGATCCTAATTGAATTTGGTTAATAATCAAAAATTGGAATCCAAAATAAATAAAATGTGATTTACTAAGTTAAAATTGAATTTTATTTTGATGCGAATAAAGTTAATAAGTTTTGAAAAAATTGGGAAATATTAAGAATTAAATAAATTTGGTTACTTTAAATTAAAATTTGATGATCTATTTATGAAATCTTATGATGTAAGCTTAAGTTAAATTTATCAAGTAATGAATTTTAACTGATTGTAACAAAAGTAACTGGTGTTGTTTGTAAAGGAAATTATAATTTGGTTTTTGCTGATAAATATTAAAACTTGAATTTAGTGTTAAACTATTGAGAAAGAAATTGATTTAATTCACCTATAATTGTAATTCAAATTGAAATTTATAACTATTTTTTTTTTGAGAATTTAATGTAAATAAAGGATTGATTTAGTGGATAATGTTTAGAACGGAATTAAACAAAAATAAAGGATTGAATGCCTTATTCGCCGAATAACCCTTGAAATTCAATAGCTATAAATAATCATAATTCTACACTAATTCTTTGCTTAAACCTAATCGACACAAACCTAGATAAGTCGCCATATTTTTTCTAAAATAAAACCAATGGCCGCCTTCACCATTATCTTTTACAAATTTATTAGAAAACCATTTCTCCATAAAATTGAAAGATTTCAGATCCAGTTAACTCGCACAAGTGAGAGCTTCAAACCCATATTAAAATCGTGAAACTCGAATGTGTTTGGAAGGTCGACGTGAACGGCAGTGAGGCTAGGGTTCGTGATGCGTTTGGAGATTTATAGGCGTTTTGGTTATTGTATTTAGGTTTATGGTATCTAGTAGAACATCGTGGAAAAAATTGAAGAAATTCTACGACAAAAAGTGTCGATACCCTATAACTTGGATATGTTCAGGTGCTGGGAACACGATTTTGGGGGGCGGCTCGGGTTGTGTATGATGGCGACTGAGAGGTAGAGATTTCGAATAGAAGTTTGAGGGATCTGACGGGGCCAGATTTCGTGGAGAATCATAGGAGTTAAGGGAGATCTAAGTCACGGTTTTTGTGGTCATGAAATATTTCATCATTACCTGATACATGACGGAGGAGGAAGAAGCATAGTGACGTGGCATGTGGTATGAGATAGTTTTTTTTTTCATTTCAAATTCTTGTGTTTAAACGTTAATAACTTTGTCATACGAATTCAGATTGACGCACGGTTTGTTGCATTGGAATCATATCGAAATTCCGGACGACATGGAACTAATTTGGTTGGATTTGGAGATTGTCAAATTTTGGGCCTATTTTGGAGTTCAAACGCTTTCGAACTATAGGTGAGTGATTAAACCCACTCACACCTAACTAAAGTATTCTAATATTAGTTAAATTAATTTCATGTCATGATATGATTGTATCGATTGATGATTGAATAATTTAAACTGCATATTTAAATTCATTTGCATCGATAGTGTAGTTAAATTTGACTGCTATATTTAATTTTACATTTAAGTTAGAATTTGCCATTTAATTGCAAGTTTAAAAACCCGACATATGATAACTAGTAAATTTATATGATATTGAACTATTTGGATGTATTTATATGATGTATGGCTTGAATTCGATATATTTGACGTCTTAATGTTTAATTGTATGAAGTTTGTAACATCTCGCCTTTTTGACTTCAAATCGATAATTAAACTAACTTAAAACGTTCAAATCGACGGATCGTTATTTGGCTTATAGAGTTTAAATGGAATCAACACAGAAAAATACAGACTAAATAACACCGTATTGAACTGCAAAATAAACTTTTATATATTAATTAAAAAAATTGATACAAGATTTTTATACAGCGGAATTTAAAAACAATTTGGATACAAGGAAAAATCTTAGCTATTTAAAATAACTTCAGAGTGTGCACATATCTTTGAAATCCCCAGCTTCGCCAATCTTCGGATCCCAAGTTGTGGTCTTTAAAATCTCTAACACTCGGGTCTGACCTGAGCGTTCCATGCAAAAACATAAAACACTCGAGTCAGGATTAATCATTTGTTCAAGCAAATTAATTTCAATGGAAACTGAAATATAATAGTTAATCCTCATATCAGTCGTATTCCAAATACAGTGTAGTGTCTGTGCTATATCGGCTTTTATTCCAGGGACAAATGGTCACGAAAGCCTGCATATACACACGTGTACAGGTACACGTGTGCACTTCCCCAGCATTCCGGACCCAGGGTGTATTAAATGCGAGCATAGGGATACAAAGCCACCCAGGTTGGGCAACAGCAGGTTATATGTGAAAACCCGTAACTTCCCCGTAAAGGAAATAGCGGATAGTTTGAGAACAAACCACAACAGAACGCATACGGAAGAACATTTCATTGTATATTACAACAATGCATCAGATTACAAGAATATACAGAGTATAAACAAATAAATATTACACAGAAATATCAGAGATTTAAATTACATTTAAATACATTACATAGCAGCGGAAAATAATACAATACACAACTAGAAGAGATATACGGATACAAAGCTTTCCGAGTATCGTTCCAGCTGTAAACCAGGATCCTGTGAATATAATTCTGCAAAACCAAAACTACTAGCTGCCCGTGTCAAAATAGGGGCACCTAGAGTTTAGGTTAAAACAATAAACTCCAGGTCAGTCATGTGACTGGTGTGAGAACTAAAACAGTTATAAACCTTTATTTTTAAAGTTAGGTAAATCAAGGGACCACGCCGTATAACACGGAACGGGTTTCCTCCCAAGAATACCAGTGCATAAAACAAACAGCGCAATGCTAAATAAAGAAAAATGAAGCTGTTATAAGACCCAGGTCCTATCACACAATGCAACGCAAGCCGGGGGATAGGGTTTTCCCTTATAACAGCCAAAGAATGCTTGATACGTTTAAAACAAATCATTTTATACTATTATAAGTGCGTAGTGTATAAAACAACTTCAGATCATAAGTATCAATCATAGGCGGCATGGGTACCATATATCATGTCGCCATATATAGGTTTACAAATAAAACCGCAAATGTCACGTATTTGGAAATTGGATTTCCATCTATGAACCGAGGCAAAAGATAGTCCTCAACCGATTCGAGACTGCCTAGCCCGAGCCTCAGGGTCAGAGCGCATCGACCCTTGGATCGTCAGGGCCGGTCCACCGATGTGGATTAAACTTAAATCCTGAACACTGCGTTTCACCGCCCTTTGGGGCGTAAGCGAGCCAACGAATGACTCCATCGGACCCGGATCGTCTGATCTAACCGAGGCGCCTCGCAACACCAACAACCACATAAGTCAAACTCGTCTGGGCGTGTAAAACCACTGACGCCACTTCTAGCTAGGAGGAAACGCAGGCCCTCCCTGAGGTCCTCTCCCCTTTTTGGTTCATACCGGGTGTGAAACACGCGAAGTAAACGTTACACAAAGCTACGCCACAAAGGCCTTGCTTTGATCATCACCACAAGAACTTTGCTTTTCAACAGAAGCCTCGATCAATTGCCACTTAGGCATGCCACACAGGCAATTCACTTCATGCGTTTGATATCCATCAATATATAACCCCTGAGCTCGTACGTCTCAGAGAAGGGCGTTAAGCAAGAGAATAAATTCTCCGCCGCCAAACAGATATATATTTAATAGAGATCAATCACACGGACTAAAATCCAATGTCAGACACACAGTCCATTAACAAGTCCGTTCTGGGTCTGAACGAAACCGGAGGCACCTAGTACCCCGCATATCCATCGATCTCCAAGCACGTCTGGACGATCACCAACTGTTTCCATCTTCTTGGGTGTACAGCCCAATCAAGATCATCAGTAGTCACCCAAACGACGTGAAGACTTCCGGTCTTCGACCATCGTCTTCATCTTCGACTTATCGTCGTATCAGTTATTCAGAATGGGATAAACCCGGTCTTTCCGAATAACTCGCGTATATTTTAAATAAGTGTTACACAAACACAACATACGCCTCATTCCAATTCATCAGTCACTAACCGTAAATTAATCAAGAGAATAATTTCCCAAATATTAACCCCGAAGGCCGAAACCAACTTCAGATCAATATCCAGAAAACCATTCTGCTTAGCTAACCGACAGTTAGTTTCTAAATTTCACATTCATAGGGAAAGGTCCCCATTAATTTTATCAAAGATAAATCCTTTAAATTTATTCTTTAATCTACTTTTGAATATCAATTCAAACTAGTCGGGATTAGCGAACCTTACCGAAGTAATCATTTGTTTTAATTTCCCAATCCCAACCTGTTCATCCCATGAAGTAAAACTGGTAGTACTTCATATCTAACACCACGGTGTTATCGGTAAATTCAATTACCATTTCACGTTCAAATCTAATTAAAGATTTAACTATCGCCTGGAGCAAAACTGGTGGTACTCCATTTTCGATCTTTTCAATCTAATTAAAGATTCATTAAAACTCCACTTAGTTTTAATCTTTAACTGGGTTAAAGAATCAGTGTCATTTAAAACACAGTTCACGATAAACCCAAAATCACATTCATTAATTATCGGGTTAAAGAACGAGTGTTATTTAAAACACTATCCACGATAAACCCAAAAATCAATATCAATTCAATTCCAATTAAATATTATTTAATTGGTACCTTCATTAAATCTAAATAAAAAGATTTAATCCTTTCTCAACTGGGTTCAAGAACAGTTTTAAGGAAGACACCATTCACGACAAACCCAAATCACATTTGATATTCAATACAAGGCTCTGAATAGAAAATATATCGGCTTATATTCAATATCAAATTCTACGATTAACAAATGTTGTATTGGAAATAACGATATAAATATATATCTTTCAAATTTCCATAACAACATCTGTATAATCACGAATTCCAACATCGAAATATTTCGAAGACAATTTCGATTCAAATCCACTCCAATGCAATCATTGGAAATTCTGGTTATTTTTAAAACCCTTTCCAAATTCAATTTGTTTACTTAAAAATAAATAGAATTATAATTCTAGTTCAAAACTAGTTCATTTCGATAAAAATCTATTTTTATCTTTTCAAATATGGAGTTTTTCATCCCAATTTTCCCTAAATCATTTCTTATGATTTTACACAAATTATTACTATTTTTAATAATTTTATCAAGGCCCGTACAGTCGATTTCCATCAACGGCTATCGAACTGCACTTACAGCGACCTTTTTCAAATTTGATTTGGACATAATTCCAAATCCAACCGTTAGATTTCAAATTTCTAATATTCGTTAGAAAGCTCTTTTCGATACGAACCCAACGGTTCCAGTTTCAGGAGAATCCGACGGTCGGATCTCCCGTAATGTCCGTTTGAAATAAATGGTCGAAATTTACGAACTGCCGCGGCGCGGCGCGTTCTATTCAGGCCATTATATTATATATATAATATATATAATATATATTTCGTCGATTTCTATTTAAAACGAATTATATAAATAGTTTTAAATTCGTTTCAAAAGCAATTTCAACTTCCATTTCAATTCAAATCAAAATTGAATTCTTCTTTATAAATTCGTTTTAAAATTCATTTCTATTCAATTCAAATTTCAATTCAATTCGAATTCATTTCAATTTGTTTTCAATTCAATTGGATTCGAATTCGTTTCGTTTGCTATTCAATTGAAATCAAATTCGTTTTCAATTTCAATTCGAATTCATTATATATTCAATTCATTTCGAAATCGCTTTTCAATATGCATTTTAAAATGAATAAAATCGATATAAATATCATTCACGTCAAAATGGCGTCAATCTAACCAACACGGCTTCATATATTTCTATTTTCAAATATTCTATTCAACAAATGAATATTTATTTTTGTCAACACACGACTAATCTCAACGAATGAGTACTGTCCACGTGTGACAATTTTTTTTGTTAAATTATTTCGTTCAACACATGACTAATCTCAATGGATGAGTACAATCAACACATGAACCTTTATTTTATATTGATAAAGATGCAAATTTTATTATTAAAATATTTCGTTCAACACATGACTAATCTCAACGAATGAGTACAGTCAACACATGAACTTTTATGTTGTAATATTCTTTATTTTCTAAATTGGAATGAGGCCCAATCAATCACCATATAAAATTAATTATATGGATTTCCATACATCACACGCATATAATAGCATTGAAAAATAATCAACCATCAACCAAAGTGCACTACACTGTATAAGCATCAAATATAGATATTTAACGCTTATAACAGCCTGTCAATCAATCGATCGACATATTTAATCAATCAGGATGAGTGAACTTCAAATTTCATCCCACCACCCGTGTGGGGTTTCAAACCATCAAACACAGATTTTAGTTGTGCAGTTGGGCGATGTGCAAATTTTATCGTCCCAATCAATGTCATTCAAATAGGTGTACATAAACAAACCGTCCGGTTTGTAAATGAATATTTTATTTATTCACATTCACTATATTCTTATTCACGTTAAAAATTATATTTTTAACGATAAAACATTTTATTTTAACATATGAATTTCTACTCATTTCATTCTTTAAAAAAAATGATATTTTTATTTTTCTAACTTATTTTAGAAAATTTCGGCGGCATAACGGCACGATACTAGAAACGGGACGAGGCCTAGCCTTATCCCCGGTCTAGTGAAGGCCCACGCCATTCACACATCAATCAAATCAATTTATTTCACCAAACAATTCAATTTCAAATCAAATCATCTAACTAATCTATGCAACCAAACAAACAAGTCCATGGTCTGTGGACGATTGTGTCGGGTGCTACTAAGCACCGTCTGCATCCTAGTATATATATATAACTAGAAAAAGAAATTGAAAGGTGAGAAATTCTCATAGATAGCTATCCAATAATCTTGACTCTTCTTTGACAGAAATCTTCCTCGTTCTTGCCTTTTTGTCATCTTCGTTGCCCGTATTCTCTACATATGTAAAAATCACATTTTTATATACCGATGTCTTTAAAATAAAAATCACATCTTTATTTATTCACTTTCAATTTAAAAATCTTATTTTTTTTAAAATCGCTTCATACGTTTAAAAATCGAATTTTTACTTCGCTATTCAATATATAAAAATCGAATTTTTACTATTAAAGATTTCACCTTTTCTATTATAAAGACTTCACCTTTTCTATTATAAAGATTTCACCTTTTCTATTATAAAGACTTCACCTTTTCTATTATAAAGATTTCACCTTTTCTATTATAAAGATTATATTCTTCTCAAAGTAAAAAAATCATATTTTTACTTCACTACTCATATTAAAAATATCGTCTTTTCATATTTAAAAATATCGTCATTCATATTTTAAAAATTACGTCTTTTATATTTTAAAAATCACGTCTTTATAACATAAAATAAAATCAGTTTTATATATAACTAAAATCAGTTTTTAAATTAAAATAAAACATTAAAAACTCACCTTTTTCCGAGTTAGAAGGGGGGGTCGCTGCTACGAACGGAGACGGAGGGTGGCGGTCTGCTGGGACGCGGCGGCGGTGGGAGGAGGTGAGCTCGAGGTTAGGGGGGCTGCGGTGCCTGGCGTCGGTCGTGGGGGCAACAGGGGGTGCGGCAGGCGGAGTAGTGAGCGATGGTGGAGGGGTTGGATGCTTCCGTCGATCCTGGGCTTGGAGGGGGCTGCGGAAATCGCAAGGGGGGAGGGTGGAGGTGCTGAGGATCGAGGGGGGGGGGGTGGAGCGATGGCCGGTGGTGGCCCAGGGAGGAGGTGGCGGGCGGGTCTCCGATCCCTTTCGTTGTTTTTTTTTCTTTCAACTGAATCGGGGAAGGGAAAAAAGGAGGGGGGGTTTGTAAATGTTTACCTTATTTTATTTTATTTTATTTTTTAATTTTTCAATCCATAAAGGTTGTCTTTTAATTCGAACACCAAATGAGGCCCAACGACTATCGTCCATAGCTAAATACCCCCATTCCGAACACAATGGGATATGCATCGTAAGCTGATTCGATCAATTCGAATAGTTTCCGTTGAATTTACATTTAAATCACTATATTGAATTTTAAACGTACATTTCAAATTACCGAGGTCACATACTAACTAGAAAAATTCCCGAAAAATATTTTCTAGCTTCGTATTGACGATACGGTCCTAATAAAACTAGTTTCGTCGAATTCTGAGACCGTTGGAAAAATGGTCATTTTCCAGTCGATTAAAATCAACTAAAACTGGTCAAACGCGTTTTCCTTCGCCACGCTCACATATTGATTCGAAAAATTATGAAATTTGGAATCTAGCAATAACTTTACATCACGGACCCAACAAAAGTGGTTTCGTCGAAATCCGTGGTCGTTTGCAAAATGGCTATTTTTAAGGGCCTGAATTCCATAACGACTATTCAGAATTTTCATCTGGACATATCTTTTGATTCCCGCTATGAAATTTCGATTTTTCGGATTCGTTGGAAAGATATTATCAATTAGATCCTAATGTTTTTGGTTTCACTATAATCCGGATTGTTTTGCACCCGGTACATTCAATTGAAGTTTGAAATCGAATTATCGAACTACCGCGCCATTTTCAATTCTATTTATAATTATATATAATTATTTATATTCCAGCGACGACGTATATAATATATACGTTCTAATATATTAAAAATAAAATTTCTCGTCGATATTATTTAAAATAATTCATTTTAAATAATCAAAATTCGCTAAAATTGCCAAAATAAAAATTTTAAACTGGCCCAGATTTTTGGGTTGTTACAATCTCCCCCACTTAAAACTTTTCGTCCCCGAAAAGGAACAAAGTCGAAAGTGGTTTGATTAATCAACTCTACGTTCGTTCTGGCTTCCATTCTCCAACTTTTTAGTTTCTGAGAATTTTCAAAATCTCAAAAATTTGGCTAACACCCTAAATTTTTGAAAAATTTCGCCATAACCTCCCCTGCACCGGGAGCATCGGGGAATTTCAAATAGCTTCCCCGGTCCTTCTAATCTCAAAAAGAAAAAGAAAAAGCCAAGCGGCTAGCCAATAGACTCACAAAATCATCATCACCCAAACAAAACAGGAAATTATGTAGTAAACATGTACCTATTTGTCGGGCAAACAAATTTTATTCTCTGCTCTAGCCTCCTTGCTATGACCTATTCAATGTAAGTAGATGTATGTGCAAGCAAATGTGACCAATTTCAATACAGTTCAATATTTGATTCAATTAGGCATAATGGTTCAAAATTATCAAACAAATAAACAAACAACACAAACATCAATCAATTAGTGAATTAGAGTTTCAAATTCATAATTTTGATACATATACAAAAATCACATTTTTGATGCCAAATCACAACAATAGGCCCTATCTAATTTTTGGTTCTCACACCAGTCAATAGGAAATATATAGATATTACACGTTCGTCGCTCGGATATAAACTCTGATGATGATATATCAATCATCAGAATCACCCCCGGGCGACTAGAGTATAATTCTATATCTATCCAGTATATTAAAACATCAAATACACGTTTGCAAGGCATATATGCAAAATCTTTATATACTGGACTGTCCTAATCAATATAAACTAAATAATCAAATACGAATAATTGATTTTAAATTTTCAAAACAAAATTGGTTTTCATTTTCAAAAATATACTCTCCACACTCGTCCTAGGATACTACTGATCCCATCTCTAACGAGTCATTCTCGTTGGATATTACTAATCCAATTTCTAATGAATTCTTTCGTATGGTTCTAATGTGTCTTGTTCTCTGAGCTTTGTAAACCAAAGCTCTGATACCAACTGTGAAAACCCGTAACTTCCCCGTAAAGGAAAGATCGGATAGTTCGAGAACAAACCACAACAGAACGCATACGGAAGAACATTTCATTGTATATTACAACAATGCATCAGATTACAAGAATATACAGAGTATAAACAAATAAATATTACACAGAAATATCAGAGATTTAAATTACATTTAAATACATTACATAGCAGCGGAAAATAATACAATACACAACTAGAAGAGATATACGGATACAAAGCTTTCCGGATATCGTTCCAGCTGTAAACCAGGATCCTGTGAATATAAATCTGCAAAACCAAAACTACTAGCTGCCCGTGTCAAAATAGGGGCACCCAGAGTTTAGGTTAAAACAATAAACTCCAGGTCAGTCATGTGACTGGTGTGAGAACTAAAACAGTTATAAACCTTTATTTTTAAAGTTAGGTAAATCAAGGGACCACGCCGTATAACACGGAACGGGTTTCCTCCCAAGAATACCAGTGCATAAAACAAACAGCGCAATGCTAAATAAAGAAAAATGAAGCTCTTATAAGACCCAGGTCCTATCACACAATGCAACGCAAGCCGGGGGATAGGGTTTTCCCTTATAACAGCCAAAGAATGCTTGATACGTTTAAAACAAATCATTTTATACTATTATAAGTGCGTAGTGTATAAAACAACTTCAAATCATAAGTATCAATCATAGGCGGCATGGGTACCATATATCATGTCGCCATATATAGGTTTACAAATAAAACCGCAAATGTCACGTATTTGGAAATTGGATTTCCATCTATGAACCGAGGCAAAAGATAGTCCTCAACCGATTCGAGACTGCCTAGCCCGAGCCTCAGGGTCAGAGCGCATCGACCCTTGGATCGTCAGGGCCGGTCCACCGATGTGGATTAAACTTAAATCCTGAACACTGCGTTTCGCCGCCCTTTGGGGCGTAAGCGAGCCAATGAATGACTCCATCGGACCCGGATCGTCCGATCTAACCGAGGCGCCTCGCAACACCAACAACCACATAAGTCAAACTCGTCAGGGCGTGTAAAACCACTGACGCCACTTCTAGCTAGGAGGAAACGCAGTCCCTCCCTGAGGTCCTCTCCCGTTTTTGGTTCATACCGGGTGTGAAACACGCGAAGTAAACTTTACACAAAGCTACGCCACAAAGGCCTTGCTTTGATGATCACCACAAGAACTTTGCTTTTCAACAGAAGCCTCGATCAATTGCCACTTAGGCATGCCACACAGGCAATTCACTCCATGCGTTTGATATCCATCAATATATAACCCCTGAGCTCGTACGTCTCAGAGAAGGGCGTTAAGCAAGAGAATAAATTCTCCGCCGCCAAACAGATATATATTTTTAATAGAGATCAATCACACGGACTAAAATCCAATGTCAGACACACAGTCCATTTACAAGTCCGTTCTGGGTCTGAACGAAACCGGAGGCACCTAGTACCCCGCATATCCATCGATCTCCAAGCACGTCTGGACGATCACCAACTGTTTCCATCTTCTTGGGTGTACAGCCCAATCAAGATCATCAGTAATCACCCAAACGACGTGAAGACTTCCGGTCTTCGACCATCGTCTTCATCTTCGACTTATCGTCGTATCAGTTATTCAGAATGGGATAAACCCGGTCTTTCCGAATAACTCGCGTATATTTTAAATAAGTGTTACACAAACACAACATACACCTCATTCCAATTCATCAGTCACTAACCGTAAATTAATCAAGAGAATAATTCCCCAAATATTAACCCCGAAGGCCGAAACCAACATCAGATCAATATCCAGAAAACCATTCTGCTTAGCTAACCGACAGTTAGTTTCTAAATTTCACATTCATAGGGAAAGGTCCCCATTAATTTTATCAAAGATAAATCCTTTAAATTTATTCTTTAATCTACTTTTGAATATCAATTCAAACTAGTCGGGATCAGCGAACCTTACCGAAGTAATCATTTGTTTTAATTTCCCAATCCCAACCTGTTCATCCCATGAAGTAAAACTGGTAGTACTTTATATCTAACACCACGGTGTTATCGGTAAATTCAATTACCATTTCACGTTCAAATCTAATTAAAGATTTAACTATCGCCTGGAGCAAAACTGGTGGTACTCCATTTTCGATCTTTTCAATCTAATTAAAGATTCATTAAAACTCCACTTAGTTTTAATCTTTAACTGGGTTAAAGAATCAGTGTCATTTAAAACACAGTTCACGATAAAACCAAAATCACATTCATTAATTATCGGGTTAAAGAACGAGTGTTATTTAAAACACTGTCCACGATAAACCCAAAAATCAATATCAATTCAATTCCAATTAAATATTATTTAATTGGTACCTTCATTAAATCTAAATAAAAAGATTTAATCCTTTCTCAACTGGGTTCAAGAACAGTGTTAAGGAAGACACCATTCACGACAAACCCAAATCACATTTGATATTCAATACAAGGCTCTGAATAGAAAATATATCGGCTTATATTCAATATCAAATTCTACGATTAACAAATGTCGTATTGGAAATAACGATATAAATATATATCTTTCAAATTTCCATAACAACATATGTATAATCACGAATTCCAACATCGAAATATTCCGAAGACAATTTCGATTCAAATCCACTCCAATGCAATCATTGGAAATTCTGGTTATTTTTAAAACCCTTTCCAAATTCAATTTGTTTACTTAAAAATAAATAGAATTATAATTCTAGTTCAAAACTAGTTCATTTCGATATAAATCTATTTTTATCTTTTCAAATATGGAGTTTTTCGTCCCAATTTTCCCTAAATCATTTCTTATGATTTTACACAAATTATTACTATTTTAAATAATTTTATCAAGGCCCGTACAGTCGATTTCCATCAACGGCCATCGAACTGCACTTACAGCGACCTTTTTCAAATTTGATTTGGACATAATTCCAAATCCAACCGTTAGATTTCAAATTTCTAATATTCGTTAGAAAGGTCTTTTCGATACGAACCCAACGGTTCTGGTTTCAGGAGAATCTGACGGTCGGATCTCCCGTAATGTCCGTTTGAAATAAATGGTCGAAATTTACGAACTGCCGCGGCGCGTTCTATTCAGGCCATTATATTATATATATAATATATATAATATATATTTCGTCGATTTCTATTTAAAATGAATTATATAAATAGTTTTAAATTCGTTTCAAAAGCAATTTCAACTTCCATTTCAATTCAAATCAAAATTGAATTCTTCTTTATAAATTCGTTTTAAAATTCATTTCTATTCAATTCAAATTTCAATTCAATTCGAATTCATTTCAATTTGTTTTCAATTCAATTGGATTCGAATTCGTTTCGTTTGCTATTCAATTGAAATCAAATTCGTTTTCCATTTCAATTCGAATTCATTATATATTCAATTCATTTCGAAATCGCTTTTCAATATGCATTTTAAAATGAATAAAATCGATATAAATATCGTTCACGTCAAAATGGCGTCAATCTAACCAACACGGCTTCATATATTTCTATTTTCAAATATTCTATTCAACAAATGAATATTTATTTTTGTCAACACACGACTAATCTCAACGAATGAGTACTGTCCACGTGTGACAATTTTTTTTGTTAAATTATTTCGTTCAACACATGACTAATCTCAACGGATGAGTACAGTCAACACATGAACCTTTATTTTATATTGATAAAGATGCAAATTTTATTATTAAAATATTTCGTTCAACACATGACTAATCTCAACGAATGAGTACAGTCAGCACATGAACTTTTATGTTGTAATATTCTTTATTTTCTAAATTGGAATGAGGCCCAATCAATCACCATATAAAATTAATTATATGGATTTCCATACATCACACGCATATAATAGCATTGAAAAATAATCAACCATCAACCAAAGTGCACTACACTGTATAAGCATCAAATATAGATATTTAACGCTTATAACAGCCTGTCAATCAATCGATCGACATATTTAATCAATCAGGATGAGTGAACTTCAAATTTCATCCCAACACCCGTGTGGGGTTTCAAACCATCAAACACAGATTTTAGTTGTGCAGTTGGGCGATGTGTAAAATTTATCGTCCCAATCAATGTCATTCAAATAGGTGTACATAAACAAACCGTCCGGTTTGTAAATGAATATTTTATTTATTCACATTCACTATATTCTTATTCACGTTAAAAATTATATTTTTAACGATAAAACATTTTATTTTAACATATGAATTTCTATTCATTTCATTCTTTAAATAAAATGATATTTTTATTTTTCTAATTTATTTTAGAAAATTTCGGCGGCATAACGACACGATACTAGAAACGGGACGAGGCCTAGCCTTATCCCCGGTCTAGTGAAGGCCCACGCCATTCACACATCAATCAAATCAATTTATTTCACCAAACAATTCAATTTCAAATCAAATCATCTAACTAATCTATGCAACCAAACAAACAAGTCCATGGTCTGTGGACGATTGTGTCGGGTGCTACTAAGCACCGTCTGCATCCTAGTATATATATATAACTAGAAAAAGAAATTGAAAGGTGAGAAATTCTCACAGATAGCTATCCAATAATCTTGACTCTTCTTGGACAGAAATCTTCCTCGTTCTTGCCTTTTTGTCATCTTCGTTGCCCGTATTCTCTACATATATAAAAATCACATTTATATATACCGATGTCTTTAAAATAAAAATCACATCTTTATTTATTCACTTTCAATTTAAAAATCTTATTTTTTTAAAAATCGCTTCATACGTTTAAAAATCGAATTTTAACTTCGTTATTCAATATATAAAAATCGAATTTTCACTATTAAAGATTTCACCTTTTCTATTATAAAGACTTCACCTTTTCTATTATAAAGATTTCACCTTTTCTATTATAAAGACTTCACCTTTTCTATTATAAAGATTTCACCTTTTCTATTATAAAGATTTCACCTTTTCTATTATAAAGATTATATTCTTCTCGAAGTAAAAAAATCATATTTTTACTTCACTACTCATATTAAAAATATCGACTTTTCATATTTAAAAATATCGTCATTCATATTTTAAAAATTACGTCTTTTATATTTTAAAAATCACGTCTTTATAACATAAAATAAAATCAGTTTTATATATAACTAAAATCAATTTTTAAATTAAAATAAAACATTAAAAACTCACCTTTTTCCGAGTTAGAAGGGAGGGGGGGTCGCTGCTACGAACGGAGACGGAGGGTGGCGGTCTGCTGGGACGCGGCGGCGGTGGGAGGAGGTGCGCTCGAGGTTAGGGGGGCTGCGGTGCCTGGCGTCGGTCGTGGGGGCCACAGGGGGTGCGGCAGGCGGAGCAGTGAGCGATGGTGGAGGGGTTGGATGCTTCCGTCGATCCTGGGCTTGGAGGGGGCTGCGGTTGCGGAAATCGCAAGGGGGGAGGGCGGAGGTGCTGAGGATCGAGGGGGGGGGGTGGAGCGATGGCCGGTGGTGGCCCAGGGAGGAGGCGGCGGGCGGGTCTCCGATCCCTTTCGTTGTTTTTTTTTCTTTCAACTGAATCGGGGAAGGGAAAAAAGGAAGGGGGGGGGTTTGTAAATGTTTACCTTATTTTATTTTATTTTTAATTTTTCAATCCATAAAGGTTGTCTTTTAATTCGAACACCAAACGAGGCCCAACGACTGTCGTCCATAGCTAAATACCCCCATTCCGAACACAATGGGATATGCATCGTAAGCTGATTCGATCGTTTCGAATAGTTTCCGTTGAATTTACATTTAAATCACTATATTGAATTTTAAACGTACATTTCAAATTACCGAGGTCACATACTAACTAGAAAAATTCCCGAAAAATATTTTCTAGCTTCGTATTGACGATACGGTCCTAATAAAACTAGTTTCGTCGAATTCTGAGACCGTTGGAAAAATGGTCATTTTCTAGTCGATTAAAATCAACTAAAACTGGTCAAACGCGTTTTCCTTCGCAACGCTCACATATTGATTCGAAAAATTATGAAATTTGGAATCTAGCAATAACTTTACATCACGGACCCAACAAAAGTGGTTTCGTCGAAATCCGAGGTCGTTTGCAAAATGGCTATTTTTAAGGGCCTGAATTCCATAGCGACTATTCAGAATTTTCATCTGGACATATCTTTTGATTCCCGCTATGAAATTTCGATTTTTCGGATTCGTTGGAAAGATATTATCAATTAGATCCTAATGTTTTTGGTTTCACTAAAATCCGGATTGTTTTGCACCCGGTACATTCAATTGAAGTTTGAAATCGAATTATCGAACTACCGCGCCATTTTCAATTCTATTTATAATTATATATAATTATTTATATTCTAACGACGACGTGTATAATATATACGTTCTAATATATTCAAAATAAAATTTCTCGTCGATATTATTTAAAATAATTCATTTTAAATAATCAAAATTCGCTAAAATTGCCAAAATAAAAATTTTAAACTGGCCCAGATTTTCGGGTTGTTACATTATAGCACATTGGGAAGTGCAAAAATAGAAATCACATGCATTTTCAACATGAACAAGGGAAAATCCCAACTACTCAAATAAGATAGTGTGAGTTCAGGATTTCAAAGCCGGTGTGGACATGTAACAAATCAGCGCATAAACACATAGCAACTTTGGCAATCTAATTCAGGTTTACTAAAATGTGGACCAAAGGAAATCCAAAGCCAATACATATACATTAAACAACAGCATATTCTAGTTTTACCAACAAAGCACATATGTACTTATGAGTGCATTTCTGGTACGCAGTAGGAAAATGCATGAGCCACCAAGTATTTCGTATGTACATAAAAAAAATCAGCAAAATATCTCACCATGTTCACAAGTGGCAAAGAAAAATTTAAGATCAATCAGCCTATTTTAGCTACAGGGTATAAAATAAGGTGAAAGTGCTAAATCATTCTAGCATACTAGTTCTTATACCCAAGTATCAACACCTGGGCATATACACACACTAGCATAACAATAGCGGACTTAGCTATATGTACTACAACATGTACTGCTCTATTTTCCCTGTGTTGTTATTAATCATACATGTATTATCTTCCTTTAGGTGGCCAATCTGCTACACCATTTCATGGCATTACTATATATATCATCCAAAAAAAATTGTTTATGTTTATATCATTCACAAAGCTTATTGAATGGGAGCAATCAGAAGCTAAAAACTCGAATTATCTGGGTGTCCATCAATTTCATGTTTTTTAATCTATTGAAACAATAGTAATTTCTTCATGTTATAAGTATTCACAGACAAAGTTATTGCTACCACATAGGTGAAATCAAACATTGTCAGTCTTTGGTTCTTTAACAGCTAATTGCTATGAATTTTCAAGTGACATTTTTGAAGGTAAAAAACATTTTTGATTGCCTACGTTAGCTACCAAAATAGGGGATCCATTTAGGTTGAAAAATGTATACACATTACACAGACAAAGATAAGACCATATTATACACTGTGACTATGCATGGCGATTGGAAATGAGTGATGTTTTTAGAGATAAATTGAAAAGGAAAATTTTTGTCCAGCATTTGAATCAGGTGACTTCTTGATAAATCTTAATCCAAACTTCAGGATGAGAAAGGAATGCATAAGATGCCCAAAAAATGGCATATATGATTTAAGCCACATATACATAACCAATATTGAAGGTATAGTAAAAGGCAGGACGGTACCAATTTGAATGTAAACATAAATATATAAAACATATTAGCAACAAGCCAGGGTGTAGTAACGAGGCATGTAAAGCAGCATGCTGCTTCTACAACTGAGGTTCAGTATGTCATGAAACATAAACATAAACCATATATGTATATTCACTACCAAACTACAAATATCTAGGCTTCATGATTTTTCGAATTAGCAACCCACTTGAGCTTGACTTGGAGAAAATTAGTACCACATTTTCACCTTTATCTACATACTTAGTTTTAATTACATTACATGTTAAAAGAATCAGAACTACCTAGACTGCACAACAACCAGTAAATAGATCTTGCTCCAATATAAACATTTTATGTAGTAACCCGTAACTTCCCCGGTAAGGAAAGCACGGATTGCTTTGAGAACATGACAGAATAGAACGCAAACAGAAGAACATTTCATTGTTATTTACAACAATTCCATCAGATTATAAGGATATACAGAGTATGAATAAATATTATACAATAGAAAAATATCAGAGATTACAATAAATTACATAGCAGCGGAAAAACAATATAAAACACAACTAGAAGTAATACACGGATACAGAGCTTTCCGAGTATCATTCCAGCTGTAAATCAAGATCCTGTGAATATGAATTTGCAAAACCAAAACTACTAGCTGCCTGTGTCGAAAATAGGGGCACCCAGAGTTTAGGTTAAAACAATAAACTCCAGGTTAGTCATGTGACTGTTGTGAGAACTAAAACAGCTATTTAAAATTTTACTTTAAAAGAGAGTAATTCAAGGGACCACGCCGTATAACACGGAACGGGTTTCCTCACAAGAATACCAGTGCGTAGAGTAAACAACACAATGCTTTTTCGAAAAATGAATCTATTATAAGACCCAGGTCCCATCACACAATGCAACGCAAGCCGGAGGATATGGTTTTCCCTTATAATAGCCAAACATGCTTGATACATTTAAAACAAATCATTTGATACTATTATAAGTGTATAGTGTCAAAATAATTTCAATCATAAATATCAATCATAGACGGCATGGGTACCATATATCATGTCGCCATACTAGGCTCTACAAATAAAACCGAAATATCTCGTATTGGAAATTGGATTTCCGTCATGAGTCGAGGCAAGGGGCAAGCTCCTCTCCGCTTCGAGACACTCTAGCAAATGCCTCGGGACTACACACTCTGGGTAACCCCTGGATCTTCAAGGCCGGTCCTCTCTTACGTTTGAGGATTGGCAATTCCTGAACACACGTTTCCCGGTCCTTTCAGACCTAAAATCGAGGCGCCTCGCATTCCAACAACCACATAGGTGAAAAGTATATAAATGTCAGCCAGTATAAGCACTGACACCACCACTAGCTAGAAAGAAACGTCGTGCTCTCCCTACAGTCACTATCACGTTTTTGACTCATACCGAGGTGTGAGGCTCGCGAATTCACGTTATACACAAAGCTGCGCCACATAGGCCGTGCTTTGATCATCAACCACAAGACTTTGCTTTTCAACAGAAGCCTTGATCAATTTTCACTTAGGCGTGCCACACAGGCAATTCATGCCATGCGACTGATGTCCATCGATATACAACCTCTGAGCTCGTACGTCTCAGAGAAGGGCGTTAAGAAAGAGAATAAATTCTCCGCCGCCAAAAAGATGTATATTTAATAGAGATCAATCAACATAGAATAAAATTCAATGTCAGACACACAGTCCATTTACAAGTTCGTTCTGGGTCTAAACAAAATCGGAGGCACTTTCCTCGCATATCCATCGATCTCCAAGTACGTCTGGACGATCACCAACTGATTCCCTCATCTTGGGTGTACAGCCCAATCAAGCTCATCAGTAATCACCCAAACGATGTGAAGACTTCCGGTCTTCAACCACTGTCTTCATCTTCGACATATCGTCGAATCGGTTATTCAGAATGGGTATAAACCCGGCCATTCCGAATAACCCGCGTATATAATAAACACGTGTTACACAAACATAACATACGCCTCATTCCAATTCATCAGTCACTAACCGTAAATTAGCAAGAGAACAATTCCCCAAATATTAACCCCGAAGGCCGAAACCAACATCAGATCAATACCCAGGAAACCATTCTTCTTAGCTAACCTACAGTTAGTTTCTAAAGTTCACATTCTTAGGGAAAGGTTCCCATTAATTTTATCAAAGATAAATTCTTTTAAATTTATTCTTTAATCTTCCTTTGGATATCATTTCAAACCATGTTAAGGGTTTCCAAACTAGTCAGGATTAGCAAACCACACCGAAGTAATTATTTATTTTATTTCCCAATCTCAACCTATTCATCCCATGAAGAAAAACTGGTAATACTCCATATCTAACACCACAGTGTAATCGGTAAAATTAATTACCATTTCACGTTCAAATCTAATTAAAGATTTAACTATCGCTTTGGAGCAAAACTGGTGATACTCCATTCTCGTTCACTTTCCAAATTTGATAA
Source organism: Allium sativum (assembly GCA_030737875.1). NCBI lineage: Eukaryota > Viridiplantae > Streptophyta > Magnoliopsida > Asparagales > Amaryllidaceae > Allium > Allium sativum. The sequence continues at coordinate 1,029,351,338 of CM060918.1, forward strand.
TTTAAATTATCAATTCACATTTCAATCTAATTACAGATTCATTAAAACTCCTTTTACTGGGTTAAAGAACTAATGTCATTTAAAACACAGTTCACGATAAACCCAAATCACATTCTATTTATTATCGAGTTAAAGAACAAGCGTTATTTAAAATACCATTCACGATAAACCCACAAATCAATTCTAATTCAATTCTAGCTAGTGGTGGTGTCAGTGCTTAAACTGGCTGACATTTATATACTTTTCACCTATGTGGTTGTTGGAATGCGAGGCGCCTCGATTTTAGGTGTGGAAGGACCGGGAAACGTGTGTTCAGGAATTGCCAATCCTCAAATGTAAGAGAGGACTGGCCCTGAAGATCCAGGGGTTACCCAGAGTGTGTAGTCCAGAGGCATTTGCTAGAGTGTCTCGAAGCGGAGAGGAGCTTGCCCCTTGCCTCGACTCATGACGGAAATCCAATTTCCAATACGAGATATTTCGATTTTATTTGTAGAGCCTAGTATGGCGACATGATATATGGTACCCATGCCATCTATGATTGATATTTATGATTGAAGTTGTTTTGACACTATACACTTATAATAGTATCAAATGATTTGTTTTAAACGTATCAAGCATGTTTGGCTATTATAAGGGAAAACCCTATCCTCCGGCTTGCGTTGCATTGTGTGATGGGACCTGGGTCTTATAATAGCTTCATTTTTCGAAAAAGCATTGTGCTATTTACTCTACGCACTGATATTCTTGGGAGGAAACCCATTCCGTGTTATACGACTTGGTCCCTTGAATTACTCTCCTTTAAAGTAAAGTTTTAAATAGCTGTTTTAGTTCTCACACCAGTCACATGACTGACCTGGAGTTTATTGTTTTAACCTAAACTCTGGGTGCCCCTATTTTCAACACGGATAGCTAGTAGTTTTGGTTTTGCAGATTCATATTCACAGGATCCTGATTTACAGCTGGAACGATACTCGGAAAGCTCTGTATCCGTGTATTACTTCTAGTTGTGTTTTATATTGTTTTTCCACTGCTATGTAATTTATTTTAATCTCTGATATTTTTCTGTTGTATAATATTTAATCATACTCTGTATATCCTTGTAATATGATGGAATTGTTGTAAATAACAATGAAATGTTCTTCTGTTTGCGTTCTATTTTGTCGTGTTCTCAAAGCAATCCGTGCTTTCCTTACCGGGGAAGTTACGGGTTACTACATTTTAATTATCCAACTTGAATGATATTCATTTTCTTACAAAGACAGTCTTTAAGCTATATGTAACGACCCGGTAGGAATTCGACGCCCGAATTCTGACAATAATACATAAACCCTGTGTTACCTGCCAAAATTCTAGTATCGTAAACCCCCAGATAGTTATTGGAAAGAATTTAGAGGGTGAGATAAGAAAGAAAGAAATATTAGAATAGAAGAAGAAGAAAATCCAACACATCAGAGAGTCTCACCTCGCAGCGGAACAAAATATAATATAGAAATAAATCTTTATTGAGGGCTTTTGAAAATATACTTACAATCATCAGAGTACATCACATATCTGGACAGTTATAATAATCTGTTCTCGGATACATCACACAGCGGAAATACTAGATAATATCATACGTCTGAACTTCTCCATCACGTCTTTGGACTTCATAGTATTCTGTAACCTGAACCTGCAGACCCGGGCTAACCCGAGCATTACAAACACCGGGTCAGTCTGGTGAACCAGAGTGAGAAAACCCCTTAAGTTTAAAAGTATCACACAACTTGATTTTTAAGTTCAAATTCCTTTCCGAAATAAAAGGATAATCGTAAGACCAAATCCACACATAAACACGGACAGTTTTTACCTTACGATAACCCAAAACAGTTTGAAATCAATAACTTGTCTGATTATATGATAATGTCTAAATACAAGTAATTTCAAATCTAGTAGAGAGCTTGCATCTCACGCTCTACATATATAGTATACAAATAAAACCGCGGGCACTTATTGGAGATTGGATTTCCGACTATGACCAGGTATGGGACCACCTGCCGATCGTGTATCTCTAGAGACGAATACACTGGGTTCAACAAGAACGTCTTGCAACCCGGCCCTCACATGACCGACCACTCATTTCGCTTGAGTGTATCGAATGTATATCACCAACGGTTGGGTGCGACCCACCGTCTTCCCGAAAAGGGACAGCATCGAATAGATTAAAGAAGCAAATAAGATTTCCTCTAGATAGGTGATTATACACCCTAATGGGAGCGACCCACATAGCCATGCTGCCTGCCCGATTTTTGTCATTTCCTGGTTGCGAGGCTTGAGGTCTGAATTAACCTTAGAACATCTGGCCATCTTTCTCTTTGAATGCCACATCGTCAGATCCATCAGATATCACTAGTTGACATCCACAAAAATACTCTAGTTGGGAGCTAACCAACTATGATACGTTTGAAGAAATCAACGTACGTGGTCCTTTGGAAATACTTTGTCAGACACTCGTCCATACAAGTCATCCAGGAACAGGATGAACCGAAGGCACTCTCTTACTGCATCCAATATAGGAATCACCCCATGGATCAGTAATGAGCAGTCCTTGCAATCCACAGATTTCAACCACGATAGAACCCCAGTGTATCTCCGGGTCGAATCAGAGATTGTAAGTGGTTCTTCCGTTTTATGAAGATCGATGGTCTTCAATGCTCCATCTCGATCGTCATCTGATGTCCTCTACATTTTCGTATTTGTTGGACGGAATGGTTTTCGAATATAACTCGATCCCGGTCTTCCCGTACCAACAACCGTAAAGGCCAGATTTGATAATCGGTGATTTAACTATCAAATAAACAGTCATTCAGCCATAAGATAAAAATAGAAATTTATTGTTCAGTATTCAACATCACTTGCCCTTCTAACATCTTATTTCCCAATATCTTGGAAACCCAGTATTTACTTCAAATTTAACAAAATTATCTATGAAAAATCTCTCAATTTCCTTTCTTCTAATGTTTGCAAAAACCATTGGCTAAAACATTATTAAAAAAATCCATAATAGAGGAACCAAATTAACGTATCATTCGTAAAATATTGTGAAATATATTCCATTTATTTACTTTGCAGCTTCCAGTGTTTATTCTTATTGAATAAAATCTAATCTTACGTTTCCCTTTCGTGGAAATTCTCTCATAATACCCTTTTGACTTTGGTATTCTTATCCTATAAGTATATACCTCAATGTTTCACTAAACATTGTATTATTATTTCTAAAGGAAATAATAAACTCTTACCGTCCTTTATATCATCATAACTAATATCATCTACAGGTAATTTCGAAGTCGTTCAAGTTGGGGTATTTTGATTACCTCTCAGACCTTGATCAACAACGTCCTTACCTTCAGATAAATATAAGTCATAATCCAAAAACTAATATCTCGTTCCAATATCCATTTGAATTCTATTCAAAATATAACTCCAAAAATCTACTTTATCTATTTATACATATACTTGATATTACTCAATTCATCGGTTACTTAATCCTTCTCAACATCACTCTTGTTAACTCCCAATATATTCAAATACTTTGTTCCCTAGCTGGGTTATTCTCACAAACACTATTACCTAATCCATTTGCCAAAACTCGATTTCAAATCCCTTTATAACTCCATTTAATTCAAATATAAAACTCGTTCAAATCCCTTCTCAAAGTTTAACTATATTCCCTTTCGTGGTCGGTTACTTATCTAAATGTAGTTCATTTAAGAAGTAATTACACAAATTAAACTAAATAATTAACTATTATAAAATCAGTTAACTACTTTATGTAAAAGTAGGTCTTAGTTAAACGGGAACTCGATTACCTCAAACACAATTAATTCTTTAATCAATTCCAGTTAATTCCCCCTTTAAATTAATCAATACTAAATTAATTAATTGAATAACCTCTTTAGTTTTTCTTAGCAAAACAATTAATCGAATTCTAAACTGTTAGGTTATTACTTGTCCATTGGCTTACAATTTCTCTTAACATAAGAGTTTTTTCTTATCAAACAATTTAATAATAACTTAACCCTTTGAATAATAATAGTCCCTATTTCTATTTAAAATTTCTCTATTCAAAATAGTATATTTAAAACCCATTTCAATTATAAAGTAAGTTTATAATCTCATAAGGGTCGATCCACTTAATGAAAAAAATCTATATCTGAAAAATGATTGGTTAACAGACAATGTGATGCCAGATTATTCAACCAATATTCCTACTGGTTAGAACAAATCAAAATGTTGAATTTCAATTCAACAGTTATCGATCAAATCAACTGTCTAATCAAAATTATTACCTTTATCTGATAATAACAACCATCAATCAACTAACAGATCATACAAACAATCCAAAACATTCCAATCACGTTTATTTTATAAACGTGAACAAATCAAGGAAAATTTCCTTTATTGGATTTAATCGTTAAAAATAACGATTATATATCTCACTGATTTTAAACGACCGTTTAAATCCATTTTTCGAATCAACAATATAACTAGCAGGCAGTCAATAACTAGCAACCAGAGAACACAGAAATAAAAACCCAATTTATATAGAATATAAACGGGTAGAACTGAGTGAGGTTAACTCACATTGACTGGTTGGGTCGTCCAGCGATGGTTTTTTTTTAATTAAATTAAACAACGGTTTAGTTTAATTAAAAAGTTCCCGTCCTTCCAGTCCTGACAGACATTGCTCCATCTCGATCTCCTCGTCGCTAGGGTTCTAATGGAACCAACCGCGTTTAAATCTGTTAAAATACGTGGGAGATATCGCTTAAACAAATTGGTAAAGTAATTATTAAATCTTATATTTAAATTAAAGGATAGGCCCTTACCATTTACTTCGGCCCACTTGACTAGGCCCACTATCCCCATCAAAACCCTACCCGATCCCATACTCTTCTTCAAACCCTCAGTAAAAAAAATCCATCGCCTCCACAAAGAAAATCGACGTCTCCAGAAAAATCGATTATGGCAGAAACCCTACCCGCCTCACGCCTTTAAACCGATGTCGCCTCTTCCTAGGGCCATCGAACCCCACTGCGACGAACCCCACTGCGACAAACCCCACGACTTCGGAAGCCACCACAAGTCACCGAAGGCTTCCAATCGAAGTCCTCCCGAACCCTAAGCTTTGGTTCGAGCTAAACAACAGTGGATCCATCGAGGTTACACGGATCCGAAGTGCAGACACCGTAAGCTAAGTATTTTAACTAATTTTTTCTTTTTTGATTTTATATAAGAGGTTTGAATGATTTTTTTCACTGTATTTGTTTCGAATTGATCTCTGAAAATGGTGAAACATCCCTATGTGAACGCGTCTATTTATAGTGTTGATTTTAGTTTGGATATGATCAACGTCTATCGTTGTTTACCCTAGGTAGGCTCAGCTAAATTTCTTAGGCCATTGGGTGTTTTCATCTTTTCAGATTTCGTGTTGGTGATGGTTGATAGGTATTGATGGATTTTAACAGAGATTTTGTGGGATTTTATACTTCTGTTCATTGTGTAGAATATGTGGGCTATGGATTTGTTTAGATTTTGAGCTATGTCTTTTCTAGTCAGATTCTTTTTGAAACTGTAAATTTCTGTGTTTTCAAAAAAAAAAAAAATGGTAGCATCGAATCTAAAAATATATATACATATCATCGAATCTGTAAATGTAGATTTGGTTAGATTAGCTATGGGTTTGATCAGTGATTTTGAAGTCACATGTTAGATTCTTCATTGGATTTTTAAAGATATGGTAGTCCCTGTATCCTATAAGGATTCGATTTGTACATTATATATATATGAATCAATATATATATAAATTTACTTGTTTGTACAGATTGATGGTAAAAATATATGTGTAGATTTGCTTTCTGCTGTGTGTACTGTTTTAGATGTAAATGTACATAAATTTGATTCTCCTTAGATATTCCTATATTTCCATTTCTTTAGCTGTTCATCTAGGCTTAGTTGTTCATATGAATGGATTCACTTCTGTTTCATGTTCCTTTTTCTCTTTCTTTTTTTCTTCTGTTCATGATTTTTAAAAGAAATTGATATGTCTAGTTGCTTTGATCCTGTAAAAATCGATGGTACATATATTGGTTTTCTTCTTAACTGTCCATACACTGTCCACTATCAATTCTTTAATAGGTAAAATCCTATATAGATTTGATAGTACCTACCTTGTTTTAACTGTAAAGTTTGATGTAAATATATACATATCTTTTTCTGCTCGAAATCTACATAGATTATATCTTGTTTTCCATGTGAATGGGTTAGCTATTTTGGTACTTACCCCTGTAGTAATACCTACCCATTTCTATATTTGTTTCACTGCTTCTATGCTGTCCATTAGTTGTCATTTGATTTTCTTTCGTTCTGTTGGAAATTTTCAGCTTCACGTATATTTTTGTTTTGTTACATTTTTAGTTGTTCAATTATATTTCCTATATACTAATAGGTTTATTATTTCCCTACAGTTAATCATCAGGGCATACGGTTTACGTTTGCTGGAAAGAAAACAAGGCGCAAAGGAATTTATTTTAAAATGAGTTGTTATGTAATAATTTGTTTTGTAATGTACAGTCATTGTGTATTGTTTTCTTTGTCTTAACATTTTTAGTTTTATGTTATATACTTTCCAGTTTTTGTGTGTTCATATAACAATATTTTATTTGTTGAACGAGTGAGATGAAAGTATGTATTTGGTTCCATATGTTTTTTTTTGCCGAACCTAGTAAAATGCTGATGGCATATACATGTTGAAAGTATAGTCTGTATTTATGTTGTGCTCAAGCTTTAGATTGGTTTAATATTTTAAATCTCATAAAACCTCGATACACTATAAATTAAATTCAACTAGCTAAATTAACGATAATGGATTAATAATAGTTTAAATTCCAATATGTAGAAAATTCAAGATTCAACAACGATATTTTATTTATATAAAAATCCAATTTATAATTATATATAATAAGCACGTCTATATATTATATAATAAACGAACTACACCTTGTAATTTCATTTAGAAATTCTTAATCAATATTTAAAAATAAAATATATTAAATATTTAACACTCAAAAATACGGGTCGTTACATTCCTTCCCCCTTAAAATAATTTCGTCCTCGAAATTGCTAAGTAAAAGAAATGTTTTAATCCCGATTATTATCAAGACAATGATTGTGGAATTATTTCCAAATTCTAAATTATAAAATTTCCGAAGGATCTGCTAGCATCTTCCTTGCGTTGCCCGACCAAACCAACTGCAAACGCCATTCTGGGCCCAACTTCGATTCAAGGAAACAAGAACCCAAATGAGTACCCTTTCAGGGTTATAAATCACCAATCCATCTTCCCAACAACCAATCGACAATGCACAATCCAATTACCCAAATCAAGCAACTTTGATTTCCAAACCCAAACCTTAATTTCAATACCCAATACTTAACTACGTTTAAGTTTCAAAATCATATTTGATTAACTATTTATTCTCTAATTCATATATCTCCATTTCAAATTCAATTTTGATTTCTAATTTAAATATTATACATTTTTCTCCTTTCTAATTCCATATATGGAAATTAGAGTTATATTTGACCCTTTCCATTCATAGCCTGATTCGACTTTGATTCAAATAAATCAAACAACTCAAAATCAAACTTATATTATTTTTTTAATACCAAATATAATATGGCCACAATTATTTCATCTGACCCTTTTTATAAACAATACCGCGTCAATTGCTAGTTTAAAATCGAACTAGTCAAATAACACAATATAAAACAATTTATATAGAATTTACAAATACGCTCTCATATATATACACTCAAACTCAATCTAGGGTGTTACTAACCCAATCTCTATTGAGTTATGCCACAGAGCCAAGGTTACTACTCAACCAATAGCTCTGATACCACTGTAATGACCCGGTAGGAATTCGACGCCCAAATTTTGACAATAATACATAAACCCTGTGTTACCTGCCAAAATTCTAGTATCGAAAACCCCCAGATAGTTATTAGAAAGAATTTAGAGGGTGAGATAAGAAAGAAAGAAATATTAGAATAGAAGAAGAAGAAAATCCAACACATCAGAGAGTCTCACCTCGCAGCGGAACAAAATATAATATAGAAATAAATCTTTATTGAGGGCTTTTGAAAATATACTTACAATCATCAGAGTACATCACATATCTGGACAGTTATAATAATCTGTTCTCGGATACATCACACAGCGGAAATACTAGATAATATCATATGTCTGAACTTCTCCATCACGTCTTTGGACTTCATAGTATTCTGTAACCTGAACCTGCAGACCCGGGCTAACCCGAGCATTACAAACACCGGGTCAGTCTGGTGAACCAGAGTGAGAAAACCCCTTAAGTTTAAAAGTATCACACAACTTGATTTTTAAGTTCAAATTCCTTTCCGAAATAAAAAGATAATCGTAAGACCAAATCCACACATAAACACGGACAGTTTTTACATTACGATAACCCAAAACAGTTTGAAATCAATAACTTGTCTGATATTATGATAATGTCTAAATACAAGTAATTTCAAATCTAGTAGAGAGCTTACATCTCACGCTCTACATATATAGTATACAAATAAAACCGCGGGCACTTATTGGAGATTGGATTTCCAACTATGACCAGGTATGGGACCACCTGCCGATCGTGTATCTCTAGAGACGAATACACTGGGTTCAACAAGAACGTCTTGCAACCCGGCCCTCACATGACCGACCACTCATTTCGCTTGAGTGTATCGAATGTATATCACCAACGGTTGGGTGCGACCCACCGTCTTCCCGAAAAGGGACAACATCGAATAGATTAAAGAAGCAAATAAGATTTCCTCTAGATAGGTGATTATACACCCTAATGGGAGCGACCCACATAGCCATGCTGTCTGCCCGATTTTTGTCATTTCCTGGTTGCGAGGCTTGAGTTCTGAATTAACCTTAGAACATCTGGCCATCTTTCTCTTTGAATGCCACATCGTCAGATCCATCAGATATCACTAGTTGACGTCCACAAAAATACTCTAGTTGGGAGCTAACCAACTATGATACGTTTGAAGAAATCAACGTACGTGGTCCTTTGGAAATACTTTGTCAGACACTCGTCCATACAAGTCATCCAGGAACAGGATGAACCGAAGGCACTCTCTTACTGCATCCAATATAGGAATCACCCCATGGATCAGTAATGAGCAGTCCTTGCAATCCACAGATTTCAACCACGATAGAACCCCAGTGTATCTCCGGGTCGAATCAGAGATTGTAAGTGGTTCTTCCGTTTTATGAAGATCGTTGGTCTTCAATGCTCCATCTCGATCGTCATCTGATGTCCTCTACATTTTCGTATTTGTTGGACGGAATGGTTTTCGAATATAACTCGATCCCGGTCTTCCCGTACCAACAACCGTAAAGGCCAGATTTGATAATCGGTGATTTAACTATCAAATAAACAGTCATTCAGCCATAAGATAAAAATAGAAATTTATTGTTCAGTATTCAACATCACTTGCCCTTCTAACATCTTATTTCCCAATATCTTGGAAACCCAGTATTTACTTCAAATTTAACAAAATTATCTATGAAAAATCTCTCAATTTCCTTTCTTCTAATGTTTGCAAAAACCATTGGCTAAAACATTATTAAAAAAATCCATAATAGAGGAACCAAATTAACGTATCATTCGTAAAATATAGTGAAATATATTCCATTTATTTACTTCGCAGCTTCCAGTGTTTATTCTTATTGAATAAAACCTAATCTTACGTTTCCCTTTCGTGGAAATTCTCTCATAATACCCTTTTGACTTTGGTATTCTTATCCTATAAGTATATACCTCAATGTTTTACTAAACATTGTATTATTATTTCTAAAGGAAATAATAAACTCTTACCGTCCTTTATATCATCATAACTAATATCATCTTCAGGTAATTTCGAAGTCGTTCAAGTTGGGGTATTTTGATTACCTCTCAGACCTTGATCAACAACGTCCTTACCTTCAGATAAATATAAGTCATAATCCAAAAAATAATATCTCGTTCCAATATCCATTTGAATTCTATTCAAATATAACTCCAAAAATCTACTTTATCTATTTATACATATACTTGATATTACTCAATTCATCGATTACTTAATCCTTCTCAACATCACTCTTGTTAACTCCCAATATATTCAAATACTTTGTTCCCTAGCTAGGTTATTCTCACAAACACTATTACCTAATCCATTTGCCAAAACTCGATTTCAAATCCCTTTATAACTCCATTTAATTCAAATATAAAACTCGCTCAAATCCCTTCTCAAAGTTTAACTATATTCCCTTTCGTGGTCTGTTACTTATCTAAATGTAGTTCATTTAAGAAGTAATTACACAAATTAAACTAAATAATTAACTATTATAAAATCAGTTAACTACTTTATGTAAAAGTAGGTATTAGTTAAACCGGAACTCGATTACCTCAAACACAATTAATTCTTTAATCAATTCCAGTTAATTCCCCCTTTAAATTAATCAATACTAAATTAATTAATTAAATAACCTCTTTAATTGTTCTTAGCAAAACAATTAATCGAATTCTAAACTGTTAGGTTATTACTTGTCCATCGGCTTACAATTTCTCTTAACATAAGAGTTTTTTTCTTATCAAACAATTTAATAATAACTTAACCCTTTGAATAATAATAGTCCCTATTTCTATTTAAAATTTCTCTATTTAAAATAGTATATTTAAAACCCATTTCAATTATAAAGTAAATTTATAATCTCATAAGGGTCGATCCACTTAATGAAAAAAATCTATATCTGAAAAATGATTGGTTAACAGACAATGTGATGCCAGATTATTCAACCAATATTCCTACCGGTTAGAACAAATCAAAATGTTGAATTTCAATTCAACGGTTATCGATCAAATCAACTGTCTAATCAAAATTATTACCTTTATCTGATAATAACAACCATCAATCAACTAACAGATCATACAAACAATCCAAAACATTCCAATCACGTTTATTTTATAAACGTGAACAATCAAGGAAAATTTCCTTTATTGGATTTAATCGTTAAAAATAACGGTTATATATCTCACTGATTTTAAACGACCGTTTAAATCCATTTTTCGAATCAACAATATAACTAGCAGGCAGTCAATAACTAGCAACCAGAGAACACAGAAATAAAAATCCAATTTATATAGAATATAAACGGGTAGAACTGAGTGAGGTTAACTCACATTGACTGGTTGGGTCGTCCAGCGATGGTTTTTTTTAATTAAATTAAACAACGGTTTAATTTAATTAAAAATTTCCCGTCCTTCCAGTCCTGACAGACATTGCTCCATCTCGATCTCTTCGTCTCTAGGGTTCTAACGGAACCAACCGCGTTTAAATCTGTTAAAATACGTGGGAGATATCGCTTAAACAAATTGGTAAAGTAATTATTAAATCTTATATTTAAATTAAAGGATAGGCCCTTACCATTTACTTCGGCCCACTTGACTAGGCCCACTATCCCCATCAAAACCCTACCCGATCCCATACTCTTCTTCAAACCCTCAGTAAAAAAAATCCATCGCCTCCACAAAGAAAATCGACGTCTCCAGAAAAATCGATTATGGCAGAAACCCTACCCGCCTCTCGCCTTTAAACCGATGCCGCCTCTTCCTAGGGCCATCGAACCCCACTGCGACGAACCCCACGACTTCGGAAGCCACCACAAGTCACCGAAGGCTTCCAATCGAAGTCCTCCCGAACCCTAAGCTTTGGTTCGAGCTAAACAACAGTGGATCCATCGAGGTTACACGGATCCGAAGTGCAGACACCGCAAGCTAAGTATTTTAACTAATTTTTTCGGTTTTGATTTTATATAAGAGGTTTGAATGATTTTTTTCACTGTATTTGTTTCGAATTGCTCTCTGAAAATGGTGAAACATCCCTATGTGAACGCGTCTATTTATAGTGTTGATTTTAGTTTGGATATGATCAACGTCTATCGTTGTTTACCCTAGGTAGGCTCAGCTAAATTTCTTAGGCCATTGGGTGTTTTCATCTTTTCAGATTTCGTGTTGGTGATGGTTGATAGGTATTGATGGATTTTAACAGAGATTTTGTGGGATTTTATACTTCTGTTCATTGTGTAGAATATGTGGGCTATGGATTTGTTTAGATTTTGAGCTATGCCTTTTCTAGTCAGATTCTTTTTGAAACTGTAAATTTCTGTGTTTTCAAAAAAAAAATATGGTAGCATCGAATCTGAAAATATATATACATATCATCGAATCTGTAAATGTAGATTTGGTTAGATTAGCTATGGGTTTGATCAGTGATTTTGAAGTCACATGTTAGATTCTTCATTGGATTTTTAAAGATATGGTAGTCCCTGTATCCTATAAGGATTCGATTTGTACATTATATATATATGAATCAATATATATATAAATTTACTTGTTTGTACAGATTGATGGTAAAAATATATGTGTAGATTTGCTTTCTGCTGTGTGTACTGTTTTAGATGTAAATGTACATAAATTTGATTCTCCTTAGATATTCCTATATTTCCATTTCTTTAGCTGTTCATCTAGGCTTAGTTGTTCATATGAATGGATTCACTTCTGTTTCATGTTCCTTTTTCTCTTTCTTTTTTTCTTCTGTTCATGATTTTTAAAAGAAATTGATATGTCTAGTTGCTTTGATCCTGTAAAAATCGATGGTACATATATTGGTTTTCTTCTTAACTGTCCATACACTGTCCACTATCAATTCTTTAATAGGTAAAATCGTATATAGAATTGATAGTACCTACCTTGTTTTAACTGTAAAGTTTGATGTAAATATATACATATCTTTTTCTGCTCGAAATCTACATAGATTATATCTTGTTTTCCATGTGAATGGGTTAGCTATTTTGGTACTTACCCCTGTAGTAATACCTACCCATTTCTATATTTGTTTCACTGCTTCTATGCTGCCCATTAGTTGTCATTTGATTTTCTTTCGTTCTGTTGGAAATTTTCAGCTTCACGTATATTTTTGTTTTGTTACATTTTTAGTTGTTCAATTATATTTCCTATATACTAATAGGTTTATTATTTCCCTACAGCTAATCATCAGGGCATACGGTTTACGTTTGCTGGAAAGAAAACAAGGCGCAAAGGAATTTATTTTAAAATGAGTTGTTATGTAATAATTTGTTTTGTAATGTACAGTCATTGTGTATTGTTTTCTTTGTCTTAACATTTTTAGTTTTATGTTATATACTTTCCAGTTTTTGTGTGTTCATATAACAATATTTTATTCGTTGAACGAGTGAGATGAAAGTATGTATTTGGTTCCATATGTTTTTTTTTGCCGAACCTAGTAAAATGCTGATGGCATATACATGTTGAAAGTATAGTCTGTATTTATGTTGTGCTCAAGCTTTAGATTGGTTTAATATTTTAAATCTCATAAAACCTTGATACACTATAAATTAAATTCAACTAGCTAAATTAACGATAATGGATTAATAATAGTTTAAATTCCAATCTGTAGAAAATTCAAGATTCAACAACGATATTCTATTTATATAAAAATCCAATTTATAATTATATATAATAAGCACGTCTATATATTATATAATAAACGAACTACACCTTGTAATTTCTTTAGAAATTCTAAATCAATATTTAAAAATAAAATATATTAAATATTTAACACTCAAAAATACGGGACGTTACACTATATTAATTTTATTTTTGAAATAACATAGGTTTTATAATGCCTAAGTGGTTTACATAAGCTTTATAAAGCTATTTTCAATTTCTTGCTGATTGTTTAGAGTGGGTCTAATTTCCCGTACATGGCAATTTAAGTTTCCAAAACTCATATACTTTTAATTCCTTAAGGTTAAAGTTTGGTTGTCTTACAATTATACAGTCCACTTGGTTTCATATATATATTTTGCACACAAACCATTATTTTAATTCCATAATCATTTTCATTATTCCATAAACACTCTTACAAGTATCAGACTAGTATTTAAATACATTACTTGAAATCAGATTTAGTTTTTATACACTTTCAACTTAAAATTGGTTTCTAGAATTCCAACTATATTTCTGTTATAGCTTGTGTTACGTTTATCCAGAGAGCAATTTATTTTTCTTTTTCTCTTTTTATACGAGACAACATGAAATTTTGGGGCACACATGATTCATTTCCTAATAATATATGGCCGACTGGCAACAATCAATATATAAGGACACTAACAGCCAACCATTCACAAATGCAAACAACAACCGGACTTCTACTATCATATTTCAATCTCTATGACGTTAAATACTTGAACTAAAATAATCGTGAGCATAAACTCACCTTATGACCGTGATTTCCTAAAGTGAAGCGCTGACATTGCTAGCCCACCATTTCGAACAGCGGCTTCACCAAAACAATCGGAGAACGGTGGCAACAAAACAAAATTGGCGACTTCAACTTGCTGGTGTCACAATAGCTATGCGCGTTACTGTGCTGAGAAGGCTTTAATGCACCTCTGGTAGTTCGAATCGATTTAGGAGGCAATAGAGTCTTAGACAGAGGCGGTTCCGATTTTGAGATACAGGAGGAAGGTGGCTCAGATAAGGCTGCGGTCAGTGGCTTGCGGCGAAGCTGATTAGGTGGCGGCGAAACTGATTAAAGGAGGAATTGAACTTTACAGGAGGCCATGCGGCTTCAATGGCGAGTGGCACAGTGGCTGTCGTGAACTAAGGAGGTGGCCGTTTATTCATTGATTTGGGGAAAACGAAAGAACTGATTTTGAATTTTAGGGTTGAGGCCTTGGCGATTTAAGGGAAAGGAACTATTTTGGCTTTGGCCATAAAGTTTAGAAAAGGGAAAACATTTCTGATTGAAGAAAAATGGAGACGAAAGGCATGATTTTTATACAAGTGAATTTAGGGATAAAAACGATGTTAAATCATAGATGTTTAGGGCATCTGCGCATATTAGAAATAGGCCTGTGCGAAATTAATTGGAGAAGGTTATATTTGCATTCAATTAAATATTAATTCTACCGCGAATTACCATGGAACGCTCAATATTCGTACCGCCAATTCAACTTCTAAACGCAACGAAATTTGACGTACCACTACATTCCAACGTTCTGGATCCAATAAAATTATTGTAGTTTTAATCCGACTCTGTAGTATACAACGATATCTTATTTTTAAAATATTTATCTGTTTCATTTGTTTACAACCGACTCCGTTCGATTTCCATTTGCTTATATATATGAATATACCATATCGAAGCCAATTTCCGATATGTTTCAACAAATAAAATTTCTAATTTACTTACTGTTTATATTTTTATATTAGACCATTTATATTTTCAATCGGGTTACAGTTCAAATTCAAATATCCGACTCAGTTCAATTCAAATATTCAACCAATAGATATTTGATTTCAATCGACGGTTTCGAATTAAATATTTGGTTCAAGTCATACGCCAATTCATATATTCAATTAACCCAAGTATCAACATAAAATTGATTATTAGTCGTTAAACTTTAATTAATTCCATATTTCAGTCGTCGGAATTTTTGGGACGTTAAATTCTTCCCCCCTTTAAAACTTTTCATCCTAAAAAAGAAGAGATCGCTAGAGTAATACTGATGTATACTTCAATCTTCACATATGTGTGTAATTTTCCTGTAACTAATTTAAATATCGATTTTTAAGCTATCGATCATCATCAATTTACTCGGAAAATTAAATTTCCTTTCTTATAGTAGGAGATCACGATTTTCTTTACCCTCCGAACCAGTTTTTATTTAATTACCTTTTCTTAACCCAATTTTTTTTCTCAAATTATTAGAGATATCTTCCAATATCTCATTTTATGTAATCTTCCAAGAAACTCAAATTATATAATTTCCTTTCACAACAAATTTCCTTTTGAATTTCAATTTCTGCATAACTTATAGTTATGCATCTCAAGTCATCCCAAATTCCTTACAATCCAAGCTCAACTCAATCACCTTACCATCCATTTAATCGTTCTTAACACTCATTGAAGAGTGTAAATAACATTTCCCCTTTAAGTCACAAATTGTCAACTTGAATAATTTCAAAATCCAAAATCTTTTATAACTTTTATACATTACATGGAATCCGTGCAGAAAACATTTGTATTATTACTACGAAATTGAAAATACTACAAAATCCTCCTTTAGCTAATTAAGTTAGGTATAATTTAATTGAAAATACTTGATAACTCGAAGTTGACAAGTCAATTTTCGTTCTCACATATGTTAGACATATGCTGGCCAGGCGTACACCTAAAATCTCCAAGTACTCAATATCCTTGTTTCAACTCGCAGTAAAAATATTTCAAAAATTCTTTTAAAAACAGATACGGAAAGTACCAAGGCGATATTGATATGTTGATTGTTCATGAATCGCAGATACACAATGGTTTCGTCTTGAACCCCCAGAAAACATCTGTATCCATAGGAAATCACTTCACTGCGAATTTCGTCATGGACAGATCAACAGAATACATTTAAGAATCAAAAGAAAATATGTGGTCATTAAGCGTTGATTGCTCTCTCTCTCTCTCTGGGTTATAAAATTAAGTCATCAAATGGGGAGAATATATCAAGGTACAAGGGCCAATCAATTTATGAAGACAATCAAGTCACGAAGACAAACAGCTGCATTAAACAGGTGGCTCCTTCTACCTTTAGTAACTCTAGTGGTTACATCTCTTTCACTTATAGATATATTATGCGGACTACTGGTACACAATGGTTATGCCTGGGCCCCTCAGGAAACATCCATACCCGTAGGCTTTCACAGCTCTGCGGATTACACCCTTACAATTCGACTATAGATCGCAGCAGTCACAATGGTTATGCTTGGTTCCCCCAAGAAACATCCGTTCGCCATAGGATATCTCCAGCCCTGCGAATTTCGCTACACAGTCGAATTCCAACGAGTTTAGATCGCAGCGATCATAATGATTACGCCTGATTCCCTCAGGAAACATCCGACCGCCATAGGCTATCTGCAGCCCTGCGAAGTACGCTAGCAGTCGTGCTCAATGGAAACTCATGAGTTTTATGTCCGGACAACCTACTACCACCAGCAACACATCTAAGCTCGAATTTCACAGAGAAGGAAGGTACTTTCCTTATTTTACTTTGAAAATATATAATACTACATACATATAGTATTTCAATTCATACTCCTCATAAATCATATTTACGATTTTCTTTCAAAATCACATTCCCAATTTTCTCATTCTTATATAAACTCTGTTATACCAGATTTCATTTTAATCGATTACCTTCCACATTAATAGTTATCGAATTCGATATATCCTTATATATATTTTCCATATAAGTTTCGAAAACTCCTATATCGAAATTTAAAATCGAATACCCACAAATTTCCATTCAAATTTGAAAATCCCGTTTTGATTTCTAAATTAATTCAAATATCTGACCCCTTTCAAACTCTAATGTATGCATCTATTAATTATAGACCAAATTTTCTTCTAATTTTTTCATTATTAAGTTTATCGCTTAATTCAAATTGCCACTCTCCAAATTTCAATTTTTTTAATTCTTATAACAAATCTCTTATTCACGCATCATTATTTTTCCATATTCACAACCTTCGACCGTCAATTAGCAAATGAACAACTCCCTAAGTATCAACTCCGAAGGCCGAAACCAACATCAGATCAACACTCAGGAAATTATTCAACTTAACTAATCTACAGTCAGTTTCTAAATTCCTTAATTTCATTTCTTAATTTCTTATCAAATCATTGCTTACGCAATTCCACGGATTCAATTTACGAATCTACTTCTCTTACGTTATGCCGCTTTTCATTCTCATCGTACGGCTTTTCGCTTTTCAGTTCTCGCCATTTGATTTATCAAAACCCGTTAGCCTCTCACGGTATTTTGGAAAACATTTCCATTATATTTAGTTTCAATAATTCTGGAAAATCTCTTCATACTATTGAAAAACATTTCCATATATTCACAATTCTCTATAGAAAATACACCTTATTCTCAAGGGGAAAACATTTCTAAATTCGTTACTTAAATTAACTAGATACTAAATAAAACAACGCTAATTTTTTAGTTAACTATTGACACTCATTTACTTACTTTCACTTAACCACTCTTACTATCGAATCTTAACTATTTCTCAGTCGATATTGAAGTCAATCAAGTTGGGGTATATTTACCTTTCAGATCTTAACTGAACAACATTACTAACTTTGCAATAGATAAAATTCACAATTTCGAACACCAACAAACATTCATTCTCTTAACTTTTGAATTCACTTCTTTTAAAAAATCGTTGATTATAACAATAATTTGCGTCTTCAAAATATTTAGCTTTGAAATACGTTTTATTCATAAATCTGAATACATAAATAATTAATTAATAATATTTTAATTTTTATTAAAATGGAAAGTAAATAATACTTTCCTGAAATTCAACATAATCAACTCTCTTGAATAACTTCCTTTTAATAATAATCTATTCCAAGCTTTTGAAAAATCTCATTTGATTTATATTTTGAACTTCAGAATAATCTCACCATTCTGGTCAACTCCTTCCAATTCCATTCGCAACATTTTTGCCACACATTGTTTACCTATAGAAAGTAAATATTGTTCCTTTTATCGAAATCTAAATTCGTCACATCAAATTAATTTGATTCTATTCAAATACAAATTCGAATCTCTCTTCCTTCATATTTCACTTCATATATAACTTCCATTTACACTTTACTTTCTGTTAATTAATTAACAAGTTTACAACTCGCTAATGAATTCATATATTCGATTACATCATCGGTTTGAAACCAATTTATAAATTTATCTTGCCAATTTCCGAATAACTAAAATTTTGACACAACAAATTCCAGTTATACCCTTTTCGATTTATATTCCGAATATCGAAATAAAACCATCACTTCATTTTTGATCGATTTCAAATTTCCTAATTTCATTCAAATCCCTATCTGAATTCTCATCTCCAATAAATTTCAATTGTCTTTGAATTCTAAAATATACGGTCAGATAAATTGATTCGTTGATTCTAATTGGACTTATCTCTCTTTGATAACATTCAATGATGGATTCACAATTCAAACTTAAAAGGGATTTATCGAAGAAAAACTCTCGCAAACCTGGATTCGAAGATTTTCGAAGACTGAGGACTCTGAATGGCTCAAAATAAAATTTTATTCTCCGTCGTATTACTTTCAAAACACTAATTTTAAAATACTTGATATTTCTAAAATAATTTATCTTTCAAAAAAATTTCAAAACCCTTTTATTTACAAGATTCGTTTTTTAAACCCAATAAGCTAAGTTTTGAATAAACCAAAGCTCTGATGCCAACTGTAACGTCCCGCCTTTTTGACCGCTTCAAATCGATAATTAAACCAACTTAAAACGTTCAATTCGACAGATCGTTATTTAGCTTATAGAGTTTAAATGGAATCAACACAGAAAAATACAGACTAAATAACACCGTATTGAACAGCAAAAAAAACTTTTATATATTAATCAAAAATTTCGATACAATATTTCTATACAGCGGAATTTATAAACAATTTGGATACAAGGAAAAAGCATAGCTGTTGAAAATAACTTCAGAGTGCGCACATGTCTTTGAAATCCCCAACTTCGCCAATCTTCGGATCCTAAGCTGTGATCTTTAAAATCTATAACACTCGGGTCTGACCCGAGCGTTTCATGCAAAAACATAAAACACTCAAGTTAGGATTAATAATTTGTTCAAGTAAATTAATTTCAACAGAAACTGAAATATAATAGTTAATCCTCATATCAATCGTATGCCAAATACAGTGTAGTGTCTATGCTACATCGGCTTTTATTCCAGGGACAAATGGCCACGAAAGCCTGCATATACACACGTGTACAGGTACACGTGTGCACTGCCCTAACATTCCGGACCCAGGGTGTATCAAATGCAAGTATAGGGATACAATGCCGCCCAGGTTGGGCAACAGCAGGTTACAATGCATTGGGAAGTGCAAAAATAGAAAGCACATGCATTTCCAACATGAACAAGGGAAAATCCCAACTACTCAAATCAGATAGTGTGAGTTCTGGATTTCAAAGCTGGTGTGGACATGTAACAAATCAGTGCATAAACCAATAACAACTTAGGAATTCTAATTCAGGTTTACTAAAATGTGGACCAAAGGAAATCCAAAGCCAACATATATACATTAGCCAGCAACATATTCTAGTTTTACCAACAAAGCACATATGTACTTATGAGTGCATTTCTGGTATGCAGCAGGAAAATGCATGAGCCACCAAGTATTTCGGATGTACATAAGATAAAAATAAAAAAAAATTCTCAACATGTTAACAAGTGGCAAAGAAGAATTTAAGATCAATCAGTGTAACACCCCACATCCATTAATGTCACTCACTAAGTGAATGCATTAACTTTAATGGAGTGATATAAGTAAATAGAACAGAATATTACAAGGTAAATACTTAAAGTAGTACTTGAAATTTTTTATAAATTTATTGCAGCGGAAACAGAAATAAGTTTTGTTACATCTTTCAAAACCACAGTACCAAAATTCAAGTACATAAATATCAGTCTTGTACAAAAGCCTTTAGAGTACATAATTTTTAAAGCCATAATCCCCAACAGAAAATGCCATAAATAAGCAGAATCCAAGCCAATCAATACATCTTCAACTTCAAGCTAGAAGAAAGAGATATCAGAACTAAGCTTGCGTATTTCCTCCCTGAGAACCTTGGAGGGGGGGAACGGAAGAAAAGAGGCGAAACAAACTAGGTTAGACATAAGTCTGGTGAATCCAGTGACTTTCAGCATATAAACAGTTAATAGTATCATGACATGAAAAAAACTGGATGAGAGATAACAGGAACAAGAATAACATGTATAACAGGGTAAATGGAACAGAACAGAATAACCTAGACCAAGCTATGCTTCTTACTTACTTTTCACTTCTCTACACTAATACTAGTACAACAGAATTAGGTGTTGTCCTAATGTTTAAACAGAAAATAGAATGATGTCTTCAAAAACACGATGCTAGAAATGGGCCTTTACCACCCTAATAGAGACAGGCGTTCAGAAACAGAAGCAGGAATGAAATCAGACACGGAAACAGAATAATCCCTACGGAAGCAGAATATTAGAATTAGGAGTACACTAGTAATGGGCCTTTACCACCCCAACAGAAGGTACCACACAGAAACAGACAGGTGTTACCACCCCAACAGAAACAGACGGTACCCCAATAGAAATAGACAGAACTAAGTGTACCCTAAATTCTACCCCAAGCGATCGGCTCCCTAATACATAAATACCCTGTGCCGGCCCCACAGAAGGGTGTATCCCTCCCTAAAGTGGCAACCTACAGAAAGACACAAACCTACTTACAGATGTCACGACGTCTTGCATCCTTATAGCAGACCGGATCCATGCACGCACATGACCCGATTGGAATGCTCCATGCACACCCCTCGCCATTATCAGAATGAACCTCTTATAATTAGTTCAGTAAGCGTGCCCTGGACCCCTACCTAGTGTTGGGTCATAGTTTTGATACCTGAAAGGGTTACTGACTAATATAGGTTCCACACAATAGATGACACAAGTAATTAACCATCCTAACCTTGTGTCCCCAGACTAACAGATTTCAGATTAACTTGCTTACAGATTTCAGATGTTCAAAGTTCAGATTAACTAGTTCTCAGAACATACATACAGGTTCACAAGTATTCAGGCTAACGGATTATATGTACGGATTAACAGACTTACAGATTGTTTCACCTAACCTTGTATTGGGCTTATAGATTCACGAAACAGGTTTATTAGATTCATCAGTTCGGTTGATTTAACCCTATCCACCCAACACGTTTTAGGCATCACATTTATCTTAGATTTGCATTAATTAAATATTAATGCACAGTCCTCTCACATTAGGTCGGTAGCTTGTGGCCACTGGATGTGCTGGGCGGTTCCGGGAAAACTTCTGCCACAAGCCAGACCTAACCTCGTGTCTAAGCATCTTTTAGTTATGCCTACGACTTCTCACATTAAACTGACAGTTTGCGAGTGCCGATTAAGCCGGTTGGGTCCGGGCAGGCTTCTACCGCAAACAGAGTCTAACCTCATGTCTCAGCATTCTTATTTTTAGCTAATGTATTCATTTACAGATTATGCCAATATCAGACTAATTATGCCAATTCAAAAAATTAACTTCTTTACAAGTTACAGCAGATTATTCAAAGTTCCATTAACATGTTTTGCTCAATTTTAGATCGAGCGTACAGATTTTCATACCCCATATGACCATATTTAGTTTCAGCAGATTTAGCAGATTAGGCAAATTAATAGATTTAATCATCCCTTAAAGTTCCATTGACATATCTCGTCTAATCATAAAATTAAGCCTAATTTTATATGCCCAAATTATGGTCATAATTCACAATATAACATAAGCCCCAAAATTTTAGTTAAATTTACAAGGTACAGAATATTCTCCAAATGCCCTAAATCATGATATACAATGCGAATTATGCCAAATTATACCCTTTTATTTCAGCGTATGTCAAATATCCAAAAATCCTTATTTAGGCGTGTCCACGTTTAATAGTTATCCTATTTTAATATAGATCTTTACACCTAAGTCATATACAAAATAATTCTCCTTCTTCCAAATCATAGACTATCATATATAGTATGCCCAGATCTAAATCTTAAATTTCAACATATGTTCTTTTCTCAAATCATTCACAAATCAGTCATGTCTAATTATGCATTAATCACTATTTTTCCTAAATTCAGCGTTCGTGCGTCAATCTCTTATGAGATTTGTCTCAGGCTCGTGGTAGCCTGGCTATAGAACAGAAGGAAGGAAGAGATACAGAATAGTTACAATAATATTAATAAGATAGATCTACACAGAAAAATAGATCTGATAAACAGGAATAAGATAGATCTACATAGAAAAACAGATCTGATAAACAAGAATAAGATAGATCTACACAGAAAAACAGATCTGATAGACAAGAATATGCATAATCTCCAATTTAGATTTATAACCATGTCAAGGTCATAATTAAATTTCATATCTGAAAATAACTGTACTCACCTTGGTTGGATTCTAAAAGAAAAAGGGGTTGTAGTTATTCTCTTTTAACCCTATTCAGATTGGGAGAAGAAGAAGCATTAATTCTAGCTTAGGTTCCAGCAAAGTAGCGACGCCATTGGTTTATTTTAATATGAATTAGGGCAGATTATAGGCGTAATGAAGTTGTGCAGAGAAAACTATAGCCTTAGGGGTGTTTATATAGCATAGGGATCAACGAATCTGGTCAGAAAGGGCGTCCAAATGCAGAAAAATGAATCTGCCCCCGGATCTGGAAATAGGGGTAGTTCAACCCCCTGGTCGACCTGTATGACCCAGGTCGACCCGCAGGTCGACGCCCTGGTCGACCTGGGTCCTGGGCGGGAAATTTCCCGCCCAGCCCGGGTATGTGTTTTGAATTTCGAACTTTTAAATTTTGAATTCGGGCTGGTTTTTATTTTAAATTCCTGAAACTTCTAAGTGCCATAACTTCTTCATACGAAGTCCGATTTACGCAAACTCGAACTTTATCTCAAGCAGAATTCCGAGACGAACGCAATGGCGCAAACCGTTTCCCTTAATTCTTCTTTTAAAAATTAAGTATACTATGTTTTGTTACTTTTATGTTCACAGAAAATACGGGGTGTTACATTCTCCCCTCCTTAAAGGATTTCGTCCTTGAAATCTTCAAGTTAAGAAGAATGTGTCCTACCATCCAATCACCCATCTACTCCACCATCATATAAAAGTATCCATTGTTCTTAGAAATCTTCTAATGTTGTATGAAAATATGCAAAAGTGTGTGTATATGTCTCTTATCTAATGCAAAATCAGGCGGTCTACTGATTCAGTTGACTTCCTCAATGCGAATTATCTTAGTGCCATGAGTCTAATTATGTATGCAATAAATCCTATTTGATACATATCATTTCTACATGAGTGCATAACCATTCATCCAAATGCAACATCCATGTGACGAGTCAATCATTTTGCATCCACAAAAATCGAAAATGCACACACATCCATATGCAGTATGAGAGTGTTTTTGAGCCGATCTAGTGCCTAGTGTGTGTATGTGCATCTACGAGTAACCACTAGCAACCACTTGCATCCACTTGCAACCATCAACCATAACATGTCTCAAACACATGTTTACACCCATTAGTTTCTATCTGAAGGTCAAAGACTCAATCGATAGGATAAAGCCGAGTGATAGAAGCAAGTACACTTTAAAAACAAAAGTTCTGTTCCCATTAGACATCGGTTAAGAGAATAAATTCCTAAGTATCAACCCCGAAGACCGAAATCAACATCAGATTGACATTCAGAGAATTACTCCCATTAAACAATGTCAAAACTGGAAATTTACTTCACGCTTCGTGTAAAAACCCCTATCCTTTTCAGAAATATTCAGACACTTATAGACTACTGGTACAGATCAGATTATCAAATGATTCTTAGGAAACTAGGAATGATGAAACCCCACCATATCCCACAAAACCCAGGATGTATGCGTCATAGTCAACTTAACGCCCAACACAGATATCCTCAAACCCCAATTTGTCACAGGCAGATGAGTCATAACCCTTATGGGGTTTGAGATTATAGTGGGATTAGAAACAAGACTAGTATCAAAGTGCAGAGTCTCAATTACAGAATTAAAAATAGTTTTAACTCAATAATCAGATAAGGAAATTAAACCTTCTATAGAAATTTTCCTATCTCTATCCTATCCACCAGCCACGAGAGCATTCGCCTGCCCTCCAGAAGTATATTCTGCCCTCTGCCCTTGCCCTCATTTCTTTGGGCAGTTCCTAGTGAGGTGTCCCATTTCTCCACAGTTGAAGCAAGCGCCCTTCCTCTTTCTGCAATCCTTGTTCAGATGAGTCAAGCTTCCCCAAGTAAAGCACTTTTTCTCCTTCTTATCTTCGAACTTTTCATCCTTCTTTTGTGTTTCCTTTTTGGGCCACGCTTTCTTGTTCTGTGGTCCTTCGAGCTTTTCCTCTTTCTCCTCACTTTTGGCTTCCTCTTCATGCATTAACGCCATGTCAACCAATTTCTCGAAGGTAACCACCATAGGAATGTGGGTCATAGCCAACCCGTGTAGCGGCTCATTCAAACCTTTAACGAATCTCAGGGCCTTCTTCTCAAGTGTGTTCACCAAGTCTAAGCCAAATCTCGCCAACTGATTGAACTTGTTGACGTACTCCTTCACTGATAAATTCTCTTGCTTCAACGCCAAGAACCTCTCCATGTATAAACTCTCTTCTTCTCGTGAGAGAAATTTCATCTCGAACCTATGCCTGAAATCCATCCATGTCTCCACTGGACGCTCTCTATTCGTGACCTCCCACCAAAACGAGGCTTCGTCCTTCATTAACCAAGCAGCTAATTGGACCTTCCTTCTATCTTCTATCTTGAAGATACCAAACAAATCTTCCACCTCCTTAAGCCAATTTCGAGCTTCAACAAACGTCTCTGACCCGTGAAAAGGTTTCCCGCCTATTGCCCAAAAGTCCTTGCATATCATCGAAAAAGCATCAACGCGGGGAGAGGGAGGAGGAGGAAGAGGAATGTCTGCTGGGCCAGCGGCAGTGGCCCTAGCCTCCAGATACCTTCTGAACCAAGTTGGTATCGGTATGCCCTCGGGTATCTCGGGAACCCCAGACATGTTGAAAAAAGAAAAAGGAAGAGATTCAAAACGGAAAATCGAAAGACATATATATGGCTTTTGGGGATTATATTTTTCAAAATAAACCTTTCTCTTGAAAATACTCTCCTTTTTAAAACCTTTTTGAAAATAATTTTCAAAAACTTTTATCTAATCTGGTAACCTTCAGCTCTGATACCAAGTGTAACACCCCACGTCCATTAATGTCACTCACTAAGGGAATGCATTAACTTTCATGGAGCGATATAAGTAAACAGAACAAAATATTACAAGATAGATACTGAATTAGTACTTGAAATTTTTTATAACTTTATTGCAGCGGAAACAAAAAAAAGTTTCGTTACATCTTTCAAAACCACAATACCAAAATTCAAGTACATAAATATCAGTCTTGTACAAAAGCCTTCGGAGTACATAATTTTAAATCCATAATCCCCAACAGAAAATGCCTTGAATAAGCAAAATCAAAACCAGGCAATACATCTTCAACTTGAAGCTGGAAGAAAGAGATATCAGAACTATGCTTGCGTATTTCCTCCCTAAGAACCTGGTGGGGGAGGGGGGAAATGGAAGAAAAGAGGCAAAACAAACTAGATTAGACATAAGTCTAGTGAGTCCAGTGATTTCAACATATAAACAGATAATAGTATCATGAAATGAAAATAGAACTAGATGAGAGAAAACAGGAACAAGAATAACATGTATAACAGGGTAAACGGAACAGAATAGAATAACCTAGACCAAGCTATGCTTCTTACTTACTTTTCACTTCTCTGCACTAATACTAGTATAACAGAATTAGGTGTTGTCCTAATGTTTAAGCATAAAACAGAATGATCTCTTCAGAAACACGATGCTAGAAATGGGCCTTTACCACCCTAACAGAGACAGGCGTTCAGAAACAGAAGCATGAACGAAATCAGAGACAGAAACAGAATAATTGTAACACCCCACCTCCGCCAGGGTCACTCTAAGCAAGTACACTGGCCTTGGAGAGGTGTTGGTCAAGGTAAACATGCATAAAGATATCACAAGACAGAACATATAAGTAAAACAGAGTAAGTAAAGCAGCGGATAAAACTACTATTTCAAAACCATAGTCAAGTTACATCAAAGTACTTAGCCATTATTTTCCAACTACTACAAGTCTAGAAACATAAACTGAAAACTGGAAATAACATAAAGTAAACTATCCCCAAAGTAGAAGTGGTAAAGCCATAGCGAGCTCAAGTCCAAACCGTATATGAGCTATCCAGAAAGAAAGCTAAAGATCCAAGCTAGGTGCTAGTGTTCCCACCCTAAGAACCGGGAGGGGGGGGGGGACGTAAGAAAAGAGGCGAAAGAAAATGGGTCAATCAAAAAGACTGGTAAGTCCTACCTATTATTAGTATAAAAACTAATAAAGTTAACTGGACATGTAAAACAAAGACGTAACATAGGATGACGACTGGCATGGTGAAAAATTAACAAGCTAGATCAAGTGTGGCATCGCATATACAAGGTTAAGTTGCACCAAAAGTACTAGTAATCCAACCCATGTCAAGTATAAACAAGAAATGATCCCTCGGCCCAATATCATGAGATGACCCAAGTCGGGGTCCAACTACATGGTCTAGTCGATCGGCTCCCTATAAGCCTAACTCGTCATGTGTCGGTGTCATATGGCCCAATCACGGAATGTAGTCAAACTGTGCTAGGTCCACCCTAGGGTTTATCAAGTCCTAGGGTGCCAACCACTGACACGAATCAAGCACGCATAGTCTAAACCTACTGGTGCCCGTGCCTGCTTTTTCAACTCCGGACTATGTGCACGACCATAGTCCGCCTGAACCTACACCGGCGCACCAACTCAGCTGTCGTTCTGGTCGCTTACAATCAGCCCAGTAATCATGCCCCACCCTAGCCTAGTCCCTAGGGTATCGCTGATACATCCAAGAGGGTTACTGCTGAAAAGGACCGCGTAACTAGGGTTTCTAACGGGTTAAGTGTGGTTAACCCTATCCCATCATGTATCAAGTTGGTTAAGTGTACCCAAGTGGTTCATGACTTAACCCCATCCAACCCATCGTGTTCAATTGGTTAAGTATTCAAGTGGTCCATGACTTAACCCTACTATGTGGCATTAATTAACTTAATGCACCCCAACCTATCACATTAGACTTTGTTGTGGTTACTAGTTAAGCCGGGCGGGTCCGGGTAGCTTTACACCACAACCTAGTCTAACCTCAAGTTTTAAGTGCGATATGACCAACTACTCACATTGGGTCCTATTGTTTGTAGCCACTAGTTAAGCCGGTTGGTTCCGGATAGATTTATGCTACAAACTCAACCCAACCTCGAGTTGGCCACTTTCATGTTTTCTACATGTCATGTCCACATTCATGTTTTCAAGCATAATCACATGTCATATTTTCAAGTCATGTTTCATGTCATTTAAGTTTACCCATAACGTAACCCCATCGCACGTAAGTTCGCATCAACACAAATAGATCAAAAGGGGGAACATAATGATATGATAAGTTGGGCATATAGTGGCAAAGTCTATCACAAGTTTAACATGGTGATGTATGAGGCAAAGGTGTTGATCACAACTAGCATATGACATCAAATTAGCAAATATGTAATAACATGGTCATAGTTAACATAGGGTGATAACTTGTGATTAGCATATAGTTCATAACATCATAGGCAAGTTAACATAAAGATCATGAGAGGATTTATGTTGCATTATGCATAACTACCAAGTTCTATGTTGCATTATGCATAACTACCAAATAAAGCTCATAGCTTTCTACCCAAAAATCAAGGTAAGTGATACTAGGTTCATGATAGTGCCACAATCATAGATCAAAAGAGTCATACATGGATCTATGCATACAAATATAGCCCAAAGACAAGCATTATACCCAAAAGTCTCATTTCAACTTGCTACATGATCATATTAACTTCATAGTTTAAATCTAAGAGTAGAATAGGGCTTACTAAGCTTGGCTATGAAGACTAGAACAAAATAAAACAAGATTGAGACGAAGCCACACTAGAAATCCCCAAATGAATATAAGCTCCAAGTTGTCTTTGAGAAATAAGAAGAAAGATCCTTGTTTTGATGAAGAAAGATGGCTCTTTTACTAGCTTAGAACACTCAAGCTTTCATGAAGAAGATGGAGGCCATGATATGAAGGTGGAGGCCATGATTAGGAAGCATTTTGGCATAATTTAGTTGTAGGATTGATTTGTGTGGGTTTAGGCTAGGTCTTAGGGTCTTTTTATAGAAGTTTAGGTTAGTTTAGGCCATAGGATTAACCCTAATTCAGATCTGAGCCATCAAATCACGTCACTAGCCAACAAAACAAGACCCAAGAGCCAAAACAGGTGCACCAGGCCAAACTGGCCGACCACCCAAGTCGACAGGGGTGTCGACTGGGCAGTCGACACCACCTGGGGTGTGTTGACTCCCAAATCGACTCCCCAGTCGACTTGGGGCTGGCGGGAATTTTCCCGCCTGTCCTGCTAGGGCTGAATTTGAATTCTAAATTCAAATTTGAACTGTTTTTGAACTTGAAACTTTCTGAAAACTTTGACGGCCCATAACTTGGTCATACGGACTCCGATCTTCGAAAACTCGGATCTATTTCGCGTATTTTTCCGGGACGAACGCAATGGCACAGCCCGTTTCCCTTGATTCATATTTTATCGTTTAATTCTGCCTTGATTTATGTTATAACATGTTATTCAAAATACGGGTTGTTACATTCTCCCCACCTTAAAGGATTTCGTCCCCGAAATCTTCAAGTTAGGAAGAACGTATCCTACCATCCATCATCCATCTACTCAAAACATCATCCACGAGCAGTCATTGTCCTTAGAAGATTCTAAATGCTGTATGATCATATGCGAAAGGTGTGTGTATATGTATTTATCTAATGCGAAAATCAGGCGGTTACTGATTCAGTAAACCTCCTTAATGCAAGGTATGTTAGTGAAACGAGTCCATATGTATACAAATTCCTAACATTATTCATAATCTCTACATGAGTGCACATAACATTCATCCATATGCAACATCCACGTGATAGCATAACAAGTTTCAACCATGAATAAGTATAGGCACTCACGCATATGCAATATGAAAGTGTGTGAGCCGATCTTAGTGCCTAATGTGTTTCATGCATCCACGAGTATCCACTTACAAACACTTGCAACCACTTGCAAACATCAAGCATAACATGTTTCAAATACATGTTTCATCCAAAGGGTTTCTACCTAAGGTTCTCATGACAAGGTTAACGAGATAACAAGATAAACGTGGATAGCAAAAGAAATATATGCTAACTAGGAAAAGAGATTGAGAATGTACCCTCAAAAAGGAATGGATAAAGCCCACGTATCTTCTCCTCGGTTTCCCAAGTTGCATCTTCATCTGCTTCACTCCACTGAACCTTTACTAACTTGACTTCTCGATTCCTCAGCTTCTTGATCTCCGTTCCCAAGATACGAATCGGAGCTCGCCTCAAAGTTGCCTCTTTTTCTACCTCCATGTCTTCAAGAATGCTAGGCTCAACTACCTCGGCTGACTCATGTAGGCACTTTCGGAGATGCGAGACATGAAAAACATTGTGCACTCCAGCCAGCTTCTCGGGCAATTCCACCTTATAAGCCATCTTCCCAATCCTCTCTATGATAGGGAAGGGTCCTACGAACATTGGTGCCAGCTTCCCAACTGCTCCAAACCGAACCACATTTCGCAAAGGAGAAACCTTCACAAAGACCATATCTCCAACTTCAAACTCTAAGTCTGTCCTTCGCTTGTCTGCATAGGATTTCTATCTGTCTTGGGCCGTTTTCATCCGCCTTCGAATCAACTCAACCTTCTCGGATGTGTCCCTTATCATGTCGGGCCCAAGTATAAGCTTATCTGTCGTCTCCCACCAACATGTTGGTGACTTGCACAGCCTCCCATATAAAGCTTCGAATGGTGCCATCCCTATGCTTGCTTGGTAGCTGTTATTGTAAGCAAACTCTACGAGAGGAAGGTGGTCTTCCCAAGTGCCCCCAAAGTCAAGAATGCATAGCCTCAACAGAACTTCTAGTACCCTATTCACCCTTTCGGTCTGGCCATCTGTCTGTGGGTGATATGCCGTACTTAGATTCAATCGCGTACCCATCGCTTCTTGCAAACTATTCCAAAATTGGCTAGTGAAGATTGGGTCACGATCGCTGACTATGCTAGAAGGAACTCCATGCAACCGTACTATCTCTCGAAGATAAACAGATGCTAGCCATGATGCGGTCCTCTTGCTCTTTACCGGAATAAAATGGGCGCTCTTCGTGAGTCTATCCCCTATGACCCATATGCTAGTATTCACCTTCCTTGATCTCGGCAATTCATCCACGAAATCCATAGAGATACTTTCCCACTTCCATAGTGGGACTTCCAATGGATGCAGTAGCCCACCGGGCTTCTTCGACTCGGCCTTTACTTGCTAGAAAACCATGCATCTAGAAACAAACTCTGCCACATCCTTTTTCATCCCATCCCAAAAGAAAATGCGCTTCATATCCCGGTACATCTTATCCCCTCCGGGATGTATGGTCATCCTCGAGTGATGCGCCTCCTCAAGAACTTTATTTACTAAGTCTCCCACTCGTAGGACACATAGTCTTCCATCACGCCTTAGCCATCCCTTGTTATCAATAGTATATCTAGCGAGGTGACTTGACGTCTCACCCCGAATCAACTTGTCCATGATCTCAACTATCTGCGGGTCTTCCCTCTGTGAAGCCCCAACTTGATCAAGAAGTGTAGGTCTAAGCTCGAGGGATGCTAACGAACCAGTCATCGACCCAACAACAGGTGCAAAATCAAAGGTTGCCAAGAACTCTAGGCTCTTCATCTCAACAAACCAGGGACTCAAAGTCAACTTTCTTCTGCTTAGCGCATCTTCCACAACATTACCCTTGCCAGGGGTTGTAATAACCCGAAAATCTGGGCCAGTTTAAAATTTTTATTTTTGGAATTTTTAGCGAATTTTGATTATTTAAATGAATTATTTTAAATAAAAACGACGAGAAATTTATTTTGAATATAATTCGAACGTATATATTATATACGTCGTCGTTAGAGTATAAATAATTATATATAATTATTATAAATAGAATTGAAAATGGCGCGTAGTTCGATAATTCGATTTCAAACTTCAATTGAATATACCGGGTGCAAAACAAACCGGATTTCAGTGAAACTAAAAATAATGGAATCTAATTGATGATATCTTTCCAATGAATCCGAAAAATCAAAATTTCATAGCGGAAATCAAAAGATATGCCCAGTTGAAAATTCTGAATAGTCGCTATGGAATTCACGCCCTTAAAAATGGGAATTTTGCAAACGACCTCGGATTTCGACGAAACCACTTTTGTTGGGTCCGTGATGTCAAACTATTGCTAGGTTTCAAATTTCATAATTTTTCGAATCAATATGTGAGCGTGGAAAAGGAAAACGCGTTTGACCAGTTTCAGTTGATTTTAATCGACTGGAAATTGGCCATTTTTCAAACGGTCTCAGAATTCAACGAAACTAGTTTTGTTAGGACCGTATCGTCAATACGAAGCTAGAAAATATTTTTCTGGGATTTTAGAGTTAGTATGTAACCCCAGTAAATTGAAATGTGCGTTTAAATTGAATATATTAAGAATTATACTTTAAATTCAATGGAAACTGATTCAAACAGTCGAATTGGCCTGCGATACATGTTCCATTGTGTTCGGAAGGGGGGTAAAACGCTAAGGACGACAGTCAGTGGGTTCGATTTCGACTTCAAAATAAAAGGTTGCTTTCTGGAATTTAAAATTGAATAAAATATAATTATATTAATATAACCCTTACCCCTCCCTTTCTCTCTTCAGTCAAAGTCAAAAAGAAAAAAAAACCGCTTAGCTAAACCCGTCGATCCCTCCCCTTAACCCTAGCGCCGCCGCCATCAGGCGCTCCGCCTGCCGCCCCATCGGCCTCCAAGGACGCCGCCTTCCTCTCCTCTTCTTCCTCCTCTCCTCGTTCAATTCCCGCCCCAAATCCTCATCCGCCCAAACCACGCCACCAGTCGCCGTGGCGCACCACACCCCACCTGGGCGCCGCCCCCATCTCCGACATACCCTCCGACCTCCTATCCCCTTCCCCGTTCTCCTCCATCTCCCACGAGGAGACCCCGACGACCTAGCCCCCTGAAACCGCAGTCAACATCCACGCTGGCCCCACCACTGCGTCATTGCCTCTGCCACCACCAGCTCGGACCAGCACACCCTCCGACAGCTCTGACGAACCCCCAACAAGACCCAGCGCCCCTCCCCTTTACACCACCGTAAGTTTTGTTTTTCTTTTTATTCTTGTTTATTTTAAATAATCAGTTTTCTTATATGTTTAGCAAATAAAATAAATAGATTTTTATTAAAGAAAAGTTTTGATTTTTATTTAGAAAAGTTTTGATTTTTATTTAGAAAAGTTTTGATTTTTATTCAGAACTATATATGATTTTTATTGTTTAAAAAGGGATGATCTAAAAGAAAAATATAATCTTTGTATGAAATGATGTAGAGGAAAAGTAGGATTTTTATATATTGAATAGCGAAGTAAAAATTCGATTTTTATATATTGAATAGCGAAGTAAAAATTCGATTTTTATATATTGAATAGCAAAGTAAAAATTCGATTTTTATATATTGAATAGTAAAGTAAAAATTCGATTTTTACATATGTAGAGAATACGGGCAACGAAGATGACAAAAAGGCGAGAACGACGAAGATTTCTATAAATGAAGAGTCGTGGTATTGGATAGCTTTTGGTGAGAACTTATCACCTTTCAATTTAATTTTTCTAGTTATATATATATACTAGGATGCAGACGGTGTTTAGTAGCACCCGACACCCGTCATCCACAGACCATGGATGGCTTGTTTGTTAAATTGTTTGGTTGTGTAGTTGGTTAGATCATTTGGTTTGAATTGAATTGTTTGGTGAAATGAAATTGATTTGATTGATGTGTGAATGGCGTGGGCCTTCACTAGACCGGGGATAAGGCTAGGCCTTGTCCCGTTTCTAGTATCGTGCCGTTATGCCGCCGAAATTTTCTAAAAATAAGTTAGAAAAATAAAGATAAAATTTTATTTAATAAATGAACCGAATAGAATATTCATAGGTTGAATAAAATAGTTTGATCGTTAAAAAAATAATTTTTAACGTGAATGTGAATAAATAAATATTCATTTACAAACCGGACGGTTTGTTTATGTACACCTATTTGAAGGACATTGATTGGGACGATAAATTTTACACATCGCCCAACTGCACAAATAAAAATCTGTGTTTGATTTCTTGAAACCCCATACGGGTATTGGGATGATATTTGACGTACACTAATCCCGATTGTTTAGTTGTATGTCGATCGATTGATTGACAGGCTGTAATAAGCGTTGAATATTTATCTTTGATGCTTATACAGTGTAGAATGCACTTTGGATGATGGTTGATTATTCATCGTTGTGGATATATACATGTGTTGTAGAAAATCCATATAATTAACATTATATGGTAATTGATTGGGCCTCATTCCAGTTTTGAAATAGAATATTTGAAATAGAAATATTTGAAAAGAAATAATTAAAATAGAATATCTGAAATAGAATATTTGAAATAGAAATAGTTGAAATAGAAATATTTGAAAAAAAAATTGAAATAGAAATATTTGAAATAGAAATATTTGAAATAGAAATATTCGAAATGGAATATTTGAAAATATCAATATATGAAGCCGTGTTGATTAGATTGACGCCATTTTGACGTGAACGATATTTATATAGATTTTATTCATTTTATAATGAATATCGAAAGTGATTTCAAAACCTAATATTTTGAAAAGAATAGAAATTCGAATTGAAACTGAATAGAATTGAATTCGAATTGAAATTGAATATAAAGGAATTCGAATTGAAATTGAATTGAAATCGATTCGAAATGAATTTAAAATGAATTTATATTTGAATATTTAATATAGATTTGAAATTTAATATGAAGTTGAAACCGTTTTGAAAATGAATTTAAAACGATTTATAAAGCACGTTTTTAAAAGGAAACCGACGAAGAATATATTATATATATTATATATATAATATAATGGCCTGAATAGAACGCGCCGCGCCGTGGTAGTTCGCGAATTTCGACTATTGACTTCGAACGGATATTACGGGAGATCCGACCGTCGGATTCTCCTGAAACTGGAACCGTTGGGTTCGTATCGAAAAGAGCTTTCTAACGATTATTAGAAATTAGAAATCTAACGGTTGGATTTGGAATTATGTCCAAATCAAATTTGAAAAAGGTCGCTGTAAGTGCAGTTCGATGGCCGTTGATGGAAATCGACTGTACGGGCCTTGATAAAATTATTAAAAATAGTAATAATTTGTGTAAAATCATAAGAAATGATTTAGAAAGGATGGGGATGAAAAACTCCATATTTGAAAAGATAAAAATAGATTTTTATCGAAATGAACTAGTTTTGAACTAGAATTATATTTCTATTTATTTTTAAATAAATAAACTGAATTTGAAATAGTTTTGGAAATAACCAGAATTTCCAATGATTGCATTGGAATGGATTTGAATCGAAATTGTCTTCGGAATATTTCGATGTTGGATTTCGTGATTATACAGATGTTGTTATGGAAATTTGAAAGATATAGATATATATATCGTTATTTCCAATACGATATTTGTTAGTCGTAGAATTTGATATTGAATATAAGCCGATATATTTTCTATTCAGAGCCTTGTATTGAATATCAAATGTGATTTGGGTTTGTCGTGAATGGTGTCTTGACTAACACTGTTCTTGAACCCAGTTGAGAAAAGATTAAATCTTTTTATTTAGATTTAATGAAGTGTACCAATTAAATGATATTTAATTGGAATCGAATTAGTATTGATTTTTGGGTTTATCGTGAACGGTGTTTTAAATAACACTTGTTCTTTAACCCGATAATTAATGGAATGTGATTTTGGGTTTATCGTGAACTGTGTTTTAAATGACACTGATTCTTTAACCCAGTCAAAGATTAAAACTAAATGGAGTTTTAATGAATCTTTAATTAGATTGAAATGATCGAAAATGGAGTATCACCAGTTTTGCTCCAGGAGATAGTTAAATCTTTAATTAGATTTAAACGTGAAATGGTAATTGAATTTACCGATAACACCGTGGTGTTAGATATGAAGTATAACCAGTTTTACTTCATGGGATGAATAGGTTGGGATTGGGAAATTACAACAAATGATTACTTCGGTAAAATTCGTTAATCCCGACTAGTTTGAATTGATATTCAAAAGTAGATTAAAGAATAAATTCAAGGAATTTTATCTTTGATAAAATTAATTTAAACCTTTCCCTATGAATGTGAAATTTAGAAACTAACTGTCGGTTAGCCAAGCAGAATGGTTTTCTGGATATTGATCTGATGTTGGTTTCGGCCTTCGGGGTTAATATTTGGGGAATTATTCTCTTGATTAATTTACGGTTAGTGACTGATGAATTGGAATGAGGCGTATGTTATGTTTGTGTAACACTTATTTAAAATATACGCGAGTTATTCGGAAAGACCGGGTTTATCCCATTCTGAATAACTGATACGACGATAAGTTGAAGATGAAGACGGTGGTTGAAGACCGGAGGTCTTCACGTCGTTTGGGTGATTACTGATGATCTTGATTGGGATGTACACCCAAGAAGATGGAAACAGTTGGTGATCGTCCAGACGTATTTGGAGATCGATGGATATGCGGGGTACTAGGTGCCTCCGGTTTCGTTTAGACCCAGAGCGGACTTGTAAAAGGACTGTGTGTCTGACATTGGATTTTTAGTCCGTGTGATTGATCTCTATTAAATATATATCTGTTTGGCGGCGGAGAATTTATTCTCTTGCTTAACGCCCTTCTCTGAGACATACGAGCTCAGGGGTTATATATTGATGGATATCAAACGCATGGAGTGAATTGCCTGTGTGGCATGCCTAAGTGGCAATTGATCAAGGCTTCTGTTGAAAAGCAAAGTCTTGTGGTGATGATCAAAGCACAGCCTGTGTGGCACAGCTTTGTGTAACGTGAATTCGCGAGCCTCACACCCCGGTTGTGAACCAGAAACGGGAGAGGACATCAGGGAGGGCATGCGTTTCTTTCTAGCTAGGGTGGTGTCAGTGACCTACCAACCCTGACATTTATATACTTTTCACCTGTGTGGTTGTTGCTGTTGCGAGGCGCCTCGGTTAGATTGGACGATCCGGGTCCGATGGAGCCATTCGTTGGCTCATTTACGCTCCAAAGGGCGGGGAAACACATGTTCAGGCATTTTAATCCACATCGGTGGACTGGCCCTGACGATCCAAGGGCCCACCTGAGTCTGGGTCCTGAGGGGCGGGCTAGAGCATCTCGAATCGGTTGAGGACTATCTTTTGCCTCGGTTCATAGATGGAAATCCAATTTCCAAATACGTGACACTTGCGATTTTGATTGTATAACCTATATATGGCGACATAGTGTTATGGGGCATTCATGCCGCCTATGATTGATACTTATGATTTGAAGTTGTTTTATACACTATGCACTTATAATAGTATCAAATGATTTGTTTTAAACGTATCAAGCATTCTTGGCTATTATAAGGTAAAAACCCTATCCCCCGGTTTGCGTTGCATTGTGTGATAGGACCTGGGTCTTATAATAGCTTCATTTTTCTTTATTTAGCATCGCGCTGTTTGTTTTATGCACTGGTATTCTTGGGAGGAAACCCGTTCCGTGTTATACGGCGTGGTCCCTTAATTTACCTAACTTTAAAAATAAAGAATATTAACTGTTTTAGTTCTCACACCAGTCACATGACTGACCTGGAGTTTATTGTTTTGACCTAAACTCTGCGTGCCCCTATTTTGACACGGGCAGCTAGTAGTTTTGGTTTTGCAGATTTATATTCACAAGATCTTGGTTTACAGCTGGAACGATATCCAGAAAGCTTTGTATCCGTATATCTCCTTCTAGTTGTGTATTGTATTATTTTCCGCTGCTATGTATTTAAATGTAATTTAAATCTCTGATATTTCTGTGTAATATTCATTTATACTCTGTATATTCTTGTATTCTGATGGAATTGTTGTAATATACAATGAAATGTTCTTCCGTCTGCGTTATTCTGTGGCTTGTTCTCGAACTATCCGCGCTTTCCTTTTCGGGGAAGTTACGGGTCTTCACAGTTGGTATCAGAGCTTTGGTTTACAAAGCTCAGAGAACAAGGCACCTTAGAACCATACGAGAGAATTCATCAGATATTGGATTAGTAATATCCAATGGGAATGACTCGTTAGAGATAGGATCAGTAGTATCCTAGAACGAGTGTGAAGAGTATATTTTTAAAATGAAAACAAATTTTGTTTTGAAAATTTAAATCAATTAATCGTATTTGATTATTTATTTGTATTGATTAGGACAGTCCAGTATATAAAGATTTTGCATATACGCCTTGCAAACGTGTATTTGAAGTTTTAATATACTGGATAGACATAGAATTACACTCTAGTCGCCCGGGGGTGATTCTGATGATTGATATATCATCATCAGAATTTATATTCGAGTGACGAACGTGTAATATCTATATATTTCCTATCGATTGGTGTGAGAACCAAAAATTAGATAGGGCCTATTGTTGTGATTTGGTATGAAAAACATGATTTTTGTATATGTATCAAAATTATGAATTTGAAACTCTAATTCACTAATTGATTGATGTTTGTGTTGTTTGTTTATTTGTTTGCTAATTTTTAGCCATTTAGCCTAATTGAACCAAATATTGAATTATATTGAAAATTGGTCGCATTTGCTTGCATATACATGTGCTTACATTGAACAGGTCATAGCAAGGGGGCTAGAGCAGAGAATAGAATTTGTTTGCCCGACAAATAGGTACATGTTTACTACATAATTTACTGTTTTGTTTGGGTGATGATGATTTTATGAGCCTATTGACTTTTTCTTTTTCTTTTTGTGATCAGAAGGCCTATATGGCAATTTCGGGATTTTCCCGTGGCTCCCGGTGCAGGGGAGGTTATGGCGAAATTTTTCGAAAATTTAGGGTGTTAGCCAAATTTTTGAAGAATTTGAAAATTCTCAGAAACTGAAAAGTTAGAGAATGGAAGCCAGATGGAACGTAGAGTTGATTAATCAAACCACTTCCGACTTTGTTCCTTTTCGGGGACGAAAAGTTTTAAGTGGGGGAGATTGTAATAACCCGAAAATCTGGGCCAGTTTAAAATTTTTATTTTGGCAATTTTTAGCGAATTTTGATTATTTAAATGAATTATTTTAAATAAAAACGACGAGAAATTTATTTTGAATATAATTCGAACGTATATATTATATACATCGTCGTTAGAATATAAATAATTATATATAATTATTATAAATAGAATTGAAAATGGCGCGGTAGTTCGATAATTCGATTTCAAACTTCAATTGAATGTACCGGGTGCAAAAAAAACCGGATTTTAGTGAAACTAAAAATAATGGAATCTAATTGATGATATCTTTCCAATGAATCCGAAAAATCAAAATTTCATAGCGGAAATCAAAAGATATGCCCAGTTGAAAATTCTGAATAGTCGCTATGGAATTCAGGCCCTTAAAAATGGGAATTTTGCAAACGACCTCGGATTTCGACGAAACCACTTTTGTTGGGTCCGTGATGTCAAACTATTGCTAGGTTTCAAATTTCATAATTTTTCGAATCAATATGTGAGCGTGGCAAAGGAAAACGCGTTTGACAAGTTTCAGTTGATTTTAATCGACTGGAAATTGGCCATTTTTCAAACGGTCTCAGAATTCAACGAAACTAGTTTTGTTAGGACCGTATCGTCAATACGAAGCAAGAAAATATTTTTCTGGGATTTATAGAGTTAGTATGTAACCCCAGTAAATTGAAATGTGCGTTTAAATTGAATATATTAAGAATTATACTTTAAATTCCATGGAAACTGATTCAAACAGTCGAATTGGCCTGCGATACATATCCCATTGTGTTCGGAATGGGGGTAAAACGCTAGGGACGACAGTCAGTGGGTTCGATTTCGACTTCGAAATAAAAGGTTGCTTTCTGGAATTTAAAATTGAATAAAATATAATTATATTAATATAACCCTTACCCCTCCCCTTCTCTCTTCAGTCAAAGTCAAAAAGAAAAAGAAAAACCCGCTCAGCTAAACCCGTCGATCCCTCCCCTTAACCCTAGCGCCGCCGCCATCAGGCGCTCCGCCAGCCGCCCCATCGGCCTCCAAGGACGCCGCCTTCCTCTCCTCGTTCAATTCCCCCCCCCCAAATCCTCATCCGCCCAAACCACGCCACCAGTCGCCGTGGCCCACCACACCCCACCTGGGCGCCGCCCCCATCTCCGACATACCCTCCGACCTCCTATCCCCTTCCCCGTTCTCCTCCATCTCCCACGAGGAGACCCCGACGCCCTAGCCCCCTGAAACCGCAGTCAACCTCCACGCTGGCCCCACCACTGCGTCATTGCCTCTGCCACCACCAGCTCGGATCAGCACACCCTCCGACAGCTCCGACGAACCCCCAGCGAGACCCAACGCCCCTCCCCTTTACACCACCGTAAGTTTTGTTTTTCTTTTTATTCTTGTTTATTTTAAATAATCAGTTTTCTTATATGTTTAGCAAATAAAATAAATAGATTTTTATTAAAGAATTTTTTTATTTTTATTTAGAAAAGTTTTGATTTTTATTTAGAAAAGTTTTGATTTTTATTTAGAAATATATATGATTTTTATTGTTTAAAAAGGGATGATCTAAAAGAAAAATATAATCTTTGTATGAAATGATGTAGAGGAAAAGTAGGATTTTTATATATTGAATAGCGAAGTAAAAATTCGATTTTTATATATTGAATAGCGAAGTAAAAATTCGATTTTTATATATTGAATAGCAAAGTAAAAATTCGATTTTTATATATTGAATAGTAAAGTAAAAATTCGATTTTTACATATGTAGAGAATACGGGCAACGAAGATGACAAAAAGGCGAGAACGACGAAGATTTCTATAAATGAAGAGTCGTGGTATTGGATAGCTTTTGGTGAGAACTTCTCACCTTTCAATTTAATTTTTCTAGTTATATATATATACTAGGATGCAGACGGTGTTTAGTAGCACCCGACACCCGTCATCCACAGACCATGGATGGCTTGTTTGTTAAATTGTTTGGTTGTGTAGTTGGTTAGATCATTTGGTTTGAATTGAATTTTTTGGTGAAATGAAATTGATTTGATTGATGTGTGAATGGCGTGGGCCTTCACTAGACCGGGGATAAGGCTAGGCCTTGTCCCGTTTCTAGTATCGTGCCGTTATGCCGCCGAAATTTTCTAAAAATAAGTTAGAAAAATAAAGTTAACATTTTATTTAATAAATGAACCGAATAGAATATTCATAGGTTGAGTAAAATAGTTTGATCGTTAAAAATATAATTTTTAACATGAATGTGAATAAATAAATATTCATTTACAAACCGGACGGTTTGTTTATGTACACCTATTTGAAGGACATTGATTGGGAC
The DNA here is from genome assembly GCA_030737875.1 of Allium sativum. Lineage (NCBI taxonomy): Eukaryota > Viridiplantae > Streptophyta > Magnoliopsida > Asparagales > Amaryllidaceae > Allium > Allium sativum. The sequence goes on from CM060918.1 coordinate 1,029,392,861, forward strand.
GATAAATTTTACACATCGCCCAACTGCACAAATAAAAATATGTGTTTGATTTCTTGAAACCCCACACGGGTATTGGGATGATATTTGACGTACACTAATCCCGATTGTTTAGTTGTATGTCGATCGATTGATTGACAGGCTGTTATAAGCGTTGAATATTTATCTTTGATGCTTATACAGTGTAGAATGCACTTTGGATAATGGTTGATTATTCATCGTTGTGGATATATACATGTGTTGTAGAAAATCCATATAATTAACATTATATGGTAATTGATTGGGCCTCATTCCAGTTTTGAATAGAATATTTGAAATAGAAATAGTTGAAATAGAAATATTTGAAAAGAAATAATTAAAATAGAATATTTGAAATAGAATATTTGAAATAGAAATAGTTGAAATAGAAATATTTGAAAAATAATAATTGAAATAGAAATAATTGAAATAGAAATATTTGAAATAGAAATATTCGAAATGGAATATTTGAAAATATCAATATATGAAGCCGTGTTGATTAGATTGACGCCATTTTGATGTGAACGATATTTATATTGATTTTATTCATTTTATAATGAATATCGAAAGTGATTTCAAAACCTAATATTTTGAAAAGAATAGAAATTCGAATTGAAACTGAATAGAATTGAATTCGAATTGAAATTGAATATAAAGGAATTCGAATTGAAATTAAATTGAAATCGATTCGAAATGAATTTAAAATGAATTTATATTTGAATATTCAATTTTGATTTGAAATTTAATATGAAGTTGAAACCGTTTTGAAAATGAATTTAAAACGATTTATAAAGCACGTTTTTAAAAGGAAATCGACGAAGAATATATTATATATTTATAATATAATGGCCTGAATAGAATGCGCCGCGCCGCGGCAGTTCGCGAATTTCGACCATTGACTTCGAACGGATATTACGGGAGATCCGACCGTCGGATTCTCCTGAAACTGGAACCGTTGGGTTCGTATCGAAAAGAGCTTTCTAACGATTATTAGAAATTAGAAATCTAACGGTTGGATTTGGAATTATGTCCAAATCAAATTTGAAAAAGGTCGCAGTAAGTGCAGTTCGATGGCCGTTGATGGAAATCGACTGTATGGGCCTTGATAAAATTATTAAAAATAGTAATAATTTGTGTAAAATCATAAGAAATGATTTAGAAAGGATGGGGATGAAAAACTCCATATTTGAAAAGATAAAAATAGATTTTTATCGAAATGAACTAGTTTTGAACTAGAATTATATTTCTATTTATTTTTAAATAAATAAATTGAATTTGAAATAGTTTTGGAAATAACCAGAATTTCCAATGATTGCATTGGAATGGATTTGAATCGAAATTGTCTTCGGAATATTTCGATGTTGGATTTCGTGATTATACAGATGTTGTTATGGAAATTTGAAAGATATAGATATATATATCGTTATTTCCAATACGATATTTGTTAGTCGTAGAATTTGATATTGAATATAAGCCGATATATTTTCTATTCAGAGCCTTGTATTGAATATCAAATGTGATTTGGGTTTGTCGTGAATGGTGTCTTGACTAACACTGTTCTTGAACCCAGTTGAGAAAAGATTAAATCTTTTTATTTAGATTTAATGAAGTGTACCAATTAAATGATATTTAATTGGAATCGAATTAGTATTGATTTTTGGGTTTATCGTGAACGGTGTTTTAAATAACACTTGTTCTTTAACCCGATAATTAATGGAATGTGATTTTGGGTTTATCGTGAACCGTGTTTTAAATGACACTGATTCTTTAACCCAGTCAAAGATTAAAACTAAGTGGAGTTTTAATGAATCTTTAATTAGATTGAAATGATCGAAAATGGAGTATCACCAGTTTTGCTCCAGGTGATAGTTAAATCTTTAATTAGATTTGAACGTGAAATGGTAATTGAATTTACCGATAACACTGTGGTTTTAGATATGAAGTATAACCAGTTTTACTTCATGGGATGAATGGGTAGGGATTGGGAAATTACAACAAATGATTACTTCGGTAAAATTCGTTAATCCCGACTAGTTTGAATTGATATTCAAAAGTAGATTAAAGAATAAATTCAAGGAATTTTATCTTTGATAAAATTAATGGGAACCTTTCCCTATGAATGTGAAATTTAGAAACTAACTGTCGGTTAGCCAAGCAGAATGGTTTTCTGGATATTGATCTGATGTTGGTTTCGGCCTTCGGGGTTAATATTTGGGGAATTATTCTCTTGATTAATTTACGGTTAGTGACTGACCTGGAGTTTATTGTTTTGACCTAAACTCTGGGTGCCCCTATTTTGACACGGGCAGCTAGTAGTTTTGGTTTTGCAGATTTATATTCACAGGATCTTGGTTTACAGCTGGAACGATATCCGGAAAGCTTTGTATCTGTATATCTCCTTTTAGTTGTGTATTGTATTATTTTCCGCTGCTATGTATTTAAATGTAATTTAAATCTCTGATATTTCTGTGTAATATTCATTTATACTCTGTATATTCTTGTATTCTGATGGAATTGTTGTAATATACAATGAAATGTTCTTCCGTCTGCGTTATTCTGTGGCTTGTTCTCAAACTATCCGCGCTTTCCTTTTCGGGGAAGTTACGGGTCTTCACAGGGGTATAAGCTATCTCGAAGTCATATGATGCCAAGAATTCCATCCACCTTTGCTGCCTTAGATTCAAATCTTTCTGCGAGAAGAGGTACTTGAGTGACTTGTGATCAGTATACAACTCAAACCTTTCGCCTAGAAGATAGTGGCGCCAGGATTTGAGTGCAAAGACGATCGCCGCCAACTCCAAATCATGAGTGGGATAGTTCTTCTCATGAACTTTTAGTTGCCTATCCCCAAAGCATATCACTCTCCCTTCTTGCATCAGGACAGCACCTAATCCCGTGGCACATGCATCGGTGTACACGGTAAACAACTTCCCTCCATCGGGTAATGCTAGAACTGGAGCTGAGGTGAGGGCTTTCTTGAGCCTTTGAAAAGCAAGCTCACACTCTAGGTCCCATGCAAAGACTAAGTTCTTCTTCGTTAACTTAGTAAGAGGGGCTGAAATCCTAGCGAAGTCCTTAATGAACTTCCTATAATATCCTGCCAGATCGAGAAAGCTTCTCACTTCAGTTGCATTCTTTGGAACTTTCCAGTCTTGTACCGCCACCACTTTAGCGGGATCCACAGCTATGCCTTGCTTAGAAACTATATGCCCAAGGAACCGAACTTCCTTTCTCCAGAAATGGCATTTGGAGAACTTGGCTTTCAACTGATGAGCTCTAAGCGTATCCATAACCTCCTTGAGGTGTGTAGCATGCTCTTCCTCGTCCTTAGAGAAGACCAGAATATCATCCACGAAGACAACCACAAACTTGTTAAGGAACTCCCTGAACACCCTACTCATCAAATCAACAAAGTATGCGGGTGCATTAGTCAAACCGAACGGCATGACTAGCCATTCGAAGAATCCATCTAGAGTCCTAAACGCAGTCTTATCAATACTATCCTCAGCCACTCTAAGCTGATGGAATCCGGTGGCTAGATCGAGCTGAGAGAAAACAGAAGCACCAACAAGCTGGTCAAAGAGATCGTCAATCGTCGGTAACGGGTGTCTATTCTTCTTTGTCAGCTTGTTCAACTCACGATAATCAACACATAGACGAAGCGAACCATCCGCCTTAGTAGCGAATACCACCGGAGCACCCCATTCTGAAATGCTTCGCCTAATGAAATTTTTCTCAAGCAACTCCTTGATTTTCTTGCTAAGCTCTCTTCTTTCTCGCGGGGCCATGTGCCTAACGGGCAATGAAACTGGCTTGGCATTATCAACAAGAAAAATGCGGAAATTTGTCTCTCGCTTAGGGGGTAACCCCTTAACCTCATCAAAGACATCGGGATATTCTCGGACCACCCTTACAGATCGTAGATCATCGATGGACGAGTCAAGAGATTCAAGATAACATAACATGACGGGATCCATAAGGTTACAAGAAATTTCTAGGGTATTACCGAGGCGAGTCATAAGCCTCACCACCCTATGCTCACAATCAAGAATGGCTCCATAACTGGACAACCAATCCATGCCCAAAATCAAACCGTATCCCAAAAACCCGAGAACATAAGCATTACATGTGAATTCTACGGTCAAGATAGAAATCCTCAAATCCATACAAATCATAGATAGATGGGCGGAACCCCCCATTGGATTTGAAACACCAATGGGATCCTCAACTAGACTAGTACTTAGGTGCAAACTTTCAACAATGTCAGAAGAGATAAAGGTATGCGATGCGCCAGAATCAAATAAAGTTCGAACAGGAAAACCAAAAATATAAACAAGGCTTTCTACAGAAATACTACCTCGGTCTGGAGCTAGAGTAGTGTTGAGAGCATGCATCTGCCCTCCAGAAGGTCCTGCTTGCTGAGTTTGTCCTTGCCCATGCCCTGGCTTCTTTGGGCAATCCTTACTGAAGTGTCCAGTCTCTCCGCAATGAAAGCATTCCCCCAATTTCCTCTTCTTCTTCTTACAATCTTTGGCTATGTGTCCAACAATCCCACAGAAGTTGAACTTTCTTGGGTCCTTTGCCTTGTTGTTGTTGGCCTTGTTACCCTTGTTGTTCTTGTTGCTTTTGTTGTTCTGGTTGCTCTGATTTCCTCCCCAGTTGGAGTCCGTCTTCTTGGTTTGAGTCTCATTAGGCTTGACTTCTTTCTTGCCATTCTTATCATCTCCCTGAAGCAATGCCATATCTACTAGGCTTTCAAAAGTGGCCCCATGGGTATATGAGACATGGCCAGACCTTGTAATGGCTCATTCAATCCTCGCGCAAAGCGTAGAGCCTTTTTCTGGGGTTTGTTAACCATGTCCAAACCGAATCGAGCAAGCTGGTTGAACTTATTCACATACTCCCTCACTGTCATGTCCCCTTGCTTCAAAGATATAAACTTCTCCATTTGCAGATTCTCCTCAGCAGATGATAGAAACTTAAGCCCAAACCTCATCCTAAAGTCGGCCCAAGTCTCTATAGGCCTAGTAGCATTGGTGACCTCCCACCAATAAGAAGCTTCCTCTTTCAATAGCCATACTGCCAACAGAACTTTCCTACGATCATCCACATCAAAGATAGCAAAAAGGTCTTCAGTTTCCTTTAACTAGTTCTTGCCTCCACATAGGTCTCTGTCCCAACAAAATTCTTGCCACCCATCGCCTTAAAGTCTTTGCAAATCTTTGCGAAATCCGCTTGTGGACGCTGAGGAGGAGGAGGAGGAACCTCAGGTACGGTGGGAGTGGTTGCTGGGCCCGCGTCGTTGGCCCTAGCTTCCAGGTACCTCCGGAACCATCCAGGTATGGGTACTCCCTCGGGAAGGTTAAGATCGGCCATGCTGAAAAAGGAAAAGATAGATTTAGAACGAGGAAACAAAGGATAGTGCTAATGGCTTTTGGGGAATAGCCTTTTAAAATAAACTAGACTTTTCATAGAAAATACTTAATTGGTTTTGAAAATAGTTTTTTTCTTCAAAAGGGATTTTAAAACTTTTGTCCGGTCTAGTAAAACCTTATGCTCTGATACCAAATGTAACACCCCACCTCCGCCAGGGTCACTCTAAGCAAGTACACTGGCCTTGGAGAGGTGTTGGTCAAGGTAAACATGCATAAAGATATCACAAGATAGAACATATAAGTAAAACAGAGTAAGTAAAGCAGCGGATAAAACTACTATTTCAAAACCATAGTCAAGTTACATCAAAGTACTTAGCCATTATTTTCCAACTACTACAAGTCTAGAAACATAAACTGAAAACTGGAAATAACATAAAGTAAACTATCCCCAAAGTAGAAGTGGTAAAGCCATAGCGAGCTCAAGTCCAAACCGTATATGAGCTATCCAGAAAGCAAGCTAAAGATCCAAGCTAGGTGCTAGTGTTCCCACCCTGAGAACCTGGGGGGGGGGGGGGGACGGAAGAAAAGAGGCGAAAGAAAATGGGTCAATCAAAAAGACTGGTAAGTCCTACCTACTATTAGTATAAAAACTAATAAAGTTAACTGGACATGTAAAACAAAGACGTAACATAGGATGACGACTGGCATGGTGAAAAATTAACAAGCTAGATCAAGTGTGGCATCGCATATACAAGGTTAAGTTGCACCAAAAGTACTAGTAATCCAACCCATGTCAAGTATAAACAAGAAATGATCCCTCGGCCCAATATCATGAGATGACCCAAGTCGGGGTCCAACTACACGGTCTAGTCGATCGGCCCCCTATAAGCCTAACTCGTTAAGTGTCGGTGTCATACGGCCCAATCAAGGAATGTAGTCAAACTGTGCTAGGTCCACCCTAGGGTGTATCAAGTCCTAGGGTGCCAACCACTGACACGAATCAAGCACGCACAGTCTAAACCTACTGGTGCCCGTGCCTGCTTTTTCAACTCCGGACTATGTGCACGACCATAGTCCGCCTGAACCTACACCGGCGCACCAACTCAGCCGTCGTTCTGGTCGCTTACAATCAGCCCAGTAATCGTGCCCCACCCTAGCCTAGTCCCTAGGGTATCACAGATACATCCAAGAGGGTTACTGCTGAAAAGGACCGGTAACTAGGGTTTCTAATGGATCAAGTGTGGTTAACCCTATCCCATCATGTATCAAGTTGGTTAAGTGTACCCATGTGGTTCATGACTTAACCCCATCAAACCCATCGTGTTCAATTGGTTAAGTATTCAAGTGGTCCATGACTTAACCCTACCATGTGGCATTAATTAACTTAATGCACCCCAACCTCTCACATTAGACTTTGTTGTGGTTACTAGTTAAGCCGGGCGGGTCCGGGTAGCTTTACACCACAACCTAGTCTAACCTCGGGTTTTAAGTGCGATATGACCAACTACTCACAATGGGTCCTATTGTTTATAGCCACTAGTTAAGACGGTCGGTTCCGGGTAGATTTATGCTACAAACTCAACCCAACCTCGAGTTGGCCACTTTCATGTTTTCTACATGTCATATCCACATTCATGTTTTCAAGCATAATCACATGTCATATTTTCAAGTCATGTTTCATGTCATTTAAGTTTACCCATAACGTAACCCCATCGCACGTAAGTTCGCATCAACACAAATAGATCAAAAGGGGGAACATAATGATATGATAAGTTGGGCATAAAGTGGCAAAGTCTATCACAAGTTTAACATGGTGATGTATGAGGCAAAGGTGTTCATCACAACTAGCATATGACATCAACTTAGCAAATAGGTGATAACATGGTCATAGTTAACATAGGGTGATAACTTGTGATTAGCATATAGTTCATAACATCATAGGCAAGTTAACATAAAGATCATGAGAGGATTTATGTTGCATTATGCATAACTACCAAGTTCTATGTTGCATTATGCATAACCACCAAATAAAGCTCATAGCTTTCTACCCAAAAATCAAGGTAAGTGATACTAGGTTCATGATAGTGCCACAATCATAGATCAAAAGAGTCATACATGGATCTATGCATACAAATATAGCCCAAAGACAAGCATTATACTCAAAAGTCTCATTTCAACTTGCTACATGATCATATTAACTTCATAGTTTAAATCTAAGAGTAGAATAGGGCTTAAAGGGTTGGCTATGAAGACTAGAACAAAATAAAACAAGATTGAGACGAAGCCACACTAGAAATCCCCAAATGAATATAAGCTCCAAGTTGTCTTTGAGAAATAAGAAGAAAGATCCTCGTTTTGATGAAGAAAGATGGCTCTTTTACTAGCTTAGAACACTCAAGCCTTCATGAAGAAGATGGAGGCCATGATTAGGAAGCTTTTTGGCATAATTTAGTTGTAGGATTGATTTGTGTGGGTTTAGGCTAGGTCTTAGGGTCTTTTTATAGAAGTTTAGGTTAGTTTAGGCCATAAGATTAACCCTAATTCACATCAAATCACGTCACTAGCCAACAAAACAAGACCTAGGAGCGAAAATAGGTGCACCAGGCCAAACTGGCCGACCACCCAAGTCAACAGGGGTGTCGACTGGGCAGTCGACACCACCTGGGGTGTGTCGACTCCCAAGTCGACTCCCCAGTCGACTTGGGGCTGGCGGGAATTTTCCCGCCTGTCCTGCTAGGGCTGAATTTGAATTCTGAATTCAAATTTGAACTGTTTTTGAACTTAAAACTTTCTGAAAACTTTGACGGGCCATAACTTGGTCATACAGACTCCGATTTTCGAAAACTCGGCCTCTATTTCGCGTATTTTTTCGAGACGAACGCAATGGTATAGCCCGTTTCCCTTGATTCATATTTTATCGTTTAATTCTGCTTGTATTTATGTTATAACTTGTTATTCAAAATACGGGTTGTTACAATAATCCCTACGGAAATAGAATATTATAATTAGGTGTACACTAGTAATGGGCCTTTACCACCCCAATAGACGGTACCACACAGAAACAGACAGGTGTTGCCACCCCAACAGAAATAAACAGTACCCCAACAGAAACAGACAGAACTAAGTGTACCCTAAATTCTACCCCAAGCAATAGGCTCCCTAATACATAAATACCCTATGTTGGCCCCATAAAAGGGTGTATCACTCCCTAAAGTGGAAACCTACAGAAATACACAGACCTATTTACAAATGTCACGGCGTCTTACATCCTCAGAGAAGACATGATCCATGCACGCACATGACCCGGTTGGAATGCACCATCAACACCCCTCACCATTATCAGAATGAACCTCTTATAATTAGTTCAGTAAGCGTGCCCTGGACCCGTACCTAGTGTTGGGTCATAGTTTTGATACCAGAAAGGGTTACTGACTAATATGGGTCCCACACAACAGATGAACAAGTAATTACCCCTCCTAACCTTGTGTCCCTAGACTAACAGATTTCAGATTAACTTGCTTACAGATTTTAGATGTACAAAGTTCAGATTAACTAGTTCTTAGATCAAACATACAGGTTAACAAGTTTTCAGGCTAACGGATCAGATGTATGAATTAACAGACTTACAGATTGTTTCACCTAACCTTGTATTGGGTCTACAGATTCATGAAACGGGTTTATTAGATTCACCAGTCCAGTTGATTTAACCTTATCCACCTACATGTTTTAGGCATCACATTTATCTTAGATTTGCATTAATTAAATATTAATGCACAGACCTCTCACATTAGGTCAATAGCTTGTGGCTGCTGGATGTGCCGGGCAGTTCCGGGCAGACTTCTGCCACAAGCCAGACCTAACCTCGTGTCTAAGCATCTTTTAGTTATGCCTACGACCTCTCACATTAAACTGACAGTTTGCGGTTGTCGGTTAAGCCGGTTGGGTCCGGGCAGGCTTCTACCTCAAACAGAGTCTAACCTCGTGTCTCAGCATTCTTATTTTTAGCTAAAGTATTCATTTACAGATTATGCCAATATCAGACTAATTATGCCAATTCAACAAATTAACTTCTTTACAAGTTACAGCAGATTATTCAAAGTTCTATTAACATGTTTTGCTCAATTTTAGATCGAGCCTACAGATTTTCATACCCCGTATGACCGTATTTAGTTTCAGCAGATTTAGTAGATTAGGCAAATTAATAGATTTAATCATCCCTTAAAGTTCCATTGACATATCTCGTCTAATCATAAAATTAAGCCTAATTTTATATGCCCAAATTATGGTCATAGTTCACAATATAACATATGCCCCAAAATTTTAGTTAAATTTACACGGTACAGAATATTCTCCAAAAGCCCCAAATCATGATATACAATACGAATTATGCAAAATTATAGCCTTTTATTTCAGCATATGTCAAATATCCAAAAATCCCCATTTAGACATGTCCACGTTTAATAGTTATCCTATTTTAATATAGATCTTTATGCCTAAGTCATATACAAAATAATTCTCCTTCTTCCAAATCGCAGACTATCATATATAGTATGCCCAGATCTAAATCTTAAATTTCAACATATGTTCTTTTCTCAAATCAGTCATGTCTAATTATGCATCATTCACTATTTTTCCAAAATTCAGTGTTCATGCGTCAATCTCTTATGAGATTTGGCTCAGGCTCGTGGTAGCCTGGCTATAAAACAGAAGGAAGGAAGAGATACAGAATAGTTACAATAATATTAATAAGAGAGATCTACACAGAAAAACAGATCTGATAAACAGGAACAAGATAGATCTACATAGAAAAAAGATCTGATAAACAAAAATAAGATAGATATACACAGAAAAACAGATCTAATAAACAAGAACATGCATAATCTCCAATTTAGATTTATAACCATGTCAAGATCATAATTAAATTTCATATATGAAAATAATTGTACTCACCTTGGTTGGATTCTAAAAGAAAAAGGGGTTGTAGTTGTTCTCTTTTAATCCTATTCAGATTAGTAGAAGAAGAAGCATTAGTTCTAGCTTAGGTTCCAGCAAAGTAGCGACGCCATTGATTTATTTTAATATGAATCAGGGCAGAGTATAGGCGTAATGAAGTTGTGTAGAGAAAACAGTAGCCTTAGGGGTGTTTATATAGCATAGGGATCAACGAATCTGGTCAGAAAGGGCGTCCAAATGTAGAAAAATGAATCTGCCCTCGGATCTGGAAATAGGAGGAGTTCAACCCCCTGGTCGACCTGTATGACCCAGGTCGACCTCCTGGTCAACCTGGGTCCTGGCGGGAAATTTCCCGCCCAGCCCGGGTAGGTGTTTTGAATTTCGAACTTTTAAATTTTGAATTCGGGCTGGTTTTTATTTTAAATTTCTGAAACTTCTAAGTGCCATAACTTCTTCATACGGAGTCCGATTTACGTAAACTCGGACTCTATCTTAAGCAGAATTCCGAGGCGAACGTAATACCGCAACCCGTTTCCTTAATTCTTCTTTTAAAAATTAAGTATACAATGTTTTTTTTACTTTTGTGTTCACAGAAAATTCGGGGTGTTACAATCAGCCTATTTCAGGTACAGGGTATAAAATAAGGTGACAGTGCTAAATCATTCTAGCATACTAGTTCTTATACACAAGTATCAACACCTGGGAACATACACACTGGCATAACAATAGGGGACTTAACTATATATACAACAACATATACTGCTCTATTTTCCCTCTGTTGTTACTAATCATACAAGTATTATCATCCTTTAGGTGGCCAATCTGCTACACCATTTCGTGGCATTACTATATATATCATCCAAAAAAAATTTGTTTCTGTGTATATCATTCACAAAGCTAATTGAATGGGAGCAATCAGAAGCTAAAAACTTGAATTATCTAGGTGTCCATTGATTTCATGTTTTTTTATCTATTGAAACAGTAGTAATTTCTTCATGTTTTATGTAGTCACAGACAAAGTTATTGCTGCCATATAGGTGAAATCAAACATTCTCAGTCTTTGGTTCTTTAAAAGCTAATTGCTATGAATTTTCAAGTGACATGTTTGAAGGTAGAAAATATTTTTGATTGCCTACGTTAGCTACCAAAATAGGGGATCCATTTAGGTTCAAAAATGTATACACATTACACACAGACAAAGATAAGACCATATCATACACTAAGACTATGCATGGAGATTGGTAATGAATGATGTTTTTAGAGATAAATTGAAAAGGAAAATTTTTGTCCAGCATTTGAATCAGGTGACTTCTTGATAAATCTTAATTCGAACTTCAGGATGAGAAAGGAATGCATAAGATGCCCAAAAAATGGCATAACAATATGATTTAAGCCACATATACATAACCAATATTGAAGGTACAGTAAAAGGCAGGACGGTACCAATTTGAATGTAGACATAAATATATAAAACATATTAGCAACAAGCCAGGGTGTAGTAAGGAGGCGTGTAAAGCAGCAGGCTGCTTCTACAAGTGAGTTTCAGTATGTCATGTAACTTAAACATAAACCATATATGTATATTCACTACCAAACTACAAATATCCAGGCTTCAAGATTTTTCGAATAAGCAACCCACTTGAGCTTGACTTAGAGAAAATTAGTAGTGCATTCTCACCTTTATTTACATACTTAGTTTTAATTACATTACATGTTAAAAGAATCAGAACTACCTAGACTGCACAACAACCAGTAAATAAATATTGCTCCAATATAAACATTCTAATTATCCAACTTTAATGATATTCATTTTCTTTCAAAGACAGTCTTTAAGCGTTATTAATTTTATTTTTGAAATAACATAGATTTTATAATGCCTAAGTGGTTTAAATAAGCTTTATAAAGCTATTTTCAATTTCTTGCTGATTGTTTAGAGTGGGTCTAATTTCCTATACATAGCAATTTAAGTTTCCAAAACTCATATACTTTTAATTCCTTAAGGTTAAAGTTTGGTTGTCTCACAATTATACAGTCCACTTGGTTTCATATATATATATATATATTTTGCACACAAACCATTATTTTAATTCCATAATCAAAAAATGCAGATTATCGTTATTCCATAAACACTCTTACAAGTATCAGACTAGTATTTAAATACATTACTTGAAATCAGATTTAGTTTTTATACACTTTCAACTTAAAACTGGTTTCTAGAATTCCAACTATATTTCTGTTATAGCTTATGTTACGTTTGTCTAGAGAGCAATTTATTTTTCTTTTTCTCTTTTTATACGAGACAACATGAAATTTTGGGGCATATATGATTCATTTTCCAATAATATATGGCCGACTGGCAACAATAAATATAAGAGGACACTAACAGCTAATCATTCACAAATGCAAACTACAACCGGACTTCTACTATCATAATTCAATCCCTATGAAGTTAAATGCTTGTACTAAAATAATCGTGAGCATAAACTCACCTTATGGACATGATTTCCTAAAGTTAAGCGCTGACGTTGCTAGCCTACCATTTCGAATAACGGCTTCACCAAAACAATCGGAGAACGGTGGCGACAAAACAAAATTGGTGACTTCAACTTGTTGGTGTCACAATGGCTATGCGCACTAATGTGCTGAGAAGGCTTCAATGCGCCTTTGGTAGTTCGAATCGATGGAGGAGGCGATAGAGTCTTAGATAGAGGCAGTTCCGATTTTGAGATACAGCAGGAAGGTGGCTCAGATAAGGCTGCGGTCAGTGGCTTGCGGCGAAGCCGATTGGGTGGCGGAGAAACTGATTAGAGGAGGAATTGAACTTTACAGGTGGCCACGCGACTTCAGCGGCGAGTGGCACAGTGGTTGTCGTGAACTAAGGAGGTGGCCATTTATTCATTGATTTGGGGAAAACAAAAGAACTGATTTTGAATTTTAGGGTTGAGGCTATGGCGATTTGAGGGAAAGGAACTATTTTGGCTTTGGCCATTAAAGTTTAGAAAAGGGAAAACATTTCTGATTGAAGAAAAATGGAGACAGAAGGCATGATTTTTATACAAGTGAATTTAGGGATAAAAACGATGTTAAGTCATAGATGTTTAGGGTATCTGCACGTATCAGAAATAGGCCTATGCGAAATTAATTGGAGAAGGTTATATTTGCATTAAATTAAATAATGATTCTACCGCGAATTACCATGGAACGCTCAATATTCGTACCGCCAATTCAACTTCTAAACGCAACGAAATTTGACGTGCCACTACATTCCAACATTCTGAATCCAATAAAATTATTCTAGTTTTAATCCGACTCTGTAGTATACGATGATATCTTATTTTTAAATTATTTATCTGTTTCATTTGTTCACAACCAACTCCGTTCAATTTCAATTTGCTTATATATATGAATATACCATATTGAAGCCAATTTCCGATATGTTTCAACAAATAAAATTTCTAATTTACTTATTGTTTATATTTTTATATTAGACCATTTATATTTTCAATCGGTTTACAGTTCAAATTCAAATATCTAACTCAATTCAATTCAAATATTCAACCAATAGATATTTGATTTCAATCGACTGTTTCGAATTAAATATTTGGTGCAAGTCATACACCAAATCATATATTCAATTAACCCAAGTATCAACATAAAATTGATTATTAATCGTTAAACTTTAATTAATTCCATATTTCAGTCGTCGAAATTTCTGTGACGTTACAAAGTTACCATTCATTCACCTTGATTATATATAACCGTTGTTTGTATTGATTAATCCCAAACATTTACCCTAGATGTTACGGGAATCGAATAAACCCAGAATTAATCATTAAAATGAATTAAGAACGTAGGTTGAAATGATAAATACCTTTGACCCTGATTTGGATTGAAATGATATATATCCTTTCCCAAAATACTAAAATTAAATTTTAAGTATTACTTGTCCATATGATAGAAAATTATATACGGACACCGGTTTGTTAAATAAAAATTGTTTTAACCTTGAATTTTGGAATATTGTTTTAAAGACAAAATAAATGATATTATTAAATGAGTTTCTTTAAATTTGAACTTTGAGCTTTGAAATTTAAAATTTCAAAGAATTCGTAAATGTAGATAATTGAAGTTAAAATCTGAATTGAATATGAACTAAATTTATCGAAATTGAATTGTTTACCCATCTTTGATAATTACTTTAAATTAACTTGATTTAGGTAACTGAAGCTAAAATCTGAATTGAATATGAACTAAATTTATTGAAATTGAATTGTTTACCCATCTTTGATATTTACTTTAAATTAACTTGATTTATAGTAATAATTGAATTGTGAACTAGAAATTTTTATAAATGAATAATTCAAAGTGAGAATTATAATTGAAATTCGATTATTTGAATCGAATTATTAAATCGAATTGTTTAAAATTGAACTGTTGAATCGAATTGAAATATAAATGGGAAGTCAAATCCTTTTGAATTAAGATATCGAAAATTAGTCGAATTAATTTGAAATTGGAATATGATTTCCAGTTTGGTTAAATTTTGAAGAAACGATTCTAATTCCAACTATAGTATTTTAAACCATTTTATAAACTATTTTTATAATAATTACTTTTCTTTATAAACTATTTACCTTATAACTATTTTATTTTTATTAATTAATTTAATTAAACCATTTTAATAATTTAATTTAATTTTATAAACTATTTTATTTTTAACTATAGATTTTTCTAAATATGAAAATTCTATTTTTAATACAAATTATTTTTTCCAAACTATTTCAATTATATATCTAAACTATTTTAAATACATTTTTAACTATTTTAATATTCAAATTATTTTAAACTTGGAATTATTCAAAGATTTTAAGTTTGGTTTTAAATGGAAATTATATTATGAATATTCTATCTCGACTATTGAAACGAGTTTTAAAGAAAAATATGATATATTGATATGAAGTATGAACATCTTTGAAATGTAAAAGAACTGACTGGTGTGAAAAATGTAAACGTTTGGTTGTTAAAGAGACCGGGATCGGATATTGTCATACTCTCTGCCATTACCGAAAACCACTTTAACAACTGTGTACGCGGTGGAGTTCAAGAATGAAGTAGGTTGATTTGGAGGTGATTACTGGATTTGAAGAAAGAGAACGATGATGGATGTCCTTGACCATCGGGTCATAATTAAAATGACTAAAACAGGGCTATACCGAACCAAATGGGTTAACTACCTCCACCGGCAACACTTCTTCCTTTATTATTATTGTCCCTCGGTTTGATTGATTTGATGCGCATCCGTGATTTGGGAGTGTTGTTCATGGTGGGCGGTAGTCACGGCTACGCGTTACCACCAGTCCGGGCGTGCAACTAATATATTCCTACTCTGGGCATTCCTCGTGTGCCTTGTCATATTATCCTGATCGAGCGCTCTACGATTTTTATTTAACGTTGTCGTATAGCGGCGCATCCCTATCCATCGACCGTTACTGGTGTTTTATATGCTGTGTTTACGACAACGTTTAAACAGTGTAAGGGTAAAAATGTATTCCCGCTTACGCTATTTTAATATGTTATATTTAACCATAGACACTATTATAATAGCGTATTGTAGAGTATCTAGTTTAACGGATCCCTAAGAGTTGGAAATTCCCGTAACATCTCTTAAGTTATTGCACTCATATTATCACATGAATTTGATTTAACTGATATGAGAATATTTTAGTTCTGATCTGAGTGTTTTTGTCTTTTCATTTGTGCTCGGGTCAGCCTGAGTTTTCAGTTAATGAAGACACAGTTATGAAGATGAAGATGGATCCTAACTGACGTATTCATTTATATTATTCCACTGCATATATGGGTATGTTGTATGTTAATTAACTCTGGTAATCGTTGTAAATGTAAAATCAAATATATGTTTTAACAGCTTCATGAACTGTTATTTAATTATTATATTTTGTCCTTCCACTGTGAGATTCTATGTTTTTTCTTCCCTTCTTTTTCTTACATAAATCCCAATAACTATCCGTATTTTTGATTTGTTTAATTCGACATTTAGGATCACTGTCGATTTGAAAGGTCAAAAATCTCGGATGTTACATCATTAGTCACAGTTGGTTTTGGACTAGATGATCTCAATGGATTCTCAATAGTTTGATTTTCAAAGAATTCTACATCTAAGGATTCTATAACTTCTAAGGTCTCAAGAATAAGGAACCTACAAGTTATACTATTAAGAGAATATCATATGAGAACACACTTAAATGCACCATTACCTAACTTTGGTCGTTCAGGGTCTGGTTTTCTAAAATATGCTAAGCAACCACAAACTTTAAGTCTAATAGGGTTAGGTTTTCTATTAAACCATAAATCATAAGGGATTTTTTTAAGTGGTACTCTATTTAAAATGTAACACGTAGATAACATAACATCACCTCATAGGATATAAGGTAAATTAGAACTTATAAGGATGACATTAACCATTTCTACTAAAGTTCTATTTTTCCTTTCAGCAACACCATTTTGTTGTGGTGTATATGGGGTAGTACATTAGTGAACTATACCATGTTTTTTGCAAAACAAAGTAAATTCATTTGAAAAATATTCACCACCACGATCTGAATGTAATAATTTAATTTTAACTCCTAATTGTGTTTCGACTTCTGCTTTGTAAAATTTTAATTTATCAAAGGCCTTATCTTTATATTTCAATAGATATACATATGCATATCTAGTATAATCATTAATAAATGTTATATAGTATTGGTTAACACCATAGGTGATATGACTTTTTAAGTCACCCACATCAATATATACCAAATCAAGCAAACCAGTTTTCCTTTCAACAAATTTAAAGGATTTCTGGTGTATTTTTGCTTGAACACATATTTCACATTTAGAGATAGAATCGAAATCATAATCAAAAATTAATTGTACCACCCCACGTCGAGACCCACCATAATAAATTGTATTACAAAGTATTACTGTCTATTAAGGAGGAGAATAGGGTTGGATATGGGCGACCACTTGTAATCCTGTATTAAACAAGTCTTAAGTACGTCGATGAAGTCTCTAGTTTTTTTTTCATTTGTGGTTCGACATACTTATTACTCACTTAATACAATATCACTAGGGTTTCTGGATTGATTCAGAACAAGACAGATATAATATATTGAATCACAAATCACAGAACAAAACAAAACACAGTCACATATATATAATTTTTACAAAAATCAGGTACAATACAAATACATATACACGCTTACATTCCCACAAAAGGCTATATATGTATACATCAAAAGGTGTCAAGCATGAATATGAGTATAACAACTTGACCAAGAAATATATAAAGCGTAGAAGTCCATCACAAAAGGGCAAGCTACGAAGTAAAGAGCAACTTCTGTAATTACCTGCAAATACTTGGTCTACCCGATCATTAACACACACGGATCAATCTAGTTGAAATATTAAAACATCATATAATAAATAATAAGCACATGTAAGTGATATTCTCTAGAGAGTAAAATGATGTGAAAAATCCTCGTCGTGACGAATAGAGATTCACACAAGTTGATCACCATAAGAAATTCCAAGAGTTATAATCTCTGGAGTATATCAAAAGCAAGGAAATAACACAATCGTCATCGTCAAGTATGCGACTTATACTTGCATATGATTTATCCACCAGTAGTGAACACTCCACTAAACATCAACGACCAACCAAGAAAGATAAGGATCAATAAGACAACAAAAACGGATTTAAAGCATCAATAACATTCCTTAATAAAAACCAACCACTGGTCCTAAAGCAACAAGGTTGCTTTATATAAAATTGCACCGAATCCCAATAGCCTAAAGGCTAAGAATCAACAAGACACAGATATGGATCCAAAACAATAGTTTACCCTACATTAAAACAATTATAAGGATGGATCCTATGGCAACCCTGTTGCACCATCATCAACAAAAAGAATTACTAGCCTAGTACTTTATATACGTAATTCACCACGTTCTGCTTCGATCGAGTAAGATGACCCATCCTGGTCCAACTAATTTCTACTGTGACCCATCACAATCAAGTAGGCTCAACCTGTCATGGTCGAGTATAATTAATACAATGACCCGTCTCGGTCTAGTGCGCACCCATACTACAACCTGTCACGATCGAGTACATGACTCGCCTCAGTCCTACATAATTTTACTGCAATCCGCCTCGGTTGGGTATATTTGACCACTTTGATCAAGTAAATGTGTATATATATGGCTCCTCTCGAGTCTAGTAAATGCACAAAAACAAGATGTGTCACAGGCTTACGAATAATAACTCGAAAAGTGAAATCAATACGTCTCATATTGCACGTTTCACTAATTGATTTACCACAAGTTAGTCTACTTCACACTAGGAATCTCACAGAAACAAAGAAAACCCATAAGATCACAGGAATACCCCACTTCAATGGAAACACCCAACATGGGGAAACATCAATTTGGTTTCGATTGACGAGTATGAAATTAACCGATATTATATACCTATGTGTCCCGTACCACAAGGTTTATAATATCGTTTAATTGCAAATGCGTCTTCTCAAAAGGTGCAATAGTGCGTGTATACTTCTACAAATTTAGAAAATAACATTTTATGAAAGCGAGTTATAAAACAGTTTTCCAAATAGTATACGTAATTATTAACTTAGAAATCTTTCCCTCTATAGCGGGAATAAAATAGATTTTATATTAATAAAATACACGAATATATATATAATAATTAGTTGTTAATTTCATAAATCATTTGGAAATATTTTATTAAAACTAGTTTTGAAAACATGTACAGAGATGAAAAGATTCAACGAGATTACACCGTCGATTTTCACCCAAAACGGCATCGATTCAATAATATGAATCGTAGTTAAATGTGGCTTTCCTTGCTATAAATGCCATTCACCTGAAAATCATCGACACCAAAAAGATGCACAACAATTGTAAGCGGTTTGGGAATAACTAATGCAACAACAACATGAAGCAAAATACAAGACAATGGACATCCGCTGTTTCGAGCTACTAACCATCAAGATATTTAAAAATGTTAATGAACAAATTTATTACATATGATTCAAGCTGTAACAACCCGAATTACGACAAGCTGATTTTTTCTTCAAAATTCTAATCTATCGAAACTCGTGTTGGTTTGCTCTGGTATCGCGCATTACGTAACGAGCTGACTGTCGATGGTAGGTACCCGACGAATTAATATCTCCTAGGTTAGACCTATTGGGTATACAAGGTTGGTCGTAACCTAGCCTAGTCACAAGGCTCCTCGGATTGTCGAATCACCTATGCTACCCTACAGTCTTTTGATTGCCCACTATCATGGCAATCAAGGCACACTCACTGGTACAACGCGCAGACCTACCCTCTGTGAGCACAGGAGGACCCTTGTCACCGTACAGAGGGCTACCAGGAGTACCCTCCATGTCTCAGGAAGCTGCGTGCTTCCCCTTCCAGTCCTTCGGAGCAAGTAGAATATTGAGCAGAATAATCAGATGGATGTGCGCTCCCCTCGTGCCTCATGGCACCACGATGATCTAACACGTTGGGTTATTCACCCTCAAATGTATGGACTGGTCCAAGCGCTTCATTTTAATGTGTTATTAGATCCTATGTCTAAATATCCAATAATGCGCTTGCCCTACCTCATCAGGTTTCCATTTAACTTAGTTATTCCCATTCGCATTGACTTCTTATTCAAGTTACCAAGTTCCTCTTGCTTATTAATTTTAGTCATATAACTTAACCTATTTAAGTTTATTAATAAGTCCATAACATGTTATTCTCTAGATTGTGATCTAAGGTCTGTAATCCACAATCCATTTATATTCTTATTTGATTTCATAACATGTTCTACTTAATATGTAATTAAGTGTCACATGTTTTCTGTTTAACATGTCACTTATTATTTATGATTAAATATAACTTATTTCATTTCATAAGTTTGCCTCATTCTTTCTTATTTAATCATAATTCCATCTTATATTGTTACTACAACTTATCTTTGTTTACTTATTAACTTAGTTCTCTTAACTAAGGCTTACTAATAAGTTTCCTTTACATAATTATAACTTATGTTGTCCTCATCCGTAGATTTCAAATTCTCGTTCTTACAAATAACTTAATTTACAACTAAGTACAACTTATCTCCTTACATAAGTTATTCCTTTTCCTTTATCATTTATTATAACCTAAGTTATAATTTCCACTTGTCCCTAGGACAAGCCTACCTATTATATAACATTCTCATTAATGTAATTTATATATAATAGGTTATTATCATTCCCCGTTCATTCCACTTCTTTTACTGCTGTAACTTTCATTCTATTCCATTCATTTCCATTAATTACAGTTAATGCCATTTATTTCTATCCTTTTATATACATATATTTATATATATGTTTACGTACTAGACCTCTCACATTAAGCCTACCACTTGTGGATGCTGGATTTGTCGGGCGGTTCCGGGCAGACTTCTTCCACAAGTTGACTTAGTCTCCTGTCTTAGCACCGTTACATGTTTATTTACACACTAGACATCTCACATTAAATTAATAGCCTGCTGACGCTGGATTTGCCGGGCGGTTCCGGGCAGACTTCTACCACAAGTTAAATTAACCTCGTGTCTAAGTGTAATTAGAGTTTTCTTTCTACTCTAAATTTTCTATATAATCTAGGCATGTCCATTCTTTCAAATTTTTACTGTAATCTATATTTTACATTGTCATCATATTAAGCCCATTTTATGTCGCATGTTCTTTTTAACATGTATTTAATTCTATTCTAACATGTAATCATTTAATCATGTAATTATTCCAATTCCTACAAATAAGGGTTCAAGTATATAAATGTCACAAGTTATATGTAATTCAAACAATAGTAGTCACTACACATATTTAACAAGTTTATATTTCAACATGTGAACATTTCAACACATTAAACGTTTCAACATATGAATTTTCCAACTTATTCATATTAATATTTCAACATGTCATAATAGCATTTCAATACTTTTAATTATTCTAGCAAATTCACATTGCATAATAATGGGGAATGTTAAACAATAATATACCATTATCAAAAATGATATAACTTAAATCCACTAACCTAATTTGCTTTCCAAATCCTGAATCTGGTCCAGATCTAGCATTCCATGGTTTCCCCTAACTGGATTTAGAACCTAACAACCATGGATCCACAATTCTTACTAAAAGAAAAAGGTAAGAAAGAGGAAGAAAATTGAATAGACTAGATCTAAGAAATTACCTTACTTCGAATGTGATTCCGAACACCTTTTTATTAATATTCATTCTTTTCCTCCAGATCTTGATTCAGAATTTTCCTAAACTAATTATTTTATTTTTCAAAAGAGATTTGAGGAGGAAGAAGAATGGAAGAGTATAGACGTCGTCTCAGAAATATGAGATTTAGGCTAGGCTCTACTAGCCTATTTATAGGTGCTCAGGATCTTATCGTACACGCAGCGCTGAGTAAGCATTGAACCCAGTTAAGAAAATAGTCTAGATTCATGGATGAATCTAGCTGGATCTAGGGGGATGTTGACCCCAGTGTCGACCCATCCACAGAGATGTCGACACCTAGGTCCACCTCCTAGGGTCCCACGAGCTGTTTTGGCGCAGAAGTTTGAATTTCAAACTTTTGAATTTCTGTAATTTATTTAAGTGTTATATTCACATATAATATTCTTATATGTATACAAAACTTCTAATGACCAATTTGTGCGTACATATATACGCACAACTTTTATTTTGTTTTCAAAATTCAAACGGTGTTGTACTGTTATTTAATTCTTGCCATATTTCTTTGATTGCAGCCTTATCTTTAAGATATCTCTTGTATATATATATTTCTGCACATATATACACATATATTCTCATATACATATATATATATATTTCTATATTTCCTTATATGTACATCTTTCCTTATATGTGTGCTTATATATATATTTTATCTTATGAACATGTGCTTATTTTAGTCGTTCCCTTAAAACAAAAATATGACGGCGGCGTGGATTGAACTCTGCACCTCTTACATGAGAGTCACATGTTCTAACCAACTGGACTACTAAGGCTATTGTTAACAAGGGTTAGAACAATGTTAGTTATTGTTCTCTTCTCATTCTTCTTTTTCATATTTGTTGTAATCTTTTATTTAAACCATTGCAAGAAACTTTATTATCTTGCATGTATCTTTTTCTTTTATTTTTCTTTTTTATTAATGCATAATATTTGTAAATCAGTGCATGCAACACATTTACACTGCATGCAACTAATCCTTTCTTTTAATGCATGCATTACATTTTTATTAATCTTTTCTTCTTTTTTAGTGCATGTATTTATTACATGCAATCACATATTATCTTTATTTTATTCTTCATATATATATTTATGTCAATGCATTTATATACACATATGCATTATTTAATTGTTACAAAATGCGGGGTGTTGCACAAGCTTTTTAGAGTGTCCAAGATAATCGAATTCCGATCAGTAGTTCAAAAGTTATCGTCATTTTACTAACAATCTAAAGCTCAGACTGCTACATGTATTCGATTGGACAACGACAAACAATGATGATTTTAGCTTAGAAAGCTTCAAAATTTTGCAAAACACATTAAACGAATTAGATATTCAGCTTTCTGAAACATAAAAAATTATCAAATTCCGATCAAGGACGAAAATGTTATGGTTATTTTACTAACAATCTAAAACTTAATCTGCTGCATGTATTCAACAGGATAGCGACAAACAACGATGATTTTAGCTTAGAAACTTCAAAATTTTGCATAACTCATTAAACAAAAAGTTGTAGATTAGATTTCCAGCTTTTCGAAACATCAAGAATTACCAAGTTCCAATCAAGGGCGAAAAAGTTATGGTCATTTTACTAACAATCTAAAACTCAGTCTGCTGGATGTATTCGACCGGACAACGAAAAACGATGATAGTTTCAGCTTAGGAAACTTCAAAATTTTGTAAAACACATTAGACTAAAGTTGTAGCTTAGATTTTCTTTTCGAAACATCAAGAATTATCAAATTCTTATCAATGACGAAAAAGATATGGCTAAAACAATTTCAGGTTTCAGGCCTATCAAATGGCAAAATTTCGAAAAACAATCTGAATATAAAATGTTGCTTATTGAGTTTAGTTTCCAGAAGAAAAAAATTGAGCTAAATCGGATTAGAAACATGGAAGATATGCTTGTTTTACTACACTGCATTTTCTGGAATACGGGATGTAACTCAGAAATAATCCGCTACACCACATCGAATTAAAACATCTCAAAAACTTAATAAACTCAGAGAATATCACTTATAAATGATTTCAACTAGAAGTTGTGAGGTTTATTCAACTGAAATAAGAACCACCAGCAAAAAATTGATGCAAATTTGGTACTTGGGGGCATTAATAGACCTTCTCCAAGCCTACTGAAGCTTTTACAGTAACATGCAATGGCTATGACATCAAATACAATAAAAAGAATTACAATCAGTGATTGGAGATGAATAGTGTCTTGGTTTAGAGGGATTACCTGCTAATGATCTTCATTTCGTCTTTATTTACACTAATTTGAGAATTGAAATTTATAGCTTGGGTAGAAAATTAGGTTTTCCCTCTATTTTTCTCTTTCTATCATTTGAGAAGAAGAAGGAAGGGAGGAAGAATGCATGTTCTCCTTCCTTTTTCCAAAAACATCCCACTTTAGTTATCAAATTAAAAGCACCTTAAGTCTAATGAAGCCATTAATGGAAATTTAGGCCTTAATTAGCCAATTAACACCCCTTAAGCTGATTATGTCATGTTAAACCCCCTTTTACACACTAACAACTATTGTTTGTTGTTCATTCTATCATTTACACAAAATAAGAGTATTAAAACAAGTTCAATTACTTCTTTTAAAATTATTTCTAATTTTTAGTTTTGAAAATTTTACAAATATTAACATTTGCAAACAAATTTCAATTCTTTTGAAACGTTGACAATTTAAATGTTTTAAAGAACAAAGGCTTTATTTTGCTTATGGAAAAGTTTTAGCAACTTATAAAAATCTATTTTCAACACATCCAAATTTATTTTCGTAGCAAAAATCTACATTTTACATTTTATTCCCACAAAATACTTAAGAACCATCGTTAAACATTAAATTTACTCTTTACTCACATTTTACAATTTACCTCAACAAATTTTCCAAAAGTCTTAAATATTTATATTTTGTCTCAGAACCCATTTACAAAATATTTTTAACACTTGTTCTTCATGTAGGCCTTTAATTTTACTTATCTCAAAACCTAATATGTAATATTTTTGTGTTAATTTGCCTCTTAAATTCTCATAAATAAAAGAGAATAAAAGAGAATCGTATTTATCTTAACTTCACACTTATTTCAAGCTATACATGTATATGCATCCATGTACATATATATATGCATATTTCACTACGACCCTAACGATAACCAAATATTCTCTTCTCAAATTTTCACTTTTAAATTAATAAATCCTGATTCTCCCCAACCAAGCACCATTTTATTTTATCAAAACATTGATTTCATTATTAACCAAAAAAATCCCCATTATAATTCATTAATCCCTATAGTAGGTAATTGACTAATAACAGGGTTGTTACAGACTCATTCCCTTACAAAAATTGTGTCCTCGCAATTTCCATGGGAATAAGTCATAACAACCTAATTTATTCCATCAACACAAGAAACGCATGACAAACGAAATGAATCTAAGTTTAATTTAAAATACCCATTCTCAAGCTCAGAAAGAGACGAGTAAAGATATGCACATCAATGACTCTCAAACATTCATCTAGACACAATATTCAAGATTACTCGACTACCGAGAATTGTATAGGTGTTAATCCTTTGAAGTGAGACCACGGACGAAAAGGTACGAGAGAGATACAACGAGATGGATGTTTTATAGGATCAAAAGAGCAACCTGAACACAAATTCAACACTCATAAAACTCTCCCTTAGTAAGCAAGACAAAGGGGCTAGCTAATACAAGAGGATCAACCAGTAAGTGTTAAAAGAAATCATCACAATCGATAGGTTTGATGATGCAGAATGGCACTATACTCAAGTGTTAGATTCCTCTCATCACCCTTCCTATCACTCGAACTCAAGAAAAGCCCGAATAGCTAAAATAATCGCCAAACAAGTCAAAAGGTTTCTATTAAACAATAACACAAGAGTACTGGTGATTCAATGACTCTTCCCGTCTTAAACAAAGGCACCTTACCAAATGGCTACTTGTAACGTCCCAGATTTTTCGGCCATTTAAATTGAATTGTTTTGAATTTAATTCTAATTTATCGACCATATATTAGCCTTAGAAATAGTTTTATTTTCAAACGATGCTTGTTTCCAAAGAAACAAGTTTTATAAGAATTAATACAATTAATTATTGCTATATTTCCAATTTGGAGCCAAACGGAGATGTTTTGTCGATGCGCGCAATTAAAGGTGAACCGATAAATTAAAATATCGTCATTGTGCAAACGGAGTCCGTTTTCAACGAAATTAATATCGATGGGACCAGAACGTCGAGACGTAGCGGTGCATTTATTTTCATTAAATTTGAAGTTAATGTTTAGCATGTGTGTATTTAACGGTTACCTCTAAACAATGGTTGGCGGTAAAAATCTAATACAACATTATATTAAAATATTATGATAGTTCTGTCCTAAGCAATGAAATTAAAAGTACGTATCTATCTCTGGCTACATGCTATTAAGATTTAACCATACACGAAATGTACGTGCATACCATATCGGACCAGCGTTACATAATATGAAAACTCATTCGCACAGGACCATTCCAAGATAAACTGTACAAAAGCCTAAAAGCAATTATACAATGCAAACCATTACCTACCCTATGCTACGTGTCAATGAAAACATTTAATTCAAAGCATGGCCTAATAATTTTAAGGCATTACGTACAAGCTTCTTTTGTCAAAATTACACAGTAAACCTATTGTTGCATTAAGCCAACTGAGTACCATCGGGATAGAGACATGGTTCTTATCTAATTACCATTCTGTTCTATAAATAGGCACCCTGCTCCTCATTTTTCTGGGCGAAACAAAAAGGAAGGAAATTGTATACTACGTCTTTGATTCTGAAGTAAATCCATATATAGTCGCGCCTCCAGTATAATGAACAGTTAGTATTCTACAATCACCTTCCCCACTGATCTTGGAAACCAGGAACGACGAGATGACGCCGCTTCCCGTTGCCGATCACTTCACCAACCTCTAAAGTATATGGCGATGCAAACATATAGTTCTCTTTCTCTTTTTTTGTGCATGGCGTACCATTCAAGGGCAAGGTGGGCGCTGCATTTATGAATGGAAAGAAGAAAATACGCTAATGCTAGTGAGTGAGTCAGTAGTAGTAGGAGAGTGTTTCGGAGGGGGAGCCAAGCGTAATCAGTGGAGCAGGGGGGATGTCGACGGTCTGCTGACAGGTGAAACTTCAGTGTCAGGAACATTGAATTGCTGTCAGTTGAAATGGAGAAGGGCGTGTACGAGGAACATAAATGGAAGATGGAAGCATGGATTTTCTAGGCGTGCGACTTCTTTCTGGTCGCTGCAGTTGATGGGTAGAAGCCATCTATATGAAGATACTGGAACGAATACACGAATGGAGTGGAGTAATAATGGCGATGGCAGTTCCATAGGGATGATTGAACATGGGAAAACGTTGCATGCAAGGGAGGATATGATATAAGAATGTGGGAAGTGTTCTTTCTGGCAACGTGTATGAAGGGGACCACATGGAGTACGGTGATAAAACAATAAGAAGGAAGTGGGAAAAATATTGTTTTTGGGATGAAAATGGGAAAAGTTGTGTACTGTGTTGGCTCCCTGTTCGTGAAAAGTGTCGGTGAGAAGTGGATAGAGTGGAATTTGGTTCAAATAGGAACGTGAAAAATAAATGGCGAGATGGGGATTAAGGGAAGACACATGAAATAGTTTAACAGCAGGTTTGGAATTCTTTTGGGTGAGTAAACATGCTGATGGAAGGAAGAACAGGGTGACAGCTCGATGATGGTGGCGACGTGGTTGTATACGTACATGCATGTTCAAGATAGGGAACTGGGAGGGAGTCATGTTGGCAAAGGGGTGGATGGTGTACGGGTATGTTGCGCAATGGGAGAAGCTGATGACGACCGGGGACTGATGCATCATGGCGCGGATCACTGGGCATGGAAGAATGTAGAGCAGGTTTCGAAATGAGCAGAAAGAGGTATACTACATTCGTTTTCTTTTGCTGGAAGATGAACAGTGCCTTGGTTTGTTTACACGTGACTAATTGAAGTTTAGTTGTGTCTAATTAAGTATAAAAATATACGTGGTAGCTTGGGTAAGTTTATATTTTGTATGTACCATGCAACATACCCGACCGAAATCATAGTGGTTCCTATTCTCAATAATCAACGTGCCAGATCTCATTTTAACATGTAATTAACGGTTTAGGGTAGGGTAACTATAACATATATAAAGGCTAAATTTCATAGTGTTACCTAATCAATGTGCCTAATAGCCACAATTGGAAATTTAATTAATAAGTTATTATTTTGGTATAAATAAATATTATATTAAGTAGTGAATACCGTATTAAAACTGTAACTGTGTCATACAGCGATGGAAGTGGATAAAATCGGTGACATCGGGTTCGCATTTACAAACATAACATTTTGAAGCTGGTTTGGACAGAGAAGGAGATGACTGAGATTTACGGTTAAATTAAACGACTGTTTAATTTAACTGTAACCGAACAGTTTCAACAAATGGGAAATCAAGGTGATTTCAACTCACTCAGTTTATCCCGTTTATATTTTATAAACTCGGTTTTTATTTTGTGTGAAATGTTTGCTGTTGATTGATGATTTGATGACTGTTTGCATGGATGTTGAATATTTAAAAATATTCATCAATTCAATTAAACGTTTGTTTAATTTAATCAAATAAAATCGTTATCTTTAACGATTAAATTCCAATGAGGTAACTTACCTTTTTGGTTACGTTTATAATAATATACGTATTAAACAAATCATTTGATGCTTGAATGGCCGTTATAAATTGATTGTTGATTGTTATTAGTTGAACTGTTTATCATGTTGAAATTGAGGTAACCAATTGTGATGTAGGGACGGACAAGTTGGAGGGATCCAACCTGTAATGACCCGCATTGGCAGAGGTATTATAATTAATTAATTTAATTATTTATAAGGTGATTAAAAGGATTTTTATTGGTCGTGGAATTAAATAATGGTGAATATTTAATTAAAATAATAAATTAAATAATATATTTAATTCTGAATTAATCAGAATTGGCTGAAATGACGATATGGTGTGAACTGGATCATCTGTGATATATAATTCAGTTTAGAATTGAATTTGAATAACGAATATATTCAGTTGACGTCAGTTTGAACGTAGAATTTATAATATAATTAAAATAGAGCTCGAAATGGCGCGTCAGTTCGCTATTTGGCGATTTGAACTTCAACTGAATGTACAGAGTTCGTTTTAAATTGGATTTCTGTGAAACAAGAAACGTGTGGAGATGGTGGAGTATATCTTTCTAGTGGAAGAGAAAAATCTGGATTTCGTCGGGTAGATTTTGAGATATGTCCAAATCAAATTTTAAAATAGTCGCTATAGAATCTTTTATCGACCGTAACGGATTATTCGATATAACTAGAGATCGGGTTTGAATTTAGACAAGGTTCTTTTGGAAAGTAGTGATAATTTAATTTTTAGAATTTTACTGTAATTTTTAATTAATTAAATAAGCAACTTTTTATTTGGAGTATTTTGCACCCTTAATCAGCGATTTCGGGGTTTCACAAAATAAGTTAACAGACCGATATTATTATATTTTTGGGATCGTGACACATCGTGTGACACGATGGTAATTTTATTTCTGTGTATAGCGGTCCGGGTAACAAATGAAATTTTGTATAACAGACACTGTAACACTCTTCATTTTGAAAACAAACAATATCTATACCACAACACTTCATAAAACATATATTTATAAATTGAATCGTATACGTACTCTTTACTTAGCATGTAAGGAAATTAACCCAAGATGTTAAGCAATACCCACCCACCCAAATACTTCATTTGAAAAGGCTGTAGGATCTTTCAAAGCACCTACGCAATTTACAGTATAACCACATGTTAACCTACCTACCCAAAACGTGTACAACGCTCAAACCATGGAGACTAAGTATAAACAATACATATTATTACTTAACGCCGAACAAATTTAAAACCCTATAAATATGTGCCATGAACACTTAAGACCATTTTTTTTGCTCTCGCCTTTTTCATTTGTCACAAACGAAAGCTGCAACCAGAAGCTTTCAAACGCCTCTAATATTTCCTTAAAACAAATGAAAGAGGAAGATCCCTTTTCCGACTTCAGAACGCAAGGTGCCAGGTGAGTTTGCAGAGTGATGAGTGGGTTCTGGTACACAGCTGTGACGTGGAGCAGGGTATTACGTGGTTAAGAAAGGAAGGGGCGGAAATGTCATAAAGTGGAGAAGCAGCGTTTGGTATTTAAAAGTGAGGAAGGTTTTCTGAGCTGCGGACGGAAATACTTTGTCGTGATGACCATGCTAGGAGCGAGTCTCAGTTGGTGTTGTCGGTGAAGATGAGAAATGGGAAAGGGGGTTAACGATCTATCCTGTTTGTTGAATTCGTGGTGGAGAATTACACGATGTGTGAATTTTTGGGTGGATTTGAGGACAAAAGGGGTCGCATTTTTCTGTGCGGACGGAAAAAACCTGAGGATGACGCAATGCTCAGATGTGGTGCAGGTGTAACATGAAGGGGTTGGTTGTGTAGAGGATTCAAAGGAGATGAACTTGGTAATTTTGTTGGATTTAATCGTGAAGAGGATGGAAAGGAATGGAAGGATGAAGGATCAGAAATGGCCGAGTTGTCTTCCTGTCGCTTGCGGCCTGGTTTGGAAGAGAAGGGATTAGGGGGGAGCCGTATTAGTCTAATGATGGGTTAGGGTCTAATGAAGGTTAATATCATTTTAATTAATGTTGGTATTGTTTATATTATATCCAATATTGTAAGGATGATATCTCGGTCATACGTTATCAGATTTTCGAACGGTCAGATCCGTTGGGATCGTATGGACGGTGGCTACACCATGGAACTGACTAGGAGTGAATCCGAGCCCGTTATAATTTATGGCAAAATAAATTGTCCGACTGAATCAAATAACGCAAACCGTTATTTAATGGTTAACGCGCCAATGTGAGTAAATCTCACTAACTCTGAACAGTTTATAATTTCATGTTATATTTTTAGAACTGTTAGATATTGGTTGTTTGACTGTGTGTTGACTATTTGATTGAACTGCTAGTCATTTAGTTGAATTTCTATATTTGATTCTGTTTAACAGAATATATCATATGGAACTGAAAGTGATGTTATCTATATTGTTTAACATCTGTGATGCAGGGAAACAGGTTGGAGGAATCCAACTGGATTCCTCAACATTTATTTTACTGTTTTTCATATATTGTGATATATGATGTGTTATATAATCTGTTATGGATTATGTATGTTGGAATGATGTTGATCATTGTTATTCGATATTTTAAATATCATATAAGACCCTGGGATGTAAAAAGGATTTATTTCAATGTATATTGAAATAAAGGGATTTTATAAAATCAACAGATTTTATAAAAGGAAATATTTCGAAAGTAAATAAAAGGGAAAAATGTTTTTAAAACGAATAGAGTTTTACAAAAGGGAAACCATTTGTAAAGTGAAGAACTGTTACTAAAAGTAAATATTTATAAATGAATAGTTTATTCGAAAAGAATAAAGGAGCTAATCGATGTTAGTTTAATCGATTAGAGTTAAAGCAAAGGAGTTAATCGATGTTAGTTTAATCGATTAGAGTTAAAGCAAAGGAGTTAATCGATGTTAGATTAATCGATTAGAGTTAAAGCAAAGGAGTTAATCGATGCTAGTTTAATCGATTAGAGTTAAAGCAAAGGAGTTAATCGATGTTAGTTTAATCGATTAGAGTTAAAGCAAAGGAGCTAATCGATGTCAGTTTAATCGATTAGAGTTAAAGCAAAGGAGCTAATCGATGTCGGTTTAATCGATTAGAGTTAAAGCAAAGGAGCTAATCGATGTTAGTTAATCGATTAGAGATTAAAGTTAAAAGGAGTTAATCGATGTTAGATTAATCGATTAGAGTAAAAGCAAAGGAGTTAATCGATGTTAGTTAATCGATTAGAGTAAAAGCAGAGGAGTTAACCGATGTTAGTTAATCGATTAGAGAATAAAGTAAAAGGAGTTAATCGATGTTAGTTAATCAATTTGAGTTAAAGTAAAACGAGTTAATCGAATATAGTTTATTCGAATATGTAACACCCCGAATTTCGGTTAATGTTAAAATTCACTAATTATAGAATAAATAATCTCAGGTGTGAGAATTGGGGGAAACGGGCTGCGTCATTGCGTTCGTCTCGGAAAAATACGCGAAATAGAGTCCGAGTTTTCGAGAATCGGAGTCCGTATGGCCCAGTTATGGCCCAATGAAGTTTGCAGAAAATTCAAAGTTTAAAACAGATTTAAAAATTCAGGTTCAAATTTCAAAATTGGGCCATTGGGCGCAGGCGGGGAAAATTCCCGCCTGGCTACCTAAGTCGACAGCCCTGTCGACTGGGCAGTCGACTTGGCTAGACCAAGTCGACAGCCCTGTCGACTTGGGTGTCGACAGGGGGTGCTCGGTCAGTATGGCCTGGTGCACCATTTTAGTGTTTGGGCTGTGTTTTGGGGCTGGTTTCTGGAAGCTTCCGAGATCTGATGGTCCTAAACTAACCTAGGGTTAATCTAAGGGTCTAAAACACAACCTAATCCTATAAATAAGACCCTAAGCTAGCCCTAAATGATCATAATCCTATCTCCTAACTAAACTATGCCAAAATTTTCTATGATCATGGCCTCTACTCAAATGGCTAGCCTCCATCCTATTTCTAAACTATTTCTATGAAGGCTTTCATGTTCATACAAGCATCTTTGGGTTGTATGAGTGATCATTAGCTTGCATTCATCATCAAGTTGCAAGCTTTATGTTCAAGGCTAGAGTTTTTGGGTGGTTTTTGGCAAGGGTTTGCTTATGGGAGTTTAGTGGTGAGTTTCTATAGACCTAACAATCAATTGTTAAATTGATTATGATAGGATATGATAAGATATGGCTATGTTTGTGGATGAATGTGTTTATGCAAGTTTAGTATAGTGTATGTTATGTGTTTTGCAAGTTTTATGCTATATGCAAGTTTAATGCCATGTTTTATGATGCAAAACACTATGTTGAACATTGATTCATGTGTAACATGTTATGCAAGCTATATGTGAGATTATATGCAAGTTTATAAGTAACATGTTATGAAAGTTATGTATTTGGTTTTATGCATGCTAAGTATTTGGTTTTATGCATGCTAAGTATTTGGTTTTATGCATGCTAAGTATTTGGTTTTATGCATGCTAAGTGTTTGGTTTTACGCAAGTTATGATGCAAGTTCATATGCAAGTTATGATGCAAGTTCATATGCAAGTTATGATGCAAGTTCATATGCAAGTTATGATGCAAGTTCATATGCAAGTTATGATGCAAGTTCATATGCAAGTTATGATGCAAGTTCATATGCAAGTTATGATGCAAGTTCATATGCAAGTTTGCCTCTATGTATGACATAAGTACATGTGCAAGTTCATCCCTTTTAGACCTATGACATGTATGCAAGTTGACACCTTTTATGATAGGTCTATGACATGAACATTTAAGCAAGTTACCATCTTCATGACATATGTGATTCATGCAAGTTTGGGGTTGGTTATTTATGCAAGTTGGGTTTATGGTCATATATACAAGTTGACACCTTTTAAACCCATGATAATGCTAATGATATGCTAAGTTGAACCCATTGTGTGTATGATGAATCTTCTCTTTTGAAGTATGTCATGTTAACGTATTTACGTGGGGACGATGGGGTAAAAATTAATGAACACATAAAATTGTGTAAAGTGGGTATGATTAAACATACCGTAAAGTGGATGGACATAATTGGGAATTTACCTATTAAGTTAGGTCTACCCATATTATGGAATTGGGAATTTACCTATTGAGTTAGGTCTACCCATATTCTTAAATATTTGTAATTAATTAGGGATAATTAATACAAATTATGGGGGTGATTAATTAGGTGTAATTAATCTACTAAGACACGAGGTTGGACCCTTTTGTAGCATAAGACTGCCCGGAACCGACCGGCAAATCCAGCGGCTACAAATGAGTGGCCCAATGTGAGAGGTCTTAGACATAAACTAAATACGTGACAAGTGTAAAGACACGAGGTTAGACTCTGTTATGGTGTAAGGCTGCCCGGAACCAACCGGCATATCCGGCTGCCATAAAAGACAGTCTAATGTGAGAGGTCTTTACAAAGGTTACGATCTTAATTAATTAAGAAACACTTAACCAAATTAGCATGTAGAGGGGCATGAGGGGTTAAGTGGGTGCCTTGGGTGGCATGTTGTAACTAGTGGGGGTGCCTTGGGTGGCATGAGGGAACTAGTGGGTTGCCTTGGGTGGCAATAGAAAATACGATTAGAATACTTAACCAAAGTGGAACATGTAATTAAACATGATTAAAGGGTTAAGTAAGTGCCTTGGGTGGCATGTGGGAATCAAGTAAGTGCCTTGGGTGGCATGTGGAAAGCTTGTAGGGGCCTTAAGTGGCAATTGAAATATAATTAAATGACAAGCTTAAGTAGTAGCTTGTAGGCGCCTTAAGTGGCAATTGAAATATAATTAAATGACAAGCTTAAGTAGTAGCTTGTGGGGGCCTTAAGTGGCAATTGAAATATAATTAAATGACAAGCTTAAGTAGTAGCTTGTGGGGGCCTTAAGTGGCAATTGAAATATAATTAAATAACAAGCTTAAGTAGTAGCTTGTGGGGGCCTTAAGTGGCAATTGAAATATGATTAGATGACTTAACCAAACCTTAACATGTAAGAGGGCATGATTATAAAAGGGGTTAAGTGGGACGCACTAGATAAAATGGCAAGCTTAAGTAGTAGCTTGTGGGGGCCCATTTCAACCAATATCCCAAACGTATCTTTGTGGGCTCGACCCAAGTCGAGGACGGGACACGCATATTGGGCTTGACTATAAGAGGCCAAAACGGGGTGGCGGTGGCAACGCGAGTCCAACGGGTTTCATATGCGTGTGTGGACCCGGGCTGGTAGGTAAGACGTTGTTGCATCGTGTAGGTATAAGCCGTGCACCATTGATTATCAGGTTGCCACTTTGGGGAGTGATACACCCCACTGTGGGGCCAGCACGGGTATCTACGGTAGGGAGCCGATCGCTTGGGGGTAGTGGGTACACCTAGTGGAGATAGGGGCAGACGGCACCTATGTAGTCAGCTAGGGGTACAAGAAACTACTGGGTAAAATTACTAAGTACACTTAGTGGGATCAACCTTTAAGTAGGAATTACCCTTGTGTGGGTAGAACTGGTGTGGTGCAGTGTAGGAATTACCCTTGGGTGGGTAGATCTGGGTGGTGCAATCTAGTAATTATCCTTGGGTGGATAAATGCGTCTTTTCGGTTATCTTAGTACATCCTATGCTTAGTTGGCTACTTAGTGTAGTCATTATCCCCAGAGGTACCGTACCTTGTTTATATCATACCCTAATTACTTTAATGATTGTATTGTTAGGGTTATAGGACTCACTCAGACTTATGTCTGACCCCGTTGTTTCTTTATCTTTTTTCCCAACCCTCAGGTTTTCAGAGTGGGCCTAGCACTAGTGGGCTTTGATCAGACTGCTTTATCTATCTTTTGGAGCTTGGACCATGGATGTAAAGCTCAGTTTATCTTTTCTATTATGGCTATTAGGTTATGTAGTGGGATTATGTACTTTTGTTTTTATCAGGACGGATACTATGTACTTGACTCTTATTTATGGTTTTGATGTAACCAAACATGTTTTACTTTCCGCTGTAATGAAATGATGTTTTAAATTCTCAAGTATTATTTATATCTGTCTGGTTGTAATTTTTTTCTGTTCTATATTCACTTAAAATACTCCACCGATGTTATGGCATTCCCTTAGTGAGTGACCGTAGCGGGCGTGGGGTGTTACAGAATAGATAGTAAACCGAGTTAATCGAATATAGTTTATTCGAATAGAAAGTAAAAGGAGTTATCGAATATAGTTTATTCGAAAGGAGTTAAGTGGCATGAGTAAATCAATAGCGTTAGTCAAATAGAGTTAATCCAATAGTGTTAATTCAATAGAGTAAATTGATAAGGGTTAATCGAATAGAGTTAAGTGAAAAGAGTCAATCGAATATAGCTATTCGAAGGGGGGTTAAGTAAGGAAGTTAGTAAAAGGAATATAAAGTGAATTTTGCCTATTTCAAAGTTAGAATTGTTGTTCAGTTAAGGTCTGAGAGGTAGTTTTACCCCAACTTGATTGGCTTCGTTTTTAACTAAGGAATAGTTAAGGTTCGGCAGTAAAGGAAATGGTTTGAGTTGGCATCGCGATGGTTTGTTTAAACATCTGTCTAAGTCCAATGAAGAAGCTTTGGAAATGTTTTCCAAATAAGAAACCAGAAATGTTTTCTAATAAAGAAAACAAGAAATGGAAATGTTTTCCATTGTTAATAACGTATATTTTCCAAATTTAGAAAATAAGAAATATTGAATATAGGGAAACGGGAGATAAGTAAATTATTGAAATAAAGAGATAAATGTCGAATGATGTTTGATCGATATAATTTCCATTTGGAAATAATATCGTTGTTTGCACACTTGTTTCTATTCGATAGTTAAATCACAGACTATCGAAGTTTTGACCATTTTAACGTTGTTAATATGGAGAGACCGGTTGGATTATTATCCAAAGAACCACTCTGTATTGGCATAAGCGTTGCGAATCATATATGCCAAAGGAAATTGAAGACGGAGTTATGCAAGGACTATCCTGTTTACAGAATAGTGCCTTCGGTTCATCTTGTTCCCGGATGACTTGTATGGACGGATGTCTGACAGAGTATGTCCAGACGATCACGTATATTGATTTCTCCAACTGTACCAAGAGTGGAAGTGGAGAAGGAAACTTCTTTCAGCTAACGCGTAATGTATGGTTGAGGACGTCAATCGGTGATTTGATGGATTTAGCGATGTGGCATTCAAAGTGAATCTGGTATGATGATAAAGCATAGCTTCTAGCCTCATCATCCGGTAAATGACAGAAATCGGGCAGGCAGCATGGCTAAGTCGGTCGCACCGAAGTAGGGTGTATAATCACCTGATCTAGAGTTTCATTTACTTCTAAAAATCTATTGTTGATGTTGTCGCATTCGGGAAATGGTTGCTGATCCCAACTGTTGGTGATATACATTCGATACGCTCAAGCGAAATGAGTGGTCGGTCATGTGTGGCCGGGTTGCAAGATGTTCTTGTTGAATCCAGTGTATTCCTCTCTAGAGGTACATTAGCGAAAGGTGGTTCCATAACTTGTCATAGTTGGAAATCCATTACCCAATACGTGCTTGCGGTTTTGATTGTATACTATATATGTAGAACGAGAGATGAAAGTGTTTCTACTAGATGATTATTATAGTTATGGTTGATAGACATTATTATAATATAAAAAGGTTTTTGATATAAAGATAATTTGGATTCTCATAAGGAAAAAACCCGTTCCGTTATACGGCGTGGTCTTATGAGATATCGTTTACTTGTTCAAACTGTTTTAAACTGTTTTACTCATACCAGTCCCATGACTGACCCGGAGTTTATTTTGTTTTGTTTTCCTTAAACTCTTGGGTGCTTAATTTTGTACGGGCAGTCAAGTAGTCAGGATTTACAAATACATTGAAGAGCTGGAGCAGGAGGCTTCAGAATTATATCGCTATTATTATTCCGCTGTGTTGTAAGTGTTGTACTTTGATAATGATGTGTATATTCAAGTACAAATGTATATTCAAGTTATGTTATATATATTATATGTTATTCGTTCCGCTGTGAGGTTCGTGTTACTCTGATGTTGTGTTCTTCTTCTTCTTCTATTCTAAGTTTCTATCTTATCTATTCTCACCCTCTAATTTCTTTCACTAATTATCAGGATTTTTCGGTGTTTTGGTTATTGACATCGTGTTTATGTCGATAACCAAAGTCGCCAAAAATCCGGGTCGTTACAGTTGGTATCAGAGCTTAAGTTAAGAATTACTTGGCTCTGTGGCGTGACTCGGTAGAGATAGGGTTAGTAATACCCTAGATTGAGTTGAGTGTATATATACGAGTGGATGTGTTTGTTATTGATATAAAAATTTGTTTTATATTGTGGAGATTCATTGGTTAAGTCGTTTATGAGTTCTGGTCGATCAGTTTGATCCACTGTATCGGTAGGAGTTACTAAACACTCGAATACGATGGGTCATCACGATATGTTTTGAAAAGAGGGTAAATGAAAATAGTTTACCCAACGTATATTTTGATATATATATTGGATATATTGGTTGTTATTATAATCGAGTAAGATTATAAATTTAATGGTTATGTAAATAACCAATCAGAATTCATATAAGTGAAATACGTGAAATCAGATGAGTTGAATCTGAAATTTTAAACCAGAAATTGAGTTAAAACTCTGGAGAATTGGATAAGTGTTTGTAAATTGATTTGGATTAAAAATAAAGAAAATTTAAGATCTTGGGAGATTTTAAATTGTTTTACAAGCAGTGTGAATTATATTTTGAAATGAATTTCAAAGTGGAAATGTTTAGAAATGGTTTTATAGTATTGAACTCACTTCGATCGCTGGAAAATAGATTCTGATGATGACAGCTGCATCATCAGTATTTATTTTCGAGTTGTAAGTGACGAATTACTACCAGAGATACTGTTTTGAAATTACTTTGGGAAAGACAAGTTGTGTTGAATTTCAAATGGGATTTATAATAAAGAATGAATAAAGAAATTTGAATAAAGGAAGTTCAAACATAATGTAAATAAGAAAATTCAAAGGGGATTTGAATATAGAGAATTCAAAGGGGATTTGAATATAGAGAATTCAAAGGGGATTTGAATATAGAAATTCAAATGAGATTTGAATAAAGAAGATTTAAATAATGGAAAATTGAATATAGAATTCAAATAGATTGAAATGTGATTTGAAAATAGAATTGAATATAGAATTTGAATAAAGAGAATTCAAACAGAATTGAATATAGGAATTCAAAGAGAGTTTGAATATATGAAATTCAATGGAAGTGATATAGAAATCGAATAGAATTCGAATATAGAAATCGAATAGAATTCGAAAATAGAAATCGAATGGAATTTGACATATGAGAAATCGAATGGAATTTGACATATGAGAAATCGAATGGAATTTGACATATGAGAAATCGAATGGAATTTGACATATGAGAAATCGAATGGAATTTGACATATGAGAAATCGAATAGAATTTGACATAAGAGAAATCGAATAGAATTTGACATAAGAGAAATCGAATAGAATTTGAATAAGAGAAGTGACATAGAAATTGAATAAAGGATTTGAAAAGGAATTTGAATATTTGTAATTCAAATTGAATATAGAAATTTAAAGGAGTTTAAATATATGAAATTCAAATAGAATTTGAATTAGGAAAATTCAAATAGAATTGAAAAGGAATTTGAATATAGGATTCAAATAGAATTCAAATGGAATTTGAATATAGCATTCAAAGGGGATTTGAGGATTTATATTCGAAATTGAATATGAAGCGTAAGTTTAAAATGGAGTTCAAATTAGTTGTAAGCAAGTTAAAATATATTTGAACATATCATGTTCAAATATAAAAGTGAAATAGACTAAAGGAGTAAATCAACAAAATTTAATTAACAAATTTAGTTAAAACGATTGGTATAGTTAAAATAGATTGGGCAAGTAAATATACATGAGATAGGTATGGATAAGGTATGAAGGTATATAAATAGAATTCTCGACAAAAAGGTACATATTTAATTTCCATATGAGATTTTTGCGCCGTATCGGCTAGCCGCTTGGCTTTTCTTTTTCTTTTTGGATTGTTGAGGGCCATGGGAGGCTATTTGAAATATCCCGATGCTCCCAGTACAAAGGAGGTTATGGTGAATTTTTCCGGGAATTTAAGGAGTTAGAATATTTTTAAGATAATTTAATAGTTAGAAATCAACGCATCGATATATATAGAAGCCGATAAGGAAACAAACTTAGAATTAAAATAGTAAAATCAAAAAGGAAGACTAACAATAAAATCTAGTAAGAATAGAAAGAGAAAGTGTATACGTGTTTAAAAGTGAATAAGTAGTTATATGGTATTGATTTTTCGAGTAAGTAGTCATATCTGTTTTGACGTTATAAATGTTATTCAGTCAAGGTCTGAGAGGTAGTTATACCCCAACTTGATTGATTTCATTATTAACAAATAAATAGTAAGATTTCAGGCTCGAAGATAAAGGTTGAATAAGAGTTAGTTGAATATAGTATTTGGATTGTCGTAACGATGTTTTACACAACACCCGTTTTAACCCAAATAAGTGTAAGCTTAGAAATATAATAAAGAATATTTC
Source organism: Allium sativum (assembly GCA_030737875.1). Taxonomy (NCBI): domain Eukaryota; kingdom Viridiplantae; phylum Streptophyta; class Magnoliopsida; order Asparagales; family Amaryllidaceae; genus Allium; species Allium sativum. Next base: position 1,029,432,955 of record CM060918.1, read on the forward strand.
CTAAGTATAGAAATAAACGAGATCGGAAAAGAGATAAGTAATTGGAATATTTTCCAATTATAAATAGCATATGTTTTCTAAAGTTTAGAAAATAAAGGAAGGCGATATTCGGAAATGTTTTCTAAATAACATAAAAGGACCAATATGGTTATTGAAAATATTTGGTTAACAAATATTGATAAAGAAATAGAGAAGTGATTTAACTAATGGAATATTAATTAAGGGCTCAATGACATGTTCAAAAGGAAAATTTGATTTTTTTGAAAGAGTAAACTGTTTAAAAACTCCCACGGAAAGACTGTTTGAATTAAAAACAAATTTAATAGAAATTTGTGAAATCAGATTTGAATTAAAGTAAAGTCAGTTAAGTTGTAACTGAAGTTGAATCGAAATCGAATAAGATTGGATTTGTGAAATTTGAATCTGAAATGGTATTGGATTGAGGAGTTAAGGAATTGAAAATCAAGAATTGAACTTGAGTTGAAATGGGATTTGGCTTGGATATAAGCGAATGGTTGTGTTGGAGATAAAAACTGATTTGGAGTTTGATTGGCATGACACTGGTAGTTGAATTGATAACAGGTGGAAAGGATATAATGATATGCTGACAAAAAAGGTACAAGTTTATATATCTATTGGATATAAGATTTATGAGCCGAATTGGCAAGCCGCTTGGCTGTTTGATTTTCTTTTGGGTTAAAGATGGCCCAGAGAGGCAAGTTGGAGTTTTACGTATTGATCAGTACAAAGGAGGTGCTGGCGAAATTTTTCGAAAAGTTAAGGCGTTAGAAAATTTTCATGTTTTTTGGAAATTTTCGTTGATAAGAATTAATTAATAATTTAATTAAAATTAAATTGGTTCAGTTGAAACTGAAGTTAAGAAGTGAACAAATATGTTCTAAACAGTCGATGGGGTCGTCCTCTACCTTTTAGCAATTTCGAGGATGAAATTATTTTAAGTGGGGAAGATTGTAATGACCCGCATTGGCAGAGGTATTATAATTAATTTATTTAATTATTTATAAGGTGATTAAAAGGATTTTTATTGGTCGTGGAATTAAATAATGGTGAATATTTAATTAAAATAATAAATTAAATAATATATTTAATTCTGAATTAATCAGAATTGGCTGAAATGACGATATGGTGTGAACTGGATCATCTGTGATATATAATTCAGTTTAGAATTGAATTTGAATAACGAATATATTCAGTCGACGTCAGTTTGAACATAGAATTTATAATATAATTAAAATAGAGCTCGAAATGGCGCGTCAGTTCGCTATTTGGCGATTTGAACTTCAACTGAATGTACAGAGTTCGTTTTAAATCGGATTTCTGTGAAACAAGAAACGTGTGGAGCTGGTGGAGTATATCTTTCTAGTGGAAGAGAAAAATCTGGATTTTGTCGGGTAGATTTTGAGATATGTCCAAATCAAATTTTAAAATAGTTGCTATATAATCTTTTACCGACCGTAACGGATTATTCGATATAACTAGAGATCGGGTTTGAATTTAGACAAGGTTCTTTTGGAAAGTAATGATAATTTAATTTTTAGAATTTTACTGTAATTTTTAATTAATTAAATAAGCAACTTTTTATTTGGAGTATTTTGCACCCTTAATCAGCGATTTCGGGGTTTCACAAAATAAGTTAACAGACTGATATTATTATATTTTTGGGATCGTGACACATTGTGTGACACGATGGTAATTTTATTTCTGTGTATAGCGGTCCGGGTAACAAATGAAATTTTGTATAACGGACACTGTAAAACTCTTCATTTTGAAAACAAACAATATCTATACCACAACACTTCATAAAACATATATTTATAAATTGAATCGTATACGTACTCTTTACTTAGCATGTAAGGAAATTAACCCAAGATGTTAAGCAATACCCACCCACCCAAATACTTCATTTGAAAAGGCTGTAGGATCTTTCAAAGCACCTACGCAATTTACAGTATAACCACATGTTAACCTACCTACCCAAAACGTGTACAACGCTCAAACCATGGAGACTAAGTATAAACAATACATATTATTACTTAACGCCGAACAAATTTAAAACCCTATAACTATGTGCCATGAACACTTAAGACCATTTTTTTTGCTCTTGCCTTTTTCTTTTGTCACAAACGAAAGCTGCAACCAGAAGCTTTCAAACGCCTCTAATATTTCCTTAAAACAAATGAAAGAGGAAGATCCCTTTTTCGACTTCAGAACGCAAGGTGCCAGGTGAGTTTGCAGAGTGATGAGTGGGTTCTGGTACACAGCTGTGACGTGGAGCAGGGTATTACGTGGTTAAGAAAGGAAGGGGCAGAAATGTCATAAAGTGGAGAAGCAGCGTTTGGTATTTAAAAGTGAGGAAGGTTTCTGAGCTGCGGACGGAAATACTGTGTCGTGATGACCATGCTAGGCGCGAGTCTCAGTTGGTGTTGTCGGTGAAGATGAGAAATGGGAAAGGGGGTTAACGATCTATCCTGTTTGTTGAATTCGTGGTGGAGAATTACACGATGTGTGAATTTTTGGGTGGATTTGAGGACAAAAGGGGTCGCATTTTTCTGTGCGGACGGAAAAAACCTGAGGATGACGCGATGCTCAGATGTGGTGCAGGTGTAACATGAAGGGGTTGGTTGTGTAGAGGATTCAAAGGAGATGAACTTGGTAATTTTATTGGATTTAATCGTGAAGAGGATGGAAAGGAATGGAAGGATGAAGGATCAGAAATGGCCGAGTTGTCTTCCTGTAGCTTGCGGCCTGGTTTGGAAGAGAAGGGATTAGGGGGAGCCGTATTAGTCTAATGATGGGTTAGGGTCTAATGAAGGTTAATATTATTTTAATTAATGTTGGTATTGTTTATATTATATCCAATATTGTAAGGATGATATCTCGGTCATACGTTATCAGATTTTCGAACGGTCAGATCCGTTGGGATCGTATGGACGGTGGCAACACCATGGAACTGACTAGGAGTGAATCCGAGCCCGTTACAATTTATGGAAAAATAAATTGTCCGACTGAATCAAATAACGCAAACCGTTATTTAATGGTTAACGCGCCAATGTGAGTAAATCTCACTAACTCTGAACAGTTTATAATTTCATGTTATATTTTTAGAACTGTTAGATATTGGCTGTTTGACTGTGTGTTGACTGTTTGATTGAACTGCTAGTCATTTAGTTGAATTTCTATATTTGATTCTGTTTAACAGAATATATCATATGGAATTGAAAGTGATGTTATCTATATTGTTTAACATCTGTGATGCAGGGAAACAGGTTGGAGGAATCCAACTGGATTCCTCAACATTTATTTTACTGTTTTTCATATATTGTGATATATGATGTGTTATATAATCTGTTATGGATTATGTATGTTGGAATGATGTTGATCATTGTTATTCGATATTTTAAATATCATATAAGACCCTGGGATGTAAAAAGGTTTTATTTCAATGTATATTGAAATAAAGGGATTTTATAAAATCAACAGATTTTATAAAAGGAAATATTTCGAAAGTAAATAAAAGGGAAAAATGTTTTTAAAACGAATAGAGTTTTACAAAAGGGAAACCATTTGTAAAGTGAAGAACTGTAACTAAAAGTAAATATTTATAAATGAATAGTTTATTCGAAAAGAATAAAGGAGCTAATCGATGTTAGTTTAATCGATTAGAGTTAAAGCAAAGGAGTTAATCGATGTTAGTTTAATCGATTAGAGTTAAAGCAAAGGAGTTAATCGATGTTAGTTTAATCGATTAGAGTTAAATCAAAGGAGCTAATCGATGTTAGTTTAATCGATTAGAGTTAAAGCAAAGGAGCTAATCGATGTCAGTTTAATCGATTAGAGTTAAAGCAAAGGAGCTAATCGATGTCGGTTTAATCGATTAGAGTTAAAGCAAAGGAGCTAATCGATGTTAGTTAATCGATTAGAGAATAAAGTTAAAAAGAGTTAATCGATGTTAGATTAATCGATTAGAGTAAAAGCAAAGGAGTTAATCGATGTTAGTTAATCGATTAGAGTAAAAGCAAAGGAGTTAACCGATGTTAGTTAATCGATTAGAGAATAAAGTAAAAGGAGTTAATCGATGTTAGTTAATCAATTTGAGTTAAAGTAAAACGAGTTAATCGAATATAGTTTATTCGAATAGATAGTAAACCGAGTTAATCGAATATAGTTTATTCGAATAGAAAGTAAAAGGAGTTATTGAATATAGTTTATTCGAAAGGAGTTAAGTGGCATGAGTAAATCAATAGCGTTAGTCAAATAGAGTTAATCCAATAGTGTTAATTCAATAGAGTAAATTGATAAGGGTTAATCGAATAGAGTTAAGTGAAAAGAGTCAATCGAATATAGCTATTTGAAGGGGGGTTAAGTAAGGAAGTTAGTAAAAGGAATATAAAGTGAACTTTTCCTATTTCAAAGTTAGAAATGTTGTTCAGTTAAGGTCTGAGAGGTAGTTCTACCCCAACTTGATTGGCTTCGTTTTTAACTAAGGAATAGTTAAGGTTCGGCAGTAAAGGAAATGGTTTGAGTTGGCATCGCGATGGTTTGTTTAAACATCTGTCTAAGTCCAATGAAGAAGCTTTGGAAATGTTTTCCAAATAAGAAACCAGAAATGTTTTCTAATAAAGAAAACAAGAAATGGAAATGTTTTCCATTGTTAATAACGTATATTTTCCAAATTTAGAAAATAAGAAATATTGAATATAGGGAAACGGGAGATAAGTAAATTAATGAAATAAAGAGATAAATGTTGAATGATGTTTGATCGATATAATTTCCATTTGGAAATAATATCGTTGTTTGCACACTTGTTTCTATTCGATAGTTAAATCACAGACTATCGAAGTTTTGACCACTTTAACGTTGTTAATATGAAGAGACCGGTTGGATTATTATCCAAAGAACCACTCTGTATTGGCATAAGCGTTCCGAATCATATATGCCAAAGGAAATTGAAGACGGAGTTATGCAAGGGCTATCCTGTTTACAGAATAGTGCCTTCGGTTCATCCTGTTCCTGGATGACTTGTATGGACGGATGTCTGACAGAGTATGTCCAGACGATCCCGTATATTGATTTCTCCAACTGTACCAAGAGTGGAAGCGGAGAAGGAAACTTCTTTCAGCTAACGCGTAATGTATGGTTGAGGACGTCAATCGGTGATTTGATGGATTTAACGATGTGGCATTCAAAGTGAATCTGGTATGATGATAAACCATAGCTTCTAGCCTCATCATCCGGTAAATGACAGAAATCGGGCAGGCAGCATGGCTAAGTCGGTCGCACCGAAGTAGGGTGTATAATCACCTGATCTAGAGTTTCATTTACTTCTAAAAATCTATTGTTGATGTTGTCCCATCCGGGAAACGGTTGATGATCCCAACTGTTGGTGATATACATTCGATACGCTCAAGCGAAATGAGTGGTCGGTCATGTGTGGCCGGGTTGCAAGATGTTCTTGTTGAATCCAGTGTATTCCTCTCTAGAGGTACATTAGCGAAAGGTGGTTCCATACCTTGTCATAGTTGGAAATCCATTACCCAATACGTGCTTGCGGTTTTGATTGTATACTATATATGTAGAACGAGAGATGAAAGCGTTTCTACTAGATGATTATTATAGTTGTGGTTGATAGACATTATTATAATATCAAAAGGTTTTTGATATAAAGATAATTTGGATTCTCATAAGGAAAAAACCCGTTCCGTTATACGGCGTGGTCTTATGAGATATCGTTTACTTGTTCAAACTGTTTTAAACTGTTTTACTCATACCAGTCCCATGACTGACCCGGAGTTTATTTTGTTTTGTTTTCCCTAAACTCTTGGGTGCCTAATTTTGTACGGGCAGTCAAGTAGTCAGGATTTACAGATACATTGAAGAGCTGGAGCAGGAGGCTTCAGAATTATATCGCTATTATTATTTCGCTGTGTTGTAAGTGCTTTACTTTGATAATGATGTGTATATTCAAGTACAGATGTATATTCAAGTTATGTTATATATATTATATGTTAATCGTTCCGCTGTGAGGTTCGTGTTACTCTGATGTTGTGTTCTTCTTCTTCTTCTATTCTAAGTTTCTATCTTATCTATTCTCACCCTCTAATTTCTTTCACTAATTATCAGGATTTTTCGGTGTTTTGGTTATCGACATCGTGTTTATGTCGATAACCAAAGTCGCCAAAAATCCGGGTCGTTACCCAACCAGATTCCTCAAATATATTGTTTACTTATATGAACTGTTACTCAATCTGATTGATTGTTGAATGTTGACTCCAAACCCAACACATGTGTGATATTAACTAATGAGTGGTATTGGTTGAGTAATTATCAGCGGATTGCCTATAAATGAATTGGTTTATAAAGATTGATTTACCGTTAGGGAAATCGATAGCAGGAAAGCTATAAAAAAAATATAACAAAAGGCAGATTTGAAATCTATTTTATGTAGATTATTTTTTGACGAAAGTTTATCAAAGGAAATAAAATATTTATTATTATCAAAGTTTATTATGTTGTGTAAGCAAATTAATAAAAATTAACCAAACGGTTAAGGATGGAGTTAATTGTTTCGAATAATAATTAATTAAGAATTATTTAATTTAATTAGATTATTAATTAAATTAAATAAGATTATTTAAATTGAGTTTTAAATCAATTTAAAGGAAGGATTAAATTAATTATTTTAAATAAACAATTAATTGTAATTAATTATATTAATTAGATTGTTAATTAAATCAATTGAAATTATTTACATTAATTTTATTTATTAATTTAAAGAAACAACTAAATGGAAATGGTTAAATAATTAACCTGGTTCAGAGTTGATTAAGTCAACTACTTATCCACAATTGATTATTGGACAATTATTGAAATTTTAACTTATTATTTAAATAACATTTAAGGGAAGATTAACTATTATAATAATAGTTAATCAATTATTTTCTAAATAATTGGGATTGATTATTTTGTAATAATAATGAAAGTGATAATTCTTGAAGTAAGTGCCTCAACTAGAAGTTATGAAGTCGTATAGCCTTAGGTATAGTTTAACCGATTTATAAGAAAATTTATATTGAACGCATATTTAAAATTTTATTGGTCGGATTCCTATAAAATCCAAATTGGACAGTTATAGAGGCTAGTTATAAATAGATTTATGTTAAAGAAGCAAAACAAGTGCAAAACAGAATTTGTATTTGGATGAGAGTAAAAGGAAATTTAAAAGCCAAAGGATAGGAAATAAAGATGTTTTAAATTGGAAAAGCATGGTTTTTTAATTGGAAAAAAGGGGGCTTTCAAAATAAATAGATGAAGTTAAACCCATGTGTAAAAACATAGTGTAAATAGGAGTGTTGGAATATTTATTGGGATGAGATTCGTTAATAAACTTTCTATCCATTACGAAGATAAGAATGTTGTCGTCTCAATGTCTGAGTGGTAAATAAAATACCCCAACTTGTAACGACTGCGTAATTATCCAACGATGGTATTAGTATTGAGATGATGGTGGTTAAGGAGATTAGATGGATATTTCCATGAAGGATATATAAACTATAATTCAAAGAATTATAAGTTGAATAATTTGATTTGGAAATAAGAAATGTGAAAGGGCGATAATCCAAATGTTTGGAGATTTAGAAATTTAAATTAACAATTACTTAAGTAAAGAGGCCAAGGGATGCTGTATACTGAACCAATGAAACCACTTTATTTTCTATGGATGATGGTTGTTTATTTTGATAGTTAAAACACCGACTATCAAAATCTGACCAAGTCGATTATTGGTATGGAAAGACCGGGATCGAAATTATATTCGAAAACCATTCCGACTAGCAAATACGTAAACGTTGAAATATTAGAAGAGGGTCGGGATGGAGCATTGAAGACTGTGGATCCTCATAAGAGGAAGGATTGCTGTTGAATTTCTCCGGCTAGCTACCAGAGGTTTTTAAGCTGGCGTTCAATCGTGTTTGGGATTTTGCGGATTGCAAGGACTTCTAAACTACCGATCCATAGGATAATTCAAGGATGCAGTGGGAGAGTGCCTTCGGTTCATCCTGTTCCTGGATGACTTGTATGGATGAGTGTTTGACAGAGTATTTCCAGTTGGTCACGTACATTGATTTCTTCAAATGTGCCCAATGTATTTTTGTGGATGTAAATTAGTGACTTGACGAATTTGATGATGGGGCATTCAAAGTGGATGGTAGATAGATGTTCTAATAGATAAATGTAACCTCAAGCCTTATCAACCAGGAAACGACCGAAATCGGGCAGGCAACATGACTAGGTGGTTCATCCCCAAGCAGGGTATATTGCCACCAATCTAGAGAATATTCATATTTGTTACTTCTTTTCAATTATGTCTCCTTGGAACGGTTATGTTGGATCCAACAGTTGGTGACAATATATTCGATACACTCAAGTTAAATGAGTGGTCGGTCATGTGTGGCCGGGTTGCAAGACGTTTTTGTAGAACCTTGGTGTATACCCTCTAGAGCACACTGATCGGAAGGTGGTCCCATACCTTGTCTAGTCGGAATCCAATCTCCAATAAGCGCCCTGCAGTTTTTGATTATAGACTATATATGTGGAGCGTGAGATGCAAGCATTATGCTATTTGGTTATTTATTTGATAGACACTATTATAATATCACTGGATTTGATATCAAACTATTTTGGGTTATAATAAGGTAAAAACCGTCCGTGTTTATGTGTGGGCTGGTCTTACTATTATCTTTTTCTTCCAAATGGATTTGGAATTAAAATCAATATGGATGTATTTTAAACTTAGTGAGTTTTTCTCACGGTGGTTCACTAGACAGATCCGTGGCATTTGTAATGTCTCGGGTCAGCCCAAGTACAGGTTCAGGTTATCAGATGCTGTGAAGTTCAAAGATGAACTGGAGGAGTTCAGACGTACGATATTATCTAGTATTTATTCCGCTGTGTGATGCATTTGAGGACAGGTTATTATAACTGTCCAGTTGGTCTGCTGTACTCTGATGAATGTAAGTATTTATGTAAAGTTATTTATAAAGTTTTATTTCTGCATCATATTTAGTTCCGCTGCAATGTGAGACTCTGTGTTGATTCTTCTTCTTATTCTTCTGTTATTCTATTCTTCTATTCTTTCTTTCTTTTCTCATCCTCTAACTTCTTTCTTCTAGCTTTCTGGATGTTTGATACTCGATTTTGGGACACGGTTTGTGTTAAATGTCGAAATTTGAGCGTCGAATTTTTCCAGGCCGTTATAGTTGGTATCAGAGCTATTGGTTGAGTAGTAACCTTGGCTCTGTGGTGTAACTCGATAGAGATGGGATTAGTAATATCCTAGATTGAGTTTGAGTGTATATACGAGAGAACATATTTGTAGATTTTGTATAAAAATGTTTTGTATTGTGTTGATTGATCGGTTCAAATATCGGGAAACCATATGGAACTGGAAATTGAACAATATTGTTTTATAAAGAGGGTAAATGGAATAATTTTTTCCAAATTATATTTTCATAGAAAAAGAAATAATTTTCTATAATATTGGTTGTTTGGTTACTTGATTAATTTGGTTGGAATCCAAACTGGATTATGAAGAGAAATTTAAATTGGTCAGAAACCAGTTGGTAAATTGAAAAATAAATTTGGAATTTGCAAATTAGATAGATAATAATGGAAAATCAATCGAAAATTAATCGATTGATGTTAATGTATGATAACCCAAGGTGAATGCAGACCAGTAGGTATCGATATTGGATATAATTCAAATGATCGAACTGTTTGTTATTCGGATATTGGCTTGATTGAATAAAATTCATACAGTGGTTCAGTAAGGATGTTGAATGAATTAAATTTCAGTTTGATGAATTAAGAATAACATCGTTTACGAAATGGAATTGAGCTGGTTTGAAACTAATTAACCTGGTTGAGTGGGATTGAATAAAATATATTGGAATTAGGAAATTAAATGGATAATAATGGAAACCCATAGAATATAAATCGATTTATATTAATATATGTTGAACCAAAGTAAACGCAGACCAATAAATATTAATGCTGAATATAATATAAATTGGCTTGGTTGGGAACTATTTGATTTATTGAATCTAAGTTGATTAAATTCAATAAGTTAAGAATCGAATAAATTGGAAGCAAGGTAATAAATCCCGGTATAGTGAATTGGAAATAAGATTGATTGTGAAGCGGAAGAGGAATTATTTAAACCTGTATTTGTTATTTGCATTGTAAATCGAGATGGATGCAGATTCTAGAAGGTTGTGGAGATGATTTGGTTATACAGACTGGAAGTACAGACAAAGAATGATTAGTTGATTTGCTTTGAAATTGGAGTTTGGAATGCCCGAGAAAAAGGTAAACCTTAATATTCATTGGAGCGATTGATTTTAATACCCCTGAGTTGGGTCAGCTGCTTGGCTTTTGTTTCTTTTTATCGATATGAGGCCCGAAGTAGCGTTTGTAGTTGTTCTGATCAAGCCGTGCAAAGGAGGTGCTGGCGAAATTTTCGAAAATCTTTAAGAGTTTGAATTTATTCTAATAATAGTTCAAAAATAATTATTTTAAAATAACTAGGTTCAGGAAATTCTTCTTACCTTGTAATTTCGGGAAGAAATTCTTTTAAAGGAGGATAGAATGTAACATTCCAAATTTTCCGGCTATTTAAATTGAATTGTTTTGAATTTAATTCTAATTTGTCGACTGTATATTGTCCTTAGAAATAGTTTTATTTTCAAACGATGTCCTTTCCAACGAAACAAGTTTTATTGGAATGCGTACAATTAATTATTGCTATATTTCTAGTTTGGAGCCAAATGGAGATGTTTTGTCAATGCGCGAAATTAAAGGGTGAACCGATAAATTAAAATATCGTCGTTGTGCAAATGAAGTCTGTTTTCAACGAAATATATCGATGGGACTAGAACGTCAAGACGTAGTGGTGCATTTATTTTCGTTAAATTTGAAGTTAATGTTTAGCATGCGTGTATTTAACGGTTACCTCTAAACAACGGTTGGCGGTAAAAATCTAATACCGCATTATATTAAAATATTATGACAGTTCTGTCCTAAGCAAAGAAATTAAAAGTACGTACCTATCTCTTTCTACACCCTATTAAGATTTAACCATACACTAAATGTACGTTCATACCATATTGGACCAGCATTACATAATACGAAAACTCATTCGCACAGGACCATTCCAAGACAAACTGTACAGAATCCTAAAAGCAATTCTACAATGCAAACCATTACCTACCCTATGCTACGCGTTAGTGAAAACATTTAATTCAAAGCATGGCCTAATAATTTTAAGGCATTACCTACAAGCTTTTTTTGTCAAAATTACACAGTAAACCTATTGTTGCATTAAGCCTACTGAGTAGCATCGGGATAGAGATGTGATTTTTATCTTATTACCCTTCTCTTCTATAAGTGGACATCCTGCTCCTCATTTTTCTGGGCGAAACAAAAAGGAAGGAAACTGTATACTCCGACTTTGATTCTGAAGTAAATCCGTATATAGTCGTGCCTCTAGTATAATGATCAGTTAATATTCTACAATCACCCTCCCCACTGATCTTCGAAACCAGGAAAGACGAGGAAACGCCGCTTCCCATTTCCGATCACTTCACCAACCTCTAAAGTATATGGCGATGCAAACATATTGTTCTATTTCTCTTTTTTTCTACATGGCATACCATTCAAGGGCAAGGTGGGCATTGCATTTATGAGTGGAAAGAAGCAAATGCGCTGATGCTAGTGCGTGAGTTAGTAGCAGTAGGAGGGTGTTTCGGAGGGGGAGCCAAGCGGTGATCGGTGGTGCAGTGGAGCGGGGGGATGTCGACGGTCTGCTGACAGGTGAAACTTCAGTGTCAGGAGTATTGAAGTGTTGTGGGTTGAAATGGAGAAGGGCGTGTACGAGGAACATAAATGGCAGATGGAAGCATGGAATTTCTGGGCGTGCGGCTTCTTTCTGGCCGCTGCAGTTGATGGGTAGAAGCCATCTATATGAAGATACTGGAATGAATATATGAATGGATTGGAGTAATAGTGGCGATGGCAGTTCACTGTGGTGGGTGACATAGACATGAATAGGAGCATGGTAGTTTTTCTCAAATAAACAGTGTGGTTCCATGGGGATGCTTGAACATGGGAAAACGTTGCACGCAAGGGAGGACATTATATAAGGACCTGGGAAGTGTTATTTATGGCAACGTGTATGAAGGAAACCGCATGGAGTACGGCGATAAAATAGTGGGATGAAAATGGGAAAAGTTGCGTACTGTGTTGGCTCCCTATGCATGAACAGTGTCGGCAAGAAGTGGATAGCGTGGAATTTGATTCAGATGGGAACGTGAAAAATAAATGGCGAGATGGAGTATTAAGGGAAGCCGCATGAAATAGTTTAACAGCGGGTTTGGAATTCTTTTTGGTGAGTAAACATGCTGATGGAAGGAAGAACGGGGTGACAGCTCGATGATGGTGGCGACATGGTTGTATACGTACATGCATGTTCAAAAGATGGAACTGGGAGGGAGTCACGTTGGCAAAGGAGTGGATGGTGTACGGGTATGTTGCACAATGGGAGAAGCTGATGACGACCGAGGACCGATGCATCATGGCGCGGATCATTGGGCATGGGAGAATGTAGAGCAGGTTTAGAAATGAGCAGAAAGAGGTATACTACATTCGTTTTCTTTTGCTGGAAGATGAACAGTGCCTTGGTATGTTTACACGTGACTAATTGAAGTTTAGTTGTGTCTAATTAAGTATAAAAATATACGTGGTTACCTACGTAAGTTTATATTGTGTCTGTACCATGGAATGTACCCGACCGAAATCATAGTGGTTCCTAATCTCAATTATCAATGTGCCAGATCTCATTTTAACATGCAATTAACGGTTTAGAGTAGGGTAACTAAGGTAACATATATAAGGGCTAAATTTCATAGTGTTGCCTAATCAGTGTGCCTAATAGCCACAATTTGAAATTTAATTAATAAGCTATTATATAGGTATAAATAAATATTATATTAAGTAGTGAATACCGTATTAAAACTGTAACTATGTCATACATCAATGTAAGTGGATAAAATCGATGATATGGGGTTTGCATTGACAAACATAACATTTTGAAGCTGGTTTGGACAGAGAAGGAGACGACTGAAATTTACGCTTAAATTTAACGACTATTTAATTTAACTGTAACCGAACAGTTTCAACAAATGGGAAATCAAGGTGAGTTCAACTCACTCAGTTTATCCCGTTTATATTTTATAAACCCGGTTTTTATTTTGTGTGAAATGTTTGCTGTTGATTGATGATTTGATGACTGTTTGCATGGATGTTGAATATTTAAAAATATTCATCAATTCAATTAAATGTTTGTTTAATTTAATCAAATAAATTCGTTATCTTTAACGATTAAATTTCAACGAGGTAACTTACCTTGTTGGTTACGTTTATAATAATAAACGTATTAAACAAATCATTTGATGCTTGAATGGCCGTTATAAATTGATTGTTGATTGTTATTAGTTGAACTGTTTATCGTGTTGAAATTAAGGTAACCCATTGTGATGCAGGGACGGACAGGTTGGAGGGATCCAACCGGATTCCTCAAATATATTGTTTACTTATATGAGCTGTTAATCAATCTGATTGATTGTTGATTGTTGAGTGTTGACTCCAAACCCAACACATGTGTGATTTTAACCAATGGGTGATATTGGTTGAGTAATTATCGGCGGATGGCCTACAAATGAATCGGTTTATAAAGATTGATTTACCGTTAGGGAAATCGATAGCAGGAAAGTTATAAAATTGTTTAATAACTAAAGGCAGATTTGAAATCTATTTTATGTAGATTATTTTTGACGTAAGTTCATTAAAGGAAATAAAATATTTATTATTTATTATTATCAAAGTTTATTCTGTTGTGTAAGCAAATTAATAGAAATTAACCGAATGGTTAAGGATGGAGTTAATTATTTCGAATAACAATTAATTAAGATTTATTTAATTTAATTAGATTATTAATTATATTAAATAAGATTATTTAAATTGATTTTTAAATCAATTTAAAGGAAGAATTAAATTAATTGTTTTAAATAAACAATTAACTGTAATTATTTAAGTTAATTAGATTGTTGATTAAATCAGTTGAAGTTATTTACATTAATTTTATTTATTAATTTAAGTAAACAACTAAATTGAAATGGTTAACAAATTAAACTGGTTTAGAGTTAACAAAGTCAACTGCTTATCCAGAATTGATTATTGGACAATTATTGAAATCTTAACTTATTATTTAAATAACATTAAAGGAAAGATTAACTATTATAATAATAGTTAATCAATTGGTTTCTAAATAATTGGGATTGATTATTTTGTAATAATAATGAAAGTGATAATTCTTGAAGTAAGTACCTCAACTAGAAGTTATGAAGTTGTACAGCCTTAGGTATAGCTTAACCGATTGATAAGCAAATTTATATTGAATGTGTAACAACCCATATTTTGAATAACATGTTATAACATAAATCAAGGCAGAATTAAATGTTAAAATCTGAATCAAGGGAAACGAGCTGTGCCATTGCGTTCGTCTCGGAAAAATAAGCGAAATAGAGTCCGAGTTTTCAAAAATCGGAGTTCGTATGACCAAGTTATGGCCCGTCAAAGTTTTCAGAAAATTTCAAGTTCAAAAACAGTTCAAATTTGAATTCAGAATTCAAATTCGGCCCAAGCAGGACAGGCGGGAAAATTCCCGCCAGCCCCAAGTCGACTGGGGAGTCGACTTGGGAGTCGACACACCCCATGTGGTGTCGACTGCCCAGTCGACTCCCCTGTCGACCTGGGTGGTCGGCCAGTTTGGCCTGGTGCACCTGTTTTGGCTCCTGAGTCTTGTTTTGTTGGCTAGTGACGTGATTTGATGGCTCATATCTGAATTAGGGTTAATCCTGTGGCCTAAACTAACCTAAACTTCTATAAAAGGACCCTAATACCTAGCCTAAATCAACACAAATCATACCTACAACTAAATTATGCCAAAATGCTTCCTAATCACGGCCTCCACCTTCATATCATGGCCTCCATCTTCTTCATGAAAGTTTGAGTGTTCTACGCTAGTAAAAGAGCCATCTTTCTTCATCAAAACAAGGATCTTTCTTCTTATTTCTCAAAGACAACTTGGAGCTTATATTAATTTGGGGATTTCTAGTGTGGCTTCGTCTCAATCTTGTTTATTTTGTTCTAGTCTTCATAGCCAAGCTTTGTAAGCCCTATTCTACTCTTTGATTTAAACTATGAAGTTAAAAATGACATGTTGCAAGTTTGTGTTTGGGCCTAAGTATGATTTGTGCTTTGAATCTATCATGTTATGCATAGATTTGTTCTATGTGTGTTTGTAAAGCTATCACCTTGACTTTGTGGATTGAAAGCTATGATCTTTGTTTGGGAATGTTGCATAATGCAACATAGAAACTCTCATAACCTTTATTTTAACTTGCATATGATGTTATATGTGAATCACTAGTTATCATCCTATGCCATTTATGACCATGTATAACCTATTTGCTAAGTTTGATGTCATGCATGTTTTGAGGTTTATAATGTAATATGCAAGTTAATGAACTGTAACACCCCGAATTTCAATTAACACTAATAGTTAGTAATTAAAGTATAATTAATCTTAGATGGGAGAACCAGGGGAAACGGGCTGCGTCATTACGTTCGTCTCGGAAAAATACGCGAAATAGAGTCCGAGTTTTCGAGAATCGGAGTCCGTATGGCCCGGTTATGGCCCAAAGAAGTTTGCGGAAAATTTAAATTAAAAACAGATTTAAAATTCAGCTTTAAAACAAGTTGGAGCCAAAAGAGGAAAGAGGAGGGAAAAATTCCCGCCTAGCCCCATGTCGACAGGCATGTCGACAGGGGTGTCGACAGGGGTGTCGACAGCCCTGTCGACAGGGGTGTCGACACAGGGTGTCGGCTCTGTGGATCTGGGTGCACCAGGTCTGGTCTTGGCTGAGTCTAGGGCCATGTTCTAGAGGGTTCCGGGATCTAAGGGTCCAAACCTAATCTAGGGTTAATCTAAAGGCCTAAAACACACACCTAATCCTATAAATAAGACCCTAACCCTACCCTAATTCATTCATAATTAAACCTTGTAATTAAACTATGGCAAAATGCAACTTGATCATGGCCTCCACAAATCAATGAAGAGGGTTGCATGCTAATCACTCTCTAATCAACCTCTAATCCCTTCTTAGCATCTTAATCTTCTTCATTTGGTGTGCAAAATTGCTAGTAGTGAGTTTCTATCACTTTGATGATCTTTTGGTAAACTAATTAGATGAGATGTGATGAGATTTATGGTTTTGTATGTGGGGTAATGAGCTTTGAATCATATGATATGATGTTAGCATTAATCTTATGTTTATGCATGTTGAGTATGTATGTTTATGCATGTTGAGTATGTAAGTTTATGCAAGTTTAATATGATGTATGTTATGTTTGCATGATGCTAAATATGCAAGTTGTGGGCTATGTAATCATATGCATGTTATGCAAGTTCATGGTGATATGCTATGCAAGTTACATGTATGTAAATATGCAAGTTACATGTTTGTTAATATGCAAGTTACATGTATGTAAATATGCAAGTTACATGTTTGTTAATATGCAA
Organism: Allium sativum; assembly: GCA_030737875.1. Taxonomy (NCBI): domain Eukaryota; kingdom Viridiplantae; phylum Streptophyta; class Magnoliopsida; order Asparagales; family Amaryllidaceae; genus Allium; species Allium sativum. The sequence continues at coordinate 1,029,449,669 of CM060918.1, forward strand.
GTTACATGTTGGATAATATGCAAGTTACATGTATGTAAATATGCAAGTTACATGTTTATTAATATGCAAGTTACATGTTTGTTAATATGCAAGTTACATGTATGTAAATATGCAAGTTACATGTTTGTTAATATGCAAGTTCATGATGACACATTATGCAAGTCCATGAGTTAATATGCAAGTTTGTTATGCAAGTGAATATGTAAGTTATGTGACATATTATATGCAAGTTATGTGACATGTTATGCAAGTGCATATGCAAGTTATGTGTTTGTTAATATGCAAGATGGCACCTTTGAAACATGTTCATTCATATGCAAGTTGACACCTTTTATATGTGTTATATCATGAGAGCGAAATTACGTGGGAACGAGGGGGTAATTAAATGCATAGGTTAATAAGATTGGGTGAAATTAATATAATTATGCATAACATAAACTAAATGAACATAGTATGGGAATTTGCCTATTTAGTTAGGTGTACCTATACTATGTGTTGGGAATTTACCTATTGAGTTAGGTCTACCCCATGGGAATTTACCTATTAAGTTAGGTCTACCCATGTTAAGAAAACTTGATTAATTAGGGATAATTAATATAAAATTATGAGGGTGATTAATTAGGTGTAATTAATTGACTAAGACACGAGGTTGGACTCAGTTGTAGCGTAAAACTGCCCGGACCCAACCGGCTTAACCAGTTGCTACAAATGTTAGCCCAATGTGAGAGGTCTTAGGCACAAACTAAATACGTAATTAATGTAAAGACACGAGGTTAGACTCTGTTATGACATAAGGCTGCCCGGACCCAACCGGCTTAACCAGCGGTCATAAAAGACAGTCTAATGTGAGAGGTCTTTACAAAGGTTACGTTCTTAATTAATTAATTAAGAAACACTTAACCACATTAGCATGTAGAGGGACATGAGGGGTTAAGTGGGTGCCTTGGGTGGCATGAGAAAATCTAGTGGTTGCCTTGGGTGGCAATAGAAAATACGATTAGAATACTTAACCAAAATGAAACATGTAATTAAAACATGATTAAAGGGTTAAGTGGGATATACTAGAAAAAGGGACAAGCTTAGGTGGGTAGCTTGTGGAGGCCCATTTCAACCAGTAACCCATACGTATCTTTGTGGGCTCGACCCAGGTCGAGGACGGGACACGCATACTGGGCTTGACTGTAAGAGGCAAACGGGTTAGCGGTGGCAACGCAAGTCCAACGGGCTTCATATGCGTGAGTGGGCCCGGGCTGGTAGGTAAGCCGTTGTTGCATCGTGTAGATATAAGCCGTGCACCGTTAGTTTTATCAGGTTGCCACATTGGGGAATGGTACATCCCACGGTGGGGCCAGCACGGGTATCTACGTTAGGGAGCCGATCGAATGGGGAGTAGTGTGTACACCTAGTGGATTGTAGGGCCCCGTGGCGCCTACTTGGTCACCTAGGGGTACGCAAGTACTATTTAGTAAATTTTATAAGTCCTTGGGTGGGATCAACCTTTATGTTAGAAACGACTGGTGTGGTGCAGTTTAGTAATTTACCTTAGGGAGGGTAGATGCGTCTTTATCCTTTATCTTAGTTCAGTTGACTGCTTAGGGTACCCATTCATCCCTATATGTTACCGTATATCAGTTCATGTCTTCTCTGGTTACTTTAACGATTGTATTGTTAAAGTTATAGGACTCGCTCAGACTTATGTCTGACCCCGTTGTTTTTATCTTTTTCCCAACCCTCAGGTCCTGTGGTGGATCCTAGCAGTAGTGGAGCTTGATCGGATTGCTGTTCCAGTCTTGAGGAGCTTGGATAGATGTAAAGCTCCAGTTATTCTGTTATCTTTCCTTTTGTTTTGGCTATTGTATGAGAGTGGGATTATGTACTTCTTTATTATGATGGATATTGTACTTAACTTTTACTGTGGTTTTATGATGTAACCAGACATGTTTTACTTCCGCTGATATGAGATGATGTTTTTAAAATTTCAAGTACTATTTATATCTGGCTGGTTGTAATTTTTCTGTTCTATACTCACTAAAATACTCCACCGATGCTATGGCATTCCCTTGGTGAGTGATCATAGCGGGAGTGGGGTGTTACACGTGGTATCAGAGCTTAAGGTTACCGGAACAGATAAAATTTTTTGAGAAAAAACTATTTTCTAAGAGTATTTTCGAAGAAGGTATTTTCAAAAGCATGTCTTCTAAGAGAAAAAGTTTTTGAAAAAGAAAAGCATAATCCCCAATAGCCATATCTTTATCTTTCGGAATCTCCTTTTTGAATCTTTCCTCTTTCGTTTCAGCATGGCTGAAGATCTTAACATCCCGGAGGGTTTAGTTATACCACTATGGTATAGGAGGTTGCAAGAGGCTAGGGCCGCGGCTGCGGGTCCAGCCAATGCTACTACACCAGAGACAACCGCTCCTCCTCTTCAGCCTAGAGTGGATAATTTTGCTAAAGTTTGCAAGGAGTTCAAGGCTATAGGAGGAAAACCTTTTCTAGGTTCAGAGACTTTCGTAGAGGCTAGAGATTGGCTTAAGGAAGTGGAAGAGTTGCTAGATATCTTTGAAGTGGAAGAGGGAAAGAAAGTCAAGTTGGCGGCTTGGTTAATGAAGGGAGAGGCCTCATTCTGGTGGAAGGTCACTAATGGAGAACGCCCGGTTGACTCTTGGGCAGATTTTAAGCAAAGGTTTGGGGCTAAGTTTCTCTCAAGGGCGGAAGAGAATCTATTTATGGAGAAGTTCTTGAATTTGAAGCAAGGGAATCTCACGGTGAAAGAATATGTCAACAAATTCAATCAATTAGCAAGGTTTGGCATAGAGTTGGTGAATACACCGGAGAAGAAGGCTTTGAGGTTCGTTAGAGGCTTGAACGAACCATTGCAAGGAATAGCTATGACTCACATTCCTATGGGGGCCACTTTTGAGAAACTTGTCTACATGGCACTTATGCATGAGGATGATAAGAATTCTAAGGCACCAGAGAAAAAGGGGGATCAGAAGAAACCGCAACAACAACAAGGCAAGGGCGGAAAAGGCAATGGTGACAAAAAGAAGACGAAGAAGAAGTGCTTCAATTGTGGAACACCAGGACACCTCAGTAAGGATTGTCGCAAAAAGAAGAAGACCGGTTGCTTTCATTGTGGTGAAGCAGGGCATCTTGTGAAAAACTGCCCAAAGAAGGGGCAGAAGACGGGATCTACCTCAGGAGGTCAGGTGCAAGCTCTTATAGCACCACCTCAGTCAGGGGGGCAAGTTCAGGTTCTCTCAGTTCCACCGATTCAGCAGAGAGGTAGAACTATTTCCGTTGAAAGTCTGGTTTTTCTGTTTGATCATCCAGTTCGTACTTTGTTTGACTCTGGCGCATCGCATTCTTTTATCTCATCATCGTTAGTTGAGTCACTGCACTTAGACACCAGTCTAGTTGATGATCCCTTGGTTGTTTCAAACCCAATTGGGGGCTCTATATATCTATCTATGATATGTTTGGGTTTGAGGATTTCTATACTTAGCGTTGAGTTTAGATGTGATGCTTTTGTATTGGGCTTCACGGGCTATGGGCTGATTTTGGGCATGGACTGGTTATCCAGTAATGGTGCCGTTCTTGATTGCGAAAGGAGAGTTGTTAGGCTCATGACCCGCTTGGGTAACACTCTCGAGATCTCTTGTAATCCCAGGGAATCTGTTATGCTAAGTTATCTTGAATCGCTTGAAGCTTCGGTCGAGAGTTTGCAATCTGTTAGAGTGGTCCGGGAATATCCGGATGTGTTTGAGGAGGTGAGGGGCTTACCTCCGAAGCGGGAGATTGATTTCCGAATTTATTTGGTGGATAATGCCAAACCAGTGTCTTTGCCAGTGCGCCACATGGCTCCTCGTGAGAGAAGAGAACTTCATAAGCAAGTAGGGGAGTTGCTTGAGAAGGGGTTCATAAGGCGAAGTATATCGGAGTGGGGAGCTCCAGTAGTGTTTGCCACGAAGGCGGATGGGTCCCTCAGACTTTGTGTGGATTATAGAGAACTTAATAAGCTCACGAAGAAGAATAGACACCCGTTACCGAGAATAGATGATCTCTTTGATCAGTTGGTTGGCGCCTCAGTGTTTTCACAAATGGATTTAGCTACAGGGTTTCATCAGTTAAGAGTGGCGGAGGACAGTATAGAGAAGACTGCTTTCCGGACTCCGGATGGTTTTTATGAGTGGCTAGTGATGCCATTTGGGTTGACAAACGCCCCTGCATACTTTGTTGATCTTATGAGTAGAGTGTTCAGAGAGTATCTGAATAAGTTTGTAGTAGTTTTTGTGGATGACATCTTGGTCTTTTCCAAGAGTGAAGAAGAGCATGCCTTACATCTCAAGGAAGTGTTGGAGACTCTTCGAGCACATAGTCTTAAAGCTAAATTCTCTAAATGTCATTTTTGGAGAAGAGAAGTGCGATTCTTAGGGCATGTGGTCTCTAAGGAAGGGATAGCTGTGGATCCCGCAAAGATAGTATCTATCCAGGATTGGAAAGTTCCTAGAAATGCTACCGAAGTAAGAAGTTTCTTGGGGTTGGCAGGATATTATATGAAGTTCATCAAAGACTTCGCGAAGATATCAGCCCCATTAACCCGCTTGACGAAGAAGAATTTGGTTTTCTTATGGGACGTAGATTGTGATGATGCTTTCCGACGGTTAAAGAGAGCTTTGACCACCGCTCCAGTTTTAGTGCTCCCAGATGGGAGTAAGCCGTTTGTTGTTTATACCGATGCTTGTGGAACAGGATTAGGCGCAGTCTTGATGCAGGAGGGAAGGGTAATAGCCTATGGAGGGATACAATTGAGAGTGCATGAGAAGAATTACCCTACCCATGATCTAGAGTTGGCCGCGATTGTTTTCGCACTTAAGTCTTGGCGCCATTATCTTCTTGGTGAGAGATTCGAGTTGTTCACCGACCATAAATCATTGAAGTACTTATTCTCTCAGAAGGATTTAAACTTAAGACAGCAAAGGTGGATGGAGTTCTTAGCATCCTATGATTTCGAGATAGCGTATACTCCTGGCAAGGGTAACGTGGTGGCAGACGCCTTAAGTAGAAAAAGGCTATCTTTGAGTCCATTGTTCGTGGAACGACGAAGCTTGGAGTTTCTTTCTTTGTTTGACTTCAGACCTTCTGTTGATTTTGTACCTGGTTTGTTGGCATCCTTGGAGGTTAGACCTACTCTTTTGAGACGGATTGGCGAGGCTCAGCGAGACGACCCACAGTTGGTTGAGTTGGTAGAGAAGCTTATGAGGGGGGAATCGTCCAGCCATTTGGGTAGATACACCATAGATGATAAGGGATGGTTGCATAGAGACGGTAGACTTTGTGTACCGCAAGATGAGGGTTTGAAGAAGGCTATTTTGGATGATGCACATCGTTCAAGAATGACTATTCATCCCGGTGGAGACAAAATGTACCAAGACATGAAGAGAGTTTTCTTCTGGGCCGGTATGAAGAAAGATGTGGCCGAGTATGTGGCTAGATGCTTAGTATGCCAACAAGTTAAAGCGGAGCAAAGGAAACCCGGTGGGTTGCTACACCCATTGGAAGTTCCGCAATGGAAGTGGGATAGTGTCTCGATGGATTTCATCGATGGGTTACCGAGATCGAGGAAGGGCAATACGGGAATTTGGGTGGTGGTAGACAGACTTACCAAGAGTGCCCATTTTATACCCGTGAAGAGTAAGAGGACCGCTCCATGGCTTGCTTCGGTCTATGTGAGAGAGATTGTTAGATTGCATGGCGTGCCATCCAGCATTGTGAGTGATCGAGATCCTATCTTTACTAGTGAGTTTTGGAGAAGTTTGCAAGAGGCGGTAGGGACTCAGTTGTGTTTGAGCACCGCATATCATCCTCAGACGGACGGTCAGACCGAGAGGGTGAACCGTATCTTAGAAGATCTTTTGAGGCTTTGTATCTTGGATTTTGGAGGTACATGGGAAGAACATCTTCCTTTGGTGGAGTTCGCATATAATAACAGCTTTCAGTCCAGTATTGGTATGGCTCCTTTCGAAGCTCTTTATGGAAGGCCTTGTCGATCTCCTACATGTTGGTGGGAATCTACGGATAAGATCTTGCTTGGGCCAGATATGGTTAGAGAGACTTCAGAGAAGATTGATTTGATTCGAAGAAGGATGAAGGCAGCACAAGATAGACAGAAATCTTATGCGGATCGGAGAAGGACGGAACTTGAGTTTGAGGTTGGGGATATGGTTTTTGTCAAAGTATCTCCATTGAGAAATGTGGTTCGCTTTGGGTCCGTTGGGAAGTTAGCACCGAGATTTGTTGGGCCGTTTCCTATTAAGGAAAGGATTGGACGGATGGCATATAGGGTGGAGTTGCCCGACAGACTTAGTGGTGTTCATGATGTATTCCATGTATCACATCTGAGGAAGTGCTTACATGAGACCGCAGAGGTGGTAGAGCCGAGCTTGCTTAGAGATGTAGAGGTAGAGCGTGATGCGACGATTCGACGAGCTCCTACTCGCATCCTTGGGTCAGAGACTAGGAAGTCGAGGAACAGAGAAGTTCAGCTAGTGAAAGTGCAATGGGGAGATGACGAAAGCAATGCTACTTGGGAGACGGAAGCGAAGATGCGTTCTTTGTATCCATTTCTTTTTGAGAGTATGTCTTTTAACTTCTCCTTTATCGCTTGTCTAGTACTTATCTTATCTTTGGTATGTCCTCTCGTTAGTACTGCTTGACCTTTAGATAGGGTAAGCCTATGGTTGAAACATGTGTTTGAAACATGTTATGGTTGATGGATGCATGTGGATGAAATTGGTTGCTAGTGGTTGCTCGTGGATGCATATACACACACATTAGGCACTAGATCGGCTCAGACACTTCATGTTGCATATTGCATAAATGGATGTAGTAGTTAGAATTGATGGATGTATCATGGCTGTGTTATCATATGGATGATGCATTTTTGTGTATGGTTGTGCACACATGTAGAAATTTGTATGTGTCAATAGAGTTTCGCATACATATTGGATGCATGGCACTATCATGGTTTGCATTAAGGAGGTCGACTGAATCAGTAGACCGCCTGATTTTGCATTAGTATACGGACATATACACACACTTTCCGCATATGTTCATACATCATTAGAAGTTTCTAAGGATAATGGTTGCTTGTGGTTGATGGTTTAGTAGATGGTTGTTTGGTTGGTAGGATACGTTCTTCTTAACTTAGAGATTTCGGGGACGAAATCCTTTAAGTAGGGGAGAATGTAACACCCCGAATTTCAATTAACACTAATAGTTAGTAATTAAAGTATAATTAATCTCAGATGGGAGAACCAGGGGAAACGGGCTGCGTCATTACGTTCGTCTCGGAAAAATACGCGAAATAGAGTCCGAGTTTTCGAGAATCGGAGTCCGTATGGCCCGGTTATGGCCCAAAGAAGTTTGCGGAAAATTTAAATTAAAAACAGATTTAAAATTCAGCTTTAAAACAAGTTGGAGCCAAAAGAGGAAAGAGGAGGGAAAAATTCCCGCCTAGCCCCATGTCGACAGGCATGTCGACAGGGGTGTCGACAGGGGTGTCGACAGCCCTGTCGACAGGGGTGTCGACACAGGGTGTCGGCTCTGTGGATCTGGGTGCACCAGGTCTGGTCTTGGCTGAGTCTAGGGCCATGTTCTAGAGGGTTCCGGGATCTAAGGGTCCAAACCTAATCTAGGGTTAATCTAAAGGCCTAAAACACACACCTAATCCTATAAATAAGACCCTAACCCTACCCTAATTCATTCATAATTAAACCTTGTAATTAAACTATGGCAAAATGCAACTTGATCATGGCCTCCACAAATCAATGAAGAGGGTTGCATGCTAATCACTCTCTAATCAACCTCTAATCCCTTCTTAGCATCTTAATCTTCTTCATTTGGTGTGCAAAATTGCTAGTAGTGAGTTTCTATCACTTTGATGATCTTTTGGTAAACTAATTAGATGAGATGTGATGAGATTTATGGTTTTGTATGTGGGGTAATGAGCTTTGAATCATATGATATGATGTTAGCATTAATCTTATGTTTATGCATGTTGAGTATGTATGTTTATGCATGTTGAGTATGTAAGTTTATGCAAGTTTAATATGATGTATGTTATGTTTGCATGATGCTAAATATGCAAGTTGTGGGCTATGTAATCATATGCATGTTATGCAAGTTCATGGTGATATGCTATGCAAGTTACATGTATGTAAATATGCAAGTTACATGTTTGTTAATATGCAAGTTACATGTATGTAAATATGCAAGTTACATGTTTGTTAATATGCAAGTTACATGTTGGATAATATGCAAGTTACATGTATGTAAATATGCAAGTTACATGTTTATTAATATGCAAGTTACATGTTTGTTAATATGCAAGTTACATGTATGTAAATATGCAAGTTACATGTTTGTTAATATGCAAGTTCATGATGACACATTATGCAAGTCCATGAGTTAATATGCAAGTTTGTTATGCAAGTGAATATGTAAGTTATGTGACATATTATATGCAAGTTATGTGACATGTTATGCAAGTGCATATGCAAGTTATGTGTTTGTTAATATGCAAGATGACACCTTTGAAACATGTTCATTCATATGCAAGTTGACACCTTTTATATGTGTTATATCATGAGAGCGAAATTACGTGGGAACGAGGGGGTAATTAAATGCATAGGTTAATAAGATTGGGTGAAATTAATATAATTATGCATAACATAAACTAAATGAACATAGTATGGGAATTTGCCTATTTAGTTAGGTGTACCCATACTATGTGTTGGGAATTTACCTATTGAGTTAGGTCTACCCCATGGGAATTTACCTATTAAGTTAGGTCTACCCATGTTAAGAAAACTTGATTAATTAGGGATAATTAATATAAAATTATGAGGGTGATTAATTAGGTGTAATTAATTGACTAAGACACGAGGTTGGACTCAGTTGTAGCGTAAAACTGCCCGGACCCAACCGGCTTAACCAGTTGCTACAAATGTTAGCCCAATGTGAGAGGTCTTAGGCACAAACTAAATACGTAATTAATGTAAAGACACGACGTTAGACTCTGTTATGACATAAGGCTGCCCGGACCCAACCGGCTTAACCAGCGGTCATAAAAGACAGTCTAATGTGAGAGGTCTTTACAAAGGTTACGTTCTTAATTAATTAATTAAGAAACACTTAACCACATTAGCATGTAGAGGGACATGAGGGGTTAAGTGGGTGCCTTGGGTGGCATGAGAAAATCTAGTGGTTGCCTTGGGTGGCAATAGAAAATACGATTAGAATACTTAACCAAAATGAAACATGTAATTAAAACATGATTAAAGGGTTAAGTGGGATATACTAGAAAAAGGGACAAGCTTAGGTGGGTAGCTTGTGGAGGCCCATTTCAACCAGTAACCCATACGTATCTTTGTGGGCTCGACCCAGGTCGAGGACGGGACACGCATACTGGGCTTGACTGTAAGAGGCAAACGGGTTAGCGGTGGCAACGCAAGTCCAACGGGCTTCATATGCGTGAGTGGGCCCGGGCTGGTAGGTAAGCCGTTGTTGCATCGTGTAGATATAAGCCGTGCACCGTTAGTTTTATCAGGTTGCCACATTGGGGAATGGTACATCCCACGGTGGGACCAGCATGGGTATCTACGTTAGGGAGCCGATCGAATGGGGAGTAGTGTGTACACCTAGTGGATTGTAGGGCCCCGTGGCGCCTACTTGGTCACCTAGGGGTACGCAAGTACTATTTAGTAAATTTTATAAGTCCTTGGGTGGGATCAACCTTTATGTTAGAAACGACTGGTGTGGTGCAGTTTAGTAATTTACCTTAGGGAGGGTAGATGCGTCTTTATCCTTTATCTTAGTTCAGTTGACTGCTTAGGGTACCCATTCATCCCTATATGTTACCGTATATCAGTTCATGTCTTCTCTGGTTACTTTAACGATTGTATTGTTAAAGTTATAGGACTCGCTCAGACTTATGTCTGACCCCGTTGTTTTTATCTTTTTCCCAACCCTCAGGTCCTGTGGTGGATCCTAGCAGTAGTGGAGCTTGATCGGATTGCTGTTCCAGTCTTGAGGAGCTTGGATAGATGTAAAGCTCCAGTTATTCTGTTATCTTTCCTTTTGTTTTGGCTATTGTATGAGAGTGGGATTATGTACTTCTTTATTATGATGGATATTGTACTTAACTTTTACTGTGGTTTTATGATGTAACCAGACATGTTTTACTTCCGCTGATATGAGATGATGTTTTTAAAATTTCAAGTACTATTTATATCTGGCTGGTTGTAATTTTTCTGTTCTATACTCACTAAAATACTCCACTGATGCTATGGCATTCCCTTGGTGAGTGATCATAGCGGGAGTGGGGTGTTACATGAACACATTTTGCCTCATGTGCCACCATGTTTAACTTGTGGCCAAATCCTATCACCTTATGCCCATTTTTGTCATGCTTCTACGTTCCCTCTTTTAATCCATTTTGTGTTGTGACGAAACGTACATGCGATGGGAATGCGTATGGGTAGTTAAGTAACTTTAATAACATAAAAACATGGTTTTGAAATATGACATGTGATTATGCTTGAAAAACATGAACATGGACATGACATGTAGAAAACATGAAAGTGGCCAACTCGAGGTTGGGTTGAGTTTGTAGCATAAATCTACCCGGAACCGACCGGCCTAACTAGTAGCTACAAACAATAGGACCCAATGTGAGTAGTTGTTCATGTCGCGCTTAAAACCCGAGGTTAGACTAAGTTGTGGTATAAAGCTACCCGGACCCGCTCGGCTTAACATAACCACAACAAGGTCTAATGTGAGAGGTTGGGTGCATTAAATTATTTAATGCCACATGATAGGGTTAAGTCATGGACCACTTGAATACTTAACCAATTAAACACGATGGGTTGATAGGGTTAAGTCATGAACCTTGGGTACACTTAACCAACTTGATACTTGATTGGATAGGGTTAACCACGCTCAACCCGTTAGAAACCCTAGTTACGTGGTCCTTTTCACCAGTAACCCTCTTGGTTGTATCATGATACCCTAGAGACTAGGCTAGGGTGGGGCACGATTACTGGGCTAATTGTAAGCGACCAGAACGACGGCTGAGTTGGTGCGCCGGTGTAGGTTCAGGCGGACTATGGTCGTGCACATAGTCCGGAGTTGAAAAAGCAGGCATGGGCACCAGTAGGTTTAGACTGTGCGTGCTTGATTCATGTCAGTGGTTGGCACCCTAGGACTTGATACACCCTAGGGTGGACCTAGCACAGTTTGACTACATTCCGTGATTGGGCCGTATGACACCGACACTTGACGAGTTAGGCTTGTAGGGAGCCGATCGACTAGACCGTGTAGTTGGACCTTGATTTAGGTCATCTCATGATGTTGGGCCAACTTTGGGCCAAGGGATAATTTCTTGTTTATACTTGACATGGGTTGGATTACTAGTACTTTTGGTGCAAAACTTAACCTTGTACATGCGATGCCACATTTGATCTATCCTGTTAACTTTTCACCATGCCAGTTATCATCCTATATTTCATCTCTGTTTTACATGTCCAGCTAACTTTATTAGTTTTTATACTAATAGTAGGTAGGACTTACCAGTCTTTTTGACTGACCCATTTTCTTTCGCCTCTTTTCTTCCGTTTCCCCCTCAGGTTCTCAGGGTGGGAACACTAGCACCTAGCTTGGATCTTTAGCTTGCTTTCTGGATAGCTCATGTACGGTTTGGGCTTGAGCTTTGCTATGGCGACACTACTGTTATCTTTGGGGAATACTTTACTTATGTTATTTTGCAGTTTATGTTTTCCAGACTTTGTTTTGTTGGAAAATAATGACTTAGTACTTTTGATGTAAGTTGACTATGGTTTTGAAATAGTAGTTTTATCCGCTGCTTTACTTACTCTGTTTTACTTATATGTTTTGTCTTGTGATATCCTCATGCATGTTTACCTTGACTAACACCCCTCCAAAGCCAGTGTACTTGCAAGAGTGACCTTGGCGGAGGTGGGGTGTTATAGAATGCATATTTAAAATTTTACTGGTCGGATTCCTATAAAATCCAAATTGGACAATTAAGAGGCTAGTTATAAATAGATTTGTGTTAAAGAAGCAAAACAAGTGCAAAACGAAATTTGTAATCGAAAGAGAGTAAAAGGAAATTTAAAAGCCAAAGGATAGGAAATAAAGATGTTTTAAATTGGAAAAGTATGGTTTTGGAACTGGCAAAAAGGGGGTTTTCAAAATAAATATATGAAGTTAAAACCATGTGTAAAAACATAGCGTAAATAGGAGCGTTGGAATATTTATTGGGTGAGATTCATTAATAAACTTCTATCCATTCTGAAGATAAGAATGTTGTCATCTCAAGGTCTGAGAGGTAAATAAAATACCCCAACTTGTAACGAGTGCATAATTATCCAAGGATGGTATTCGTATAGAGATGATGATGGTTAAGGAGATTAGAAGGATATTTCCATGAAGGATATATAAACTATAATTCAAAGAATTATAAATTGGATAATTTGATTTGGAAATAAGAAATGTGAAAGGGTGATAATCCAAATGTTTTGGAGATTTAGAAATTTAAATTAACAATTACTTAAGTAAAGAGGCCAAGGGATGTTGTATACTGAACCAATGAAACCACTTTATTTTCTATGGATGATGGTTGTTTATTTTGATTGTTAAAACACCGCCTATCAAAATCTGACCAAGCCGATTGTTGGTATGGAAAGACCGAGATTGAAATTATATTCGAAAACTGTTTCGACTAGCAAATACGTAAACGTTGAAATATTAGAAGAGGGTCGAGATGGAGCACTGAAGACCATGGATCCTCATAAGCGGAAGGATTGTTGTTGAATTTCTCTGGCTAGCTACCAGAGGTTTTAAACTGTGGTTTGATCATGGTTAGGATTTTGCAGATTGCAAGGACTTCTCGCTACTGATCCATAGGGTAATTCAAGGATGCAGTAGGAGAGTGCCTTCGGTTCATCCTATTCCTGGATGACTTGTATGGACGAGTGTCTGACAGAGTATTTCCAGTTGGTCACGTACATTAATTTCTTCAAACATGCCCAGTGTATTTTTATGGACGTTGATTAGTGATTTGACGAATTGGACGATGTGGCATTCAAAATGAATGGTAGACAGATGTTCTAATAGATAAACGTAACCTTAAGCCTCATCAACCAGGAAACGACAGAAATCGGGCAGGCAGCATGGCTAGATGGGTCATCCCCAAGCAGGGTATATTGTCACCAATCTAGAGAATATTCATATTTGTTACTTCTTTTCAATTATGTCTCCTTGGAACGGTTATGTTGGATCCAACAGTTGGTGACAATATATTCGATACACTCAAGTTAAATGAGTGGTCGGTCATGTGTGGCCGGGTTGCAAGACGTTCTTGTAGAACCTTGGTGTATACCCTCTAAAGTACACTGATCGGAAGGTGGTCCCATACCTTGTCTAGTCGGAATCCAATCTCCAATAAGCGCCCTGCAGTTTTTGAATATAGACTATATATGTGGAGCGTGAGATGCAAGCGTTCTGCTATTTGATTATTTATTTGATAGACACTATTATAATATCACTGGATTTGATATCAAACTATTTTGGGTTATAGTAAGGTAAAAACCGTCCGTGTTTATGTGTGGGATGGTCTTACTATTATCTTTTTCTTCCAAAAGGATTTGGACTTAAAATCGATATGGGTGTAATTTAAACTTAGTGAGTTTTTCTCACGCTGGTACACCAGACTGATCCATGGCGTTTGTAATGTCTAGGGTCAGCCCGAGTACAGGTTCAGGTTATCGGATGCTGTGAAGTTCAGAGACGAACTGGAGGTGTACAGACATACGATATTATCTTGTATTTATTCTGATGTGTGATGCATTTGAGGACAAGTTATTATAACTGTCTAGATGGTCTGCTGTACTCTGATGAATGTAAGTATTAATGTAAAGTTATTTATAAAGTTTTATTTCTGTATCATATTTTGTTCCGCTGCGATGTGAGACTCTGTGTGTTGGTTCTTCCTCTTATTCTTCTATTCTAATATTCTTTCTTTCTTTTCTCATCCTCTAACTTCTTTCTTCTAGCTTTCTGGATGTTCGATACTCGAGTTTGGGACACAGTTTGTGTTAAATGTCGAAACTCGAGCATCGAATTTTTCCAGGCCGCTACACTACTCAAACAAAGTACGGGTTTAATATATATTTTTACCCAGACTGACTCAGCGAGATAACACAGAATTCATTAAGTATCAATAGACGATAAGAGGAAATGAACACGATTGAACCCAATGGGAAGAAGTTGTTGGTTTTCCACAATAGCCATCCAATCCTCCTAACTTATCATAAGAGGTATTAATGCTAGAATCCCTTAACACTATGTCTCCGGCTTCAGATTAGCACCTAGGGAAAAGATACACAAGTTCTAGATCTTACTTCACATTATCGACTTAAGATTCAAAAGGCCAAAAGGACTTCCAAATATGCATATGGTATTAATGATAGCACATAATTGTCTTTACAAGAATTCATTTAACTAAATTCTCAAATTCATTGTAAAACTTCATTTTTAATCTTTGTTTTACTCAAGGTATAAAAGCCACTATTTATATTCAATAACCATTCGCTTCTCATAAATTAAATCTTACATTGCCGTATTTACAATTTCAAATTTTTTACTTATTCAATGCACTAAAATAAATGTAAAAGAATTTCGTCAAAAATTATACTACTTATCTCTTAGATTTTCAAAATCATAGTTTAATTTTGAATTTCCAAAAGTTCTAATTAACCTTATACATATTATATATTTTCAAAATTTTAGTAAAACATATCTATCTATTACCTATAATAGAAAGTAAAATAGAAAAAAATGCTTAGTTGGAATGGATGTATTTAATTAGATCCAATGTGTCGCTTGAGGAAAGCATCTCTCCGTTTTCCAGAAAGAAAAAAAAACTTCGGCCTCATCACTTCGTTATTGGAAAACCTAATTCCACTTCTATTCTTTTTAGTTCGCTAATACTCGATAACTTCCGCATCAATGCTTTTTCCCACCTCCAAATGGCCCAAACCTAATTCCTTCACTTCTAATCTCTTTTATCCCCAAATTCAACTTCCGTTTAATTTAGCTTTCCCAAATCGAATTCGTATTAGAGAATTAATCCTGGACGATTTGTCGCTGTGAAGACCTGGGTGAGTAGATCTGCAAATATATGGCAATGGTTTCAATTTTGTACGTTGGGGTAACCGTCGAGGACGAGGAAAGTTATCAGGCATCATTCCTACTGCTACTGTGCCTATTCCAGCGTTTTCTTCTGCCCGACGAACTTATCTTTGACATCATTTGTGGTACAGACTGCTAACCCTTTATTCGTCTTTCTTTCTGGTGACATCATTTATAGTAACCGTATCGATCTGTTTACAACCATTTGTTTCGATATAAATTTGTTGTAGTAAGTGCCAATATATATTTGTGAGTGCTGGACTGATTACATCTGCATGTTGATTTCTCCATCCATAGGTTCCTCGCTGTGTAATAGTGTCCCAAGTTGCGCAAGTCTAATTCATGTTATAGACTGACAGAGAATCGTTAGGTAACGAAAATTCTGTATGACATCTGAATTTACTTCAATTTTTATTTTTCAATCAGTCCTACCAAAGCTTTTGTGCAATTTAACTGTCTACCTGCCAGCATGAACAGTCTAATCGGAGGGTTGTCTTATAAAGTAATAACCATGTACACTTCCGACGAACATCAAATTTCATGAAACTAATAGTTCTGAGTTACTGATTCGTTTAAATTATGCCAACTTAGACCAGTGCATGTCACTTCCTGATCCTTAGTTCAGACTGCCTGCTTCATTTATATTCAACATTGGTCAAAGCAATTTATTATCCTGTTCGTGAAGGATGAATTCAGCGGTCTTTAGTGCTCCTATGTCCTTGAATTTGTTACTTGCAGTAAATATGCTAAGAGTACCGAGAACATGTGTGATGTAAATAAGTGCATGTTAAAAGTCTATAACGTCAATTAAATTGTGCATAGGGAATGAGATTTTAATATAGAGGCTTTCACCTATAACCTTATTTGGATCAGTTGTGTAATTATTATTTCCATCAATGTACTATCTCTTATATTCTCATTAATATAAAGGCGTACCTTTTGACATTTACAAATTATTTGACTCAATTGTAAAATTAATATTTCTGTCAATGTACTGTCTGCTATGTGCTTATTTTCCTATCAAATGTTATATTATCTTAATTTATTATGCCAAAAGCATCTTATATAGGGTGTCCAAAACTCATTTTGTTGAAGCTGCATGTTCTGGTTACGTAACCCAATCTTTTGGAAGAAACCTGTTACTGATTTTTTTTATCTTAAGTGGATTTCACCACATTCATTTTTAATGATATTCGTAAGATGCATTAGTAATATAGGAGATATGAAATCCAAATGTCATTGCGAGGTCAGAACTATAGAGTTTCTTAATTAGAAGCATAAATATTGCACATAACCTGCTTGAACATGGATTTTGACTATGATTTTTCTTTTTTTCTTTTGTTTTTTATTGCTATCGTATCTGGTTTAGAATCTTAAGTGGACTTCATCACATTTATTTTTTAACTATACTTGTAGAATGTAGTACTAATATAGGAGGTATAAAATTCAAATGTCACTGCGAGGTCAGAACTATATAGTTTCTTAATTGGCAACATAAATATTGTGCATAGCCCACTTGAACATGGGATTATAACTATGATTTATTTTTTCGGTTTTTTTATTGCTATCGTATCTGTCATTGTAGTATTATGGTGGTTTTGAATAAAACATGTTATGTAAGTGTGGCTTTTAATTGTGCATTATGTTATGAATTTTTCTAGCAATTATAGTACTGAATCTGTATTCCTCAAAGATTGATTTATGCCAATTTTTAAAAAAACCTTTATTAGATTTGTAATCTGTGAAATCTAAAAATATTTTCCTACACAAATGAATTTCTTAATCTATATTTGGTAACTAAAAATTTATAATTTCACTGGTAATTGATAATTGATAATTGATGATTTTAATTAGCTTATTACTTTTCATTATTGTAACAGTTTATAAGTTAATATTTCTCTAAATATAGCGATGTGTAGTTTATGAAACATTCCTGTTTACTAACATGTGTTACTAATGTTAATCGCTATCTGTTTATAACTGTTTCTTCCTATTGGTATTTGTGGTTGTATGTGCCAGTATATATGATTTCCAAGTATTTGCAAGCGCAGGACAGATTACATCCGCAGTTAAGCTTAATAGGCATTGTGTGCAATATTTAATAGGCATTGTGCGCAATATGTAATATTTGTTGGAATTCTTCTGTTTTTCTTTGTTGATTCAGTTGTACTTAACACCTAATTACATTATGGCTTTTATAACTCTATTTCATATGTTTACTATTTGAAACTATATATAATGCATAAAAAATGATAAAATGGATAGATTAGAACCAAATGTAGAGCACTGTACTGATTTATGATTGCATTTCTATGTCATTTTTGAAAGGTTAATTTAAGACATTAATTATGCATATGTTCTCCAATAAGCCGATTATGTCAAACATTATATTTGTTGTTTAAAATGTGACCATGTACATGCTATTTCTGGTAAGAACGTTAATATTTCGATAAATTAAAAGGTTGTATAAAAACACAACATGCATTTACCATGTTTATTTGTTCTGACTTCTTCTTATCATAGATATTAGTCATGTTTAATAGTTTGCTTTTATCTGCAATAAATATAAATGAGTGATATTTTTTCCTAATTAGTGAGCTAAATATATAATACCAGTTTTGGCTAAACAAAGTAATTCAGTTAAGTGAATACGCTGAATGAGTGATATAAAATTTCCATGTTTATCATTCTGAATATCATTTCAAATCTTCTTATGAATACATAAGACTCTCCAGACCACATTGTTACATGTTGAAAAATCTTTATGTAAAATTTTTTTATGATTATAATTTATCTTCTTTATTTTATCATTTTAAATATCATTTTAAAATTTTCTTATGAATACATAAGACTCTTTGGACAACATTATTACATGATGAAGAATCTTCATGCGACACAGTAATATGTTAGCACACTGAACCCACTGTGTGCCATGACCAGAAAGTTATCATGTGCTTTCACTATTCTCACATACTCTTCACCCACTAAGTACGATACACCCATGGAGGAATCCTCGAGTTGGAGAATATGTTCGATTTTTCGATGGATCTGATCCTGCCATCAACTGTTCTGTCAACTATCCTTTTGAATATCGATATACAGCCTATCTGTTGCAATGTTGTCGCTTGCAAGTCCCTTAGTTTCACAGCTTTTCAGATTCTTGCTTTTGCTGATTCGTTTCATATCCTGGTATATATTTTGTTCGAAAATCTTATTTTGAGTCTATTTTTGTAATTCTAATATAGCTTCCTTTGTCATTTCTTACTGTCTGTGTGAGTGTGTTTTCAATGGATCTTACTTTTTTGGGTGGACCAATTGCATGCGGATTGCCATGAAAAAAAGGTTATTTTTTTTAAATAATTTATGTGTCTGTTTAAACATGTGTATGTTTATGATGTTTAACATGTATTTACTTTCCAATCAGTTTTGGCCAATTATGTATTTTATCTCCATCGGCTAGGGCAGTTCTAATTGATACCTGATCTAAAACTCAATTCCTTTGAAGCCAATCTACGCTGGTTATCCATGTCCACGGCGACCATTTCCCTCATTTGATCGTACCACAAGCCGGCTGAACCAATTAGCTTACAGTTTTACTTCCACGCAATGAATTTTATCTCCATCGGCTAGCCAAATCTAATTGGTACCTGATCTGAAAGCCCCAGTTCCTTTGAAGCGAATTTGAGCTGGTTATCCATGTCCACGGCGACCATCTCCCTCATTTGATCGTTCAACAAGCCGGTTGGATTAATTAGCTTACAGTTTTACTACCGAATTTACTTACCTAGCTTCGATTGATCCTTTTTTCCCATTGTCAGTTATCATTGTATGCTAGTTCCAATCTGTCTTGATTTACTAATCTGATTACTTTATACAGGTCTCATTTTTTTGGGTATTTGCTTTAATATGCCAAAACAAAAAAAGGAAGATGATGTTAAGACAAAATGGCAATGAAGATCTCTCTTTGTGTTAACTTCAGCAAGGTAACACAGTAAATTTTAACGTTCCAATTTACTACTGGACCTTCACCTGTTATGGTATATTTGTTGTTTGATGATTTATAATGTTTTTGAAAATTAGGTTAGTTGTTACATTGGTGGAATATAGTACACCAAAAATACTATACCTTCAAGGTTGTTTCATGAAATATCATATGCAGGTGGAAATTCAATTTGACAGGTATCATAAGAATGAATTATTCCTAAGCAAAATAATGTACTCTTGGCATTAAAATAACATTGTATGATACATAGTAGGACAATCCAAA
This sequence comes from Allium sativum, assembly GCA_030737875.1. Classification (NCBI taxonomy): domain Eukaryota; kingdom Viridiplantae; phylum Streptophyta; class Magnoliopsida; order Asparagales; family Amaryllidaceae; genus Allium; species Allium sativum. Next base: position 1,029,469,209 of record CM060918.1, read on the forward strand.
TAGAAATAAATTTCAATCGCTAATTAATGCCTCAAATAGGATTCATATTCTTGCATGAGAGTCTTAGAATCTTTTGCGATTCTGCAAACTTTGGTTGTTCAGATTCATTTTATTTAGAACGCTTTCCACCATATAATAACTTAGGTAAATAAATATGTGTGCTTTTCGATGAAAATAACTATTTTCTTCGGACAACAATTTGATTATATCAATTTTCCTTTTCTTATCTTAGAAGGTAGGTTGTCAAATCGTAATCTGTTATATGTCTTCAAACCATACAATAATCTAATTTAGTTTTATTTCAATTTAGGATGGTAGAACATTAGTTAGGGTGTGCGCGTAGTCTCTGCTTGATCATGTAAACTTTACAACGCGTCGGACATGAACGTCACATTGTTCCCTTTTCATTTAAATTTTAACTTTATAGAAATATATAATAAATTGTAAAAATGAACAGTAATTAATAAACTTCAAGAAATTCGTTGCAGCATGTAAAATTTTATAAATGAGGGCGCTTATGCATAAATCAAGAACATTTGCTGAATGGTTTATGAGGCTTTCAGTAGAACTACAAACACATCTTTTTTGTTATCAATTACTTAAATAGGAAGACATAAACCACACATCTAGAAACTTGACATGCGTCATTTGGATAATGCACAACATTTGAGGCTATTGCATTCCACTTTTATGTTTTGTAATCGCCAATTTCTCGCATTTACTTCTGTAACACCTCGAAATTAGATATACTATACCGTAAAGATAATTAATTAAAGGATTAACTAATTAATGAAGAAAAATAAAAAAATGAATATATATACATATATGCAATTATGTTAAGAAGGTACAAGTTTAAAAAATGTGCATTGAAAAAAATGCATGCGAATTAATTAGGCTACAGTAAAAGAAAAATTAATGCAATTAATACAAAAAGCGGAAGGAAATGTGTGGATGCATGCAGTAAAAAGAAAGAAAAGAAGAAGAAGATAAATACAGTCAATTTATTTGGGAAGGAAATATTTATGCATGTATAAATAGATATATATGTATGTAGGTAACTTCATTATGCATTGACTTTGTATGTTACGAGGAAAGTAGAAAAAAAGGGGAATTAAATTATATACTCGATTTCCACTTCTTAAAATAGGTAAGCAATCAATTTGCATTAGTTGTCAATATTAGAATTTATAAATAGGTGCGTATATATGTATATGTGTATATATATATATATATATATATATATATATGAGCAATTAATGTATACAGTAAAGGAAGAATATGTAAACATGAATAGATTGAAATTAATTTGTAGATGTGTGTTAATATGGCATTGATTGAAAAACATATAACTGACCTTAGTTTATATATGTGTTTGTGATAATTTGTCATTCATATTAATTGATATTAATTAAAGAAAATATGTTAATTGGGCATTTATGTTCATTTGTAAAAGCATGTTATTTGACATCAAATTGTAAGCATGTTAGTAGGGTATTGTTAGGAAACTATGTAATTATCTTAATTTGTATAAATGCTTATGCTAATTTGTCACCTATGTCAATTAACATTAAACAGAATATATTAATTTGAGGAATATAGTAAAAAAATTATTCAATGTTAATTGACATCAATTAAGAAGAATATGCTAATCGAAGAAAACATGCAATTAGATGTTTAAGTTCAATTCATATTAATTTAAGGGAAGAAAAATAGAAGGTTATTAATATATATAAAATACATTTGCTGACTCAGCACTAGGTGTACGATGCGGATTAAAAACCTAATATTTAAAGGCTAGAATTAATCTAAACTTCTATATAAGCATACATAGACTCAAGCTCTAAACCTAAACTAAATTAGTCTCTTAGCCACCATGCTGCTGCTGGAATAGTTCACCTTCTTCTTAAAGCTAAGGAATTGTGAGACAAGATTGTAGAACAAATGATGAACGAATTTATTCTCTTTTCTAATCCGTTCTTTGTGAGTACAATTTCTTTCACAAAATAATTAATAAATTAATTACGATGAGTTATAATTTGGGCTATAAGATTGTGCCTGTTGAATCATTTATCGATAAGATATTGTTTATTTTGTGAATATACGCTAGTTGTTGTCTTATGTACAAAGATTCATGATGTTGGTTCATATGCCAGTTTTTGTTAACTTATGTTGGTGGATCCATTTCATATGTCTAATCACATATGTTTAATTTGATTCATTTTTTTATGATATTAGTTTATATGTAAGTTTGGATGTAAATCATATGCAAGTTTGTACGCGAATCATATGTAAGCTTATATGTAAATCTTAGTTTACATGTCTAAATTACATATGCAAGTTTAATACAAGTTGGTATGTAGATCATATGCAAGTTTATGCGAAAACCATGTTCATATATGCAAGTTCACCTTTATGTGTATAGATCTATGCAAATCATATCTTATATAATTTGATCCATGCCAGTTTGTAGTTTATGCAAATTATGCCTATTGCCTATGTTATTTATTGATTATGAAAATTTATGTTAATATGAATTATAATCATGCAAGTTTTGATCCATGCTAGACTATTCTTATATGCTAGTTAGATCCATTTTACGTGTTATGCAAATTGTGAGGTTTCTTTTCTTCTTATGAGTTAGACTATTTGCGAGTCTAACATATTTCATGAATTACACGTACGAATGACGTGGGGATATTGGGAAAATATTAAATATTGAAGTTGTGAAATTGACATAAAATGGCTTAAAAGCATATAATTAATTTTAGACATTAATTGACATAATTTATATGCCTAGAAATTATGGACATAATTTAGGTGACAATTATGGACATAGATTAATTGGAAATTATTGACAATTTGAAATAGGGATATTAATTCAAATTGGAGTTAAATAATTATGTGTAATAATAAATGCCTAAGACACGAGGTTAGACTCGTTTGTGGTATAAGACTGCCCGGACCCGCCCGGCATATCCAACAACCACAATTGGTAGTCTAATGTGAGAGGTCAAAGGTATAAATTAAATGCGTAGTAAATGCCTAAGAGATGAGGTTAGACTTGTTTGCGGTATAAGACTGCCCGGACCCGCCCGACACATCCAGCAACCACAAACGGCAATCTAATGTGAAAGGTCGTAGGCATAATTAAAAGATGCTAAGACACGAGGTTAAGTCTGGCTTGTGGTGGAAGTCTGCCCGGAACCATCCGACATATCCAGCGGCCACAAGCAATCGACTTAATGTGAGGGATCTGTGCATTAATAATTAATTAATGCTGATCAAAGACGAGTATGAATGACAAACAGAAGATTGGTCGAGTTGAGTAATTCTCTGAGTATCGATCTGATGTTGATTTCGGCCTTCGGGATTGATACTTAGGGAGTTATTCTCTTAACCAATGTATCTGTGAACTAAGATGTCCTTAATCATAAATTAAGTAAAACATGTTATACAATATATATATATATAATACATAAAACATGTTAAGTGGGTAGGGTTAAGACCAGCTTAACCAGTAATATATATTAATCTAATAAGTGGGTAGGGTTAAGACCAGCTTAACCAATAATATATATTAATCTGATAACTGGGTAGGGTTAAGACCATCTTAACCAACAATATATATATATATATATATATTAATCTGGTAAGTGGTTAGGGTTAAGACCAGCTTAACCAATAATATATATTAATTTGATATGTGGTAGGGTTAAGACCAACTTAATCAATAATATATATTAATCTGATAAGTGGGTAGGGTTAAGACCAGCTTAATCAATAATATATATATACTGATCTGATAAGTGGATAAGGTTAAGACAAATTTAACCAATAATACATGTTGATTTGATAAGTGGGAAACATGGGCGACATGTGGGATAAAATTATAAACACTTAACCAAGTTGAAACATGTAAGAAGACATGAATAAGAGGGGGTTAAGTGGAAAACCCTAGTGGGGACCAAGCATAGGTGGAAAGCTTGTGTCAAGTGTGGGGACCTTTTTCAACCAGTAACCCATTTAGTATCCAGGTGAGCTCGATCTAGGTCGAAGATGGGACACTCTTACTGGATTTGATTGTAAGAGGTCAAAACGGGTTAGCGGTGGCAATGTAAGTCCAATGGGGTCATGTGCGTGCATGGGCCCGGGCTGGTAGGTAAGACGTTGTTGCATCGTGTAGGTATAAGCCGTGCATTTCAGTCATATCAGGTTGCCACTTTAGGGAGTGATACACCCTACTATGGAACCAACACGGGTATCTACGAGTTAGGGAGCCGATCGAATGGGGAAGGTAGTGGGTACAACTAGCGGAGATAGGAGCAGGAGACACCTATGTAGACAGCTAGGAGTACGACTACCATATTGTGAATAAATGTTGTAATTAGAATGAGGAGGGTAGTGGGTACAACTAGGGAGATAGGAGCAGACAGCACCTATGAAGACAGCTAGGGGCATGAGACTACCATTATCATTATTATGATTATTATGTTCAGGAGGCGGTATCAACTTTTAGAGTGACTAGTATTGGTGCAGTGTAGTATTTATCCTATAGTGATTAGAAGCGCAATTAACGTTGTCTTATTCATCTTGCTTATGTGGTCATGCCTTCTAGTTTCACAGTCATTCCTTATTTTCTAGCTTATGTCTTGTCATATTAATTTAATAATTATATTGTTAAACTTATTGGACTCGCCAGACTTTATGTCTGACCTCGTTTGTTTTCGCCTCTTTTCTTCCGTTTTCCCCCCAGGTTTTCTGGGAGGAAATATTCAAGTTTGATTTGGATTTCTCTCTGCTTGAGGTACTAGAAGTTCTTGAAGGACTGCTTGGCTATGATTCTACCTATTTAAAGCGTTTTTGTTGGGGATTATGGCTTTAAAATTGTGCACTCTGAAGGCTTTTGTACAAGAATGATATTATGTACTTGGTTTTGATATTTGAAGATGTAAACCAACTTTATTTTTGTTTCCGCTGCAATAAGGTTATAAAATTTTCAAGTACTACTTTATGTATTTGTCTTGTAATATTATGTTCTGTTTACTCATAATGCTCCACGAAACTTAATGCATTCCCTTTGTGAGTGACATTAATGGACGTAGGGTGTTACACTTGGTATCAGAGCTGAAGGTTACCAGATTAGATAAAAGTTTTTTTGAAAACTATTTTCAAAAAGGTTTTAAAAGTAAGTATTTTCAAAAGGAAAGTTTATTTTGAAAAACATAATCCCCAAAAGCCATATATCTTCCTTCCGATTCTCCGTTTTGGATCTCTTCCTCTTTCCTTTTTGAATCTCTTCCTCCGCGTATAGACGCTTTTTCTAAGATATGTAAGAACTTCCGTACGATGGGCGGAAAACCGCTTCATGGGACTGAGACGTTTGTCAAAGCTAGAAGGAAGTAGAGGACTTATTGGTACCTTTAAGGTAGAAGATGGGAGGAAGGTTCAACCAGCTGCTTGGTTAATGAAGGGTGAAGCTTCATTTTGGTGGAAGGTTACGAATGGAGAATGTGCAGGAGAGGCATGGATATAACACACGATAAGAAAGTAGATCCAAAGAAAGGCGGTAAGGATAACAAGGGGGACAAGAGAAAAGGAAGTGCTACACTTGTAAAATACCTGACTATTTAAAGAAGAAGAAGACTAGTTGTTATCATTACAGAGAGGCAGGACATCTTATTAGGATTGTCCAAAGAGGCAAGGGCAAGGGTAAGGACAAAGTACAGGATCTTCTGGAGGGCATATGCGTTCCCTCACGGCTGGTGTACCTGATAGAGGCAGAAACATCTCGGTTGAAATCTGGTTTTCCTTTTTGATCATCCTGTTCGAACTTTGTTTGATTTTGGCGCTTCACATTAGTTTTATCCAACACTGCACCTAAATACTAGTCTAGTTAGGGATCCCATGGTAGTTTCAAATCTTATTGGTGGTTCGGCTCATCTATTTATGGTGTGTCGGGATTTGAGAGTGTCTATCTTGGGCGTTGGGTTTGAATGCAATGCCTACGTTCTTGACTTCATGGGCTATGGTTTGATTCTAGGCATGGATTGGCTAGCCAGATACGATTCCATCCTAGACTGTGTAAGAAGGGTAGTTAGATCGTCGACTCGTTATGGAAAGACCCTTGATATTTCTTGTGACCCTAGGGGTTCAGTGACGCTTAACTACCTAGAATCTCTTGACGCGTTCAATGATGATTTGGAATTTGTTCGTGTGGTCCATGAGTATGGTGACATCTTAGATGAAGTTTGGGGTTTACCCCCAAGGCATGAGATAGACTTTCGTATATACCTAGTAGATAATGCAAGGCCGGTTGCATTACCAGTACGACACATGGCTCCGGGAGGGAGAAGAGAAGTGAGGTCCTTAGGACACATGGTCTCTAAGGAAGGGATAGCTGTGGATCCCACAAAGGTGGTGGCAATCCAAGATTGGAAGGATCCTAGAAATGCAACGGAAGTAAGAAGCTTTATAGGGCTGGCGGGCTATTATAGGAAGTTCATTAAGGACTTTGCGAAGATATCAGTCCCACTTACTCGGTTAACGAAGAAGAACTTGACTTTTGCTTGGGATGTTGACTATGACGATGCTTTCCAACGTTTGAAGAGGGCTTTGACGACAGCTCTAGTTTTGACTTTGCTAGATGGGAACAAACCGTTTACAGTATATATCGGTGCTTGCGGGACAAGGCTTGGAGCAGTTTTCGATGCAAGAGAAAAAGGTGATATGCAAAAGGTGGTAAGTACGAGCATCGCTTATCGTCCACAGACGGATGGACGAACAGGAAGGGGTTAATAGAGTCCTTGAAGATCTTTTGAGGTTATGTATCCTAGATTTTGGAGGGACACGAGAAGAGGCAACTAGCTTAGTAATGTTCAAGACGTATTTCATGTGTCGCATTTAAAGAAGTTTTTACATGATATGGCGGAAGTAGTGGAGCCGAGCACGCTTAGAGAAGTGGAAGTGGAGCAAGATGCCACGATTAGACGAGCTCCTACATGCATCCTTGGATCGGAGGTTAAGAAGTTACGCAACTGAGAGGTCAAGTGGTTAAATTCTAATGGGAAGATGATCAAGGAGACGCGACTTGGAAGACGGAAGATATGATGCGTGCGTTGTACCCTTTCCTTTTGGAGGATATATTCTTAACTTCTCCTTTTTCTATCGCTTTGTTTATACTTGTTCTATCGTTTAGTATGTCCTCTCGATTATATCTTCGATCTTTAGTTAGGAAAAATCCTATGGTTGTAAACATGTGTTTGAGATATGTTATGTCTGATGGATGCAAGTGGATGCAAGTGTTTGCTAGTGGTTGCTCGTGGATGCATTTACACATACATTAGACACTAGATCGGCTCAATCACTTACATATTGCTTGGATGTGTGCAATTTCTTTTATGGATGCAATATGGTTGGCTCATCACATGGATGTTGCATATTGGTGGTGGTTGTGCACACATATAGAATTTATATGTATCATTAGGATTCATTTGCATACATATTGGATACATGGCATAGACATATATTGCATTAAGGAGGTCAACTGAATCAGTGGATCGCCTGATTTCTGCATTAGGATATAGGAACATATACACACACTTATGTATATGTTCATACATGCATTAAAATTCTTCTAAGGACAATGGATGCTTGTGTATAATGGATGAGCAGATGGTTGTGGTTGGTAGGATGGTAATATTCTTCTTAACTTGAAGATTTCGGGGATGAAATCCTTTAAGTAGGAGAGAATGTAACACCCCGAAATTAGATATATTATACCGTAAAGATAATTAATTAAAGGATTAATTAATTAATGAAGAAAAAAAAATGAATATATATATACATATATGCAATTATGTTAAGAAGGTACAAGTTTAAAAAACGTGCAACGAAAAAAATGCATGTGAATTAATTAGGCTACAGTAAAAGAAAAATTAATGCAATTAATACAAAAAGAAGAAGGAAATGTGTCGATGCATGTAGTAAAAAGAAGAAGAAGATAAATACGGTCAATTTATTTGGGTAGGAAAGATTTATGCATGTATAAATAGATATATATGTATGTAGGTAACTTCATTATGCATTGACTTTGTATGTTACGAGGAAAGTAGAAAAAAAAGGTGAATTAAATTATATACTCGATTTCCACTTTTTAAAATAGGTAAGCAATCAATTTGCATTAGTTGTCTATATTAGAATTTATGAATAGGTGCGTGTATATATATATATATATATATATATATATATATATATATATATATATATATATATATGGGCAATTAATGTATACAGTAAAGGAAGAATATGTAAACATGAATAGATTGAAATTAATTTGTAGATGTGTGTTAATATGGCATTGATTGAAAAACATGTAATTGACCTTAGTTTATATTTGTGTTTGTGCTAATTTGTCATTCATATTAATTGATATTAATTAAAGAAAATATGTTAATTGGGCATTTATGTTCATTTGTAAAAGCATGTTATTTGACATCAAATTGTAAACATGTTACTAGGGTATTGTTAGGAAACTATGTAATTATCTTAATTTGTATAAATGCTTATAATAATTTGTCACTTATGTCAATTAACATTAAGCAGAATATGTTAATTTGAGGAATTTAATAAAAAAAATTATTCAATGTTAATTGACATCAATTAAGAAGAATACGCTAATCGAAGAAAACAGGCAATTAGATGTTTTAGTTCAATTCATATTAATTTAAGGGAAGAAAAATAGATGGTTATTAATATATATAAAATACATTTGCTGACTCAGCACTAGGTGTACGATGCGGATTAAAAACCTAATATCTAAAGTCCAGAATTAATCTAAACTTCTATATAAGCATACATAGACTCAAGCTCTAAACCTAAACTAAATTAGTCTCTTAGCCACCATGTTGCTGCTGGAATAGTTCACCTTCATCTTAAAGCTAAGGAATTGTGAGACAAGATTGTAGAATAAACGACAAACGAATTTATTCTCTTTTCTAATCCGTTCTTTGTGAGTACAATTTCTTTCACAAAATAATTAATAAATTAATTACGATGAGTTATAATTTGGGTTATAAGATTGTGCCTGTTGAATCATTGATCGATATGATATTGTCTATTTTGGTGGATCCATTTCATATGTCTAATCACATATGTTTAATTTGATTCATTTTTTTATGATATTAGTTTATATGTAAGTTTGGATGTAAATCATATGCAAGTTTGTACGCGAATCATATGTAAGCTTATATGTAAATCTTAGTTTACATGTCTAAATTACATATGCAAGTTTAATACAAGTTGGTATGTAGATCATATGCAAGTTTATGTGAAAACCATGTTCATATATGCAAGTTCACCTTTATCTGTATAGATCTATGCAAATCATATCTTATATAATTTGATCCATGCCAGTTTGTAGTTTATGCAAATTATGCCTATTGCCTATGTATGTTATTGATTATGCAAATTTATGTTAATATGAATTATAATCATGCAAGTTTTGATCCATGCTAGACTATTCTTATATGCTAGTTAGATCCATTTTATGTGTTATGCAAATTGTGAAGTTTCTTTTCATCTTATGAGTTAGACTATTTGCGAGTCTAACATATTTCATGAATTACACGTACGAATGACGTGGGGATATTGGTAAAATATTAAATATTGAAGTTGTGAAGTTGACATAAAATGGCTTAAAAGCATATAATTAATTTTATACATTAATTGGCATAATTTATATGCCTAGAAATTATGGACATAATTTAATTGACAATTATGGACATAGATTAAATTGAAAATCATCGACAATTTGAAATAGGGATATTAATTCAAATTGGGGTTAAATAATTATGTGTAATAATAAATACCTAAGACATGAGATTAGACTCGTTTGTGGTATAAGACTGCCCGGACCCGCCCGGCATATCCAGCAACCACGAACGGTAGTCTAATGTGAGAGGTCAAAAGTATAAATTAAATGCGTAGTAAATGCCTAAGACGCGAGGTTAGACTTGTTTGTGGTATAAGACTGTCAGGACCCGCCCGGTACATCCAGCAACTGCAAATGGCAGTCTAATGTGAGAGGTCGTAGGCAAAATTAAAAGATGCTTAAACACAAGGTTAAGTCTGGCTTGTGGTGGAAGTCTGCCCGGAACCGCCCGGCATATCTAGTGGCCACAAGCAATCGACTTAATGTGAGGGGTCTATGCATTAATAATTAATTAATGCTGATCAAAGACGAGTATGAATGACAAACAGAATATTGGTTGAGTTGAGTAATTCTCTGAGTATCGATCTAATGTTGATTTCGGTCTTCGGGGTTGATACTTAGGGAGTTATTCTCTTAACCAATGTATCTGTGAACTAAGATGTACTAAATCATAAATTAAGTAAAACATGTTATACGATATATATATATATATGATACATAAAACATGTTAAGTGGGTAGGGTTAAGACCAGCTTAACTAATAATATATATCAATCTAATAAGTGGGTAAGGTTAAGACCAGCTTAACCAATAATATATATTAATCTGATAAGTGGGTAGGGTTAACACCAACTTAACCAATAATATATATATTAATCTGATAAGTGGTTAGCCTTAAGACCAGATTAACCAGTAATGTATATTAATTTAATAAGTGGTAGGGTTAAGAACAGCTTAACCAATAATATGTATTAATCTGATAAGTGGGTAGGGTTAAGACTAGCTTAACCAATAATATATATATATATATATATATATTGATCTGATAAGTGGATAGGGTTAAAACAAACTTAATCAATAATACATGTTGATTTGATAAGTGGGAAACATGGGTGACATGTGGGATATAATTATAAATACTTAACCAAGTTGAAATATGTAAGAAGACATGAATAAGAGGGGGTTAAGTGGGAAATCCTAGTGGGGACCAAGCATAGGTGGAAAGCTTGTGTCAAGTGTGGGGACCCTTTTCAATCAGTAACCCATTTAGTATCCAAGTGAGCTCGATCTAGGACGAGGATAGGACACGCTTACTAGATTTGATTGTAAGAGGTCAAAACGGGTTAGCGGTGGCAACGCAAGTCCAACGGGGTCATGTGCGTGCGTGGGCCCGGGCTGGTAGGTAAGACGTTGTTGCATCGTGTAGGTATAAACCGTGCATTTCAGTCATATCAGGTTGCCACTTTAGGGAGTGGTACACCCTACTGTGGGACCACCACGGGTATCTACGAGTTAGGGAGCCGATCGAATGGGGAAGGCAGTGGGTACGACTAGCGGAGATAGGAGTAGGCGGCACCTATGAAGATAGCTAGAAGTACGACTACCATATTACGAATAAATGTTGTAATTAGAATGGGGAGGGTAGTAGGTACAACTAGTGGAGATAGGAGCAGACGACACCTATGAAGACAGCTAGGGGTACACGAGACTACCATGATCATTATTATGATTATTATGTTCAATAGGCGGGATCAACTCTTAGAGTGACTAGTATTGGTGCAGTGTAGTATTTATCCTATAGTGATTAGAAGCGCAATTAATGTTGTCTTATTCATCTTGCTTACCTAGTCATGCCTTGTAACACCCCACCTCCGCCAGAGTGACTCTTGCAAGCACTCTGACTTTGGAGGGGCGTTTGAATCAGGTAAACATGCATAATGATATATCAAGGCAGAACAAGAACATATGTATGTATGTAAACAGAGTAAATAAGATAAGTAAAACAGCGGAAGATTTCAAACCATTTCAAAACAAGTCTAGTACAACATAATGTCAACTTTCCAAATACACAAGTCTAGATAAAAACAACATTACTGAAAAACTGAAATACATAAGTACTATCCCCAAAATAAGTGATAACCATAGCTAGCTTCATGTCAAGACCGTACATGAGCTAAATCCCACAAGCAAGCGATCAGAAATCCAAGCTAAGCTCCAACGTTCCAACCCTGAGAACCTGGGGGGGGGGAACGGAAGAAAAGAGGCGAAAGAAAACAGGTCAGTCAAAAAGACCGAGTAATCCCTACTACAATCAATGTAAACTGGTAAAGTTAACTGGCATGAGGAGCAGGGATGATCATAAGGATAACAATATACTAGCATGATGATTAACTAACAAGGTAGATAAAGGTGTCATCGCATAATCAGGTTTAAGGTTTTGCACCACAGGTGTACTAGCAAACTAACATGACTTGAATAAACAAGTATTGATCCCTTGGCCCAAGCTTTGGCCCAATAACATGAAGTGACCCTAACATGAGGTCAAATCAAACGGTCTAGTCGATCGGCTCCCTATAAGCCTAACTCGTCACGTGTTGGTGTCCATACGGCCCAAACATAATTGTAGTCAGACTGTGCAGGGTCTCCCGTCGGGTGTATCAAGCCCTAGGGTGTCAACCCCTGGACACCATAAACATGAGTGCACAGTCTCGATCTACTGGTACCCGTGCATGTTTTCCCCGGCTTCGGACTGTGTGCACGACCATAGTCCGCCCGGAACTACACCGGCGTACCCTTCTGCCGTCGTTTTTGGTCACTTACCTCCAGTCCAGTAATCGTGCTCCCTCCCTAGCCTAGACCCTAGGGTCTTAATGATACAAACTTGGGATTACTGTTGGAGTGGACCCCCATTGCTAGGATTTTTCTAGTGGGTTAAGTACGGTTTAACCCTCTTGCTAATCATGGATTAACTTGGTTAAGTGTAACGATGAGTTCACGACTTAACCCTGATTAATCTACCAAGCCCAAATTGGTTAAGTATTAAGTGGACCATGACTTAACCCTAATCACGAGGCATTAATTAATTTAATGCGCCTTAACCTCTCACATTAGACCTTGTTGTGGTTACTAGTTAAGCCGGGCGGGTCCGGGTAGCTTTACACCACAACTTGGTCTAACCTCGGGTTCAAGGTACAACATGACCAACTTCTCACATTGGGTCCTATTGTTTGTAGCAACTAGTTAAGCCGGTCGGTTCCGGGTAGGTTTACGCTACAAACTCAACCCAACCTCGAGTTGGTCACACTTATCTTTTCTAAGTGTCATGTCCATCATGTTTCCAAAACATATTACACTTTTCAAGCAATTGGGTAGACCTAACTTAATAGGTAAATTCCCAATGGGTAGACCTAACTTAATAGGTAAATTCCCAATCTTATGTTTTTATGTCTTTTAAGTTTACCCAACCCCAAACGCAATCCCATCGCTTACATATCGCAATTAGCGCATAAAGGATAGAAAGAGGGAACTTGGCATAATCATGACATAAAGGTGTTGAAGCCACAAGTTCAACATGGTGGCATATGAAATGTACACATGTTCATATACTAGCATATTACATTTTTAGGCCTCAAAAGCATGCATAAAACCAAACTTAGCATATTGGTGATACATGGTGATAAATGACATGTAAAAATGGCCATAAGCTCGCATTTAGCCTCACATGCAAGTTATCATAAGGGATATGATAACTTACGTATTGCCAAAATGCAACCTTTAGCATAAAGCTTGAAGCTTTATGTTCATATACGCAAGATAAGCTTGCATAACATGATAACATGAACAAAATGATCACCCCAAACTTGCATAACATACATGGCAAACTTGCATATCATAACATAGCAAACTTGCATAACATAACATGGCAAACTTGCATATTATAACATGATAAACTTGCATATCATAACATGGCAAACTTGCATATAAACTTGCATATCATAACATGATAAACTTGCATATCATAGCATAGCAAACTTGCATATAAACTTGCATATCATAACATGATAAACTTGCATATCATAACATGGCAAACTTGCATAACATAACATGGTTAACTTGCATATCATAACATGGCAAACTTGCATAACATAACATGATTAACTTGCATATCATAACATAGCAAACTTGCATAACATGATAAACTTGCATATCATATCATAATGATCAAACACCACTTGCATCATTCATTAACTTTAGAGTTTAAATATGAAAGTAGAATAGGGCTTACTATGCTTATGAAGTCACAAAAATATGACAAAGCCCTTATGCAATCAATTAAACCCCAAAATGCAAGCTTCAATAGAAAAACCCTTGAGCCGAAATGATCAAAACCCTTGCTTTATGATGTAAATATGGAAACTTGACTTGAATGCAAGCTAATGATGCTCATACAAGCTTGAAAACACTTGTATGCATGGAAAATCTCTCATAGAAATAACTTAGGAATTTTATGAAGAGAGTGGAGGCCATGAGAGGAATGATTTTGCCATAGTTTAGTTACTTGAATGAATAATGATGATTTAGGGTTCGGTTAGGGGCTTATTTATAGAGATTAGGACTAGTTCTAGCCTTAGGATTAAACCCTAGTTCCAATCTCAGCCCTTAAAACCGAATCTGGCCCAAAAACCTAACCAAAACCCCAAAATGGTGCACCAGGCAAAACTGCCCAGCTGGACCAAGTCGACAGCCAAGTCGACAGGGCTGTCGACTTGGGTCCAACCAAGTCGACTCCCAAGTCGACAGGGCTGTCGACTTGGGTGTTCTGGCGGGAATTTTCCCGCCTAGCCTAATCTGACCTAATTTTTCAAATTCAGACTTGAATTTGAAATCTGTTTTTACTTTGAAATTTTCTGAAAACTTCGTTGGGCCTTAATCGGGTCATACGGACTCCAATTTTCGAAAACTCGGACTCTATTTCGCGTATTTTTCCAAGACGAACGCAATGGCATAGCCCGTTTCCCTTGATTCATATTTTAGAATTAAATTCTTCCTCGATTTACATTATAACAGGTTATTGAAAATACAGGTTGTTACATTCTCCCCTCCTTAAAGGATTTCGTCCCCGAAATCTTCAAGTTAGGAAGAACGTATCCTACCATCCAACATCCATCTACTCAAAACATCATCCACGAGCAATCATTGTCCTTACAAGATTCTAAATGTTGTATGAACTTATGCAAAGGTGTGTGTATATGTACTTATCTAATGCTAATATCATCAATGCAAATTATGTTAGTGAAATGAATCCATATGTATGCAATTCCTAACATAATGTATAACATCTATATGCGTGCACATAACATACATCCATATGCAACATCCATGTGATAACACAAAAAATTTCATCCATGAATTAGCGTAAACACTCATGCATATGCAATATGAGGAGTGTGTGAGCCGATCTAGTGCCTAACGTGTATAATGCATCCACGGGTAACCACTTGCAAACACTTGCAGCCACTTGCAACCATCAAGCATAACATGTTTCAAACACATGTTTCATCCAAAGGGTTTCTACCTAAGGTTCTCATGACAAGATTAACATGATAAACTAGATAATCAAGACAAACATGGATAGCAAAAGATATGCTACAAAGAGATCGGGAGGATAAGCAAGATATACTCTTTTTGGATTACAAGAAATCCCTTCCTAACCCAACCCATATTCTATAAAAGCCCAAGAGGTTTAGTCAACCTAACGGACCCCCTTCAAACCTTGACATGTATTACCAACCGATGAGTCATACCCCCTTATGGAGTTTACAACAGAAATGGGATCGAGAATGGGACCGAGAGGATATATGTAAAAGATAACATGCAAGTAAGTTCCACAGGAAAACAAGGATCAAGGATATGCTCTTAAAAAGAGACATGATGCGCGTATCTAGCCTTCAGTTTTCTAAGTCACGTTTCCTTGAGTTTAACTCCACTGTGCTTTGACCGTCTTTTACCTCATGATTTCTTGGCTTCTTAACTCTTATTTCCAAATATGAGTTGGAACCCATTTCACTGCCGCCTCTCGTCTTCCTCTTTCACTTACTCTTCTATCATTCTTGGCTTTAACATAACTATGACCTCATGGTTTCATGCAAGCTCTCCAAAATTCACTAGTGAATCCTGGATCTCGTTTACTTACTATAAAGTATTCCACGCAGCAGAACTTTTCTTGAAAATACCAATCCACGTTGCCAATTGCTCTTACTAACGTGATTTTCTATAACTCACGCTTGAACGAAATGAACCATCCGCCTGCGAATGATAGGCCGTACTTAGATTCAGTTGCTTGCCCATGACTTCCCGTAGACTATCCCAAAACTGGCTAGTGAAGATTTAGTCATGGTTACTAACTATACTTTAGGGAACCTCGTGCAACCGTTTTATTTCTTGAAAGTAAACTGTCGCTAGCTATGATGCAGTCCTTTCGCTCTTTATCGGAATGAAATGAGCACTCTTCGTGAGTCTACCTACTATGACCCACATGCTCGTATTCCCTTTCCTTGATCTAGGCAGTCCATCCACAAAATCCTTCGTGACGCTTTACTACTTCCATTGCGGGGACCTCCAATGGATGTAATAGCCCACCGGGCTTTTTATGACTCGGCCTTAATCTGTTGGCACAACATGCACCTTGGGACAAACTCGGCCACCTCCTCGGGTGATGTGCATCGTCAAGAACCTTCTCTCTCTCATCGTGTCTTAGCCATCCCTCGTCATCTATAGCGAGGTGACTTACTATCTCGCCTCGAATCAACTTGTCCATGATCTCGGCTAACTGCGGGTCTTCCTTCTGCGAAGTCCCTACTTGATCCAGAAGGGTAGGTCTAAGCTCAAGGGACGCTAACTAACTAATTAAACTGAGAGAACTTCTTACTTCAATTGTCCTCGTCGGAGCTTTTCGGTTTTGAACCGCGACCACTTTAGCAGGATCCACCACTAAGCCTTGCTTAGAAACTATGTGCCCAAGAAATCTAACCCCTTTTTCTCCAAAATGACATTTGGAGGACTTGGCTTTCAAGTGATGCGCTCTAAGCGTATCCATCACCTCCTTGAGATGCCTTGCGTGCTCTTCTTCATCCTTAGAGAAGATCAGAATATTATCTACAAAGACTACCACAAACTTGTTCAGGAATTCCCTAGGCACCCTACTTATCAACTCCACGAAGTAGGCGGGTGCATTAGTCAAACCGAATGGCATGACCAGCCATTCTAAGAATCCATCTGGAGTTCTGAACGCAGTTTTGTCTATACTATCCTCAGCTACTCTGAGCTGATGGAATCCAGTAGCAAGATCAAGAGAGAACAAATGTTCCTACAAGCTGAACAAATCATCGATCCTTGGTAATGGTTGTCTAATCTTCTTGTTCAACTCACGATGATCAACACACGGGCGAAGCGAACTGTCCACATTAGTAGCGAATACTACTAGAGCACCCTCTTCGGAAATGCTTCATCGTATGAAGTTCTTCTCAAGAAACTCCTTGACTTGCTTTCTTAACTCTCATCTCGCGGGACCATGTGCCTAACCGGCCACGTAACTGGCTTGGCATTATCAACCAGATAAATGCGGAAATCAATCTCTCGCTTAGGGGTAACCCCCTTCACTTCACCCAAGATATCAGGATATTCTCGGACCACCCTCACCGATTGCAAACTATCGATAGACGAGTTGAGGGATTCAAGATAACACAACATGACGAGACTCATAGGGTTACAAGAAATTTTTAGGGTATTACCGAGGCGAATCATGAGCCTCACAACCCTATGCCCAAAAATCAAGGATGGCTCCAAAACTGGACAACCAATCCATGCCCAAAATCAACCCATACCCCATGAAACCGAGAATATAAGCATCACACGAGAACTCTACACTCAAGATAGAGATCTTCAAATCCACGTAGATAATAGACAAATGGGCGTAAACCCCAATTGGATTTGAAACACACACGGGATCATAAACTAGACTAGTACTTAGGTGCAAACTTTCAACTAGATCAGAGGAAATAAACTATGCGATGCACCAGAATCAAACAAAGTACAAACAGGAAAATCAGAAATGTGTACAAGGCTCTCAACAGAAATACTACCTCGATCGGGAACTGGAGCAGCATTGAGAGCATGAACTTGCCCTCCCGAAGGTCCAGCACGCTGAGTCTGACCTTGCCCTTGCTTCTTCGGGCAATCTTTGCTGAAATGTCCAAACTCACCACAACGATAGCATTCACCACTCTTCCTTTTCCTCTTCTTACAATCCTTAATAAGATGCCCAACTGAACCGCAATAATGGCACTTCCCTTTGTTGTTATTGCCCCTGTTGTTGTTCCCCTTGTTGCCTTGACTCTTGTTCTTATTCTTATTGCCTTGACTGCTCTGACCGCTTGGATTACCCTGATTTCCTTTCCATTGGGAATCAGTCTTCTTGGCTTGAGTATCATTCATCTTGATCTCCTTCTTGTCACTCCTATTCTCTTCATTGAGTAGGGCCATATTCCCCAAGCTCTCGAAAGTTGCCCCCAAGGGTATATGAGTCATGGCTAAACCATGTAATGGCTCGTTTAATCCTAGAGCAAAGTATAGGGCCTTCTTCTGAGCTGTGTTAACCAAGTCCAAACCGACCCGAGCCAGTTGATTAAACTTATCTATGTATTCCCTAATAGTCATGTCCCCTTGCTTCAGTGATAGGAACCTTAGTCCAAACTTTCCCCGAAAGTCATCCCAAGTCTCAATTGGTCTAGTAGCGGTGGTGACCACCCACCAACGTGCAGCTTCTTCCTTTAGCAACCACACTGCTAATAAAACCTTCCTACGGTCATCTATATCAAAGAAGGCAAAAAGATCTTCGGTTTCTTTCAACCAATTCCTTGCCTCTACATAAGTCTCGGTTCCAAAGAAATTCTTGCCACCCATTGCTTTGAAATCTTTACAAGTCTTTGCGAAGTCAGCTTGAGGATGCCGAGGGGGAGGAGGAACCTCAGCGACAGGAGGGGGAGGAACATTAACTACCGGAGGAGGAGGAGGAACATCTGCGGGGTCGGCTTCGGTCGCCCTAGCCTCCAAAAGTCTCCTATACCAAACTGGTACGTGTACTCCCTCCGGAATTGCAAAGTTATCAGCCATACTGAAAACGAAGAAAAAGACAGATTCAGAATGGAGAAAAACGAAGGAATTTTGCTAATGGCTTTTTGGGGAATAGCCTTTAAAATAAACTAGACTTTTCTTTGGAAAATACTTTATACTTGGTTTTTGAAAATAGTTTTCCAAAAGTTTTAAAAACCTTTTTGTCCCTTCTCGTAAACCATACGCTCTGATACCAAATGTAACACCCCACCTCCGCCAGGGTGACTCTTGCAAGCACTCTAACTTTGGAGGGGCGTTTGAATCAGGTAAACATGCATAATGATATATCAAGGCAGAACAAGAACATATGTATGTATGTAAACAGAGTAAATAAGATAAGTAAAACAACGGAAGATTTCAAACCATTTCAAAACAAGTCTAGTACAACATAATGTCAACTTTCCAAATACACAAGTCTAGATAAAAACAACATTACTGAAAAACTGAAATACATAAGTACTATCCCCAAAATAAGTGATAACCATAGCTAGCTTCATGTCAAGACCGTACATGAGCTAAATCCCACAAGCAAGCGATCAGAAATCCAAGCTAAGCTCCAACGTTCCCACCCTGAGAACCTGGGGGGGGGGACAGAAGAAAAGAGGCGAAAGAAAACAGGTTAGTCAAAAAGACTGAGTAAGCCCTACTACAATCAATGTAAACTGGTAAAGTTAACTGGCATGAGGAGCAGGGATGATCATAAGGATAACAATATACTAGCATGATGATTAACTAACAAGGTAGATAAAGGTGTCATCGCATAATCAGGTTTAAGGTTTTGCACCACAGGTGTACTAGCAAACTAACATGACTTGAATAAACAAGTATTGATCCCTTGGCCCAAGCTTTGGCCCAATAACATGAAGTGACCCTAACATGAGGTCAAATCAAACGGTCTAGTCGATCGGCTCCCTATAAGCCTAACTCGTCACGTGTTGGTGTCCATACGGCCAAAACATAATTGTAGTCAGACTGTGCAGGGTCTCCCGTCGGGTGTATCAAGCCCTAGGGTGTCAACCCCTGGACACCCTAAACATGAGTGCACAGTCTCGATCTACTGGTACCCGTGCATGTTTTCCCCGGCTTCGGACTGTGTGCACGACCATAGTCCGCCCGGAACTACACCGGCGTACCCTTCTGCCGTCGTTTTTGGTCACTTACCTCCAGTCCAGTAATCGTGCTCCCTCCCTAGCCTAGACCCTAGGGTCTTAATGATACAAACTTGGGATTACTGCTGGAGTGGACCCCCATTGCTAGGATTTTTCTAGTGGGTTAAGTACGGTTTAACCCTCTTGCTAATCATGGATTAACTTGGTTAAGTGTAACGATGAGTTCACGACTTAACCCTGATTAATCTACCAAGCCCAAATTGGTTAAGTATTAAGTGGACCATGACTTAACCCTAATCACGAGGCATTAATTAATTTAATGCGCCTTAACCTCTCACATTAGACCTTGTTGTGGTTACTAGTTAAGCCGGGCGGGTCCGGGTAGCTTTACACCACAACTTGGTCTAACCTCGGGTTCAAGGTACAACATGACCAACTTCTCACATTGGGTCCTATTGTTTGTAGCAACTAGTTAAGCCGGTCGGTTCCGGGTAGGTTTACGCTACAAACTCAACCCAACCTCGAGTTGGTCACACTTATCTTTTCTAAGTGTCATGTCCATCATGTTTCCAAAACATATTACACTTTTCAAGCAATTGGGTAGACCTAACTTAATAGGTAAATTCCCAATGGGTAGACCTAACTTAATAGGTAAATTCCCAATCTTATGTTTTTATGTCTTTTAAGTTTACCCAACCCCAAACGCAATCCCATCGCTTACATATCGCAATTAGCGCATAAAGGATAGAAAGAGGGAACTTGGCATAATCATGACATAAAGGCGTTGAAGCCACAAGTTCAACATGGTGGCATATGAAATGTACACATGTTCATATACTTGCATATTACATTTTTAGGCCTCAAAAGCATGCATAAAACCAAACTTAGCATATTGGTGATACATGGTGATAAATGACATGTAAAAATGGCCATAAGCTCGCATTTAGACTCACATGCAAGTTATCATAAGGGATATGATAACTTACGTATTGCCAAAATGCAACCTTTAGCATAAAGCTTGAAGCTTTATGTTTATATACTCAAGATAAGCTTGCATAACATGATAACATGAACAAAATGATCACCCCAAACTTGCATAACATACATGGAAAACTTGCATATCATAACATAGCAAACTTGCATAACATAACATGGCAAACTTGCATATAAACTTGCATATTATAACATGATAAACTTGCATATCATAACATGGCAAACTTGCATATAAACTTGCATATCATAACATGATAAACTTGCATATCATAGCATAGAAAAATTGCATATAAACTTGCATATCATAACATGATAAACTTGCATATCATAACATGGCAAACTTGCATAACATAACATGGTTAACTTGCATATCATAACATGGCAAACATGCATAACATAACATGATTAACTTGCATATCATAACATAGCAAACTTGCATAACATGATAAACTCGCATATCATATCATAATGATCAAACACCACTTGCATCATTCATTAACTTTAGAGTTTAAATATGAAAGTAGAATAGGGCTTACTATGCTTATGAAGTCACAAAAATATGACAAAGCCCTTATGCAATCAATTAAACCCCAAAATGCAAGCTTCAATAGAAAAACCCTTGAGCCAAAATGATCAAAACCCTTGCTTTATGATGTAAATATGGAAACTTGACTTGAATGCAAGCTAATGATGCTCATACAAGCTTGAAAACACTTGTATGCATGGAAAATCTCTCATAGAAATAACTTAGGAATTTTATGAAGAGAGTGGAGGCCATGAGAGGAATGATTTTGCCATAGTTTAGTTACTTGAATGAATAATGAGGATTTAGGGTGAGGTTAGGGGCTTATTTATAGAGATTAGGACTAGTTCTAGCCTTAGGATTAAACCCTAGTTCCAATCTCAGCCCTTAAAACCGAATCTGGCCCAAAAACCTAACCAAAACCCCAAAATGGTGCACCAGGCAAAACTGCCCGGCTGGACCAAGTCGACAGCCAAGTCGACAGGGATGTCGACTTAGGTCCAACCAAGTCGACTCCCAAGTCGACAAGGCTGTCGACTTGGGTGCTCTGGCGGGAATTTTCCCGCCTAGCCCAATCTGACCTAATTTTTCAAATTCAAACTTGAATTTGAAATCTGTTTTTACTTTGAAATTTTCTGAAAACTTCGTTGGGCCTTAATCGGGTCATACGGACTCCGATTTTCGAAAACTCAGACTCTATTTCGCGTATTTTTCCGAGACGAACGCAATGGCATAGCCCTTTTCCCTTGATTCAGATTTTAGAATTAAATTCTGCCTCGATTTACATTATAACAGGTTATTGAAAATACGGGTTGTTACATGCCTACTTGTTTCACAGTCATCCCTTATTTTCTAGTTTATGTCTTGTCATATTACTTTAATAATTATATTGTTAAAGTTATTGGACTCGCCAGACTTTATGTCTGACCTCATTTGTTTTCGCCTCTTTTCTTTCGTTCCCCCCCCCCCCCCCCAGGTTTTCACCGAGGAAATATTCAAGTTTGATTCGGATTTCTCTCTGCTTGAGGTACTAGAAGTTCTTGAATGACTGCTTGGCTTTGATTCTACTTATTTAAGGCGTTTTTGTTTGGTATTATGGCTTTAAAATTATGCACTCTGAAGGCTTTTGTACAAGACTGATATTATGTACTTGGTTTTGATATTTGAAGATGTAACCCAACTTTATTTTTGTTTCCGCTGCAATAAAGTTATAAATTTTTCAAGTACTACTTTATATATCTATCTTGTAATATTATGTTCTGTTTACTCATAATGATCCACGAAACTTAATGCATTCCCTTTGTGAGTGACATTAACGGATGTGGGGTGTTACCACTTCCATCTTTGTCACCGTGCTAATTTGGCTATTAGTTATTTGATTAGACACATCATAATTATTTCATGCTTTTCCTTCTCTCCCCTTCTTCTTCCCACTTGAATTGGAAACCATAATTTTAATCATCTGATAACTACGATCGTAATTAATCTCGATTCATGAATTGTTCATCTCTATTGGTTATTGCTACAATTTTTTACATCGGAGAGCAGTTAGATTTCGTCGATGCTTTTCCTCCTACTCATTGATAACATGCAATATTACTAATTGTGACTTCTGACTATGGTAATTTTATGACTGAATAAGTAGTGATAATTTTTCCAGTTTTAATTTTGTTTTATAATTTTGAGTTAATATTCTGCATCAACCGATTAAAACTCGATCTTTACCCCCATATTATATTCTATTACAGTCTGAAAATGAAACACCCCACCTTCGTTAAGGTCACCCACAAAGGGAATGCCTTAACTTCGGTGGAGCATTATTGGTAAAAGATACAGATAATTAACAAGCCAGACATATAAACAGCGGGAAAACTAAATTTATTTCATAAGTACATGATTTAGTTAAAACGTTACAACAACTGTCTCAAACCGACTTCCAAATTATTACAACAAAATCTCTGTTTTGAATTAAAACATAAAGAAGCATTCAAACAACAGTAAGGCAACAAAAATCCCCAATAAGAGAATATCTGAAGCCATAGCCCAAGGAAAAAGATTCCAAACAATACATCTACTCTCTTCAAGCCGGAAATGATCTGATCTAAGCTGAAGTATTCCCTCCCTGCGGACCTTAGGGGGGGAACGGAAGAAAAGAAGACGAAAGAAAATGGGTCAGACATGAGTCTGGTAAGTCCAGTGTTTATTTAGCATGTAAACAAGAAAAAGGATTATGACTTGGATAAATTGAATCTAGGACAACATCCTAGGAATAAGATAATAAGACTGAATATGCTATCGCACTCATTTCTACTTCTTTGCACCCCCTTACAAGTGTTTTAACTAGCATCATGTGTTCAAGATAAATGGTCCCCTTTTTATCGATCGGCTCCTACTCGTATACGTTTACCACTTGTGTCATTCGGCCCCGCATGATTGTAGATACCTGTGTTGGTCCCACCATGGGGTGTATCAATTCCTATGGTGGCAACCCGACACAATTCAAGATGCATAAAGTATAACTAATGATGCCCAGTGCCTGCTTTTTCCACTCCAGAGTACGTGCACGACCGCACTCCATCGGAACCTACACTGACGCACCACCCGCCGTTGTTTTGACCGCTTATAATCAGCTCAGTAATCGTGCCCCACCCTACCTAGTTTAGGGTACCATGATACATCTATGTGGGTTACTGCTGAAATGGGTCCCCGTTACTAGGGTTTCCTAATCAACATGTTAAAATGGTTAGGTGTTCTCAAATTAACCTAACCCCACCCATCAGTTTAGTTAACATGTTGAATTGGTTAAGTGTTGCCTTAATTAACTTACCATTCTTGTCTTAGCTTTAATTCATTCATTAAAGAACCAACCACTCACATTAGATATGTATTGTTGCGGTTGTTGGATGTGCCGGTCGGTTCCGGGCAGTCTTACACCGCAACTCAATCTAACCTCGGGTTCTTTTGGGCTTAATGCACTAACCTCTCACATTAGATATATATTGTTACGGTTGTTGGATGTGCCGGGCGGTTCCGGGCAGTCTTACACAGTAACTCAATCTAACTTCGGATTAGGCATATTCGTCTTTTCTTAATTTACATATTTATCTTTCAAATTTATATGTAAATTATTTGCCATTCAAGTCATGCCCCATTTACCCTCTAAATCATATTTTCAATTTTTTGTATATAAATTTATACCATTTTTATGCCACTAACCATTCATTTATTTATGGGCCAAATTATGCCAATAATAATTTCTAAGGTTTTCCCAACGTTACCCCCGTCATACTTTCCTAAAATTCACATAGAATGTTATGCTCGTAACTTAGTCTAACTTATATACAAAAGGGGAAAGAAGGGAGCATGTACCATTTACACAACATAAAATAATAAGAATCCAACTACACATGTGTCATGTAATTATGGCATAAAATATTGAACTTGTATTTTTAGATCCAACTAACATGAGTCTTTAAGCATATGAAATTACCCAAATCCAACTAGGCATGTAAATGTAAACTTTTTATTTTGGGTCCAATAAACATAAACCTTAAGCATATAGAATCAAACAAGTTCAACAAGACATGTGAATGTGAACTTTTTAACTTGGATCTAATAAACATGAATCTCAAACATATGGAATTACACAAGTTCAACTAAGCATGTAAATATGGACTTTTATTTTGGATCTAATTTTCATAGATCTAAATAGAGATCTAAACATAATACATGCCTTGGCCTAACAACTTGCATATAATATGAATAAGTCACCATTTTTTCATAATTGGTTTACATCAATATAATAACCACATAGCCTAACAACTTGCATGTAACATAACATGATTAAGTCACCAATATTACTTGATTGGTTTACATCAACATAATAACCACATAGCCAAACAACTTGCATGTAACATAACCTGATTAAGTCACTAATTTTACATGATTGGTTTACATCGACATAATAACCACATAGCCTAACAACTTGCATGTAACATAACATGAACGAGTCACCAAACTTTATATAATACATGATTGGTTTAACATCAACATAGTAACCACAATAATCTTATAAGCATATACGATGGAATCGTTACAAGAATAGGCATGAATCAGCATCATCATTATCTTACAACTAGGAATAACGCTAGTTTTCACTTTAATACAAATCATAACTTTTTAATCGTTCACATCTAAATAATAACAGGACTTACAAAGAAAAGAAAGTCTTTTTTTCTGGGATATGTTTTCTGAATTTGAAAAGCAATCCCTTGAAGAAGTCTATCAATTCTCTAAGTTAGTTTTTGATTCGTAGCTTTTGACTCGCTTTCTAATTAAAGGAGAAATGGTGGCTAGGCTAGAACAATCATGGACAACATGGTGGCTCCTTGGAATGAATTTGTGTGATTTAGGGTTTGAGGATTAGGGTTTCTTTTATAGAAGTTTAATCTTCTGTGAACCGTTAGATTGTTCTAGGAGCAATCACAATCGTCCAGACTAAATAGAGTTATCCAGAATTTCCACCTAAGCCCTAGATACTCAGCAACAGGTCAAAAAGGACTCAGCAACTAGTCAGAATCATCAGATTTTTGGATCTAGACAAGGGGGTAGGTCGACCCCCAGGTCGACCCCTAGGTTGACCCCTGGTCGACCTATGTGACCAGGTCGACCCCCTGGTCAACCTGGTCTCCGGGCAGGAAATTTCCCGCCCATCCTGCTTCGGGGTTTGAATTCGAATTCTGAATTTTAATTTGAACTGTATTAATTTATTTAAATTGAATCTTCTGAACGTCATAACTCCTTCATGTGGTGTCCGATTTACGAAAACTTGGACTCTATTCCAAGCAGAATTTTGAGACGAACGCAATGGCGTAACCCATTTCCCTTAATTCTCAATTTAAAAATAAAGTGTTCTTTAATTCGTTACTTTAATGTTAACAGAAAATACGGGGGTGTTACATTCTCCCATCCTTAAAGGATTTCGTCCCCGAAATCTTCAAGTCGAGAAGAACGTATATCCTACCATCCAATCGTCCATCTACTCAACCATCAAACACAAGCGTCCATTGTCCTTAAAAGACTTCTAATGCTTTCACGATAATATGCATAGTGTGTGTACATGTCCTTATCTAATGCAAAATCAGGCGGTCTACTGATTCAGTTGACCTCCTTAATTGCAAATTATGCCAGTGTCATGAGTCCATTATGTATGCAATTTTTCCTACTCATAATTCTACATGAGTGCACAATCATTCATACAAATGCGACATCCATATGATAACACATCAAGTTCCAATCCATATAAAAATACATATATGCATATGCAATATGAAAGTGACTGAGCCGATCTAGTACCTAATGTGTGTGTATATGCATCCACGAGCAACCACTAGCAACCACTCGCAACCATCAATCATAACATGTTTCAAATACATGTTTACATCCATTGGCTTCTACCTAAGGATAAAGAATAGGACCAAGGAGATATACTTAAAAGATAGATATAAGCATGAATAAACTTATGGAAAAAGAGATCAAGGAGGTACCCTAATAAAGAAAAGGGTAGGCTGCGCGTATTTTCCTCTCAGTTTCCCAAGTCGTGTCTTCCTCAGCGTCACTCCATTGAACTTTAACAAGCTTGACTTCTCGGTTGCGTAGCTTTTTGACTTCATTTACCAAGATATGAGTTGGAACTCTCCCTAACATTGCTTCTCGTTCCACTTCTATCTCCTCTAGAATGCTAGGCTCTACAATTTCCATAGACTCATGTAAGCACTTCCGTAGGTGAGAAACATGAAAGACATTATGAACTCTAGCCAATCTTTCAGGCATCTCTAGTCTATAATCCATCTTCCTAATCTTCTCAATAATAGGAAACGGCCCTACAAATCTTGGTGCCAACTTTCCTGCGGATCCAAAGTGAACGACGTTTCTCAAAGGATATACTTTAAGGAACACCTTATCTCCAACCTCAAACTCAAGGTTGGTCCTTCTTTTGTCTGCGTAGGATTTCTGTCTATCTTGTGCAATCTTCATCCGTCTTCTTATCAAGTCCACCTTTTCTGAGGTTTCTCTAATCATGTTTGGCCCAACCACGAGCTTGTCTGTAAACTCCCACCAACAAGTTGGTGATCGGCATGGTCTTCCATATAAAGCTTCGAAGGGCGCCATGCCTATGGTGGCTTGGTAGCTGTTGTTGTAAGCGAATTCCACCAAAGGAAGAAGATCTTCCCATGTTCCTCCAAAGTCGAGAATGCACAATCTCAAGAGGTCTTCTAATACCTTGTTCACCCTTTCCGTCTGACCATCGGTTTGGGGGTGATAGGCTGTGCTTAAGCATAATTGTGTGCCTACAGCCTTCTGCAAACTCTTCCAAAACTCGCTCGTAAAGATAGGATCTCGATCACTCACTATGCTGGAGGGTATCCCATGGAGTCGTACTATCTCTTTAAGATAAATGGATGCTAGGGACGAGGCAGTCCTTCAACTCTTAACAGGTATAAAGTGGGCGCTTTTACTAAGCATGTCCACTATTACCCAAATACTGGTATTTCCCCCTTCTTGACCTAGGCAACCCATCAATAAAGTCCATCAAAATGCTATCCCATTTCCACTGTGGGACCTTTAGAGGATGGAGCAGACCACCAGGCTTCTTCTGCTTCGCTTTGACTTGCTAGAATATCAAGCACTTAGCGATGAATTCAGCTACATCCCTCTTCATGCCATTCCAAAAGAAAACCCTTTTTATATCTTTATACATCTTGTCTCCGCCTGGGTGTATGGTCAGCTTAGAATGGTGTGCTTCTTCGAGAACCGTCTTCACCAAATCCCTTGCTTGTGGGATGCATAGCCTTCTATCCCGTCTCAACCAACCCTTATCATCGATGGAGTATCTATCGAGGTAACTAAAAGTCTCACCCCTAATTAGCTTATCCATCGTATCAACTAGCTGAGGGTCTTCCCATTGCGCGGTTCCTATTGAGTCCAAAAGGGTAGGTCGCACCTCTAGCGATGCTAACAGACTAGGTACAATTTCAGAGGAGGGTCTAAAGTTAAAGTCTGCTATGTACTCCAAGCTTTGCCTTTCTAAGAGAGGACTTAGGGTCAACTTCTTTCTACTTAAGGCGTCTACTACCACATTGCCCTTGCCAGGTGTATAGGAAATCTCAAAATCATATGTGGCCAGAAATTCCATCCACTTTTGTTGTCTTAAGTTAAGATCTTTCTGTGAGAAAAGGTACTTTAACGATTTATGGTCAGTAAACAATTCAAACCTTTCTCCTAGAAGATAATGACGCCATGACTTAAGAGCGAAAACAATGGCAGCTAGCTCCAAATCATAAGTTAGGTAGTTCTTCTCATGTACCTTCAATTGACTTCCCCCATAACAAACTACCTTGCCTTCTTGCATCAAGACAGCACCCAATCCTGTACCGCACGCGTCTGTGTATACGGTTAACATTTTGCTCCCATCAGGCAATGTCAGAACTGGAGCTGTTGCTAGAGCCCTTTTCAAAAGTTGGAAATAAATATCGCAATCCAAATCCCAAGCGAAAGTTAGGTTCTTCTTTGTCAATCTTGTGAGTGGGGCTGAGATTCCTGCAAAGTCTTTAATGAACTTTCGGTAAAAACCCGCTAGCCCGAGAAAGCTTCGAGCATCGGTTGCATTCCGTGGAACCTTCCAATCTTTCACCGCAACTACTTTTGCGGGGTCCACAGCTATCCCCTCTTTGGACACCTCATGTCCAAGAAACCTCACTTCTTCTCTCCAGAAATGGCATTTGGAGAATTTGGCTTTCAGCTGATGTGCACGAAGAGTATCCATGACTTATCTTAAATGCAAAGCATGCTCTTCTTCATTCTTCGAGAAAAATAAAATGTCGTCTACGAAGACCACCGCAAACTTATTAAGGAACTCCCTGTGCACCCTGCTCATCAAGTCAACGAAGTAAGCGGGTGCGTTTGTCAGGACGAAAGGCATGACAAGCCAATCGAAGAAGCCATCCGGGTTTCTGAACGCGGTCTTATCAATGCTATCTTCAGCCACTCTTAGCTGATGAAACCCGGTAGCCAGATCTAGTTAGGAGAAAACCGACGCACCTACAAGCTAATCAAACAAGTTGTCTATTCTTGGAAGTGGGTGCCTATTCTTCTTGGTCAGCTTGTTTAGTTCCCTATAATCAATGCATAGGCAAAGTGAGCCATCTAATTTGGCTGCGAATACTACTGGAGCACCCCATTCAGAAATACTCTGCCTTATAAACCCTTTTTCGAGCAACTCTTTGACTTGCTTCCTGAGCTCTTTTCTCTAACTTGGAGCCATGTGTCTAACGGGTAGAGCTACGGGTTTTGCGTTATCAACAAGGTATATGCGGAAGTCTATCTCCCGCTTCGGAGGTAAGCCCTTCACCTCTTTGAATACATCTGAGTATTCGCGGACTACTCTAACAGACTGCATGTTTTCAACAGACGCATCAAGAGATTCTAGGTAGCTAAGCATAACAGAGTGTATGGGATTACAAGAGATTTCGAGAGTGTTACTGAGGCGAGTCATAAGTCTAACCACTCTCTTTTCACAATCGAGGATGGCACCATTACTAGATAACCAATCTATGCCTGGAATCAATCCATAGCCCGTGAAGCCCAAAACATAGGCATTACATCTAAACCCAACGCTTAGTATAGAAATTTACAAATCCAAACAAATCATTGACAAATAGGTCGAGCCCCCAACTGGATTTGAAACAACCAAGGGATCCTCTACAATACTGGTGTCTAGGTGCAGAGACTCAACAAATGCAGTGGATATAAAAGAGTGTGATGCGCCAGAATCAAAGAGTGTATGAACAGGATGATCAAAAAGATAAACTAAACTCTCAACGGAAATATTTCTACCTCGTTCTTGCGGAGGTGCCATAAGAGCGTGAACCTGCCCTCCAGAGGTAGATCTAGTCCTCTGCCCTTGCCCTTGATTTCTTGGGCAGTCCTTAGCCATGTGTCCTGTCTCGCAGCAGTGAAAACAACCACCCATCTTCCTCTTTTTCTTTCTGCGGTCCTTGATCAGATGTCCAGGAATGCCGCAAAAATTACACTTCCTCTTTTCGCGGGGTTTGATGTTTTCCCACCCTTCTTTGAGTCTGTCTTCTTATTCTGGGTTCCCTCCACTTTCTTATTTTGAGGTACTTCCACCTTTGCCTCTTTCTTGCCATCCTTGCCTTCCTCCTGTAGCAGTGCCATGTCCACCAGTCTCTCATAAGTTGCACCCATAGGTATATGGGAATAGCTAGGCTGTGCAGTAGCTCATTCAACCCTTTAACAAAACGGAGATCCTTCTTATGGGGAGTGTTAACTAACTCCAGTACGAATCTAGCAAGTTGGTTGAATTGGTTGACGTATTCCTTGACCGACATACTTCCGTGTTTGAGAGCTAAGAATTTTTCCATCTGTAGGGTACGTTCTGCTTGTGAGAGGAATTTCATTTCAAACCTCATCCTGAAATCCTCCCAAGTTTCAACTGGTCTCTCAGCATTAGTGACTTCCCACCAATAAGAGGCTTCGTCTTTAAGCAACCACATGGCCAACTGTATCTTCTGCCTATCGTCCACTTCGAAGATAACAAACAGATCCTCGGTTTCTTTGAGCCACTTTCTTGCTTTTACAAATGACTCAGTTCCATTAAAGTTCTTTCCACCCATGGCTCGAAAATCCCTACATATCTTAGAGAAAGCATTTGCATGAGGAGGAGGAGGAGGAGGAACAGCTATGACTGGGGGAGGAGTAACGTCTGCTGGGCCTGCATCATTAGCCCTAGCCTCTAGGTACCTTCTGAGCCAGCCAGGTACCGGTACAACCTCTAAAAGGTTAAGATCCACAGACATGCTAAAACGAATAATAAAAGATTCAAAAACAAAGGATAGGAAGATAGTGCATCTGGCTTTGGGGGGCACTATGCCTTTTAAAACAACACTTTTTTTTGAAAATGGTTATTTAAACTTTTTTTTGAAAATTAGCTTCCAAAAATTTTATTTGATCTGGCAACCATCAGCTCTGATACTAAGTGAAACACCCCACCTCCGTTAAGGTCACTCGCAAAGGGAATGCCTTAACTTCGGTGGAGCATTATAGTTAAAAAATACAGATAATTAATAAGACAGACATATAACAGTGGAAAAACTAAATATATACCATAAGTACATGATTTAGTTAAAACATTACAACAACTGTCTCAAACCAACTTCCAAATTATTACAACAAAATCTCTGTCTTGAATTAAAACATAAAGAAGCATTAAAACAACAGTAAGGCAGCATAAATCCTCAATAAGAGAGTATCCAAAGCCATAGACCAAGGAAAAAGATTCCAAGCAATACATCTACTATCGTCAAGCTGGAAATGATCCAATCTAAGCTGAAGTATTCCTTCCCTGCGGACCTTAGGGGTAGGGAATGGAAGAAAAGAAGACAAAAGAAAATGGGTTAGACCTGAGTCTGGTAAGTCCAGTGATTATTTAGCATGTAAACAAGAAAAAGGATTATGACTTGGATAAATTGAATCTAGGACAACATCCTAGGAATAAGATAATAAGACTGAATATGCTATCGCACTCATTTCTACTTCTCTGCACCCCCTTACAAGTGTTTCAACTAGCATCTTGTGTTCAAGATAAATGATCCCCTTTTTATCGATCGGCTCCTACTCGTATACGTTTACCACTTGTGTCATTCGGCCCCGCATGATTGTAGATACATGTGCTGGTCCCACTGTGGGGTGTATCAAATCCTCTGGTGGCAACCCGACACAATTCAAGATGCACAAAGTATAACTACTGATGCCCAGTGCCTGCTTTTTCCACTCCGGAGTACATGCACGACCGCACTCCGTTGGAACCTACACTGACGCACCACCCGCCGTTGTTTTGACCGTTATAATCAGCCCAGTAATCATGCCCCACCCTGCCTAGTTCAGGGTACCATGATACATCTATGTGGGTTACTACTAAAATGGGTCCCCGTTACTAGGGTTTCCTAATCAACAAGTTAAAATGGTTAAGTGTTCTCAAATTAACTTAACCCCACCCATCAGTTTAGTTAACACGTTGAATTGATTAAGTGTTTCCTTAATTAACTTAAACCTACCATTCTTGTCATAACTTTAATTCATTCATTAAAGCACCAACCACTCACATTAGATATGTATTGTTGCGGTTGCTGGATGTGCCGGTCGGTTCCGTGCAGTCTTACATCGCAACTCAAACTAACCTAGGGTTCTTTTGGGCTTAATGCACTAACCTCTCACATTAGATTTATATTGTTACGGTTGCTGGATGTGCCGGGCGGTTCCGAGCAGTCTTACACCGTAACTCAATCTAACATCGGGTTAGGAATATTTGTCTTTTCTTAATTTACATATTTATCTTTCAAATTTATATGTAAATTATTTGCCATTCAAGTCATGCCCCATTTACCCTCTAAATCATATTTTCAATTTTTGGTATATAAATTTATACCATTTTTATGCCACTAACCATTCATTTATTTATGGGCCAAATTATGCCAATAATAATAATTTCTAAGGTTTTCCCAACGTTACCCCCATCATACATTCGCAAAATTCACATAGAATGTTAGGCTCATGACTTAGCCTAAATTATATACAAAAGGGGAAAGAAGGGAGCATGTACCATTTACACAACATGAAATAATAAGAATCCAACTACACATGTGTCATGTAAATGTGGCATAAAATAGTGAATTTGTATTTTTAAATCCAACTAACATGACTCTTTAAGCATATGAAATTACCCAAATCCAACTAGGCATGTAAATGTAAACTTTTTGTTTTGGGTCCAATAAACATAAACCTTAAGCATATAGAATTACACAAGTTCAACTAGACATGTGAATGGTAACTTGTTAACTTGGATATAATAAACATGAATCTCAAACATATGGAATTACACAAGTTCAACTAAGCATGTAAATATGGACTTTTATTTTGGATCTAATTTTCATAGATCTAAATGTAGATCTAAACATAATACATGCCTTGTCCTAACAACTTGCATATAACATGAATAAGTCACCAATTTTTCATGATTGGTTTACATCAATATAATAACCACATAGCCAAACAACTTGCATGTAACATAACATGATTAAGTCACCAATTTTACATGATTGGTTTACATCAACATAATAACCACATAGCCTAACAACTTGCATGTAACATAACATGATTAAGTCACCAATTTTACATGATTGGTTTACATTGACATATTAACCACATAGCCTAACAACTTGCATGTAACATAACATGAACGAGTCACCAAACTTTATATAATACATGATTGGTTTAACATCAACATAGTAACCACAATAATCTTATAAGCATATACGATACAATCGTTACAAGAATAGGCATGAATCAGCATCGTGAAACACCCCACCTCTGTTAAGGTCACTCACAAAGGGAATGCCTTAACTTCGGTGGAGCATTATAAGTAAAAGATACAGATAATTAACAAGACAGACATATAAACAGCAGAAAAACTAAATTTGTTTCATAAGTACGTGATTCAGTTAAAACATTACAACAACTGTCTCAAACCGACTTCCAAATTATTACAACAAAATCTTTGTCTTGGATTAAAACATAAAGAAGCATTAAAACAACAGTAAGGCATCATAAATCCCCAATAAGAGAGTATCTGAAGCCATAGCCCAAGGAAAAAGATTCCAAGCAATACATCTACTCTCTTCAAGCTGGAAATGATCTGATCTAAGCTGAAGTATTCCCTCCCTACGGACCTTGGGGGGGATGGAAGAAAAGAAGACGAAAGAAAATGGGTCAGACATGGGTCTGGTAAGCCTAGTGATTATTTAGCATGTAAACAAGAAAAAGGATTATGACTTGGATAAATTGAATCTAGGACAACATCCTCGGAATAAGATAATAAGACTAAATATGCTATCACACTCATTTCTACTTCTTTGCACCCCCTTACAAGTGATTCGACTAGCATCATGTGTTCAAGATAAATGATCCCCTTTTATCGATTGGCTCCTACTCGTATACGTTTACACTCGTGTCATTCGGCCCCACATGATTGT
Source organism: Allium sativum (assembly GCA_030737875.1). Classification (NCBI taxonomy): domain Eukaryota; kingdom Viridiplantae; phylum Streptophyta; class Magnoliopsida; order Asparagales; family Amaryllidaceae; genus Allium; species Allium sativum. The sequence goes on from CM060918.1 coordinate 1,029,503,822, forward strand.
AGATACCTGTGTTGGTCCCACCATGGGGTGTATCAATTCCTATGGTGGCAACCTGACACAATTCAAGATGCACAGACTATAACTACTGATGCCCAGTGCCTGCTTTTTCCACTCCGGAGTACGTGCACGACCATACTCCATCGGAACCTACACTAACGCACCACCCGCCGTTGTTTTGACCGCTTATAATCAGCCCAGTAATCGTGCCCCAACCTGCCTAGTTCAGGGTACCATGATACATCTACGTGGGTTACTGCTTTAATGGGTTCCCATTACTAGGGTTTCCTAATCAACATGTTAAAATGGTTAAGTGTTCTCAAACTAACCTAACGCCACCCATCAGTTTAGTAAACATGTTGAATTGGTTAAGTGTTGCCTTAATTAACTTAACACTACCATTCTTGTCTTAGCTCTAATTCATTCATTAAAGCACCAACCACTCACATTAGATATGTATTGTTGCGATTAATGGGTGTGCCGGTCGGTTCCGGGCAGTCTTACACCGCAACTCAATCTAACCTCGGATTCTTTTTGGCTTGATGCACTAACCTCTCACATTAGATATATAATGTTATGGTTGTTGGATGTGCCGGGCGGTTCCGGGTAGTTTTACACCGAAACTCAATCTAACCTCGGGCTAGGCATATTCGTCTTTTCTTAATTTACATATTTATCTTTCAAATTTATATGTAAATTATTTTCCATTCAAGTCATGCCCCATTTACCCTCTAATTCATATTTTCAATTTTTGGTATATAAATTTATACCATTTTTATGCCACTAACCATTCATTTATTTATGGGCCAAATTATGCCAATAATAATAATTTCTAAGGTTTTCCCAACGTTACCCCCGTCATACGTTCGCAAAATTCACATAGAATGTTAGGCTCGTAACTTAGCCTAACTTATATACAAAAGGGGAAAGAAGGGAGCGTGTACCACTTACACAACATAAAATAATAAGAATCCAACTACGCATGTGTTATGTAAATGTGGCATAAAATAATGAACTTGCATTTTTAGATCCAACTAATGTAACACCACGAATTTTTAAATGATCAAATTAACTAAATTTAAGAATAATTAATCTCAGATGTGAGAATTAAGGGAAATGGGTTGCGTCATTGTGTTCGTCTCAGAATTCTGGTTGAGATAGAGTCTGAGTTTGCTTAAAACGGATACCGGATGAAGGAGGTATGGACGAATGAAGTTAGGCGGAAAAAAACAAAAAAAAAGATACACTGGCGCACTTAGGAAGTGCGCCATACAAAAATACACTGGCGCACTTCCCAAGTGCGCCCAGGCCGAGCAAAAAGCCTGCACAGCTTTCGGGTGTGATCTGATCCATCCTATGACTCATTGCTGAGTCCTTTCTGACTCCTTGCTGAGTCATTAGGGCTGAGGTGTCACCCTATCAAGACTGAATGGTTTTGATTAGCCCTAAGATCATCCGACGGCTATAATTAAATTGAAATTCTATATAAACATGTGTAGACTCAAACCCTAAAATCAAATAAAAACTGGAATCATGGTCGTTATGCTGTCATCTTGTAACCTAGAGTAGCCGCCACCAACTAGAGGGGAAATGAAGCTAATCAACTCAATTCTATTCAACTCTAATCTAAACAAGAACGAATCTACTACAAAGGCGAGCTAAATAAATTTCAGAACTCAGATTCCAGAACTCAAGACCTTCTTTGAGTTGTGAGTTCGATTTCTTTAATAAGATAATTAACAATTTAATTGGGTTGAGATATGATTTGGATTATATGGTTATGTTGTGAATTATTGACCGTTATGTTATTATCTATGTTGTAAATCTATGTTAATTGTTGGTTTATGTACAATTAATTCATAACGACGCTTCATATGCTAAGTTTGGTTATGTTTGAGGAACTAATTCATATGTTAAGTCATATGTATGTATGCAAGTTTAGATGTTAATTTAGATATGAATCATATGCAAGTTAGTGAGAATCATATACATCCTTACATGTTTCATGTCATCTATTTTATGTGTAAATTGGATCTAAAAGTTAGGCTATGACATGTGTGAGTTAGATGCAAGTTTACACCATAGTTTATGTTGCATAAATCAAATATGCAAGTATATATATGTTGGAGTATGAACCATGTAATGTAAGTTTGTGACTATTGCCTATGCAAGTTTACACCTTATGATCAGATCTAAGACATCCATAGTTTATGCAAGTTTGTGACTTTGGCCTATGCAAGTTTTAGATGAAAAACCTTATTCACACATGCAAGTTCACCCCTTATGCTTAGATCTAGTTTTTATTCTATGCATGATGTGATAATTTCTCTTTATTCCATAAGTTAGACTATTCGAGTCTAACGTATATTTCACGTTAAACGAACAAACGTACAACGTGGGGCAATGGGATAATAATTAAAGATTTAATATTAGGAATTAGCATAAATGCCTTAAAAAGGCATATAATTAATTTATTCTAGTTTAAGACGTTAATTGGAAGAATGGCATTTATGGACATAATTGAGTCAATTATGGACATAAGTATATTTGGAATTGATTGACAATTTAAATAGGGAAATAAATTCGAATTGGGGATAATTAATTATGTGTAATTAATCGCCTAAGACACGAGGTAAGACTCATTTTTGTTGTAAGACTGCCTGAACCCGCCCGGCAAATCCAGCTGCCACAAATGCCAGTCTAATGTGAGAGGTCATGGGCATGAATTAAATTCGTAACAATTGTAAAGACACGAGGTTAGGCTCGTTTGTGGTGTAAGACTGCCCGGACCCAGCCGACAAATCCAGCTGCCACAAATGCTAGTCTAATGTGGTAGGTCTCTACAAGCTTATGGTCTTAATGAATTAAGAAACACTTAACTAGATAAACAAGTAGTGGGACATGTGGGGGTTAAGTGGGTGCCTTGGGTGGCATGTGGAATTAAGTGGGTGCCTTGGGTAGCATTTGAAATACGATTAGATGCACTTAAGCAAGATTGAAACATGTAAGAAGACATGAATAAGAAGAGGGTTAAGTGGGATGTACTAGAGGGGACCAAGCTTACGTGGATAGCTTGTGTCAAGTAATGGGGGCCCGTTTCAACCAGTAACCCATAAGTATCTTTGTGGGCTCGACCAAAGTCGAGGACGGGACACGCATACTGGGTTTGACTGTAAGAGGCCAAAATGGGTTAGCGATGGCAACGCAAGTCTAACGGGGTCATGTGCGTGTGTGGTCCCGGGCTAGTAGGTAAGATGTTGTTGCATCATGTAGATATAAGCCGTGCATTTTGGTTGTATTGGGTTGCCACTTTGGGGATTGATACACCCCATTATGGGGCCAGCACGGGTATCTACGAGTTAGGGAGCCGATCGAATGGGGGTAGTGGGCACGCCTAGTGGAGATAGGGGTAGACGGCACCTTTGGAGGTAGCTAGGGGTACACGAAACTACCATTAGCAGTATTAAGTTCTGTAGGCGGGATCAACCTTTCTGGTGACTAGTAGTGGTGCAGTACAGTAATTATCTTATAGTGATTAGGGGCGCCTTTAACGTTATCTTTGTTCATCTTATTTCCTTGTTTGTTCTGTCATACCCAATTGTTCATGGTCATTTCCTTATTTTCTAGCCTATGTCTTATCCTAGTTACCTTGATAATTATATTGTTAAAGTTATCGCACTGGCCAGACTTTATATCTGACCCCCTTTTTCTTTCCACCTATTTTCTTCCTTCCCTCCCCCCTCCGGTTTGCTAGGAGGGAATACTACAGCTTAGTGCCGATTTCTTTCAGTTGCTTGAAGAGAGTAGATGTATCGCTTGGGACCCTCTCATCTTTATGGCTTTGCTTATGCTCAGTGGGGATTTATGCATTTATGTTATTTAAGTATTTGCTTCTTTATGTACTTTGAAGTTTTTGGAAAAAACTAGTGATCCTGTTGTAATGGTTTTGGAGACTACTTATGTAAACTCGTTTTGAGTTATGATGCTATAAAATAAGTTTTAACTTCCGCTGTGTTGTTTTATTTATTTATTCTTGTAATTTATCTGTTCTATACAACAATAACGCTTCATGGACAATGATGCATTCCCTTTGTGAGTGACATTAATGGACATGGGGTGTTACACATGGTATCAGAGCTATGATTACAAGAACAGATAAAAAGTTTTGAAAAGTGTTTTCAAAGTATTATTTTCCTAGAAAGTATTTTCAAAAACTTGTTTTAAAGAAGCTATTTTCAAGGGAAGTTTTCTTCAAAGAGCATAATCCCCGCAAGCCATGCATCTCTCTTTCGCTTCCCTTGTTTTAAAACTCTTTCCTTTTCTTTTCAGCATGTCTGGAGCATCTGAGATACCGGAGGGTGTTCATGTATCCGGTTGGTTTCGTCAATATCTCGAGGCTAGGGCCGTTGCCGTGGGTCCGGCCAATGTTCCTCCTCCTCCTCCCCCAGCTCCAGTCATTCCTCCGCGTGGAGATACTTTCTCCAAGATATGTAAAGACTTTCGTTCGATGGGTGGAAAATCTTTTAGTGGGTCTGAAATGTTCATTGAAGCTAGAAATTGGTTGAAAGAAGTGGATGATCTGTTTGGCATTTTCGATTTGGACGATTGTAAGAAGGTCCAATTGGCTGCTTGGTTGATGAAGGACGAAGCTTCGTTTTGGTGGGAGGTCACTTATGGAGAGCGTCCAGTTGATACATGGCTGGATTTCAGGCGTAGGTTTGATGCAAAGTTTCTCTCTCGGGCTGAAGAGAATTTATATATAGAAATATTTTTGGCGTTGAAGCAAGGGAATCTACCAGTGAAAGAATACGTCAACAAGTTTAATCAGTTGGCGAGATTTGGCTTGGACTTGGTGAATACACCTGAAAAGAAGGCCTTGAGATTTGTTAAGGGTTTGAACGAGCCACTACATGGGTTAGCTATGACCCACATCCCTATGGGGGCCACCTTTGAGAGGCTAGTTGATACGGTGCTTATGCATGAAGAGGAGAACGGCGCCAATGCTAATAAGGCACCAGAGAAGAAAGGGGATCAAAAGAAACCACAACAACAACAAAACAAGAAGGGCGGGAAGAACAATAACGGAAAAGGAAAGAAGAAGTGCTTTAATTGTGGGACACCAGGCCATCTGAGTAAAGACTGTAGGAAAAAAAGAAGACTGGTTGTTTCCACTGTGGAGAGGCAAGTCATCTAGTTAAGGATTGCCCAACGAAACAGGGGCAAAGGCAAAGAACTTCTGGAGAGAAGCTTCAGGCTATCGTGGCACCAGGGCAGGCAAGGGAGCAGGTCCAGGCTCTTGCGGTCCCACCGCTGCAAGGACGAGGTAGAAACATTTCCGTTGAGAGTTTAGTTTTTCTGTTTGATCATCCTGTCCGTACTTTATTCGATTCTGGCACATCACATTCGTTTATCTCTACATCATTAGTTGAAAAACTACACTTAAATACTAGTCTTATTGTGGATCCCATTGTAGTCTCAAATCCTATTGGTGGATCGTCTCATTTATCCATGATTTGTAGGGTTTTGAGATTATCTATCTTAGGCGTTGGTTTTGAATGTAATGCTTTTGTGCTAGGTTTCATGGGCTATGGGTTGATTCTAGGGATGGATTGGCTAGCCAGATATGGTGCCATCCTAGATTGTGAACGAAGGGTAGTAAATTTTTTGACTCGTAGTGGAAAGACCCTTGATATTTCTTGTGACCCTAGAGGATCAGTGATGCTTAGTTATCTTGAGTCACTTGACGCATCCAATGATGATTTACATTCTGTTCGTATAGTCCGTGAATTTGTTGATGTCTTCAATGAGGTGAGGGGTCTACCCCCAAAATGTGAGATAGACTTTCGTATTTATCTTGTAGACAATGCAAAACCAGTATCTCTGCCAGTATGCCACATGGCTCCTCGTGAGAGGAGGGAGCTCAATAAGCAAGTAGGGGAGTTGCTTGAGAAAGGGTTCATAAGACATAGTATATCGGAGTGGGGTGCTCCAGTAGTATTTTCCATGAAGGCGGATGGGTCCCTTAGACTTTGTGTGGACTATAGAGAACTTAATAAACTTACTAAGAAGAATAGGCACCCACTGCCGAGGATTGACGATCTCTTCGATCAGTTAGTTGGCACCTCAGTGTTTTCGCAGTTGGACTTAGCCACTGGTTTCCATCAGTTGAGAGTGGCTGAGGATAGCATAGACAAGACTGCCTTTAGGACTCCGAATGGTTTCTATGAATGTCTTGTGATGCCCTTTGGTTTGACAAACGCCCCCGCATACTTTGTTGAGTTGATGAGTAGGGTGTTTAGGGAGTACCTTAATAAATTCGTGCTGGTCATTGTGGATGACCTTTTGGTCTTTTCTAAGAGCGAGGAAGAGCATGCCCTACATCTTTGGGAAGTGTTGGAGACCCTTTCGAGTGCATAACCTTAAAGCTAAATTTTCGAAATGTCACTTTTGGAGGAAGGAAGTGCGATTCTTAGGGCACATGGTTTCCAAAGAAGGGATAGCTGTGGATCCCGCGAAGGTGGTGGCCATCCAAGATTGGAAGGTTCCTAAAAATGCTACCGAGGTGAGAAGTTTCTTGGGGTTGGCTGGCTACTATAGGAAGTTTATAAAGGACTTCGCAAAAATATCAACCCCATTAACGCGCTTGACGAAGAACTTAGTTTTTACGTGGGACGTAGATTGTGATGATGCGTTCCAATGTTTAAAGAGAGATTTGACCACAACCCCAGTCTTAGTGTTGCCAGATGGGAGTAAGCCATTTACCGTTTATACCGATGCTTTGGGACATGACTAGGCGCAGTCTTAATGCAAGAGGGAAGGGTAATAGCCTATGGAGGAAGGCAGTTGAGAGTATATGAGAGAAATTACCGTAAGCATGACCTAGAGTTGGCCGCTATTGTTTTCGCGCTTAAGTCTTGGCGCCATTATCTTCTTGGCGAGAAATTTGTATTGTTCACTGACCACAAATCGCTAAAATACTTGTTCTCTCAGAAGGACTTGAACTTAAGGCAGCAAAGGTGGATGGAATTCTTAGCGTCCTACGATTTCGAGATAGCATATACCCCTGGCAAGGGTAACGTGGTGGCAGACGCCTTAAGTAGGAAAAGGTTTTCCTTGAGTCTGTTGTTTGTTGAGCGCGAAGCTTAGTGTTCATCTCTATGTTTGACTTTAGACCTTCCATTGACTTTGTACCCGGTTTGCTAGCATCCTTAGAGGTCAGACCTACGCTTTTAGGACGAATTGGTGAGGCACAGCGAGATGACCCACAGTTAGTTGAGTTAGTAGAGAAACTCATAAGGGGGGAGTCATCGAGCCATCTTAGTAGGTATACCCTAGATGATAAGGGCTGGTTACGTAAGGATGGTAGACTTTGTGTACCACGAGACGAGAACTTGAGGAAGACCATTCTTGATGATGCACATCGTTCGAAGATGACCGTTCATCCCGGCGGGGACAAGATGTACATGGACATGAGACGAGTTTACTTTTGGGCCGGTATGAAGAGGGATGTGGCCGAGTTCGTCGCTAGATGCTTGGTGTGACAATAAGTAAAAGTAGAGCAAAAAAAGCCCGGTGGGTTGCTTCACCCATTGGAGATCCCACAATGGAAGTGGGAGATTGTCTCGATGGACTTTGTTGACGGGTTACCGAGACCGAGGAAGGGTAATACGGGGATTTGGGTTGTGGTAAACAGACTTACTAAGAGCGCCCATTTCATTCCAGTGAAGAGTAACAGGATTGCTCCAAGGTTAGCCTCCGTATACATTCGAGAGATAGTTCGTTTGCACGGTGTTCCTTCTAGCATAGTGAGCGATCACGATCCTATCTTTACTGGCGAGTTTTGGAAGAGCTTGTAAGAGGCGGTAGGGACTCAGTTATGTTTGAGCACCGCATATCATCCTCAGACGGACGGCCAAACCGAGAGGGTGAATCGTATTCTAGAGGACCTTTTGAGGCTATGTGTTTTAGACTTCAGAGGTACATGGGAGGAGCATCTTCCTTTGGTAGTGTTCGCATATAATAATAGCTTTCAGTCTAGCATTGGCATGGCACCTTTCGAGGCTCTTTATGGACGGCCGTGTCGTTCGCTTACATGTTGGTGGGAATCTACGGATAAGATCTTGCTTGGGCCCGATATGATTAGAGAGACTTCAGAAAAGATTGATTTGATTCTAAGGAGGATGAAGACGGCGGAAGATAGGTAGAAATCTTATGCGGACAAGAGGAGGATAGATCTTGAGTTTTATATTGGGGACATCTCTTTATCAAGGTGTCTCCATTACAGAATGTTGTTCGCTTTGGGTCCGTTGGGAAGTTAGCACCAAGGTTCGTAGGGCCGTTTCCTATTAAGGAGAGGATTGGACAGATGGCATATAGAGTGGAGTTGCCCGAGAGACTTAGTGGTGTACACGACGTATTCCATGTATCACATTTGAGGAAATGCTTGCACGAAACCGCGGAAGTGGTAGAGCCGAGCTTGCTTAGAAAGGTGGAGATAGAGTGTGATGCGACGATTCGACGAGCTCCTACATGCATTCTTGGGTCGGAGATTAAGAAGTTGAGGAATTGAGAAGTCAAGCTAGTCAAATTTCAATGGGGAGATGATGAGAGCAATGCTACTTGGGAGATGGAAGAGAAGATGCGTTCATTGTACCATTTTCTTTTCGAGGGTATGTCTTTTAATTTCTCCTTTATCGCTTAGCTTGTACTCGTTTTATCTTTAGTATGTCCTCTCGCTAGTACCTTTGACGTTTATATAGGGTAGACCTATGGTTGAAACATGTGTTTGAGACATGTTATGTATGATGGATGCATGTGGATGCAAGTGTTTGCTAGTGGTTGCTCGTGGATGCATATACACACACTTTAGGCACTAGATCGGCTTAGTCACTTTCATATTGCATATTGCATATAAATGGATGTATTTAGTAAAATGAATGTACATTGAATGTGTGTATCATATGGATGTTGCATTTAAATGGATGGTTGTGCACACATGTAGTAATGATATGTATAGGGTTCTTTGCATACATGATGGATACATGGCACTATCATTATTTGCATTACGGAGGTCGACTGAATCAGTGGACCGCCTGATTTAGCATTAGTATACGGACATATACACACACTATGCATATGTACATGAAAAGCATTAGAAATCTTTTAAGGACCATGGTTGCTAGTGGTTGATGGTTGAGTAGATGGATGATTGGATGGTAGGATACGTTCTTCTTGACTTAGAGATTTCGAGGACGAAATCCTTTAAGTAGGGGAGAATGTAACACCCATATTTTTGAATGATCAAATTAACTAAATTTAAGAATAATTAATCTCAGATGTGAGAATTAAGGGAAATGGATTGCGCCATTGTGTTCGTCTCGGAATTCTGTTTGAGATAGAGTCTGAGTTTGCGTAAAACGGATACCGGATTAAGGAGATATGGACGAACGAAGTTGGGCGGAAAAAACCAGAAAAAAATAGATACACTGGCGCACTTGGGAAGTGCGCCAGTACAAAAATACACTGGCGCACTTCCCAAGTGTGCCCAGGCCGAGCAGAAAGCCTGCCCAACTTTCTGGTGTGATCTGATCCATACTATGACTCATTGCCGAGTCCTTTCTGACTCCTTGCCGAGTCATTAGGGCTGAGGTGTCACCCTATCCCGACTGAATGGTTTTGATTAACCCTAAGATCATCCGACGGCTATAATTAAATTGAAATTCTATATAAACATGTGTAGACTCAAACCCTAAAATCAAATAAAAACTGGAATCATGGCCGTCATGTTGTCATTTTGTAACCTAGAGTAGCCGCCACCAACTAGAGGGAAAACGAAGCTAATCAACTCAATTCTATCCAACTCTAATTTAAACAACAACGAATCTACTACAAAGGCGAGCTAAATCAATTTCAGAACTCATATTCCAGAACTCAAGACCTTCTTTGAGTTGTGAGTTCGATTTATTTAATAAGATAATTAACAATTTAATTGAGCTGAGATATGATTTGGATTATATGGTTATGTTGTGAATCATTGACCGTTATGTTATTATCTATGTTGTAAATCTATGTTAATTGTTGGTTTATGTACAATTAATTCATAATGATGCTTCATATGCTAAGTTTGGTTATGTTTGAGGAACTAATTCATATGTTAAGTCATATGTATGTATGCAAGTTTAGATGTTAATTTAGATATGAATCATGTGCAAGTTAGTGAGATCATATACAACCTTACATGTTTCATGACATCTATTTTATGTGTAAATTAGATCTAAAAGTTAGGCTATGACATGTGTGAGTTAGATGCAAGTTTACACCATAGTTTATGTTGCATAAATCACATAGGCAAGTATATATATGTTGGAGTATGAATCATGTAATGTAAGTTTGTGACTATTGCCTATGCAAGTTTACACCTTATGATTAGATCTATGACATCCATAGTTTATGCAAGTTTGTGACTTTGGCCTATGCAAGTTTTAGATAAAAAACCTTATTCACACATGCAAGTTCACCTCTTATGTTTAGATCTAGTTTTCATTCTACGCATGATGTGATGTTTTCTCTTTATTCCATAAGTTAGAATATTTGAGTCTAACGTATATTTCACGTTAAACGAACCAACGTACAACGTGGGGCAATGGGATAATAATTAAAATTTTAATATTGGGAATTGGCATAAATGCCTTAAAAAGGCATATAATTAATTTATTCTAATTTAAGACGTTAATTGGAAGAATGGCATTTATGGACATAATTGAGTCAATTATGGACATAAGTATATTTGGAATTGATTGACAATTTGAATAGGGAAATTAATTCGAATTGGGGATAATTAATTATGTGTAATTAATCGACTAAGACACGCGGTTAGACTCTTTTGTGGTGTAAGACTGCCCGGACCCACCCGGCAAATCCAGCTGCCACAAATGCCAGTCTAATGTGAGAGATCAAGGGCATGAATTAAATGCGTAACAATTGTAAAGATACGAGGTTAGGCTCGTTTGTGGTGTAAGACTACCCGGACCCGCCCGACAAATCCAGCTGCCACAAATGCCAGTCTAATGTGGGAGGTCTTTACAAGGTTATGGTATTAATGAATTAAGAAACACTTAACCAGATAAACATGTAGTGGGACATGAGGGGGTTAAGTGGGTGCCTTGGGTGGCATGTGGAATTAAGTGGGTGCCTTGGGTGGCATTTGAAATACAATTAGATGCACTTAACCAAGATTGAAACATGTAAGAAGACATGAATAAGAAGAGGATTAAGTGAGATGTACTAGAGGGGACCAAGCTTACGTGGATAGCTTGTGTCAAGTAATGGGGGCCCAGTACCTTTGTGGGCTAGACCCAAGTCAAGGACGGGACACACATACTGGGTTTGATTGTAAGAGGTCAAAACGGGTTAGCGGTGGCAACGCAAGTCCAACGGGGTCATGTGTGTGTGTGGGCCCGGGCTGGTAGGTAAGACGTTGTTGCATCGTGTAGATATAAGTCGTGCATTTTGGTTGTATCGGGTTGCCACTTTGGGGAGTGATACACCCCACTGTGGGGCTAGCACGGGTATCTACGAGTTAGGGAGCCGATCGAATGGGGTTAGTGGGTACGCATAGTGGAGATAGGGGCAGACGACACCTATGGAGGTAGCTAGGGGTACACGAAACTACCATTAGCAGTATTAAGTTCTGTAGGCGGGATCAACCTTTAGGGTGACTAGTAGTGGTGCAGTATAGTAATTATCTTATAGTGATTAGGGGCGCCTTTAACGTTATCTTTGTTCATCTTATTTCCTTGTTTGTTCTGTCATACCCAATTGTTCATAGTCATTTCCTTATTTTCCAGCTTATGTCTTATCCTAGTTACTTTGATAATTATATTGTTAAAGTTATCGCTCTCGCCAGACTTTATATCTGACCCCCTTTTTCTTTCCACCTATTTTCTTCCTTCCCTCCCCCCTCAGGTTTGCTAGGAGGGAATACTACAGCTTAGTGCTGATTTTTTTTCAGTTGCTTGAAGAGAGTAGATGTATCGCTTGGGACCCTCTCATCTTTATGGCTTTGCTTATGCTCAGTGGGGATTTATGCATTTATGTTATTTAAGTATTTGCTTCTTTATGTACTTTGAAGTTTTTGGAAAAGACTAGTGATCATGTTGTAATGGTTTTGGAGACTACTTATGTAAACTCGTTTTGAGTTATGATGCTATAAAATAAGTTTTAACTCCCACTGTGTTGTTCTATTTATTTATTCTTGTAATTTATCTGTTCTATACAACAATAACGCTCCATAGACATTGATGCATTCCCTTTGTGAGTGACATTAATGGACATGGGGTGTTACAACTAACATGAGTCTTTAAGCATATGAAATTACCCAAATCCAACTAGGCAAGTAAATGTAAACTTTTTATTTTGGGTCCAATAAACATAAACCTTAAGCATATAGAATTACACAAGTTCAACTAGACATGTGAATGTCAACTTTTTAACTTGGATCTAATAAACATGAATATCAAACTTATGGAATTACACAAGTTCAACTAAGCATGTAAATATGGACTTTTATTTTGGATCTAATTTTCATAGATCTAAATGTAAATCTAAACATAATACATGCCTTGGCCTAGCAACTTGCATATAACATGAATAAGTCACCTATTTTTCATGATTGGTTTACATCAATATAATAACCACATAGCCTAACAAATTAAAAGTAACATAACATGATTATGTCACCAATTTTACATGATTGGTTTACATCAACATAATAACCACATAGCCTAACAACATGCATATAACATAACATGATTAAGTCACCAATTTTACATGATTGGTTTACATCGACATAATAATCACATAGCCTAACAACTTGCATGTAACATAACATGAACGAGTCACCAAACTTTATATAATACATGATTGGTTTAACATCAACATAGTAACCACAATAATCTCATAAGCATATACGTTAGAATCTTTACAAGAATAGGCATGAATCAGCATCATCATTATCTTACAACTAGGAATAACACTAGTTTTCACTTTAATACAAATCATAACTTTTTAATCATTCACATCTAAATAATAACAGGACTTACAAAGAAAAGAAAGTCTTGTTTTCTGGGATCTGTTTTCTGAATTTGAAAAGCAATCCTTTGAAGAAGACTATCAATTCTCTAAGTTAGTTTTTGATTCATAGCTTTTGACTCGCTTTCTAATTGAAGGAGAAATGGTGGCTAGGCTAGAACAAACATGGACAACATAGTGGCTCCTTGGAATGAATTTGTATGATTTAGAGTTTGAGGATTAGGGTTGCTTTTATAGAAGTTTAATCTTATGTGAACCGTTAGATTATTCTAGGAGCAATCACAACCGTCCAGACTAGATAGAGTTATCCAGAATTGTCACCTAAGCCCTAGTGACTCAGAAACAGGTCAGAAAGGACTCAGCAACTATTCAGAATCGTCAGATTTTTGAATCTGGGCGAGGGGGGTAGGTCAACACCCAGGTCGACCCCCTGGTCGGCCTATGTGACCAGGTCGACCCCCTGGTCGGCCTATGTGACCAGGTCGACCCCTTGGTCGACCTGGTCTCTAGGCGGGAAATTTCCCATCGAACCTGCTTCTGGGTTTGAATTCGAATTTTGAATTTTAATTTGAACAATATTAATTTAATTAAATTCTTAAATCTTCTGAAGGTCATAACTCCTTCATACGGTGTCCGATTTACGAAAACTTGGACTCTATTCCAAGTAGAATTTCGAGCTGAATGCAATGGTGTAAACAGTTTCCCTTAATTCTCACTTTAAAAATTAAGTGTTCTTTAATTCGTTACTTTAATGTTAACAGAAAATACGGAGTGTTACAGAAATGGTAAGAACCATGTATTTTCGTATTTGACGTCGATTTATATTCACTGATCTAACGTTGTAAAATCAATGGTGATTAGTTTGTTGTTTCTAAATTGGGTTACATGTTAATTTGTGCCTTGGTAACAACTATACTAAAGTTCAGAAATGTATTTATTTTTAAAATATTGAACTATTTTACCATTCCCTAAAAGCATTTTGCCTTTTTCAATATCTAGACTAAGAGTTTGGTTTATTGTAGCGCATCCAACCTAACCCAAAATTGGTGTAAATACTTTTTCATTTGTTGCTATATGGGTCTCAAATAAACTAAGTTAGTTTACATCTCTTCCCAATCCTTCCTGCTACTCATTTGTAGTACGTACAAATATATATACTGACAAAAACATGATAAGAAGTATTATAAATTTATAATTTTTTTTGGGAAGATATATTTTTGCACAATGTTATATTGATTAGAAATGCGGACCTATAAAAAGTTATATGGTTTCTGATCCAAACCAAGATTAATATGACTTACACTTTTGCGGTGGATGGAAAACATGTATCTTTAACTTTTATTGAATACACTGCTTCTTCTAATTATACATCTTGATTTGATTGTATTGTAAATTATTATACATAATACTGATTTGATTATTTAATCTTCATATGGGTGAATATGATGCTAAATGTAATAATAGATAAATATTTGAGTGCATTTCAATGTCATTTTACGATGTCTGCGTAAGCGTATCCCATACTTCCATCAAATACCCGTGTTTGTAGAATATTTAATCTATTTGAAATTCATAACATTAACAACATCGATAGGGGTCCATACATGTTATTTTCTATTTGCAAACCAAATGACTACCTTTGATTGATATCCACTTTGTATTGCACAGATATGAGTACCTATATACCTATAATATGCCAGTAGAGTTGGCTAAATAATTTAAAAAATGTTCAGAAACTACTAAATATGAGAAATAAAAGTTTATAATAAGTGATTAAAATTTTAACATGAATACTATGGATAAATCCACAAAAATCCAATAAATTATCTTATTGTGCTGCAAATCTTAAAACTAAATGTTATTTGTATGTGTTTCATACAAGTTTTAAAGTTGCTTATTACTACTCTATATCATGCTCAAATTAGATGTTTCGATGACTGCTTGAACTGTAACAGAGATTTTGAGATTGTGTTGTCTTTGTTTTGTTAAAAAGTAAATTGCAACCTGCTTCTTTGTAATGGGGTTCTAATGTTGATTTCTTGATATTGCCTGGTAATATGATGTGCTTGAGAAAAAAACCAAATTAATAACTATGATATTGCCTAGTAATAAGATGTTATTCATGCTCATAAATCCTTATGAGTCTTCCTAACATTTTTCGTATTCGTGGAAAAAAATTCCTACCGCTTATTCAATCTGTAGATAAATAATTAGTTGCTGTAAATAACTAACATACTAATTTTCAGCCATCTTTTTTGATTTACTTAACATGTTTGGTATATCCATGAAATAAAACCTTGCTAGCTTGTGATTAAAATTCATATTTATTGGGAGTTACTGCAAATAATTAAAAGGTTCAAATCTTTAATCTTCCAACCATATAAATGAAAATGTTAACTGTGTCCTAAGGACAGATGTTAAGTTTATCAAATTATCAATACACCATATGCTTAATTCAACCCTGTATTAATTATATACAACGTCAAATTAGCTATTTTAAATTATTTTTGTCTTTTAGTTAATAGCAATCATGCTTAACATCTACCCTTACCGGATACATAAACAAAATCTCTATATAATAGCTTTGTACATTGTATTCAGTTGGTGTCAAGTATATTTATTTTTCACAGAAAACCAAGATAAATAGATTGAATTTGTATGATTCAATGTGCTCGAATAACATAAAACCTCAACTATTTCTGTAGTTTGTTTGCATAACGGGTTGGATTTTACAAGGGTATATGCCTTTTTTTGAATATGAAGGTTAATTTGTGATGCTTATAGCCTATTATTTTACAAGGGTACAATAACCATGTTTCCAGGAGTTTATTGATTAGTGAAACCATATCATCGATGTTAAATGTTGCAATGTATTATGGTACAATGTTTATTCTTAGTCTATAGCATCATTTAACAACAAAATGATGTGATAGATCTGGTGTTAGTTGAATTTCATTTTGGGATAATCAACTCACCAATTTTTTTTTGCCTAGAAATTACAAAATTTCAATGTACCAGATACTACAGAATCTTTGGATGGATCCAAGATTGATTCTAAAAACAGAATGTTGATTAACTTAGAAGAGCAAGCATTCATATTCTACAATCAAATGCTAAAAGAAAAGGCTCCAGCGTATGAAAAGTTCATCTTTGTCTTTCTAAAAGGGAAATGGCACAATTAAAGTAATGTAGCGAAGGCAAGGGAAATAGCAAAATTAAAGTAATGCAGCCAAGGCATACGCAAATAACATCCTGCTCATGTTACCAAAAAACTACGTGTTCTTGAGGGAACTAAGTGCTTGGTTTGAATACAAGTTAAACCAGGATAATGCTTGATCAGAGCCACCCTCTTGCATGTCCAAATAAAATATTTATGTTAAGGTCACCAAGAATAAAACTTCCTGCTCACAGCATTGACGTAATATTTCAGCATTATAGCAGGCATACTGATTCACTATGCTTTAGTTATGCAACTGAACGCCTTATTCGTGCAGACCACCCCGCACGGGCTGTTAACTTTTTCGACCAGCATTTAAAAAAGAGCAACGCCAAGGATTAGGCTAAAAAGAATAAATCTCTTGCTGATTTGAAGGTCCTTGTGAAAGCCTTATCACAACATGGTTATATGGGGGTATGCTGAGAGAACTGTGAAGAAGATGGCAGATGATCTTTTTCCAGATGAGGAGATTTGCTATGAACTGATTAGAGGGTGGTGTAATAAAGGGAAGATTGATGAGGCATTGAGATTGAAGGTGGAGATTTTGAGAAGGCTTTTATGGGTTTGTTAGAACATTGTGTGGGATTGAGAGGGTTGATCATGCAATGAAGTTCTTTAGGATGATAAAAGGTTATGGACATACACCAGAGGTCAAGTCTTGTGAATTGTTGATTGGAAAGTTAGCTGAACATAATCAAATTCATAGGGCCAATGCACTTTTTAAAGAGACAATAGCTAATGGTGTACCAGTTGAGGCAAAGGTCTATAAGATAAATCCTAGATTCCTGAAGTAAAAGGAGGAGGAGGAGGAGGAGAAAAAGAGGGAGACGGTACCAAAGAAAATGTGGAAGCGGATAAGGTTGAAGAGGTTAAAGGTTGAGCTATGTTAGGAAGCCAAAGAAGCAGAGGAGTCTCAGATAAAGGACTGTTAGGTGCAGAATTCCTATTCACTCATCTTTTCTCATGGTGAGGATCTTCTAGTTAAAATGTGGGGACGTCCTCTTTTGATTTTGTTAAATTGTCATGCTTATAATGAACAGTTCATTTGCATTTTTTGCAAGTCCTGTTTGATGGATTACCAAAATTATGTTCTTGGTGGAGACTTGAATGTATTCGATTCCTTTAAATGGCGTTTAAATCATCTTAAAAAAATTGCCTGCTCAGCGTTTTTTTCATTACTGAAATGGATTATATCGAAGTGAAAACAACTCATGGGTATGAGTCTCAAGTAAACAGTGTGAACAACGATTAGAATTATGGGTCCGTATCTAAGAACAGAAGCTGCCACTTATTGGGTAGGAGTAGAATGAAAGCCTTAAAGAAGGAAATACAGTTACTTTCAATGTAAGCTAAATAATTATTGTGCTCATTGTAACCAAATTTAGAATAACAGTTATTAATGTGTATCATCATTTTGTAATCTATTGCAAATTAGTTGAATGGGACAAATATCAGATTTAGTTGCAGTGTACATGAATTTCCTTTTCTTCATCCTCATGTATATCGTTGTTTAACCAAATCTTAAAATCCGAAAAGGTTATATTATTTAGAAAGTAATATTCCAGTTCTGAAAGATGCGTCATTTTATACATGCACGAGTGCAATAGCGTGGAACTGTGTATGATAGATGTACATAAGTTCAAAAATATTCAATTTTTTTATTGATCTAAAATTCATTGTATATATGTTTGATAGTTGGAACATGGAGATAATTATATTTTACTTCAGTTTTATATACCAACAGTTCGAATCATCTCTTAATTAGGGTTGTTAATGGATATCCGAAATCCGTCCGCATCCGTATCTGAAAAGCGGATAAATATCCGATATCCGGGAAAGCGGATGCGGATGCGTATACAAATATAGGCATATCCGCATCCGAAAATTATCCGTCCGCTTTTTTTTCGATTATAGCTTAAATTATGTGTATTTTAACATAATTAAATATACTAATTTATTAATTTGCAAAATTAAAAGTCTACTAAACGCATGTTAATTGCTCAAAATTATATATTATCATCATATTTATTTATTTTTAGCTCTTTAGTAATCAATTAGGTTGAAAAAGCTTAATATTAAGCTAACAAAAATTCATTTATGTTCATTGATTTATCGATTGTTGGCAAAATGGATTATTATCTGATATCCGTCCGTATCCGCAGATGCGGATATCTGATACCCGAAAATGGTTTCGGATGCAGATACGGATATGACACTATCCGTATCTGAAAATATCCGTTGACAGCCCTACTCTTAATTGCTTTTAATATTCACCAAAATTTGACATGCTCATGCATTAACCCATACAGTTTAAATATAACTGTATGTTTGTTTCTAAAATTAGAGATAGCCATTGAAAATTTAATAAGCATAACAATTTCGCAAAGATTTCACAATATTAACCATTGTCACTGTGTTACATTTAGAGCAGTAAGTAAAAAACCCTAGATATGTCATATCATTTTCAAGAAAATGCAGAGGATGTTGAAATATACAATTTACTAATATAAGTGTACTTCATACAAAAAGGCAACTTAAAAAAATTATCAGTGACATTTCATATTTTATCACCCAAACTTAGAATTATTAGTGACATTTATTATACTTTAAATTATTCTATTTATATGTTGTACTCTCTCTAGACCACCCTACATGTCTACGTCCCCCAAATTATTGTTAAGATGTTAGCCTCCATACTCTTTTCAGATAATATACATAACAAGTATGCAACCTGCTTTTGTAAGGCAATTGTATGACATTGACGGATATTCACGTAAATCTACCATATAAACCCAATTAAATGCCTTTATGGTTATATTAACACGAATGCTAGCAGCCGCTAACACGCGACTGTAGATTAAACTCGCGGGCCTTACAAGAAATAAAACGTGAAACCCGCTGCATGTTTTTTTTTTGGGTCTCCCCGATTTCTTTTGTGGATCCCCGAGTGCTGCTGCACAGATGCGCAAGCGACTATGTATAGCACTTCTCATTTTTATTAGTATTACACTGATAACATCAATTATCTAGGCACTTCCCACTGTAATACACAGGTTTTAATGACCAATTTATTGAGTTATTATTAACCTTTGGTAAGCTTTCCTTTATACGCCCTTTTCTTATTTCAATATTAATTTTAATGTTTCTACTGTCACACCTGCAAGCCTTCTAGAGTTACTTAATTTTTGCTGTCTTTTTAATTTTATTTTGGAATTTACCAGTAGATCTAATTACTATCGGTTTACCCTTTATACTATTCACTGTTAAGACTTCAATCCATAGCACTAACATGCACAAACACGTTCAAATATTGTACCTACATCAAGTTGAAGCATGAAACGATATAAATACAACTTTCTAAAAAGCTTGGATTGCTTGATTAAAAATATTACGAACTATTCCCCGTCGCTTTCTACCATGTTAACATTTATCTCGTGGTCACAATACCAAGAATATGAGGACTGCATGCAACATTCCTTATTTTAATGCAGCAAAACCACTATTGAAAAAAAAATAAAAAAATTATATCAGTGTTATAAATAATATACAATAAGAAAGCCATTAAAGGAGGAGAAAATGATACTTTCTATTCATTCATCAATCGGTACATTATTTACATTACACGAGCTTCTTATATAAAGGCTTGGGAGCTTAGAGTAAAATTTATCCCACAATGTGGGACTAAATAGAATATGACAAAAGCATATTCACTCATATATATTAGAACACTCCCCCTTGAATATGCGTCTTCAAAATCTTGAATGCTCTACTAACTATAAGTTGTCCCTTTTAAAAACATATATGATGATTACCCCTTATAATTATCCGTTCAGTCAATACAACTATTGTCTGTTGTCTTCAAAACTCTATCAGGAAAACCCAATGGGAAAAACCTTGAACGAGAAAAAGAGTATAGCATTTGACATTCTAAATATCATATTAAAATGATATTCCTTAAAAGAGTTTGATTCTTCAGGATCAAAACAATGCCTCATTAAAAACCTTTTTATGAAAAACCCTATGGGAAAAATCATAAACAAGGAAAAGAGTGCAAATTTATTTCATCTTTAGGTAACATGTTTTATAATGTTACCGTAAGGGTTGATACTTCAGGATAAAAATAATGCCTCATTAAAAACCTTACTTACAAAAACCCGGTGAGAAAAATATTAGTGAAGGAAAAGAGTACATTATAGCATAAGTTTATATGCTCCCTCTTATTTATAACTCATTATTCTATTAGTCTATTGATGAAGTCGACGCATGCCAATTTTGTACATCATCTTCCGAAATGTTGATTTGGAAATTGCCTTTGAGAACATATCTACCCGCTTTTCTTGAACTGAATTTGTTTCTCCTCATTATTGTTATCCTTCCATTCATGTGTGAAGAGAAATTTAGAAGAAATTTGCTCCGTCCTATCAGGCCTGATATAATTCACTTGAATCTGAGTCATGCAAACTGCCTTGTCTTCTTCATAAATAATAGTTTACTTCATCAAAAGATGTTTGATACTTCTGGATCAAAATGTGCCTCGTCAAAACCTTACTAAGAAAAACCCGATGGGAAAAATCTTAGTGAAGGAAAAAGAGTGCAATATAAAATGTCATATTTACTACGTCAAAAGTAGTATGATACTTCTGGATCAATGTAATGCCTTATTAAAACTTTAATAAGAAAAACCCAGTGGGAAAAATCTTAAATAAGAAAAAAGAGTACATTATTTGAAATCAGAATTCAGGCATTAAACTAAATGGCTATTCCTCGACAATGGCTTCCTCCTCCTCCGGTTTTGCTTCGTCCTCTTTGTCTTCTTCCTCTCTCTCTTCTTCGTTCTCCTCTTCTCCTCTTGTTCGTCCTCAACCTCCTTCAGTTTCTAATCCTTTGCTTGTCCCTTCTATTGACGGTATTTCGTCTAATGCTGTCAACTCGATTTCTAAGCAGATCTCTATCAATTCTTCTTTGATTTCTTCATCTTCTGCTTCATCTGGGTGTAATCAACTATTTTGACTGATGTGTCTCTTAATGGAATTTTATTAAACACTTGTATTAATGTTGGTACTTCTACTTGCTGTTCAGCTTCTACATCTGCTAATCTTTCTTCAGCTGAAATTGGGGAAGGTTCTGGATCTAACACTATTATATCCAATGGATCAAATATAGCTAATCAGACTTTTATGACAGTGACTCATACTCCAATTGTCAAGAAGGATTATCTCTCTCTGTTTAATTCTCTGCCAAAAAATGCTGGATCATATAAGCCTCAACAGTTTGAAAAGATAAATGATAAAACTAAGAGGAATCCTCCAGCTATTGTTAGAGAGGAAGGTATGAAATACTGGGATAGTTACCTTGTGGTTTTTTTTCTTGATGGCTCCTTATCATATCTATCTGTAACAAATTTTCTACGTGGATATTGGTCGTTACATGGTGAAGTGGATATTAAATCTGATGGGTTATACTTTTATTATAAATTTTCAAATGATCGGGATAGGGAAAAAATACTGAAAGCTGATCCAATTTTTATTAAGGGTCGCATGTTCATTATCACTAGGTGGGATCCGTCCATTGGTAACGCCCAATCTCAAATTAAAAGAGTGCCAATATGGATACACCTTCATAGAATTCCTCTTATACTTTGGACAATAATTGGGATTAATTGGTTGGCTTGTCAAGTAGGAAGACTTATATGTTTTGATGCTAATACTGAGAAGATACATAGGATTAGGTATGCAAAAGTGTTAGTGGAAGTTGAAGCTGATTCTGATTTGCCTCATTGTATTGAATTGGGAGAATTAGGAGACTGTTGCCCACCAGTGGTAGTATCCTATGATTGGAAACCTAGAATTTGTACCTCTTGTAAGGTTTTTGATCATTCAACAGCTAATTGTGATATTAATGTAAATGGAAGCTATGACACTAATGAAGCTAATGATAGTTTTGGTAAGAATAGACAAGTTAATTTTACTGATTATAGTAGGAAAGGTCTAGATAACACTGTAGATAATCGTAGAAGGCAACAAGTACCTATTCAACCTGTCCAGTATGAGTGGAATAGGGTGAACAACAAGAAAAATCAATTTAGGAGAATGAAGCAGGGTAAATTTGGGACTGATGTGCAAAAAGAAATAAATGATTCATTGAATAAAGTGGTTGAGATTTCTGGGATTCAAGCTAATGGTAATGGGGTTAATAATAATGAGAGCATGCAAAGTGATACATCAACCCTTGGAAGAGGCATTGAAAATGTGGTGGTAGTTGATTTGAATGGTAATTGTGTGGTGCATAAGAAGTCTGATGCTAGTGTCACAGGGAATTCATCTGATTTTGATAATCAGAAAGGAAAACAAATTTTAGAAGACATTGTTCATGAAAATCAATTTTCATCTCTTTTTGATCTACCTTCATCTGACTCTTCAATCTCATTTAATCATAACTTGCAGTCTCCTTCTAATAATGTTTCTTTATCTTGTTCATCATCTTTCTCCTCTTCATTTGGCAATCAATCGTGTGACTCTTTTAGTTTTCAGATTCCATCATCTTCTTCCACTTCTTCTTTGTATTCTCACCTTGCTCCTCCAAAGGATCTAATTCTGCCTCCATCTCCTAATCAAAACATGACTGATCCCCCCACTCCTTATGGCTATCATGAGAAAGATTACACTTCAGTTCCTCCCAAATCTTTGATTAGTGATTTTGTAGCTTCTGCTTCCAAGTCCACTTTGAAGACCAAGAAAGGAAAAAAGAAACAATTAGTTCAAAAATCTGTAACAGAAGATGATATTGATGGTGGTACTGATTTTAATCAAGATGAAGTACTTCCCACTGGCAGGAAAAAATCTCTCTCAAAAAGAAAAACAAGGCAGAGCTCTGCTCTTTCCATTAAATCTCCACAAGCCAAGAAATGATTCACAATATTAGTTTTTGGAACATTAGAGGGTTGAATCTGCCCTCAAAGCAAAGTGAAGTCAAATTTTATATTCATAGTAGGAAAATTCATTTGTTGTGTCTCTCTGAAACCAAGTTGGACACTCTTTCAACAAGTAAAGCTATTTCTTTCATCTCTCCTAATTGGGAATCTGATAATAATCTTGATGTTGTTAATTTTGGTCGTTTATTGACTTTATGGAATCCTCATATTTTTCATCTTTCAAAATTGTCTTCTTCTGATCAGTATATTCACTACAGATGTATTTATATTCCCTCTAACACTGTTTTCTTACTCACTTCTGTTTATGCTCAGAATGCACTCTCTTTTAGGCTTTCTTTCCTTAATAATCTTCACAGTTTCAATCCTCTTGGAGATCCTTGGATTTTAGGAGGAGAATTCAATTGCATGTTTTCCTCCTCTCATAAATTGGGTGGTTTCCCTCTAACTATCAATGATATAGCTCCCTTGAATCAAGCTATGATCAAATCAAAAATTTCTACATTGAATTTGATTGGCTCCTCTTTTACTTGGTATAATAAGAGTCATGTTGGTAACCACACTCTTTGTAAATTAGATCATATCTTTGTTAATTCTGCTTTCCTCAATGTCTATCCTTTTTCATCTTATCATGTCCTTCCTCCTACCATATCTGACCGCTGTACTTTACTTTTATACTGGGGAGATGCTCAAGCCATTGTTAAAGGGAAGTCTCCTTTCAAAATTTTCAATTTTTGGCTTACTCATAAAGATTTATCAAATATTCTTTTGCAGGCTTGGATGCAAGGTTATGGATTGAATCCCATGGACAAGTTGATTTATAAATTGAGACTACTCAAAGTTCATCTTTAAGCTTGGTCCACTCATAATTTTGGTGATGTTAATAAGCAGTCTTCTCTTATTAGATCTGAGCTTATTCACATTCAGAATTCAATGATTGCAAATCCTCAGAATTCTCATCTTCAGATTTTAGAAAAAGATTTGTAGGATAAATTAAAATTAATTTTGGAAACAGAGTTTCAGTCAATGAAGCAAAAATCTTTTTTCAGGAAAGAAATTGAAGCAGACAGGAATTCCAAATTCTTTCATAATTCCTTGAGAATGAATAAATTGAGACAAGTTATTCATATGATTCATGATACTAATGGAATTCTTATTACTTCTCAAAATGACATTGACAAGGCATTTGTTGATTACTTTAAAGCTCTTTTATCTCCTGAAGCTCTTCCTTCTTGCAATGTTGAGCCTTTGTTTCACGTACAACTTCCTTTTCTTTCACATGATCAGTCCATGGATCTTATCATGCCAGTAACTAATGATGAAATAAAAATAGCAGTACATGGTGTGGATCCAACAAGCTCAGGAGGGCCAGATGGATTTAATGCTTTCTTCATTCAAAAAGGCTGGACAACAATTGGTAACGATATTTCTGAGGCAGTCAAATATTTTTTCTACTCTAATTCGTTACCAATTTCTTTAGCTTCCACTTTTATTGCTTTGATTCCTAAGATAGATAATCCCTCGCATGTTTCTGACTTTAGACCTATATCATGTTGTAGTGTTTTCTACAAAATAATTTCTAAAGTGTTGGCTAATAGAATTCAGTCTGTTCTTCCTTCAATTATTTCATGTAATCAATCAGCTTTTGTCCCTGGAAGATCAATTAGTGAAAATATTTTGATTGCCCAAGAATTACTTCATGGTTATGATAGAAGAACATTTCTCCTCGTTGTATGCTAAAGCTGGATATTAAGAAGGCATTTGATAGTGTCTCATGGTCATCAGTGGTTGCAATTTTATCAAGAATGAATTTTCCAAAACCTTTTCTTGCCTGGATATACACCTGTATTTCATCACCAAAGTTCTCAATTTTTAAAAATGGTTCCTTGCATGTTTATTTTAATAGTAAACGTGGAGTAAGACAAGGGGACCCCATTTCCTCTTATTTATTTATTTATTTGTGTGATGGAGCTTATGAACTCACTGATAATTAAACAAGTGGAATTAGGGAATTTGCAGCTTCATCCAAAATGTAAGAATCCATTGATAACTTATCTTTGTTTTGCTGATGACTTAGTTATATTTACCAAGCCAAACCTGTCGAATATTCAATGTTTGCTTAATGTATTGCAGTCTTTTTATGAGATAACTGGTTTGGCAATAAATATAAGGAAATCTCATATTAAAATTGCTGGTCTTAGTCTATTGGCCATGGATGAATTAGTTCAGCTCTCTGGTTTAAATATTTTACCTGAAAATGCTAAATACTTGGGGTTACCTCTATTCATTGGTAGAATAACTAAGGACTGTTGTATGCCTTTATATGAGAAGATCATAGCAAAGATGAAACAGTGGCCTTCATGTCAATTATCTCAAGCTGGTAGACTCACTATCATTCAATCCATTATTACATCAATGACTTCTTATTACTCCGGACACTATATTTTGCCTCTCAAACTCATTAATATGGTGGTGAGTGCCATGAACAAGTTTCTTTGGCATGGGGATCCTTTTGCCAAAAAACTTATACCCATAGCTTTTTCAAAATTATATGAAGGTAGAAAAAATGGAGGATTGGGAATTATCAATCTTTTTCATTGGAACAAGGCAGCAATATCAGTTTATATTGATAAGATTTTTGTTGATGAGAACTGTTTATGGTCTAAATTTGTGAGGAGCAATTTGATAGGTAAAAAGAACTTTTGGACTATGCAAATTCCTAATTCTTGCAGTTGGAGCTGGAGACAAATTCTGAAGCTCAGAAATTCATTTCTACCACTCATTCAATGCAGGTTTAATCAAATGCCTGTTTCTTTTTGGCATTTTCCATGGGCAGGGAAAGGTCTGTTATTATTCAATGTTGTTGATTATAACTTGAGGAGGAATTGTGGTATTTCAGATTCTGCTAAGGTTGATGATATGATACATGATGGAGTACTCATTTTACCACATAGTAGTTCTACATTATTAAGGAAGCTCTGGCAAGAAATTGCAATCACTGTGAGAACTGATAATGATAGTATTACTTGGATGGGTAAGAGTCATACAATCAGGTCTGTTTATAATCATTTATGTGGTGAAAAGGCTGTGTTTCCTTGGTATAAGAGAGTCTGGAATTTGATGTCTAATGCAAAACAGAATCTACTTCTTTGGAAGGTGATGTCAAATGCTCTAAATACTAAGGATTAGTTGTTCAAATTAGGTATATCCACTGATGATATATGTGTTCTTTGTCGAGCTGAATCTGAAAGCAATACACACATTTTCTTTGAATGTAGTTTTTTTCATCAGTTATGGGAAAGGGTACTTCAATTTGGGAAGTTGCATCAGCCTGCATGTAGTAGTAGAGATGAGTGGTTCAACCTTTTTAAGGCAACAAGGTGGAAGTCGAAAGGAGGATTAATTCTGTTAAGAATTTTGAAAATATTTGTGATTGAGATTTGGATAAAAAGGAATCGAAGAATTTTCTCTTCAACTGATCTGAGCTCTGATGTTTTGTTCTCCATTATCATCAAGGAAATTCTCAAGAAGAGTGGATAATTTCAGGTCTATGTTGGCAATTTGTTCTGGTAGTTTAGATGATGATTAGTTGTACTGGCCTGTTTTCTTTGCAACTGTTATGGGTCAACTGTTAATTTGTTGTGTCTGTTTTTTGATTGTTAGCACTAAGGTTTTTTTCATTTAGCTTGTTTAGATCTTATCTTATTTTTTCCTCAGTGCTAACTAGTTTCAGTTGTATGTGACATGTAATGTTGTTGTTGTTAATAAAGCTTTACTTGCCTTTCAAAAAGAGTACATTATAACTCATTTTTGTATGTTACTTTTGGGTTGATACTTCTGGATCATGACCCATGCCTCATTAAAACCTTACTAAGAAAACCCAGTGGGAAAAACTTAGTTAAGGAAAAAGAGTGCATTATATCATACTTCTGGATGCTCCCCTTGATTTAATAATTTTCTCTGAATTCGTATTCTTCTTTCAATAACTCAAATTGCTTACAAATACTTCTTAATGAAGTTTTTTTATTTTAAAAACTTCATGTGCATTTCCATGCTTCAGGCATGTTTTCTTATTTAAAACGCCTTCCTTTTGTGATTTGTGTGATACTAATATTCATTTATGAATAGACTTCAGGTGCTTATAATCTCCTGTTTCAATCGAACTTGCATATTGCAATACATATTTGATGAATAAGAAAACTTTCATTACTAAGCATGAAGTAATCTACTCACCTTGAAGTATATCAAGATTTTCATTACAACAATACTTAGAAGAATGTTGTAATCTATCGTCCAAGTTTTTGGTATTCTTTATAATAACAAATGTTATTTATGTTCTTCAGGAAATTATATATTATAATAAGTTTTGCATATCGCAACTACCACTTCAATGGATATTAAGAGTTTTATTACAACAAAATTCTTGAAAGCAGGAAGTGATCTACTCATCATGAATTATTTCAAGATTTTCATCATAACAATACTTAAAAGAATGTTGTAATCTACATTTCTTTCTCTTTATCATTACCAAAGTTATTTAAATTCTTCTGGAATTTGAATACTTTCATCGTTTATACCTTCAGGGTATTATAAGTATTTTAAACATTTTAACCACTTTAATTAATTCAATTATCTCTGAAAATACAATGCTCATGGCACTTAACATGTTGTTGACACTCTATCGTGTTTCAGTCATTATATATATTTCTATTTTTATCTTATGAACTACAGGTTCATATCTTATGGACTACAGGTTCATATCTTATGGACTACAGGTCCATACATCTTATTTAGGAGAATTTCATGATGGCCAATCATGTTTCTCTCTAATATGAGATTTTTAATCCATTTATAAATATAAGCGGTTTATTATTTATTAATTTATCATCGATGATTATTTCTTGTTAGTTCTATACATAATTTATTGAGATCTCAAAACTTATCATGCTTTAGGTACCTAAACCACTTCTGGGGTTATTTTGACAATCATGTCATGGGTTTCTTTCGAAGTACCCTTAAGTCTTTCTTTAGGAACACTCACCTCCTTTATTTTGCATTTTTATGACTTACTCCAACGATATTTTGAACTGACTTTTATACCACACTTTCAGTTGTTATTTACACCTTTTGATCCTTCGGGGATTCAAATGTATATTGGAGAAAGTCTATTAGAGACATAATTGATAATTTATGCAAGTTACTTAATACTTTACATAACTATATATGTTAGCAAATATTTAACATCGATGATTCCTATATCATCCCCCTCAATGTTGACAAACATTGTCACTTTAAATAATAAACCTACTTTGGATTCATTTTTGATCCATTATAGCATCATAGCTAGCAAATACATTAGATGTATTTCAATTGTAGGAGGATAATGCTTTTGTTAGTTGATAAGATGAATTCATATTGTATTTCTTATTCCCTTTCAATGATCTAATGACTTGGAGGAATTTTCTATCATTTGAATATGTACATGACCTCAGGTCATTCAATATTGATATTAATCGACTTCGTAAATTATAATATGAGTTCATAACAACTTCAGGTTGTTAATTAAATATCGCATATATGTGTATGTACATGCGTCCACGTATTACATATGTAATTGATTTGCATATTCTTTCTATTTCAAGCTATAGATTTTAAAACAATTTTTTTTATAATGTTCCAATCATTAATTTTTGCTTATCAAGCAATGTCAACGTGAATCTTAAAGATCGTTTCATAATATCCAAAATATCTGATTTGGAACTGTATTGAACTTCTGCTTCAAATGAAATATATGAACAACTTCGAGTTGTTAATCCATATTAAACTTCTGGTTCAAATAATATATAAACACTTTCAAGTTAGTTAAACTGTATTGAACTTCTGGTTCAACTGTATTGAACTTCTGGTTCCACTGTATTGAACTTCTGGTTCCACTGTGTTGAACTTTTGGTTCAAATAAAATATATAACAACTTCGAGTTGTTAAAATTTATTCTTTAATATAATATGTAAATATAAATATATAAGAAAGATATAGCACATTTTGAAAATTGTGAAATCTTTGGATATCAAATTTATTAATGTTATTATTTCACATAGTTTCGATAAAGCTTCAAGCTTTTAAATTATGAAGTATTTCAAGTTCATTGGTTAAGGAACTTCAAGTTCCTATGCATATATATACACATACATATGTATATCAAGTTTACTAATTTATGATGAACTTCTGGTTCTCAATCTTGTAACATACTTTTAATTTAGAAGCTTTTACATTTTTGCTAATTGACAAGATTTCAAACTTGTATACTTTATCAAAAATGTTTTTATATATATGCATATATATATATATATATATATATATGTATATAATTCAAGACTTCAGGTCCAAGACTTTGAGTTATACAACTTCCAGTATAAATATTTACTTTGCACAACTTCAGGTTGTGGTTCTATCCTTTCTTCCATAACATTAGTTATAACTAGCTAAATGCATCGAATAATAATATATATGTTTATTCTTATTTCAAATACAAACATACATCATTATTTAACTTTCAATAGTGTAACAACCTGTATTTTAATAACGTGTAATAACTATAAATCAAGGCAGAATTAAATTTTAAAATAAGAATCAAGGGAAACGGGTTACACCATTACGTTCGTCTCGAAATTCTACTTGAAAACGAGTCCGACTTTACGAAAATCGGATTCCGTATGACCAAGATATGGCTCTCCAAAGTTTCAGAGAATTCCACAGTTCAAAACAGTTCGAATTCAAGTTCAAAATTTGAATTTCAAAACCCAGACGGACTGGGCGGGAAAAATCCCGCCAGCACCAGGTCGACTGGGGAGTCGACTGGGCAGTCGACCCCCCTCCCACCCCAGACCAAGTCGACTGGGTAGTCGACTTGGGTTTCGACCTGGTCACCTAGCCTGTTTTTGGGGCAGATGTATCTGGTCTCGTTGCTTGTCCAGATTCACTCTCTAAACACTATATAAACAGCCCCTAACCCTAGACTTTCTATCACATTCTTGTCCGACCATATGCTGCTGAAGTTCTGACTGGAAGATAGAGAACAAGGAGGCTGTTCAGGACTTTGTTAGTGCTACGTTGGTTTGGGGATTTGCTAGAGATTCTGCTTCTACTCTTTTTGCTTTCTCATTCTCTAGACTACGATCTGTAAGCACTTTGTCACTCTTAGATTTAAATTGTAAATTTAACCTGAACACGATGTAAACTGAAATTATGCCTAAACATGATAACTAAGTTGGATCTACTATTATATATCTTGGATCTATGACTATCACTTTTAAATCTGTTATTTTGAATCCAGTTTTGTACACCCCAGATCTATTCATCTTAAATGTTGACTTGTGGAATATTAGTATGAACTTGATTTGGATATTCATGTTTAATCTAAAACCCCTTTACGATCTTTATCTTGCCATGCCTGTGATGTTGAAACTATTATTGGGGTACTATCTTATGTCAATCCTTTACCATGTCTATCACCATGTCTTGTCAAGTTGAGGTTGAGACCCTATTTCATATGCCTGTAATGTTATAATCATCATGCTTAACTTGTGAACACCTTTGCCATTCTATGACTATCCTGTTTGTGTTATTCCCTATTTTGACATGTTGTATTAATGCGAATTCACGTACGTTAGGGATACGTTTTGGGTAGATTAGGCAAACTTGAAAATTGGCTATGGAATTGACATGATATGACATGAAAATATGACATGAAAACTTGACATGAGAATAAGCTTGAAAACATGAATTTGGGACATGACAATTAGATAACTTGAAAATGGCTAACTCGAGGTTGGGTCGAATTTGCAACGTAAATCTGCCCGGAACCGCCCGGCAAATCCAGTAGTTGCAAATAATAGGACCCAATGTGAGTAGTTGGTCATATAGCACTTTAAACCTGAGGTTAGACTAGGTTATGGTGTAAATCTGCCCAGAACCGCCCGGCACATCCAGTAACCGTAACCAAGTCTAATGTGAGAGGTTGGGGTGCGTTAAGTGAATTAATGCCACATGGTAGGGTTAAGTCATGGACCCCTTGAATATACTTAACCAATTTGACACGTCGATTTGATAGGGTTAAGTCTTGAACTGCTTGTACATATACTTAACCAACTAGAGACATGTTTGGATAGGGTTAAGTCATGACCTTTTTAATGACAATACTTAACCCATTAGAAATCCTAGCCACGTGGTCCCTTTCAGCAGTAACCCACTTAGAAGTATCACGATACCCTGGGGACTAGGCAGGGTGGGGCACGATTACCGGGCTGATTGTAAGCGACCAAGAATAACGGCTGAGTAAGGTGCTCCAGTGTAGGTTCAGGCGGACTAGGGTCGTGCACTTAGTCCGAAGTTGAAAAAGTAGGCATGGGCACCCGTAGTACTACATTGTGCGTGCTTGATTTGTGTCAGTGGTTGATACCCTAGGACCTGATACACCCTAGGGTGGACCTAGCACATGCGACTACATTCCGCGATTGGGCCGTATAACACCGACACACGACGAGTAAAGCCGATCGATTAGGATGGACTGTTGAACCCCACATTGGGTCATTTCATGTTATTGGGTTTAGGGATCATTTCTGAATTTATACTTGACATGGATTTGGACACCAGTACAGTTAGTGCAGTAAACCTTGTATATGCGAGGCCACTCTTATCTTGTTACCTTTTATTATCATGCCAGTCCAGTTATTATCTTTATGTTTAATCTCTGTTTCTCATGTCCAGTTAACTTTATTAGTTTTTATGCTGATAGTCACTAGGGCTTACCAGTCTTTTTGACTTGACCCGTTTTCTTCCACCTCATTTTCTTTCGTTCCCCCCTCGCCCCCCCCCCCCCCCCCCAGGTTCTCAGGGAGGAAACTCTAGCTCTTAGCTTGGGCTTTGCTTGCTTTCTGACAGCTCATGTACGGTTTGGTCTTGAGCTATGCTATGGCTGCACTCATGCTCTTTTTGGGGAATAATATTGGACTTATGTTGTTTTAAGTACTTTGCTTCTTTAGAACTTGATGTAATGAAATAATGACTTGGTATTTTGATGTAAGAGGTTTTGACTCTATTTTCCACGTAATGAGATTTGGTTAAACTTATATCCGATGCTTTATATACTCTGTTTAATTAATGTTCTGTCTTGTGTTATCTCTGTGCCTGTTTACTAGATAATACCCCTCCAAAACTAGTGCATTCCCTTTGTGAGTGACCCTAGCAGAGGTAGGGTGTTACATTTGGTATCAGAACAGAAGGTTACCAGACTGGGCAAAAGTATTAAAAACTTTCTGAAAATTATTTTCAATACCATTTATAAAGAAGCATTTTTCAAGAAAAGTTCTATTTTTAAGAAAAGGCTATTCCCCAAAAGCCATTAGCACTTTCCTTGTTTCCTCGTTTGAATCTTTTTCTTTTCGTTTTTCAGCATGGCCGATCTTAACCTTTCCGAGGGAGTACCCATATCTGGATGGTTCCGAAGGTACTTAGAAGCTAGGGCCAAGGATGCGGGCCCGGCAGACATCCCTCCTCCTCCTCCTCCAGTAGCCGCGGTTCCTCCTCCTCCTCCCGGCACCGCCTTCGCCAAAATATGCAAAGACTTTATAGGAATGGGCGGCAAGAGCTTCCTTGGAACTGAGACCTTCGCTGAGGCACGAAACTGGTTAAAGGAGACTGAAGACCTATTCGTTATCTTTGATATGAAGGATCATAGGAAAGTTAAGTTGGCAGCATGGTTGTTGAAAGAGGAAGCTGCATTTTGGTGGGAAGTCACCAACGCTACCAGACCAATTGAGACTTGGGCAGACTTTAGAGAGAGGTTTGGGCTTAAATTCTTATCGTCAGCAGAAGCGAACCTTCAGATGGAGAGGTTCCTGGCACTCAAGCAAGGGGACATGTCTGTTAGGG
Organism: Allium sativum; assembly: GCA_030737875.1. NCBI lineage: Eukaryota > Viridiplantae > Streptophyta > Magnoliopsida > Asparagales > Amaryllidaceae > Allium > Allium sativum. The sequence goes on from CM060918.1 coordinate 1,029,536,983, forward strand.
AGTACGTAAATAAATTTAATCAACTTGCTCAGTTTGGTTTGGACTTAGTCAACACGGCTGAGAAGAAGGCTCTACGATTTGCTCGAGGATTGAGCGAGCCACTCCACACTATGGCCATGACTCATGTGCCCATGGGGGCGACCTTTGAAAGCTTGGTGAATATGGCCCTACTTCATGAGGAAGACAAGGGTGACAAAAAGGAGGTTAAGTCTAATGAGACTCAGAACAAGAAGGTTGACTTCAAGAAGGGAGGCAACAATAATAACAAGGGCAACAACAACAATGCTAACAAGCCACGTGAGACGAGGAAGTGCAACTTTTGTGGTATCACGGGACATATAGCTAAAGACTGTAGGAGGAAGAAAAGAAAGTTGGGTGAATGCTTTCACTGCGGGGATACTGGACACATCAGTAAGGATTGCCCTAAGAAGCAAGGACAGGGGCTAGGGCAGACACAGCGAGCAGGACCTTCTGAAGGGCAGTTGTAGGCTCTCAACACCACTCCAGCTCTTGACCAAGGTAGTAATATTTCTGTAGAAAGCCTTGTTTACATTTCTAAATTTCCTGTTCGAACCTTATTTGAATCTGGCGCATCGCATACTTTTATCTCTTCTGATATTGTTGAAAATCTGCACTTAAGTACTAGTCTAGTTGATGATCCCGTTAGTGTTTCAAATCCGATTGGGGGCTCCACCCATTTATCTATGATTTGTGTTGATTTGAGGATTTCCATCTTAAGCGTGGAATTCACGTGTAATGCTTATGTTCTCGGATTCATGGGATATGGTTTAATTCTGGGCATGGATTGGTTGTCCAATTATGGAGCTATCCTTGATTGTGAACGAAGGGTAGTGAGGCTCATGACACGCCTTGGTAATACCCTTGAACTTTCTTGTAACCCGAAGGGTCCGGTCATGATATGTTATCTTGAATCTCTCGACTCGTCCGTCGACAATCTGCACTCCGTGAGAGTAGTCCGAGAATATCCAGATATCTTTGATGAGGTGAAAGGGTTACCCCCTAAACGCGAGATAGACATCCGAATTTATCTGGTTGATAATGCCAAGCCTGTTTCATTGCCCGTGAGGCATATGGCCCCACGAGAAAGAAGAGAGCTCAGTAAACAAGTCAAGGAGTTGCTCGAGAAAAATTTCATAAGGCGAAGCATTTCTGAATGGGGTGCTCTAGTGGTATTCGCTACTAAGGCGGATGGTTCGCTTCGTCTGCGTGTAGATTATCGTGGGTTAAACAAGCTGACGAAGAAGAATAGGCACCCACTACCAAGAATCGATGATCTTTTTGACCAGCTTGTGGGAGCATCTGTTTTCTCTCAACTCGATCTAGCCACAGGATTCCATCAACTTAGAGTGGCTGAGGATAGCATTGATAAAACTGCGTTTAGGACTCCAGATGGGTTCTTCGAATGGCTCGTCGTGCTGTTAGGGTTAACGAATGCACCCACGTACTTTGTAGACCTGATGAGTAGGGTGTTTCGGGAGTTCCTTAACAAGTTCGTGGTGGTTTTTGTGGACGATGTTCTAATCTTCTCAAAGGATGAAGAAGAGCATGCTAGACACCTCAAGGAAGTCATGGATACGCTTAGAGCACACCAGTTAAAGGCTTAGTTCTCCATATTCCATTTTTGGAGGGAGGAAGTTCGGTTTCTTGGGCACATAGTTTCTAAGCAAGGTTTAGCCGTGGACCCCGAAAAGGTAGTTGCGGTGCAAGACTAGAAAATTCCTAAGAATGCAACAGAGGTGAGAAGCTTTCTCGGTTTGGCGGGCTTTTATAGGAAGTTCATTAAGGACTTCGCTAAGATTTCAGCCCCTCTTACTAAGTTAATGAAGAAAAACCTAGCGTTTGCACGGGACATAGAATGTGAGACTGCTTTCCAGAGACTCAAGAGAGCCCTCACCACAGCTCCAGTTTTAGTATTACCCGATGGAGGAAAAATGTTTACGGTGTACACAGATGCGTGCGACATGGGATTAGGCGTTGTCCTAATGCAAGAAGGGAGAGTGATATGCTATGGGGGTTGACAACTTAAAGTTCATGAGAAGAACTATCCCACACATGACTTGGAGTTAGCCGCGATTGTTTTTGCACTTAAAGCTTGGCGCCATTATCTCCTAGGGGAGAGATTCGAGTTGTACACCGACCACAAATCGCTTAAGTATCTCTTTTCGCAAAAAGATTTGAATCTGAGACAGCAGCGGTGGATGGAATTCTTGGCCTCAAATGACTTCGATATAACTTATACCCCTGGCAAGGGTAACGTGGTGATGGATGCGCTAAGTAGAAAAAGGTTGACTTTGAGCCCCTTATTTGTTGAAAGAAAAAGTCTAGAGTTTATAGCGACCTTTGATTTTATGCATGTTGTTGAGTCATTGACTGGTACGTTAGCATCTCTTGAGCTGAGACCTACGCTTCTAGATCAAGTAGGGACTTCGCAGAAAGAAGAACCACAGATAGTCGAAATCATGGACAAGTTAATCAGTGGTGAGACGTCAAGTCACCTTGGTAGGTATGCCATTGATGACAAAGGATGGCTAAGGCGCGATGGAAGGCTATGTGTTCCACTAGTGGGAGACTTAGTAAATAAAGTTCTCGATGAGGCGCATCACTCGAAGATGACTATACATCCCGGAGGGGATAAGATGTACAGAGATATGAAACGTATTTTCTTTTGGGCTGGAATGAAAAAGGACGTGGCAGAATTCGTCTCAAAGTGCATGGTGTGCCAACAAGTCAAGGCCGAATCTAAGAAGCCCGGTGGGCTATTACATCCTTTGGAGGTCCCGCAATGGAAGTGGGAAAGTATCTCTATGGATTTCGTGGATGGATTGCCTAGGTCGAGGAAGGGGAATACTAGCATATGGGTCATTGTTGATAGACTCACGAAGAGTGCTCACTTCATTTCGGTGAAAAGCAAAAGGACTGCATCATGGCTAGCGTCTATTTACCTTCGAGAGATAGTACGGTTGCACGGGTTTCGTTCTAGCATAGTCAGTGACTGTGACCCAATTTTCACTAGCCAGTTTTGGAATAGTCTGCAAGAAGCAATGGCTATGCAACTTAATTTAAGTACAGCCTATCACCCTCAGACGGATGGGCAGACCGAAAGGGTAAATAGAGTAATAGAGGATCTTTTGAGGCTATGCATTCTTGATTTTGGTGGTACATGGGAAGACCATCTCCCTCTTGTGGAGTTTGCTTATAATAATAGCTACCAAGCTAGCATAGGGATGGCAACGTTCGAAGCCCTGTATGAAAGACCGTGCAAGTCACCAACTTGTTGGTGGGAGACGACTGACAGACTTATACTTGGGCCCGACATGATACGAGACACATCTGAGAAGGTGGAGTTGATACGAAGACGAATGAAAGCGGCCCAAGATAGACATAAATCTTATGCGGACAAGAGAAGGACAGACCTAGAGTTCAAAGTCGGAGATATGGTTTTCATAATAGTCTCTCCCTTGCGCAATGTGGTTCGTTTTGGAGCAATTGGAAAGCTAGCACCGAGATTCGTAGGACCGTTCCCTATCACTGAGAGGATTGGGCAGATGGCCTATGAGGTAGAGTTACCTGAGAGGCTGGCCGGAGTACACAATGTCTTTCACGTCTCGCATCTTCGAAAGTGCCTACATGAATCAGCTGAGGTGGTTGAGCCAACCATCCTCGAAGGCGTAGAAGTGGAGAAAGAAGCAACACTGAGGCGAGTTCCTATTCGTATCTTAGGGATGGAGATCAAGAAGCTAAGGAATCGCGAAGTCAAGCTAGTCAAAGTACAGTGGAGTGAAGCCCAAGAAGACGCATCTTGGGAAACCAAGGAGAAGATACGCGTGCTTTACCCATTTCTTTTTTAGGGTACTTTCTCGATCTCTTTTTCCTTTGAGCTTGTAAACCTTTCGTATCATGCTACCTATGTTTGTTTTGTTAATCTTGTCTTGAGAACCTTAGAACCCTCTTTGGATGTAAACATGTATTTGAAACATGTTATGGTTGATGCTTGCAAATGGTTGCAAGTGTTTGCAAGTGATTTCTAATGGATGCATGACACACATTAGGCACTAGATCGGCTCAGACACCTTTTCATGTTGCATTTGCATGGGTGCTTATACTTGTACATGGATGAACTTGTTATGCTATCACGTGGATGTTTCATATGGATGATGTTTGTGCACTCATGTAGAAATTTTAAGTTATGTTAGGAATTTGCATACATGTTGGACTCATTACACTAACATATCTTGCATTAAGGAGGTTTACTGAATCAATAACCGCCTGATCTTTTGCATTAGATAAGTACATATACACACACATACTGCATATGTTCATACAACATTAGAAATCTTTTTAAGGACAATGGTTGCTCGTGAATGATGTTGTGAGTAGATGGATGTGGATGGTAGGATGCGTTCTTCCTAACTTAGAGATTTTGGGGATGAAATCCTTTAAGGAGGGGAGAATGTAACAACCCGTATTTTAATAACATGTTATAACTATAAATCAAGGCAGAATTAAATTTTAAAATAAGAATCAAGGAAAATGGGTATGCCATTACGTTCGTCTCGAAATTCTGCTTGAAAACAAGTCCGAGTTTACGAAAATCGGAGTCTGTATGACCAAGATATGGCTCTCCAAAGTTTCAGAGAATTCCAGAGTTCAAAACAGTTCGAATTCAAGTTCAAAATTCGAATTTCAAAACCCAGACAGACTGGGCGGGAAAAATCCCGCTAGCACCAGGTCGACTGGGGAGTCGACTGGGCAGTCGACCCCCCCTCCAGACCAAGTCGACTGGGCAGTCGACTTGGGTGTCGACCTGGTCACCTAGCCTGTTTTTGGGATAGATGTATCTGGTCTCGTTGCTTGTCCAGATTCACTCTCTAAACACTATATAAATAGCCCCTGACCCTAGACTTTCTATCACATTCTTGTCCGACCATATGCTACTGAAGTTCTGACTGAAAGATAGAGAACAAGGAGGCTATTCAGGACTTTGTTAGTGCTACGTTGGTTTGGGGATTTTCTAGAGATTTTGCTTCTACTCTTTTTGCTTTCTCATTCTCTAGACTACGATCTGTAAGCCCTTTGTCACTCTTAGATTTAAACTGTAAATTTAACCTGAACACGATGTAAACTGAAATTATGCCTAAACATGATAACTAAGTTGGATCTACTATTGTATATCTTGGATCTATGACTATCACTTTTAAATCTTTTATTTTGAATCCAGTTTTGTACACCCCAGATCTATTCATCTTAAATGTTGACTTGTGGAATATTAGTATGAACTTGATTTGGATATCCATGTTTAATCTAAAATCCCTTTACGATCTTTATCTTGCCATTTCTGTGATGTTGAAATATTATTGGGGTACTATCTTATGTCAATCCTTTACCATGTCTATCACCATGTCTTGTCAAGTTGAGGTTGAGACCCTATTTCATATGCCTGTAATGTTATAATCATCATGCTTAACTTGTGAACACCTTTGCCATTCTATGACTATCATGTTTGTGTTATTCCCTATTTTGACATGTTGTATTAATGCGAATTCACGTACGTTGGGGATACGTTTTGGGTAGATTATGCAAACTTGAAAATTGGATATGGAATTGACATGGTATGACATGAAAATATGACATGAGAATAAGCTTGAAAACATGAATTTGGGACATGACAATTAGATAACTTGAAAATGGCCAACTCGAGGTTGGGTTGAATTTGCAACGTAAATCAGCCCGGAACCGCCCGGCAAATCCAGTAGTTGCAAATAATAGGACCCAATGTGAGTAGTTCGTCATATAACACTTTAAACCCGAGGTTAGACTAGGTTATGGTGTAAATCTGCCCGGAACCGCCCGGCACATCCAGTAACCGTAACCAAGTCTAATGTGAGAGGTTGGGGTGCGCTAAGTGAATTAATGCCACATGGTAGGGTTAAGTCATGGACCCCTTGAATATACTTAACCAATTTGACACGTCGATTTGATAGGGTTAAGTCTTGAACTGCTTGTATATATACTTAACCAACTAGATACATGTTTGGATAGGGTTAAGTCATGACCTTTTTAATGACAATACTTAACCCATTAGAAATCCTAGCCACGTGGTCCCTTTCAGCAGTAACCCACTTAGAAGTATCACGATACCCTGGGGACTAGGCAGGGTGGGGCACGATTACTGGGCTGATTGTAAGCGACCAAGAATAACGGCTGAGTAAGGTGCGCCAGTGTAGGTTCAGGCGGACTAGGGTCGTGCACTTAGTCCGGAGTTGAAAAAGTAGGCATGGGCACCCGTAGTACTATTGTGCGTGCTTGATTTGTGTCAGTGGTAGACACCCTAGGACCTGATACACCCTAGGGTGGACCTAGCACATGTGACTACATTCCGCGATTGGGCCGTATAACACCGACACACGACGAGTAAAGCCGATCGATTAGGATGGACTGTTGAACCCCGCATTGGGTCATTTCATGTTATTGGGTTTAGGGATCATTTCTGGATTTATACTTGACATAGATTTGGACACTAGTATAATTAGTACAGTAAACCTTGTATATACGAGGCCACTCTTATCTTGTTACCTTTTATTATCATGCCAGTCCAGTTATTATCTTTATGTTTAATCTCAGTTTCTCATGTCCAGTTAACTTTATTAATTTTTATGTTGATAGTCACTAGGGCTTACCAGTCTTTTTGACTGACCCATTTTCTTCCACCTCTTTTTCTTTCGTCCCCCCCCCCCAGGTTCTCAGGGAGGAAACTCTAGCTCTTAGCTTGGGCTTTGCTTGCTTTCTGACAGCTCATGTACGGTTTGGTCTTGAGCTACGGTATGGCTGCACTCATGCTATTTTTGGGGAATAATATTGGACTTATGTTGTTTTAAGTACTTTGCTTCTTTAGAACTTGATGTGAAAAAATGACTTGGTATTTTGATGTAAGAGGTTTTGACTCTATTTTCCATGTAATGAGATTTGGTTAAACTTATATCCGCTGCTTTATATACTCTGTTTAATTTATGTTCTGTCTTGTGTTATCTCTGTGCCTATTTACTAGATAATACCCCTCCATAACTAGTGCATTCCCTTTGTGAGTGACCCTAGCAGAGGTAGGGTGTTACAAATAGCCAATGCTTTTAATACATTTATAATAATATAGTAATACAATATATATTACCATAACGATACATATAATGCATTTATTATAAAAATAACGGAAATAGCCATTATACAGTCTAAATATATGAATCAAATAAATAAATTTTACTTAAAACAACATAACAAAATTTGGATCTAGCTACAGTATTGATCAAAACTGGAATAAACAACTTATAGTTGTACTGCATTCCCAATAATCATATTTTCTAAAATACCAAATACATGCATAATATCTGATCCAGAATTGAGTAGAAATGCATAATTATAGAACCGAGATTTTACATTCTTTAATATTAATGATTCGAAAAACTTGCAGATCTATACATAAAATTCACAACATAAAAAAATTACATGTTTCAAATTATACTATCCATATATAGATCTTTCTTCTTATATCAAAATTACTTCTTACCATCAAAGAAACTACAGGTTCTAAGTTTTCCATTTTTATAACAAAAATTACTTTTGCATTCACTTCCGGTATGCAAAATTAAGATCAATATTTAGATCTTAACTTAATATGATCTTCGAGATGCATATTTTCTTCAGTCATTAAATTTGCATCATCATTTTTGATATTTGAAAATATTTCAATGCAAATTCTTTTATAGACATATCAGAATATAGTATCGCTTCTAGGATATTCCATAAACACCATTTATGGAGTTTTAATACATTTTTTACAAATATTTATCGCCTTTAATTATAGAAATCTCTTCTGGAGATATTGTATTATTTTCAAATAAACAGATCTCTTCTGGAGATATTTTACCATTTTCAAATATACAAATATTCTTTAAAGATTTTTTGTTATCACCACTTCTGGGATGAACTTATCTCTTCCAGAGATAAATATATACAAACTATTGAAATGTCATATCAATATACAAAAATACATTCAAACCTTAAATGCATTAACAAAATTAGTCGCGTTAAATAAAAATAAGATTCAAAAGAGAAAAGAAATCACTACTTCTGGAGTGTATGGTATTTCTTCAGGGAACATATCTTTTACTTATGCAATTGCAATGCAACAAAAAAAATTCTAACATCTCTTCTAGGATGTTGGATTTGCTATATAAAATTAAATCTCTAAAACACCTCTTCAAGAGATTAATATGTATACTATATCTTCATGATATTTAGTTAATATAAACTGTACATGAAAGATGTAAGTTAAATGAAACATGCTTATAGATTTTCTATTGAATTTAAGGTTTTTATCACATATTATAATGTGTGTGTCTCTTTTAACTTCTTCTGGAAGTTCAATCTTTTTATGTCACAACCTTTAAGAAAGCTTCGAGCTTTTGTTTCATCTTTCTCATTTTCATATCAACTTCAGGTTCTTCATTTGCATATGAACTTCAGATTCCTCATTTGCGTATGAACTTCATGTTCCTTACTTACATATGAGCTTCAGGTTCCTTATTTAAAAATAAATTGTATATGAACTTCAGGTCATTTACATATGAACTTCAGGTTTCTAATTGGTTTACATCACGAGTTTTCCAGTGATAAATAAATATTGCTATTGAATTTAAATGCTATATCATTATATTTTATACACATAATTCTGTTGGATATACATTAAAAAAAATCATTTTTTTTCAAGAGATATTTTGTCTTTAGTCTACCCAAAAGAATCACATACGAAGAATAATAGTAGACCGGAAAGGATAAAACTAGATCTACCTCTACATCATCAATAATGTAAACGATACATATATAATCAAATCTCCATTTAGATTTGGAAACTCAAAATTAGATCCGCAAAGAATTGAAAGAATATATCTACACATATTTAGGATCAGAATAGATAATTAGATCTAAAAAGTTAGATCCACTAAAATAGAATATAGATCTACAAAAAATGAAAAAGAAAAGAGATCTAGAAGTATGGATCACATCTAAGTAGAAGATACAACAAGTTCATATATGTAGATCTATATGATTTCAAAACATTAAAAAAAATATAACTTACATGATAGATCCATAAATATAAATCTAGAATATTTCAAACAATAGCTCTAATAAAGCTTCGTGCTGATAACGTGTTATAAATAATATACAATAAGAAAGCCATTAAAGGAGGAGAAAGAGGATACTTTCTATTCATTCATCAATCGGTACATTATTTACATAACATGAGCTCCTTATATAAAGGCTTGGTAGCTTGGAGTAAAACTTATCCCACAATGTGGGACTAAACAGAATATGACAAAATCATATTCACTTATATATATTACAACAATCAACAATTATGTTGTTGTAACTGACCATTGAAACACTTCCTTTTCCTGTTAACTATCAACATACAATCTCTTCTTTTCTATGAGAACTTGATTAACTTTAACTCAAAATCGTTTTAACAAAAATTTGACTGATGATCTCTCTTATTCCAATGTCCGCACTAATATATATTTATTAAGTACACATAGTAAATTGCTTATGAGCCTTTCAATCGCCTATGTGCAAAACTAAAATTGCTTCCTTTGCATATGTTCTTACATCAGATTAAAGAGAGCAAAAAAAGAGAAAGATTTTTCAATAGAATTAATTAAAATGTTGTTCGATAAAAATAGAAATAAAAAAACTAAGTAATCTGTCATACAAATGAACATTGTTTTGTGTACGGCTAGATGGCGGATGCAGTGTACCGAATAATCGTCTACAACTACGTTTAATTTTTGACTTTTATCAAGTAAAAAGAAACCAAATAAAAAATTTATTTTTCCCCATCATCTTTTGAAAAAGAAATTAAATAATAAATGTCTGTTATATGTGGATAACCAAACATTTTTTAATATTAACTTATGAAAATTAATAAATTTAAAATTAGTAATAATATCGATGTGATAGTACAAATATCACAAATACACATTACTCAACCTGTAAAATTTAACCATTTAATCCTACGCTTGCTCAACTTATACACTTCGCCTTCTCAATGTCACCGAAAATGGACCCGTCCTCTACTTCTACTTCACTCTACCATTAATTCGTTTTTCCTTGCTACACATAAGGCCATTACAACCTTTTTTCTTTTCTACCCAATATATCCTGCCATAAATATACGTAAACTGAACTTTACTACTCTAAAAAACTCAACTTACCCTTTTTAATTCCCACTTAAACCCATGATTTTATCTTCCTTCTAACCCCTTCACGGCATAATATTCACATCTCCCCGTGTGCGTAGCACGTGTTCCAACCTAGTATATATATATATGATGCAAGTCAAATAACAGAATGGTTACTAAAACTCTTATGATGACTACTTATTGTGCACGTTTTTTTTACTTAAGTCTGATAATCAATTAACTAGGATAAAATCCACTTTTTAACCATCGGTTATTTTTCTCATATCAATATTGCCTCATACTTTGCTTTGGAACCCTTATCGACTCAAGGCGTCCCTTGTCTCGACCAGAGCTCTTAAGCCACGTCTAGACATGTCTACACAATCAATAACCATGTCTCTTCTACTTTTAACCAAGCATGTTAATTGAATTTTTTTTATTAAGCATTACAAAAAAAACTATCCTCTTTATTATTCTGCTCTTCGGAATAAATATGTTTTAAGTAGTTCCTCGTGCACAGCTGAATAAATCTACTAGCTTCCATTGCGCACTCAGATTTACTTACTCACTCTCTCATAAGTTTCAATTTCTTGCGTTTACTTCAATTAAACTCTGTTCTCAAAGTTAACTCAAAAGATTATATTGAATCAAGATCCAGAGTGCCAACAGGATGGTTCCCTCAAGATGGACAAAATTTACACTAACAATTCTCTAAGGAGACCATACATGAGTAGATTTAAGTTTATCCCATGAATTAGATGATAAGGATTACTTTGGAAAACATCTCGAAGCATTCTTTGAAATGGTTTGAAAATACAAACCTACCAAAAGATTACCATACCCAAACATTGCAAGGAAAGGAATTCAATTTCTCGGAAAGGACAATATTCTGGACACCAAAAAAGAAAAGAAAAGAAAAGAGCACCACTATGTACTCTTTCCCAACCAATGAGTGCAACACCATGCTCCAAGTAGAGTAGGATTACTAATCAAGAAATAAAGTATCTCACAAGGATAGAAGAGTACCTCAAGGCCGATAGGATCTACCAAGCGCGGTAGCTACAACAAGATTACTCGCATTAGAATTCTTTTGCTTCTTAGGGCAAGCAAAGAGCATATGTCCATCTTGCCTACAATAACGACGGGTGCGTGGTTTAGGGCAATCTCTAACAAAGTGACCACAAGATCACAGTTATGGCATTCTAAAGTCTTGAATTTTCTAGAAACAATAAAAGGATGAGATTCAAACCCTTTCCATTTCTTCTTATGATGAGAAACTTTCTTGGACTCATGATTAAGAAGATGCTTCTTATTCGGGTTCCTCCGATCTTCCAACTCAACACCACTATCAGATTTGTAACAACCCGGAAATGCGAGCCAATTTAAAAATTTTATTTTGGCAATTTTAATGAATTTTGAATATTTAAAATGAATCATTTTAAATAAAAACGACGAGCAATTTATTTTGAATTGAATTAGAACGTATATATTTATACGTGTCGTCGTTAGAATATAAATATTTATTTATAATTATAAAAGGAATTGAAAATGGCGCGGTAGTTCGATAATTCGATTTCAAAATTCAAATGAACATACCAGGTGCAGAATAAACCGGATTTTAGTGAAACCAAAAATATTTGAATGTAATTGAGAATATCTTTCCAATGAATCCAAAAAACTGAAATTTCATAGCGGGAATCAAAAGTTATGTCCAAATGAAAATTCAGAATAGTCGCTATGGAATTCTGGCCCTTAAAAATAACCATTTTGCAAACGACCTCGGATTTCGACGAAACCACTTTTGTTGGGTCTGCGATGTCAATTTATTGCTAGATTTCAATTTTCATAATTTTTCGAATCAATATGTGAGCGTGGCAAAGGAAAACGCGTTTGACCAGTTTTAGTTGATTTTAATCGACTGGAAAATGGCCATTTTTCTAACGGTCTCAGAACTTGACGAAACTAGTTTTTTTAGGACTGTATCGTCAATACGAAGCTAGAAAATATTTTCCTGGAATTTTTCTTTTTAGTATGTAGCCCCGGTAAATTGAAATGCGCGTTCAAATTCAATATATAGAGTTATATGTTGATTTTGACGAAAACTGATCGAAACAGTCGAATTAGCTTACGATACATATCCCATTGTGTTCGGAATGGGGTTAATTAGCTATGGACGACAGGCGGTAGGCCTCGTTTCAAGTTCGAATTAAAAAGTCAACTTTTTGAATTTAAAATTAAATAAATATATATATTATTATATTGGGCCAAGCCCTTTATCTCTCAGCCCCCCACCCCCTCCCCCCCCCCCCCCCGTTCCCTTTTTCAAATCAAAATTTAAAAAAAAGGGAAGGAAGGGGTGGAGAAGTCGCCGCTCCTCCCACTGGCGCCGCCGCCGGAGCAGGGCCGCCTCCCCCTCACTTCCCTCGGCTCTCCTCCTCTCCCTTCGTTCTCCTTCTTCCCCGCCTGCTCCTCCTTTCTCCCCCATCGACCTTCGCGACCCCACCACGAAGTCGCCCCGCTGGAGAGCCGCCACCCCCTCCAATTGTGCCCCCTCCTCTCCTCTGAGATCCCCCCAAACCCTTGAGCCACCAAAACCGCCACCGCCAGTCGCTCCACAGCCCGCCACCACAGCTCCGACCCCCTGGAGCCCTCCACCTCCGATGAACTTCGATTTCCACCCCCTTCGAACGTTGTAAGCTTTATTTTGTTTTATTTATTATTTTCTTTCTTTATATAATGTAAATAAGTTTTAAAATTAAAAATATATCGGTTTTATATATAGTATGATATTGAAAGGGATAAAAATACAATTTTTAATTATGTTGAGGGATAAAAATATAATTTTTATTATATAGAAAGGTTAAAGATATAATTTTTATATTATAAAAAGAGTAAAAATATGATTTTTACTTGTGTAGAGTATTAAGAATATGACCTTTTTATAATAGAGAATATAAAAATATTATATTTATATATGTAGCGAAATAAAAATCTGATTTTTATTATATATATTGAAATAAAAATGTGATTTTTATAGTGATGAAAGGAAAAGGCGAAATCTTTATATATGAGAAGGCGAGATCTTTATTTTTGAAAAGGCGAAATCTTTATATAAAGAGTAGCGTGATAAAAATATAATCTTTATTATATAAACACCGTTATAAAAATAGAATTTTTATCTATATAGTAGCCGTGTAAAAATAGAATTTTTATCCATATAGTGTGATTATAAAAATGTGATTTTTATATACATAGCAACAATATAAAAATGTGATTTTTATATATGTAGTAGCTACGGGCAACGAAGGTGACAAAAGGCGAACACAGCGATGACTTCTACATAAGAAGAGTCGAGGCGTTTGGATTAGCTAGTCGGTGAGAACTTCTCACTTTAAAATTTCTTTTTCTAGTTAAAAATATATACTAGAATGCAGACGGTGCTTAGCAGCACCCGACACCCGTCATCCACAGACCATGGATGGCTTGTATGTTTGATTATTTGTTGTGATGAAAATTGATTGTGTGACGTGAAATAAAATATTTATATAGTTAAAAATATTTTATCGTTAAAAATATTGTTTTTAACGTGTGTGTGAATAAAAAAATATGTGTTTGTTGATTTGAAACCCCACACGGGTCTTAGGATGATATTTGAAGTCTACTCATCCCAATTGATTAGTTGTATGTCGATCGATTGATTAACAGGCTGTTATAAGCGTTAGATATCAATATTTGATGCTTATATAGTGTGGTGCACTTTGGATGATGATTGATTATTTATTGTTGTGATTATATACATGTGTTGTATGGAAACCATATAATTAACATTATATGGTAATTGATTGGGCCTCATTCCAATTGGGAAAATAAAGAACAATCATGTTTTGAAAATTATCATGTGTTGAAAGAAATATTTTAACAATAAAATTTACATCTTCATCATATTTAAAGTTAGAAACTAACTGGAAAATAGATAAGATGAGTGGTTTCCGGGGTATTGATCTGATATTGGTTCCGGCCTTCGGCGTTAATACGTAGGGAATCATTCTCCTACTACTTTACAGTTGGAGTCTGATTTTAAAATCAAACGATAGATACCATAATTTTATAAAATATATTAAATAACAAAAATAGTCATGTGTTGACAGTGCTCATGTGTTGAGAATATTCATGTGTTTGAAGAAATATATATTCATGTGTTGAATAGAATAAATATTCATTTGTTGAATAGAATAACGAATTTATTGAAATATATAAAGCCGTGTTGATTAGAGATGCGCCATTTTGACGTGAGCGATATTTATATCGATTGTATTCGTTTATATAATGAATATAAAAAGGGAAGTGATTTCAAATTATAACGTTTTGAAAATATTATCATTTGTATATCGATGATGTGGAATATTCAATTTCGATTCGAAATTGAATATGAAGTTGAAATCGTTTCGAAAACGAATTTAAAACGATTTATAAAATATGTCTTAAAAAGGAAATCGACGAAATATAATATATATATATATATAATGGCCTGAATAGAACGCGCCGCGCTGCGGCAGTTCGTGAATTTCGACCATTGACTTCGAATGGACAATACGGGAGATCCGACCGTCGGATTCTCCTGAAACTGGAACCGTTGGGTTCGTATCAAAAAGAGCTTTCTAACGAATATTTGAAATTAGAGATCTAACGGTTGGATTTGGAATTATGTCTAAATCAAATTTGGAAAAGGTCGCTGTAAGTGCAGTTCGATGGCCGTTATGGAAATCGACTGTACGGGCTTTGATAAAATTATTTAAAATATCAATAATTTGTGTTAAATCATAAGAAATGATTTGGGAAGAATGGGGGTGAAAAACTCCATATTTGAAAAGATAAAAAAAGATTTTTATCAAAATGAACTAGTTTTGAACTAGAATTAAAATCAATTTATTTTTGAAATAAATAAATTGAATTTGAAAGTGGTTTTAAAAATAATCAAAATTCCCAATACGTGAATTGAACTGGATTTGAATCGAAATTATCTTCGGAATATTTCGATGTTGGATTTCGTGATTATACAGATATTGTTACGGGAATTTGAAAGATATATTTAATATCGTTATTTCCAATACGATATTTGTTGGTTTCAGAATTTGATATTGAATATAAGTTGATATATTTTCTATTCAGAGCCTTGTATTTAATATGAAACGTTATTTGGGTTTGTCGTGAATGGTCTCTTCATTAACACCGTTCTTAAGCCCAGTTAAAGTGATTTTGGGTTTATCGTGAATCGTGTTTTAAATGACATTGGCTCTTTAACCCAGTTAAAGACATGATATTGATTTTTGAAAAGATTAAAACTAAGTGGAGTTTTAATGAATCTTTAATTAGATTAAAATGTGAATTGATAATTTAAATTATCAAATCTGAAAGGTGATCGAGAATGGAGTACCACCAGTTTTGCTCCAAAGCGATAGTTAAATCTTTAATTAGATTTGAACGTAAAATGGTAATTAACTTTACCGATAACACCGTGTTGTTAGATATGGAGTCTTACCAGTTTTGCTCCATGGGATAAATAGGTTGGGATTGGGAAATAAAATAAATAATTACTTCGGTGTGGTTTGCTAATTCCGACTAGTTTGAAATGATATCCAAAGGAAGATTAAAGAATAAATTTAGAAGAATTTATCTTTGATAAAATTAATGGGAACCTTTCCCTAAGAATATGATTTTGTGAATAAAAGAATATTCTGAATTGGAATGAGACGTTTGTTGTGTTTGTGTAACATTTGTTTATTATATACGTGGGTTATTCAGAAAGGCCGGGTTTGTACCCATTTTGAATAACCGATTCGGCGATAAGTCGAAGATGAAGACGGTGGTTGAAGACCGGAAGTCTTCACATCGTTTGGGTGATTACTGATGATCTTGATTGGGTTGTACACCCAAGAGGAGGGAATCAGTTGGTGATCGTCCAGACGTACTTGGAGATCGATGGATATGCGAGGAAAGTGCCTCCGGTTTCGTTCAAACCCAGAATGAACTTGTAAATGGATTGTGTGTCTGACATTGGATTTTATTCTGTGTTGATTGATCTCTATTAAATATACATCTGTTTGGCGACGGAGAATTTATTCTCTTGCTTAAAGCCCTTCTCTGAGACATACGAGCTCAGAGGTTGTATATCGATGGACATCAGTCGCATGGAGTGAATTGCCAGTGTGGCACGCGTAAGTGGCAATTGAGCAAGGCTTCTGTTGCAAAGCAAAGTCTTGTGGTTGATGATCAAAGCACAGTCTGTGTTGCGTAGCTTTGTGTATAACGTGAATTCGCGAGCCTCACATCTCGGTATGAGTCAAAAACGGGATACGGACCGTTGGGAGAACACGACGTTTCTTTCTAGCTATGGGTGGTGTCAGTGCTTAAACTGGCTGACATTTATATACTTTTCACCTGTGTGGTTGTTGGATGAGGTGCCTCGATATTAGGTCTGTTAGGACTGGGAAACGTGTGTTCAGGAATTGCCAATCCTCAAAAGTAAGAGAGGTCCGGCCCAACTGATTCCAAGGATCATAGTGGGGTCCTGATACATTTGCTAGAGTGTCTCGAATGGAGAGGAGCTTGCCCTTGCCTCGACTCATGACGGAAATCCAATTTCCAATACGTGATAGTGCGGTTTTATTTGTAGAGCCTAGTATGGCGACATGATAGATGGTACCCATGCCGCCTATGATTGATATTTATGATTTGAATTGTTTTGACACTATACACTTATTATAGTATCAAATGATTTGTTTTAAACGTACCAAGCATGTTTGGCTATTATAAGGGAAAACCCTATCCTCCGGCTTGCGTTGCATTGTGTGATGGGACCTGGGTCTTATAATAGCTTTATTTTTCTAAAAAGCATTGCGTTGTTTTGTTATATGTACCGGTTTTCTTGGGAGGAAACCCATTCCATGTTATACGGCGTGGTCCCTTGAATTACTCTCTTTTAAAATAAAGATTAATAACTGTTTTAGTTCTCACACCAGTCCCATGACTGACCTGGAGTTTATTGTTTTAACCTAAACTCTAGGTGCCCCTATTTTCCGCACGGGCAGCTAGTAGTTTGGTTTTACAGATTTATATTCACGGGATCCTGATTTACAGCTGGAACGATGCTCAGAAAGCTCTGTATCGGTGTATTACTTTCAGTTGTGTTTTATGTTGTTTTTCCGCTGCTTTGTAATTTATTGTAATCTCTGATATTTGTCGAATGTATATTTATTCATACTCTGTATATTCTTGTATTCTGATGGAATTGTTGTAATATATAATGAAATGTTCTTCTGTTTGTATTCCGATGTGTCTTGTTTTCATCTCAATCCGGGCTTTCCTCACCGGGGAAGTTCGGGTCGTTATAAAATTCCTTTTCGACTGCTTCAAGCTAAAGGGCCGCATCTACAAAATCATCAAAGGAATGTCTCAAATGTAGCAAGAGGGATTTCTTCAAATATTTTCTAAGGCCCGAAACAAACTTGAGATTTTTCTTGTGAGAAGTACTAATGTGCTCAAAACCATACTTAGACAATGCTTCGAATAAGGTAACATACTCCATAACTGTCGATTTCCCTTGCTTAAGCTCAAGGAAACGTCGAGCCAAGATAGACTCCTTAGATTCAGGCATGAACTTATCGCTCTCTAAACTGCTTCCACTTAAGGGTAGCCTCATCGAGCTCTGCAATAAGAAGCTCATACAAATCCAAAGAACAATCTTGTAGCATGGTAGATGCCACATGGACACAATTATGACTGGAAATCTCCATGCGAGTAAATATACACTCGTAAGTACGAACCTAAGTTTGAACTTCTAGAACTGGCTCGGTGCCTCTGAATGGCTTTCCACCGAGGTGAGTGAAATCACTACACATACACGCAAACACCGACTTGCGTGGAGGAGAAGAACAAGGTGAAACAGTAGGCTGAGTGCTCCTGATAAGCTCAAGAATCTGGTCAATTAACATATATACCCCTTCAGGTTGGGAGCCGCCGGACGGCTCTACACCTGAAGCTCGACCTTGAACACTCCTCAACATATTTGAAAATTAAGATTGAATGGGATTATACGCAAGCTAAGATGAATTCGATTCCATTCAACAAAAGTGGAATACTTATAAATTATATCGGTATTCCGAGATATGTTTCCTAAAGATAAAGGAAAGCTCAAGGACTCGATTGGTGACAATCAAGATGGGGATAACATGTTCTTTGTAATGCACCTCGATGTAGTGTACTGTGCATAATGTTCTGTGTTTTATCATGTCTTGTTTTGAACCTCGCTCTGATACCAAAATGTAACACCTCACCTTGAGACCACCTTAATAATGATTATTACATAGTAACACTGTTTATTAAGGCGGGGAATAGAGATGGATAGGGGCAACCTCTTGTAATCTTGTATTAAACAAGTCCTAGCTACGTCGACGAAGGCTCTAGTTTTTTTCATTTGTGGTTCGACATACTTATTACTCACATAATACAATTTCACTAGGGTTTCACGATCGATTCAGAACAAGACATATATAATATAATAAATCACAGATCACAGAACAGAACAGAACACAGTCACGTATATATAATTTTTACACACATTAGGTATAGTACAAATACATATACACTGTTAAATTCCCACAAAAGAATATATATACATATATACATCAAAAGGTGTCAAGCATGAATATGAGTACAACAAAACTTGATCAAGAAATATATAAAGCGAAAAAGTCCAATTCAAAACGGCAAGCTACGAAGCAAAAAAGCAACTTCCATAATTACCTGCAAATACTCGGTCTGACCCGAGCATTAACACACACGGATCAGTCTAGTTGAAATATTATAACATCATATAATAAATAATAAGCACATATAAGTGATATTCTCTAGAGCGTAAAAACTCCACGTCATGCTTTAAAGCCTAGAATTGTGTTTGGAAGAAATCGATCTGCTCTTGCCTTTCTATTCTGCCATACACTGCTTTGCCGGGCTACGGCGTAGTCTAGCCCTCCACACCGTCGTCTGCTGGTCCACTTCCTTCGTAGTCATTTTGAATCCCTTCCAGGCTCCCAGCTTCTTCACAAATTCGCAATTCTTAGACCATGCAATAACTGAAAGGTAACTCGTTTGTTGGTTATCTGTATCATACATGTTATCAACAACTACTACTCTTTTATTAAAGTCCAGTTTATAATATATCATTCTTGAATCCTACGTCGTTTCCTTTTCTACAACGAATTCAATAATTTATTTTATTGGGATGGGATAAGTCAAAGGTATACTAAATCCAGGGCCGGTTATTGAGTTAGGTAGGCTATTGAGTTAGGCAGGCTAGGCTAAAGAATAGCGCAACCCACCTATCGGGGCAACCAAAAAATAAATCTAGTTCAAATTTCAAGTCGGGCAAAGAGAAATCGCGGTATTTGCCTCCATCACCTCAGCGCCATTGCATCCCATCCCAGCTCCTCCTCTGGACCTTCACATCTCCAATCCAATTGGACCAGTTCCAACACGGCTGTAGGCTGTAGCTCAAAGGTATTAATAAATTAATGATTCTAATTATATAATATCTCTTAATTTTGGTTTCTGACTCCCTTAATAGCTTAAAAGAAATAACATTTTTAGAAAATAATGCTATAAGAATTAGTTGCTTCCTACAATTTAAGACTGCAGAAGCATTGGCCTGATGTTTCCGATTCTGTTAAATAAGTGTTAATACTTTTTCCCTATTAGCTGACAAGTTCAAGCTATAATTTATAATTAATTCTTGGTAGTTGTCATAATTCGTATTTTTTCACAATGGATGATTATTAAAATAGAAAATTATTCATGTTAATTGATAGGTAAGTTGATTAGTGATATCAAAACTATTCAGTTCTTTGATAATTGATCATCAATTATTTAACTTTTTAAATCCAATACCTGAATAAATAACTTAGTTGGCTTGTTTTTTTAGTATATCAATTCATGGGACAGCTTACAGCTTTTCTAGGTTTTTTAATTATCTATTATGTATTTTGAGTGTGTTTTCTCATGTTTGTGAACTTAATGGAATGATGTTCACAATGTTTTCATTATTATCATTGTTTTGAAAAAGGAAATAAAAAATAAAAAATTAACTTCTCATCTAGGGAAGCTGTGATGACCCCAAAACCCCGTGACACGGTGTTAAGGATAATCATTGGAATATAACACATTAATCATCATTAGCAGATCACAGATAATAGCATAAACATAAAATAGGATAATTTACACACATATGACAGCGGAATCATATAGATATCACCACATCAGAGGGCACAGTGCAGGATACAACTTAGTGCATAATAATACATAATCAGTCACCATCGCCAGAGGTGGAATCATACATAAAGAGTACACAAAATAAATATCAGTCTACATCGCCAATGGCGGAATCATAATACATATACTAGAATGGCGGAAAGAGTCAAAGTCAGCACGGTGTAGTCAAGCCTCGCCATGAG
This sequence comes from Allium sativum, assembly GCA_030737875.1. Classification (NCBI taxonomy): domain Eukaryota; kingdom Viridiplantae; phylum Streptophyta; class Magnoliopsida; order Asparagales; family Amaryllidaceae; genus Allium; species Allium sativum. Next base: position 1,029,557,738 of record CM060918.1, read on the forward strand.
CCAAAAGGTGCACCAGATACCTATAACTAGGCTGCCCATGTGAAAATGAGGGCACCCGAGTTTGCAAGGTGAAACAAACTACGAGTCAGTCATGGTACTGGTATGAGAAATCTACTTAACTTATTAACAACAATAATAAGGCAAATCAAAGGACCACGCCACTTTAGCGGAACGGGTTTACTCCAATGAGTGCTAGTGCATGAAATAAAGTAAATGATTAAATCATCGCAATGCTTTTTATAAAATGAAGCCATTATAAGACTCAGGTCCCATCACACAATGCAACGCAAGCCGGAGGATAGAGTTTTTACCTTATAATGGCCAAAAATGCTTCATAAGAATAAAACAAAAGTGCTTGATATTATTACTAGTGCATATATGTTTTCGAAAGCAAATTCAATCATAAATATCAATGCTAGGCGGCATAGCTACCATCTACTATGTCGCCATACTAGTAATACAATCACATCCGCGTATTTCGTATTGGAAATTGGATTCCTTCAAGAGTCGAGGCAAGGGGCAAGCTCCTCTCAGTTCGAGACACTCTAGCAAATGCCTCGGGACCGCACACAGCAATCCCTGGATCCTCCAAGGCCGGTCCTCTCTTACTTTTGAGGATTAGTTATTCCTGAACACACGTTTCCCGGTCCTTACGGGCCTATAATCGAGGCGCCTCGTATTCCAACAACCACACAGGTGAAAAGTAGATATAAATGTCAAGGCTGGGAGGTCACTGACACCACCATAGCTAGAAAGAAACGTCGTGCACTCCTTAGGTCCTTCTCCAATTTTTGACTCATACCGGGGTGTGAGGCTCGCGAATTCACGTTATACACAAAGCTACGTCACACAGACCATGCTTTGATCATCAACCACAAGACTTTGCTTTGCAACAAAAGCCTTGATCATATGCCACTTAGGCGTGCCACACAGGCAATCCACTCCGTGCGACTGATTTCTATCAATACATAACCTCTGAGCTCGTACGTCTCAGAGAAGGGCGTTAAGCAAGAGAATAAATTCTCCGCCACCAAGCAGATATATATTTAACAGAGATCAATCAGCACAGAACAAAATCCAATGTCAGACACATAGTCCATTTACAAGTCCGTTCTGGGTTTGAACAAAACCGGAGGCACCAATTCCTCGCATATCCGTACAATCAACAGTATGTCTGGACGGCTACTACTTCAGCTCCTTCATGGTAGCTACTCCAATCACGAGCATCAGTAGCGCCCATCCATCCAATGTGAAGATCGTCGGTCTTCAACCGTCTTCGACTCTTTGACTTCTCAACGTCGATCGATTATTTGAAATGAGATGAACTCGGCCTTTTCAAATAACCCAAATATATTTAGATTTTCAAATCAATTTATCCCATGGTTGGACTATTCAACATTCACATTTCAGTTCTTTAATTATAATTTTCATGTTAAATACATTCAACCATCACATATCAAGCAAACACAACAAAATTGGTTTATTTCCACTCTATATCGTCTATAGTATTTTATAACGATATATCGCCATTTTTATTTATTTAAAATGGCCATATTTAATTAAACGACGATACAGGTCGTGCCAATGCGTTGGCGCTGTTTTTCACTAAATTTGTTTTACACATATCTGAAAATCTACCATTGGATCTTCACAAAATTTATATCATTAGGAAGGTCATTTCTAAACGAATCCAACGGTTTCAGTTTCGGGAAAATCCGACGGTCGGATCTTCCACACTAGCCATTTGAAGTTATGATTTCAATTTGCGAACTGCAGCGTCGTTATTCGATTTAGTTTAATTATATTTATATATGTATAATCGTTTCTGGCGCTGTTTTTCTTCAGATTTGAATTAAACATTCCAGACAATCCAACCGTCGGATCTTTACAAAGTTGGTGCCGTTTGAAAGATATTTCCAAGGCGAACCCAACGGTTGTAGTTTTGGGAAAATCCAATGGTCGGATTTCCCGAACTAGTCGATTGAAATCACGGTTTCAAAACATGAACTACACGGCCACGTTTCGTTTTAATTTTATTTATATTTATATATTTATATAAATATAGTTTATTCAAAAATTCCTATATCGTTTCCACTTCAAATATTTCACTAACGCCTTTAAATTTTGGAAAATTTCGCCATAACCTCTTTTGTACGGGAGGGGCTGGGAAAATTCCCAAATAGCCACACGGGCGTCTCATGTCAAAAAGAAAAAGAAAAAGCCAAGCGGCTAGCCAACAGGCTGATAAAATCATCACACAAACAAAACGGTAAACGTGTACCTATTTGTCGGGCACAAAATTTTATTCCTCTTCTCTAGCCTCTTTACTATAACCTGTTCAATAAATATGCATGTACATATATGTAATTTTTATCAGTTATCAATTTCCATTCAACTTCATATCTGATTCACTTTGGTTTAAAAACACCATTCATTCTAATGTTGCATGCATAGGCAAAAAATCATATCATTAGCTAATTAATGAATATTTCAACTCATGCATATTTATTTGAACAAGTGGCTATTTTTAACACTTCACATTTCAAAGATGATAATTTTGGCGAACTAAAATATATTTCAACACATGACTATTTTATTTAGTTCCTATGCATGTTAAAAATAATATTTTCTTTCATTAATATTTATTTCAACGCTCGCATTTCTTTAGCATTTCACATATATGATAAAAATTATATTTTTATCATTTAAAATATATATTCGACACATGAATGTTTTCAACACTTTACAATTTCAATAAAAATGTAATTTTTATTGTTTAATCTTTTTGTTCAACACATGAACTTTTCCAATACACACACTTCTCAACACATGAGCACCTCCACACATGGATATTTTATATATGTTGTTCATATAAGAAAGATGAAATTTTTATTGTTGAAACTATTTATATATAAGGCGAATATTTTTCATACTTCATATATATTATAAAAATGTGATTTTTATCGTTTAAACACTTCATTCACTCACACATGAATTTAATTTTCACACATCACTTCTCAACACATGAGCATTTCCACACATGGATATAGTTTCAACACATGACTTTAATTTCAACGCATGAAGATAATTTCAACATATGAAAATAATTCTAACACATGAATATTATTCAAAATTTCGGCAGCATAACGGCAGGGTAGTTAGAACCAGCACCGTCCCTAGTACGGCTCCTCGCTCTACCTTAAAACCTCGCGGTTTTTGACAATGGGGATTCATGCATCTAATTCGCACGCAGGCGGCATGTTTTATTTTTATTTCCACAATTATTTCCAATTCATTTCAATCACCAATGGGTATTTTTCAACCACAACCAAACAATATCAACCACAAACAATTATTCAACCATTCGCATTTTTCATCCAATACTTCACACCAATTCACAACAATAAATATCGTCCATGGTTTGTGGACGAGGGGAGTATATATAGATATATATATAATTAATTAAATAATTGCTATATTTCACTAGCATTTCAACACATGTACTAATTATTCTATGCATGTGTAATTCATACTTTGCTTGTATAGCTTACACATCGCATGTACATGAGGTATACAACACGTGTGTAATTTATATTTCGCTCATATAATTTATACACGACATTTTCCATTTAAAATCATTTAATTTAGATTTATCACATTGGTTTTCGGAGTGCTAAAAATCGTAGATGACTCAGAAAAATCCGCGGTCTCTTCTATGTGGTAGAGAGCTTCCTTGCAGTCCCGATGTTTCCTGTTTCATCGAATTTCGTCAACACACCATAAAGATATGATTTTTCAAAGTGCAAACATAAAAAAGAACTCACATTTCTAAGTGGTTTGAAACTAGGGTTGCGGTTTTCGCGAAAACCGAGGCACGAGGGTATGATCGGAGGGTACAGCGTGGAAGAGGGAGGAGAGGGGAGTCGGTCGGTGGTGGTCGGAGGTGGTTTGGTGGTCGGTGGCGCACGTGGCGGCGCTAGGAAGTCGGCGACTTGGAGGGCTCGATTCAGGCGATACAGTGGTCGAGGGGGTGTGAGGGCTGGTCGGATCTGAAGAGGAGGAGGAGGCGCGTCGACGGAGGTAGGTGGCGGCGGCGGCAGGGGGCTGAGGCGGCGGGGATTTGGAGGGGAAGGTTGGAGCTCGCGTCGCTGTCGATCGGGGGAAGAAAAAGGGTTTTCTGAGTTTTTTTTATTTTTAAAATAATGAAAGGAAATTTCTGATTGGCCAATGGTTTTAATAAATTTTTAAATAGTATTTCTCCACACGGACACAAATTCAAACCCAACGACTGTCGTTCCTAGCTAAATACCCCCATCCGGGACACAATTGGATATGTTTCGTTGGCCAATTCGACTGTTACAGACAGTTATTCTTCAAATTAAAGTATAAAACATTTAATTTTAACTTTGAACGTACATTTCAATTTGCCAGGGCCACAAACTGATTCGAAAAATTCCAGAAAAATAAATCTAGCTATGTTTTGACTCTACGGTCCCAACAAAACTAGTTTCGTCGAATTCAGAGATTGTTTGAAAAATGGCCATTTTCTGGTCGATCCAATTTAACAGAAATTGACCAAACACATTTTCTTTTGCCACGCTCACATACTAGCTTCAAAAATTATGAAATTTGAAACCTAGCAATAGTTTGACATCCTGGACCCAACAAAAGTGGTTTCGTCGAATTCCGAGGTCGTTTGCAAAATATCAATTTTCCAGGGCTATATATTCTATATAGCGGCCTTTCTGAAAATTCATTCGGCCATAACTTTTGATTCTCGTTATGAAACTTTGATTTTTCAGATTCGTCAGAAAGGTATTCACTAACAGATTTAAATATTTTTGATTTCGCTAAAATCCGTTATATTTTCCACCCTGCACAGTTAGTCAAAGTTTGAATTCAAATTTTCAAACTGACTCACTATTTCTAATTCACTATTTTATTGAAATATTCTATTTCAATTGTTCAAATTCCTTTGAAATGACCAATTTAAAAATTTTAAATTGGTTCGTATTTTCCGGGTTGTTACAATCCTGTTGTATAGAACTGGATTTATATCTCGATTGTTATTACACTCCAAATGGCTCTGTTCTCTTTTGTAATGATAATACCTATCATTTTGGCTTTGACCCTCTGAGTTCTCCTTTGTGCAAACTGAAGCAACTGAAAATTCATTTGAGAGCTTGGGCATCTAATAAATTTGGTAAAGGATCTAGTATATCATCTAAAGTTAGAGCAGAATTATATAATGTGCAGGTGGCATTGCAAATGAATCCATATAACTTACTGCTTCAAAAATCAGAACAGAAATTGAAGGCAAAATTGAAATCTGCTTTGGATATTGAATATCAATCATTAAGGCAAGCATCCATGTTGAGGAAGGATAAGGAGGCTGACAGGAATACTAAATATTATCATAACTATCTGAAGGTAAAGAAAACTAATTCTGTTTTCTTTATTAAGGACATGCATGGTAATATGCAGAATCAAGAGAAGGACATTAATGAGGCATTTGTGAACTATTTTTCATCAATATTGGCTCCAGCTAACCCTGACCAGATAGAATTAGAACCTTACAATCGTATTTCCTTGCCTTACCTAACTCATGTTCAATCAGAAGCAATTATTTCTGAAATTTCCTCCTCTGAAATTAAAGAAGCAGTTTTTGGGTTAGATGCATCAAGTAGTGGGGACCCAGATGGCTATAATGCTTTTTTTTTCAAAAATGTTGGAATATAATTGGTGATGATTTGATAAATGGAATTAAGTATTTTTTTCTTGCATAGTGAAATGCCACTTAATCTAGCAGCAACGTTCATAGCATTGATTCCTAAAGTGGAAAATCCTGAGATTGTTTCTCAATTTAGACCTATCTCATGTTGTAATGTAGTCTACAAAGTGATTTCCAAAGTCATTGCAAATAGAATGCAGCAAATTCTTCCTTTCATTATTTCTTCAAATCATTCAGCCTTTGTAAATGGAAGGAGCATTAGTGATAACTTTCTTATTACTCATGAGCTATTGAGTGGATAAAATAGGAAAACTATTTCTCCCCGATGTATGATTAAGTTGGATATTCAAAAAGCATTTGATTCTGTTTCTTGACACTCGATTCTTGTTGTCATGTCATGCATGAACTTTCCAATGACCTTCTTAACTTGGATTTACACTTGTGTTTCATCACCAAGTTATTAAATTGCTAGGAATGGTAGTCTAAATGGGTTTTTCAAAGGAATTAAAGGGGTAAGGCAGGGGGATCCTATTTCAGCATACATCTTCATCATTGTAATGGAGCTTCTCAATTCACTTCTTGAACAGCAAGTAGCATATGGCAATTTGGAATTACATCCTTGTTGTAAGGATCCTCAAATTATCCACCTACTACTTGCAGATGATCTAGTGATTTTCACAAAGCCAACATTATCAAGTATTCAGTGTATTCTTTCTACATTGGATAAATTTCAAGCATTAACTGGTCTTCAAATAAATCTTAACAAATCTCACATTCTCATAGAGTGTCTTTCAAATAAAAAAAGGCGGAGTTAATTAACTTCTCTGGTTTATTGGAATTGCCTTCAAATTCATTTTATCTGGTTCTTCCTCTTATTAGTTCTAGTATTTCTAAGATAAATTGTGTGCCTCTTTATGAGAAGATTATAGGAAAGCTTAAACAATGGCCGAGTTGCAAATTATCTGAAGCTGGTAAACTTACGATTGTGCAATCGGTGGCTATATCTATAACTACATATTGGAGTAGGCATTTTATTTTACCCATGCAGCTTCTCAAAATGATTACAAGTGCTCTCAATAAATTTCTATGGCATGGAGATCCCTTTTCCAAGAAGATGTTTCCTATTTCTTTTAATAAACTATATGAAGACAAGAACCATGGTGGGCTTGGCATAACTAATATTTTTATTTGGAACAAAGCTACAATTTCTTGTTATTATTAGAAATTATTCACTAATGACAAAAGTCTTTGGACTGCTTGGGTTAAGAACAATTTGATAGGTAGGAAACATTTCTGGACTATGAAGATTCAATCATTTTGTAGCTGGAGTTGGTGTGCTATTCTAAAGCTAAGGAAAGTTTTCTTGCCTTTTATACAACTTAGAAGAAGGGATTTATCTCAGCTTTCATTTTGGAATGACCAATGGGCTATGAAAGGATTGATTTTGAATGAGGTTGTAGATTACAATCTGAAGGCTAATTCCAGTATACCAGGTAATGCTTCGGTTTATAAATATATGCAAGATGGTTATCTTGTATTACCATATTCTAGTTCTACAGTCCTTAGGAGGTTATGGAATGATACAACTGCAAATTCGAGATTAGTTGAGGAAGATTCTTTAATGTGGAATGGTAAACAACATTCAATAAATCATGTTTATGATCTCCTTAAGAATGAAAAGCAAGATTTTCCTTGGGCATCTCGAATATGGAATACTGGTAGTACAGCAAAAGAAAACTTGGTGCTTTGGAAAGTAATGGCTAATGCCATTAATACCAAGGATAAACTTTGTAGATTAGGAATTATTCATGAGGATAAATGTATGTTTTGTTCAAGTGAGACTGAATCAAACGTGCATCTTTTCTTTGAATGCAAATATGTGAACAAAATCTGGGAAAGGCTACTTAGTTTTGGTGGTTATCATAAAGCTTCGTTAAATAGCAGGGAGGAATGGTTTAATGTCTTCAAATTTACAAGGTGGAAGAGTTTGAGGTCAAGAGCTTTACTGAAACTATTAAAAGTCTTTGTCTACTCAATCTGGCAAGAGAGAAACAATTGGGTTTTTGGCAATGGTGCACTGTCAACGGGTCAATTGTTTTCTATAATTCTTAGTAAAATGCATAAGAGGAAGCGAGGAAGGTTGTTGGGTTCTTGTGTACATTTTTTGATACGTTTGGGTTATGGTTAGTTGTTTTCATGCTGAGTTTTTTTCTGTAATTAAAAGTTGAGTATTATATTGTTTTTTTTCTCAGCATGATATACAGTTAGTTTTATGTTGTTTGTATCTTGTAAAGACAGTAGGATTCCTTGTAACTTTTGTATATTTATTAATAAAATTTTACTGCCTTTCTAAAAGAATTTATACTTATTTGGTTCTGTCGAATGTTTAGCCTTATATCTTTGCTGTGATAAGGTTTACTGTATTGTTTGGTGTAACTATACCAACTTATTGTTATAGATCCAGAACATATGGTTATTCAGTTAGTGGGTCGTCAACAAGTAGAACGCATCATTAAAAACACACACACACACACACTTACACTTGAGGTTAACGATGATGCTAAAAACTTAAACAGTGACTTGTATTATAAAATGATTTAAATCGATTCCTTTTATAACAGGAAACAAAATGGGTAACTGCCTCGTGCAACCCGAAACATTAGACCTACACTGATTGTTTATTGTTTTTATCTTTATAGTATAAATTTGAGCTGGGGTTTTTTCTGGAGTTATCATATTGCTGCTCCATCGCCATTTCGAAGTAACATGTTAAGATTTTTTTTCCAAAAGTTTTGTATGATTTAAAACATTAAGTTGGTGTGTTGTTAGAACGATTAGTGGTAGTGATTTTACTAGTAAAACAACTAGTGGTAGCATAGTTTAATAGTTTTCTCAATAGATACTATACCTAAAAATGGAAGGAGAATATTATTCTTTGAATTAATTTATTTTATGGAAAAAAGATGATTATTTTGATTTATGTTTCCTTTGAATTAGCTGTTGTAGAATGCTTAATTTTGCAGTCAGTCATTTTTATATTCGACCTTTTGCAATTGATGATTATATACTTAAGCGAAACCAAAATAAATGTGACTTAAGCAATACATTTGTTTCCCGGAGATTGGGAAACAATCTTGTAGAAAAAAAAACTAAACCCCTTCATCAGATTCAAAAATTTGACAACTCTAATGACAGTTGACTTCATATTCTGTTTAATACTTGAATTTCCTAATGTACATCTTCCTCTTATTTTACTTATGCAACACAATTTTTTTTGAAGGATCAGATTATCCATGGCAATCGAATGCCTTGTTCTAGAAGCAGGGCAAGAAGTTGGGAAGAGTTTTGTTGTGGTCTCCATCAATGGAAAAAGAATAATGTTTGACTTTGGAATGCACATGGGATACCTTGATAGTCGTAGATTCCCAGATTTCTCTCTCATTTCGAAAAATGGAGATTTCACATCTTGCCTCTCATGCATTATTATCACTCACTTTCATCTTGACCACGTCAGTGCTCTTCCTTATTTTATAGAGGTTTGCAAATACAATGGTCCCATATACATGACGTACCCAACAAAAGCTTTATCTCCACTAATGCTAGAGGATTTTCGTAAAGTGAAGGTTGATAGACGAGGAGAGGATGAACAGTTTATGTAACACCCTGTATTTTCTATGAATATTAGAATAACGAATTAAGAACACTTAAATTTTAAAAGATGAATTAAGTAAAATGGGTTACGCCATTGCGTTCGACTCGGAATTCTGGTTGAGATAGAGTCCTAGTTTACGTAAATCGGACACCGCATGAGGAAGTTACGAAGCTTAGAAGATTTTAGTTCAAAGCAGATTCAAATTACAATAATAATTAAATAATTAGAACAGATTCGAAATTCAAAAATTCCAAAAAGCAGCTGTGCTGGAAATTTCCCGCTCAGGGGTGTCAACCCCCCCATGGGGTGTCAACCCCCTTATAGTGGTGTCGAGATAGGAGTCGACCTCCCTATAGGGGTGTCGACTGGGGAATCGACCCCCTTATAGAGGTGTCAACCCCCTTATTCCCAGATCTGGGTGATGAATTCTGAGGTATTAGGGCTTATGTGTCGCGTTTTGGTTGGTTGGGTGACGTATCTCTTTGGTTTGGAAGACTCTGATGACTCCTATTTGATCTAAAGGCTCTAATTAATCCTACACATCTATAAATACATATCTAAACTTAACCGTAACCTCATAACCCTATTCTACGATGCCACCATGCTGTCCATCTCTAAACTAGCCTAGCCTCCTTCTTCTCCAAACTAGAAATCAAATTGGAGAGCTTCAAATTGAAGTAAAAGTTTTCCGCTTCAATCAACAAAGAGAGATTACAATCTCTACAACGTCAAATAATTCTCTTTTTCTAATCCTATCGTTATAAGTTCAGTTATTATTCAGATTTGAACACATAATAGAAATTATGACTGTAATGAATCGAATCAAGAACTATGCCTAATTGTAATGATAAACAATTCTGATTCATTCTTATTCTTTTGTCAAATCTGAGATTACCTATGCCTGTGAGACTGTTACAAGTGATACAATTGAATCTACCTTGTTGTACATCAAATTGGTGATTCTTTTATGATCAGTTCTATCGAATCTTTATGCCTATGATGTAACTTGCTCAGTTTGCTCATATTTAATGTTGACATACAACAAATCTATTGGAACCATGATTCTTGTGTTTGGTACACCTTTACAGGCTTATTCTCTTATGTCTATTCTTCCGTTTCTTCTCTATTCCCCTTTTTGTTTTATTTTATGAATACTAGGTTCATTTGGTAACCTAGTTTGAATCTTGTTGTACGTACGATTGAAACGCAGGGAATTGGGTATAACTTAATTGAGTAATTTTAGGCATAACAAGTAAATGAGACATGACTTGTATTGACTACAATTGTGGATAATTGGCATACAAAAATCTAGACTTGGACATGTATGGTAAATATGTAAATTGGCTAAAAGGTGAACATGCCTAACCCGAGGTTAGATTGAGTTACGGTGTAAGGCTGCCCGGAACCACCCGAGTAACGACCCGGATTTTTAGCGACTTTGGTTATCGACATAAGCTCGATGTCGATAACCAAAACATCGAAAAATCCCGGTAATTAATGAAAGAAATTAGAGGGTGAGAATAGATAAGATAGAAACTTAGAATAGAAGAAGAAGAAGAACACAACATCAGAGTAACACGAACCTCACAGCGGAACGAATAACATATAATAGATAACATAACTTTAAAATATAACAGTTATGTATACAATAGCACTTATCAGAATACAACACTTACAACACAGCGGAAATAACTATAGCTATATGATCCTGAAGCCTCCTGCTCCAGCTCTTCAATGTATCTGCAAATCCCGACTACTTGACTGCCCGTACAAATTTAGGCACCCAAGAGTTTAGGGAAAACAACAAAGTAAACTCCGGGTCAGTCATGGGACTAGTGTGAGTAAAATAGTTTAAACAGGTATATGAACAAGTAAACGATATCTCATAAGACCACGCCGCAGAACGGAACGGGTTTTTCCCTTATGAGAATCCAAAATATCTTTATATCAAAAACCTTTTGATATTATAATAATGTCTATGTACAAATAGATATCAACTAGCAGAAACGCTTTCATCTCACGTTCTACATATATAGTATACAATCAAAATCGCAAGCACGTATTGGATAATGGATTTCCAACTATGACAAGGTATGGAACCACCTTCCGATCAGTGTACTCTAGGAACGATACACTGGAGTTCAACAAGAACATCTTGTAACTCAGCCACACATGACCGACCACTCATTTTGCTTGAGTGTATCGAATGTACATCACCAACGGTTGGGATCAGCAACTGTTCCCGCATATATATGGGACAGCATTGATAGATTAAAGAAGCAAATGAATATTCTCTAGATAGGTGATTATACACCCTACTTCGGTGCGACCGACTTAGCCATGCTGCCTGCCCGATTTCTGTCATTTACTGGTTGATGAGGCTAGAAGCTACGCTTTATCATCACATCAGATTCACTTCGAATGCCACATTGTTAGGTCCATCGAAAATCACTAATTGACGTCTACAACCATACATTACGTGTCTGCTAAAAGAAGTTTCCTTCTCCGCTTCCACTCTTGGTACGGTTGAAGAATTCAATGTATGTGACCTTTCTGGAAATACTTTGTCAGACATTCATTCATACAAGTCATCCTCATTAACTTAGAATGTCACATCGTCATACCCGCCAAATCACAAATTGAGTTATCCAAAAATAACACGGGTATATAGCTAAGAGAAACGAATTCCTCCGCCACCAAACGTGAATACGTTTGAACAGATCAACTTACGCGATTTATTAGATATACTCTGTCAGACCTTCATCCATACAAGTTGTCCTGGGACTGGACAAACCGAAGGCACTATTCCGTATATCCATCTTAGTCACTGTTATCTAAGACTTATACAACAGCCCTTGCATTTTACTCCGTCTTCAATTATCTTTGGCATATATGATTCGCGACGCTTATGCCAATATAGAGTGGTTCTATGGATAATAAACCAACCGGTCTCTCCATATTAACAACGTTAAAATGGTCAAAACTTCGATAGTCGGTGAGTTAACTATCAAAGAAAAACAAGTGTGCAAACAACGATATTATTTCCATATGGAAATTATATCGAACAAACATCATTTAACATAAATCTCTTTAGTTCATTTATTTACTTATCTCCTGTTTATAAATATTCCAATTTATAAATATTTCTTATTTATAAATATCACTTTGAAAATCCCCTTATCAACATTTCGGTATGTTATGGTATTCAATCACATCAAATCACGATGTTCAATATCGTCCAAGCACATATAATCGCCCACAGATTTTATATCACATCATATAACAATATATGAAAAACAATAAAATAACTGTTGAGGAATCCAGTCGGATTCCTCCAACCTGTCTCCCTGCATCCACAGATGTTACACAATATGATTATCATCACTTTCAGTTCTATATGATATATTCTGTTAAACAGAATTGATATAGAAAATTCCACTAACTGACTAGCAGTTCAATCAAACAGTCAACATACAGTCAATCAACCAATATCTAACAGTTCTAAAAATACAACATGAAATTATAAACTATTCAGAGTTAGTGAGATTTACTCACAGTTGCGCGTTAGCCGTTAAATAACGGTTTGCGTTATTTGATTCAATCGGACAATTTATTTCGCCATAAATTGTAACGAGGTCGGATGGACTACTAGTCAGCCTCATTGTGTTGCTCCTATCCATACGATCCCAACGCAACTTACGGTTCTCGATTCTGATATCGTATGCACTCATTATGAATTATACAAGTTCAACAATTTATTTAAAACTAACTTCCTTTTCATTAAATAATTGGGCCTTACCCCATTAATTTTACCGGCCCAATGACCCCTGCGTAAGCCCATACCACATGAACCTTCTTCCCCGATTAAGTCCTCCCTTTCAAGAATAAAACACGCACAGTGTACTACCATTTCTGATCATTTCCAAGTCTCGTTCTCCATTTATACTCAACCGAAATTCGAACGGGAATTACCATGTTCATCTCCTTCCTGAGCTCTATCCTCCTCACTCCTCCACATTCAACTCGCAGCCATCTTCCACAGTGCGTCACCAACCTTCCGTCGTTGATCCCTGTACTCGCACGACAACTTTTTCCATCGTGAACACCCCGATTTTCAGAACCCACACTAATTCCTACCACAAACCCACATCTGAACTCAAAGAACCGCACTCCAGAAATCACATGGCCGTCACGTTTTACACTTTCTTATCTCAAACAACAGGAGCTTGCGCCCCCTGCTTAATCACCGAAACCACACTGAACACTCAGCGCTCCTCCCTCTCGCTGGTTTTCTCAAACTGTAGCTCGCCTTCTCGCTCACTGGAAAATAACCCAGCTACCAAGTGTCGATCGAATGCTTCGATTTACCTATAGGCTTGAGCGGAAACAAGGCAGGAATTCAAATATAACGGTTTTATTATTTATAGGATTTTACATGAATTTCTAGGATTTTATTGAGGCTCGATTTTCGTTTTTCTGAAGGATACGGTGGCGGCTACAAAGTTTTCATGAGGAAGTGAACCCAATTAGGTCTTGGACGAAACGTTGTACTTATAGGGATTTTCTTTTGGATTTTGTGGAGTATTGGTCTCCACGTTTTTGCTTTGGTTAGGTCCATACATTTTTCTGAAGCCAGCAATATGGCGTGGTGGCTATCGTCTATCCACATCTCTTTGTTTAGTTTATAAAGTTTAGTGAACTCCAGTGCACAACTTCGTTACACAAGACTTATACGATTGTATGGACTGCTATAGACAGAGTTGAACATACCGTTGTGATGACCAACGTACCACGACCCCAAAGATACAAAAATATTGGTAGGTGGACTCATATTTTGAAACTTCAAAATGTTGACTTCAGGGTGTGAAATACTTCAAATAAAAAGTCGTTATTAAATTAATTAAAAATCACAGTAAAATTCTAAAAATTATTTTATCACTATTTTCCAAAAGAACCGTGTTCACATTCGAATACGATAACTAGTTATATCGAATAAACCGTTACGGTCGATAAACGATTCTATAACGACTATTTTAAAATTTGATTTGGACACAACTCACAATCTACACGACGAAATCCCGATTTTTCTCTTCCACTAGAAAGATATACTCCACCAGCTCCACACGTTTCTTGTTTTACAGAAATCCGGCTTAAAACGAATCCTGTACATTCAGTTGAAGTTCGAATCGCCAATTTACGAACTTCAGCGCCATTTCGAGCTCGATTTTAATTATAATATAATTATACGTTCAAACTGTCGTCGATTGAATATATTCGTCAATATAATTCTACTCTAGGCTGAGTTAAATCTTGGGGATGACCCCGTTCACAGAATATTGTGATTTCCAATATTTTTGATTATTTCTGAATTAAATATATTATTTAATTATTTAATTAAATTAAATATTCACTATAATTTAATTAACGACGATTTAATTCCCTAAATCACTATTTATATAATTAAATAAATTAATTATACCCCTGGAAAATGCGGGTCATTACATTCTTCCCCACTTAAAATAATTTCGTCCTCGAAATTGCTATGTTAGAGGACGACCCTACCTATTGGAATTCCTAAGATTTGTTTACCCCTTATTTCTGATTTTAACCGAACCAATTATTATCGACTAAAATATTTATTCATTCCGACTAACTAAAATTTTCAAAAATTCTGAAAATTTTCTAACAATTTAAACTTTCGAAAAATTTCGCCAGCACCTCCTTTGTACTGGTCAATAGCTCAAACTCCAACTCGCCTCTCTGGGCCATCTTCAACCCAAAAGAAAATCAAAACGCCAAACGGCTTGCCAATTCGGCTCATAAATTCCAAACTCATATAAAATATAAACTTGTACCTTTTTGTTGGGCATATCATTATATCCCTACCATCTGATGCTAATTCAGCATATACCAATGCCTTTTCAATCAAACACCAATCAATTTCATCTCCAACACAACCATTCGCATATATCCAAGTCGAATTCACTTTCAGATTATCCTCCAATCAAATCTAATTTCATTTAACTTAGTCAAAGTTAAATTCTAATTTATTATTCCCTTTCACTATTTTAATCCATTTAACTTCATACGTTAAATTTAAATTTCAAATTCCTAGGTTTATTTCAAATCAATTTGAAATCATAATACTTATTCAAAACCTTTGAATTTCTAAACAACTTGTTTTCTCAAAACAATTCAAATCAAAATCTTTGGTAGTAATCCACCACTTAGAAACTCGAAAATCACACCGATGATACTGCGCAGTCATCATCGGAATTATTTTCCAGCGACCCAAGTGATTTCAATACTATATCACTTCAAAACCCTTACTAAATACATCCATTTTGAAAACATTTCAAAATCTCCCAGGAACTTAAAATTTCCTTATTTTAATTCCAAATCTGATTTAAATTCAGATTTAATTCTTCTTATTTCATATACTTTACTTATATGATTCTGATTAGTTATTTATAACCATTTCACTTTTATAATCTTACTCGATTATAATACAACCAATATATCTAATATATTATAAATTTTGATATATATATCTTCTCTATATCAAGATATACCTTGGGTAAACTTATTTTAATTTATCCTCTTTTCAAAACATATCGTGACGATGCATCGTATTCAAGTGTTTCGTAACTCCTACCGATACAGTGGATCAAATTGATCAACCAGAACTCATAAACAACTCAACCCATGAATCTCCACAATAAAAATTTATTTTTATATCAAATAACAAATACGTTCACTCGTATATATACACTCAAACTCAATCTAGGGCATTACTAACCCTATCTCTACCGAGTCACGCCATAGAGCCAAGTAATTCTTAACTTAAGCTCTGATACCAACTGTAACAACCCGGATTTTTAGCGACTTTGGTTATCGACATAAGCTCGATGTCGATAACCAAAACATCGAAAAATCCCTATAATTAATGAAAGAAATTAGAGGGTGAGAATAGATAAGATAGAAACTTAGAATAGAAGAAGAAGAACAACAAAACATCAGAGTAGCACGAACCTCACAGCGGAACGAATAACATATAATAGATAACATAACTTTGAAATATAACAGTTATGTATACAATAGCACTTATCAGAGTACAACACTTACAACACAGCGGAAATAACTATAGCTATATGATCCTGAAGCCTCCTGCTCCAGCTCTTCAATGTATCTGCAAATCCCGACTACTTGACTGCCCGTACAAATTTAGGCACCCAAGAGTTTAGGGAAAACAACAAAGTAAACTCTGGGTCATTCATGGGACTGGTGTGAGTAAAATAGTTTAAACAGGTATATGAACAAGTAAACGATATCTCATAAGACCACGCCGCAGAACGGAACGGGTTTTTCCCTTATGAGAATCCAAAATATCTTTATATCAAAAACCTTTTGATATTATATTAATGTCTATGTACAAATAGAAATCAACTAGCAGAAACGCTTTCATCTCACGTTCTACATATATAGTATACAATCAAAATCGTAAGAACGTATTGGATAATGGATTTCCAACTATGACAAGGTATGGAACCACCTTCCGATAAGTGTACTCTAGGAACGATACACTGGAGTTCAACAAGAACATCTTGTAACTCAGCCACACATGACCGACCACTCATTTCGCTTGAGTGTATCGAATGTACATCACCAACGGTTGGGATCAGCAAACGTTCCCGCATATATATGGGACAGCATTGATAGATTAAAGAAGCAAATGAATATTCTCTAGATAGATGATTATACACCCTACTTCGGTGCGACCGACTTAGCCATGCTGCCTGCCCGATTTCTGTCATTTACTGGTTGATGAGGCTAGAAGCTACGCTTTATCATCACATCAGATTCACTTCGAATGCCACATTGTTAGGTCCATCGAAAATCACTAATTGACGTATACAACCATACATTACGTGTCCGCTAAAAGAAGTTTCCTTTTCCGCTTCCACTCTTGGTACGGTTGAAGAAATCAATGTACGTGACCTTTCTGGAAATACTCTGTCAGACATTCATTCATACAAGTCATCCTCATTCACTTAGAATGTCACATCGTCATACCCACCAAATCACAAATTGACTTATCCAAAAATAACACGGGTATATAGCTAAGAGAAACGAATTCCTCCGCCACCAAACGTGAATACGTTTGAACAGATCAACTTACGCGATTTATTAGATATACTCTGTTAGACCTTCGTCCATACAAGTTGTCCTGGGACTGGACAAACCGAAGGCACTATTCCGTATATCCATATTAGTCACTGTTATCTAAGACTTATACGACAGCCCTTGCATTTTACTCCATCTTCAATTATCTTTGGCATATATGATTCGCGACGCTTATGCCAATACAGAGTGGTTCTATGGATAATAATCCAACCGGTCTCTCCATATTAACAACGTTAAAATGGTCAAAACTTCGATAGTCGGTGAGTTAACTATCAAAGAAAAACAAGTGTGCAAACAACGATATTATTTCCAAATGGAAATTATATCGAACAAACATCATTTAACATAAATCTCTTTAGTTCATTTATTTACTTATCTTCTGTTTATAAATATTCCAATTTATAAATATTTCTTATTCATAAATATCACTTTGAAAATCCCCTTATCAACATTTCGGTATGTTATGGTATTCAATCACATCAAATCACGATGTTCAATATCGTCCAAGCACATATAATCGCCCACAGAGTTTATATCACATCATATAACAATATATGAAAAACAATAAAATAACTGTTGAGGAATCCAGTCGGATTCCTCCAACCTGTCTCCCTGCATCCACAGATGTTACACTATATGATTATTATCACTTTCAGTTCTATATGATATATTCTGTTAAACAGAATCGATATAGAAAATTCAACTAACTGACTTGCAGTTCAATCAAACAGTCAACATATAGTCAATCAACCAATATCTAACAGTTCTAAAAATACAACATGAAATTATAAACTGTTCAGAGTTAGTGAGATTTACTCACAGTTGCGCGTTAGCCGTTAAATAACGGTTTGCGTTATTTGATTCAATCGGACAATTTATTTCACCATAAATTGTAACGAGGTCGGATTGACTTCCAGTCAGTATCATTGTGTTGCTCCCGTCCATACGATCCCAACGCAACTTACGGTTCTCGATTCTGATATCGTATGCACTCATTATGAATTATACAAGTTCAACAATTTATTTAAAACTAACTTCCATTTCATTAAATAATTGGGCCTTACCCCATTAATTTTACCGGCCCAATGACCCCTGCGTAAGCCCATACCACATGAACCTTCTTCCCTGATTAAGTCCTCCCTTTCCAGAATAAAACACGCACGGTGTACAGCCATTTCTGATCATTTCCAAGTCTCGTTCTCCATTTATACTCAACCGAAATTCGAACGGGAATTACCATGTTCATCTCCTTCCTGAGCTCTATCCTCCTCACTCCTCCACATTCAACTCGCAGCCATCTTCCACAGTGCGTCACCAGCCTTCCGTCGTTGATCCCTGTACTCGCACGACAACTTTTTCCATCGTGAACACCCCGATTTTCAGAACCCACACTAATTCCTACCACAAACCCACATCTGAACTCAAAGAACCGCACTCCAGAAATCACATGGCCGTCACGTTTTACACTTTCTTATCTCAAACAACAGGAGCTTGCGCCCCCTGCTTAATCACCGAAACCACACTGAACACTCAGCGCTCCTCCCTCTCGCTGGTTTTCTCAAACTGTAGCTCGCCTTCTCCTCGCTGGAAAATAACCCAGCTACCAAGTGTCGATCGAATACTTCGATTTACCTATAGGCTTGAGCGGAAACAAGGCAGGAATTCAAATATAACGGTTTTATTATTTATAGGATTTTACATGAATTTCTAGGATTTTATTGAGGCTCGATTTTCGTTTTCCTGAAGGATACGGTGGCGGCTACAAAGTTTTCATGAGGAAGTGAACCCAATTAGGTCTTGGACGAAACGTTGTACTTATAGGGATTTTCTTTTGGATTTTGTGGAGTATTGGTCTCCACGTTTTTTCTTTGCTTAGGTCCATACATTTTTCTGAAGCCAGCAATATGGCGTGGTGGCTATCGTCTATCCACATCTCTTTGTTTAGTTTATAAAGTTTAGTGAACTCCAGTGCACAACTCCGTTACACAAGACTTATACGATTGTACGGACTGCTATAGACAGAGTTGAACATACCGTTGTGATGACCAACGTACCACGACCCCAAAGATACAAAAATATCGGTAGGTGGACTCATATTTTGAAACTTCAAAATGTTGACTTTAGGGTGCGAAATACTTCAAATAAAAAGTCACTTATGAAATTAATTAAAAATCACAGTAAAATTCTAAAAATTATTTTATCACTATTTTCCAAAAGAACCGTGTTCACATTCGAATCCGATAACTAGTTATATCGAATAAACCGTTACGGTCGATAAACGATTCTATAGCGACTATTTTAAAATTTGATTTGGACACAACTCACATTCTACACGACGAAATCCCAATTTTTCTCTTCCACTAGAAAGATATACTCCACCAGCTCCACAAGTTTCTTGTTTCACAGAAATCTGGCTTAAAACGAATCATGTACATTCAGTTGAAGTTCGAATCGCCAATTTACGAACTGCAGCGCCATTTCGAGCTCAATTTTAATTATAATATAATTATACGTTCAAACTGTCGTCGATTGAATATATTCGTCAATATAATTCTACTCTAGGCTGAGTTAAATCTTGGGGATGACCCCGTTCACAGAATATTGTGATTTCCAATATTTTTGATTATTTCTGAATTAAATATATTATTTAATTATTTAATTAAATTAAATATTCACTATAATTTAATTAACGACGATTTAATTCCCATAATCACTATTTATATAATTAAATAAATTAATTATACCCCTGGAAAATGCGGGTCATTACAACCCGGCACATCCAGCGACCGCAACAACAGATCTAATGTGAGAGGTTAGCGCATTAAGCGAAAAAGCCGAGGTTAGAATGAGTTTGCGGTAGAAGTCTGCCCGGAACCGCCCGACACATCCAGCAACCACAAACAACAGTTCTAATGTGAGAGGTTGGTGCATTAATGAATGAATTAATGCTAATGAACAGACATGCTAAGAATGGTAGGGTTAAGTTAACGGAGGCAACACTTAACCAATGCAACATGTTAATTAAACTAATGGGTGGGGTTAGGTTAAACTGAGAACACTTAACCATTATAACATATTGGTTAGGAAACCCTAGTAACGGGGACTCATTTCAGCAGTAACCCACATAGATGTATCACAGTACCCTGAACTAGGCATGGTGGGGGCACGATTACTGGGCTGATTATAAGCGGTCAAAATAGCGACAGGTGGTGCATCAGTGTAGGTTCTGATGGAGTACAGGCGTGCACGTACTCTGGAGTGGAAAAATCAGTTATTGGGCATCAGTAGTTATACATTGTGCATCTTCAATTGTGTCGGGTTGCCATCATAGGGAGTGATACACCCCATGGTGGGACCAGCATAGGTATCCACAAACATGCGGGGCCGAATGACACAAGTAATAAATACATGCGTGTAGAAGCCAGTCGATAAAGCGATCACTTTATTATGAACACATGAGGGTAGTTGAAACAATTGTTAGTAGGTGCAGAGAAATAGGAATGAGTACGATACCATATTCAGTTTATCTTGCCTTACCTTTTCTTATGTTATCTTGTCACTATGGTATTGTCTTATATTCAGTTTATTCATGTCATGATCCTTTTTCTTGTTTACATGTTGAAAATCACTGGCCTTACTCGGCTTATGTCTGACCCGTTTTCTTTCGTCTTTTTTTCTTCCGTTCACTCCCCTCTAGGTCCGCAGGGAGGGAATACTTCAGCTTAGTTCCGACATTTTCCAGCTCGAAGAGAGTAGATGTATTGCTTGGATTCTCTTTTCTTGGGCTATGACTGTGGTTACACTTTTATTTGGGATTTATGCCGCTTTACTACTGTTTTATGCTTATTTATGTATTTGGATTTTTTAATCAAGATAGAGGTTTTATTGTAATGACTTGGAAGTTGGGTTTTGAGACAATTGTTGTAATGTTTTGACTAAACCACGCTGCTTATGAAACAATTCCAGTTTTTCCGCTGTTTGTATGTCTGTCTTGTAAACCATCTGCGTCTTTTACCTATAATGCTTCACCGAAGTTAATGCATTCCCTTTGTGAGTGACCTTAACGGAGGCCGGGTGTTTCACTTGGTATTAGAGCTGATAGTTACCAGATCAGATAAAAGTTTTTGAAAACTAATTTTCAAAAAGAAGTATTTTCAAGAAAAGCGTTGTTTTATTTTAAAGGCATATTCCCCAAAGCCATTGCACTATCTTTCTATCTTTTGTATTGAATCTTTTCGTTTCAGCATGTCTGGGGATCTTAATCTTCCAGAGGGAGTCACAATACCCGGATGGTTCCGTAGGTATTTGGAGGCCATGACACCCGCCGAAGGTCAAGGAAATGTTCCTCCAATTGTACCCATCATTCCTCCTCCTCCTCCGCGTGTGAATGCTTTCTCGAAGATATGTAGAGACTTTCGAGCTATGGGCGGAAAGAAATTTAATGGGACTGAATCATTCATGGAAGCAAGAAATTGGCTCAAGGTAACAGAAGATTTTTTTGTTATCTTCAAAGTGGACGATAGGCAGAAAATACAGTTGGCTATATAGTTACTTAAGGACGAAGCCTCTTTCTGGTGGGAAGTTACTAATGCTGAGAGATCAGTTGAGACTTGGGAGGATTTCAGAATGAGGTTTGAAATGAAGTTCCTCTCGCAAGCTGAACAAAGCATAAAAATGGAGAAGTTCTTAGCACTCAAACAGGGATGCCTATCGGTTAAGAAATACTCAACAAGTTCAACCAGCTGGCTAGATTCGGACTGGAGTTGGTAAACACTCCACATAAAAAGGCTCTCCGTTTCGCTAAAGGTTTAAATGAGCCACTACACGGCCTAGCTATGTCCCATATACCTATGGGCGTGACCTATGAGAGATTGGTGGACATGGCACTGTTACAGGAGGAAGGCGAGGATGGGAAGAAATAGGCGAAGATGGATGAACCTCTAGACAAGAAAGTGGAGGGATCACAGAATAAGAAGACGGATTCCAAGAAGGGTGGGAAGAATAACAAACCCCATGACAAGAGGAAGTGTAATTTTTATGGCATACCTGGACATCTGGTTAAGGACTGTAGGAAGAAGAAAAGGAAGATGGGTGGTTGTTTTCAATGCGGCGAGACAGGACATATGGCCAAGGACTGCCCAAGAAGGCAAGGGCAAGGAAGAGGACTGGGTCTACTTCTGGAGGGCAGATTCACGCTCTCACAACACCTACGCGAGAAAGAGGTAGAAATATTTCTGTTGAGAGTTTATTTTATCTTTCTGATCATCCTATTTGTACTCTTTTTTATTCTGGCGCTTCGCACTCTTTTATATCTACTGCCCTAGTTTAATCTTTGCACCTAGATACCAGTACAGTAGAGGATCCCATGGTTGTTTCAAATCCAATTGGTGGTTCGGCTTATTTATCAATGATTTGTTTGGATTTGGAAATTTCTATAATAAGCGTTGGGTTTAGATGTAATGCTTATGTTTTGGGTTTCACGGTCTATAGGTTGATTCTAGGCATGGATTAGTTATCCAGTAATGGTGCCATCCTTGATTGTGAAAAGAGAGTCGTTAGACTTATGATCGCCTCGGTAATACTCTCGAAATCTCTTGTAATCCTATGAATTTTGTTATGCTTAGCTACCTAGAATATCTTGATACGTTTGTTGAAAATTTGCAATCTGTTAGAGTAGTCTGTGAGTACTCGGATGTCTTTGAAGAAGTGAAGAGTTTACCGCCAAAGCGAGAGATAAATTTCCGCATATACCTAGTTGATAATGCAAAACCAGTTGCTTTACCCGTTAGACACATGGCTCCAAGGGAAAGGAAGGAGCTCAGCAAGCAAGTTAAAGAGATGCTCGAAAAGGGCTTCATAAGGCAGAGTATTTCTGAATAGGGTGCTCCAATAGTGTTCGCAACTAAAGCGGATGGTTCACTTCGCCTATGCGTGGATTATAGGAAGCTAAACAAGCTGACCAAGAAGAATAGGCACCTACTTCCAAGAATAGACGACTTGTTCGACCAGCTCGTAGGTGCATCAGTTTTCTCCCAACTAGATCTGGCTACTGGATTTCATCCGCTAAGAGTGGCTGAAGACAGCATAGATAAAACCGCATTCAGGACCCGGATGGTTTCTTCGAATGGCTTGTCATGCCGTTCGGCTTGACAAACGCACCCGCCTATTTCGTAGACTTGATGAGTGGGGTGTTTAGGGAGTTCCTTAATAATTTTGTAATGGTCTTCATGGACGACATTTTGATTTTCTCTAAAAGTGAGGAAGAACATGCGTTGCATTTAAGGGAAGTTTTGGATACTCTTCGAGCACATCGGCTGAAAGCAAAATTCTCCAAATGCCATTTTTGGAGAGAAGAAGTAAGGTTTCTTGGACATGTGGTGTCCAAAGAGGGGATAGTTGTGGATCCCGCAAAAGTAGTTGCAGTGCAAGATTGGAAGATTCCACGGAATGCAACCGAAGTACGAAGTTTTCTCGGACTAGCGGGCTATTACAGAAAGTTCACTAAAGACTTTGCGAAGATCTCAGCCCCACTTACAAGATTGACGAAGAAAAACCTAACGTTCGCTTGGGATTTGGATTGTGATATTTCTTTTCAATGATTGAAAAGGGCTCTAAAAACAGCCCCAGTTCTGACATTGCCTGATGGGGGTAAGAAGTTTACGGTATACACAGACGCATGCAGTACATGATTAGGTGTTGCCTTGATGCAAGAAGGCAAGGTAGTTTGTTACGGGGAAAGTCAGTTGAAGGTACATGAGAAGAACTACCCAACTCATGATTTAGAACTAGCTGCCATTGT
The DNA here is from genome assembly GCA_030737875.1 of Allium sativum. NCBI lineage: Eukaryota > Viridiplantae > Streptophyta > Magnoliopsida > Asparagales > Amaryllidaceae > Allium > Allium sativum. Next base: position 1,029,582,104 of record CM060918.1, read on the forward strand.
TTTTTCTCTTAAGTCATGGCGTCATTACCTACTAGGAGAAAGGTTTGAATTGTTTACTGACCATAAATCATTAAAGTACCTTTTCTCACAAAAAGATCTTAACTTAAGACAACAAAGGTGGATGGAATTTCTTTCCTCATGCGATTTTGAGATTGCTTATACCCCTGGAAAGGGCAATGTTGTAGTAGACGCCTTAAGTTGGAAAAAGCTGACCTGAAGTCCTCTCTTTGTGGAAAGGCAAAACTTGGTGTATATAGCAACCTTTGACTTTAGACCCTCTTTTGAGTTTGTACCTAGTTTGTTAGCAACACTAGAGGTGCGGCCTACGCTTTTGGACTCAATAGGAACCGCACAACGTGAAGACCCTCAGATAGTTCATATGATGGATAAGATAATTAGAGGTGAGACTTCTGGCCACCTCAATAGATACTCCAGAAATGATAAGTGTTGGTTGAGACGGGATGGAAGACTATGTGTCCCACAAGCAAGGGATTTGGTGAAGACAGTTCTTGAAGAAGCACACCATTCTAAGTTGACCATACACCCAGGTGGAGACAAGATGTATAAAGACATAAAAAGGGTTTTCTTTTGGAATGGCATGAAGAAGGATGTAGCTGAATTCGTCTCTAAGTGCTTAATATTCCAGCAAGTCAAGGCGGTGCAGAAGAAGCCTGGTGGTTTGCTTCATTCTTTAGAGGTCCCACAGTAGAAATGGGATATCATTTCGATGGACTTTATAAATGGGTTGCCTAGGTCAAGAAGGGGCAATACCAGTATTTGGGGTAATAGTTGACAGGCTCACTAAAAGCGCTCACTTTATACCTATTAAGAGTAGGAGGACTGCCTCATCATTAACACCTATTTATCTTAAAGAAGTAGTTCGACTGCATGGGATACCCTCTAGCATAGTAAGTGATCGAGATCCTATCTTTACGAGTGAGTTTTGGAAGAGTTTGCAAGAGGGTGTTGGCATACAACTATGCTTAAGCACTGCCTATCACCCTCAAACCGATGGTCAGACTGAAAGGGTGAACAGAGTATTAGAAGATCTTTTTAGATTGTGCATTCTTGATTTTGGAGGAACGTGGGAAGATCATCTTCCTTTGGTGCAGTTTGCCTACAATAATAGCTACCAAGCCACCATATCCATGGAACCCTTTGAGGCCTTATATGGAAGACCATGCCGATCACCAACTTGTTGGTGGGAATCTACAGACAAGCTCGTACTTGGGCCCGACATGATCAGAAAAGTTTCAGAGAAGGTGGACTTGATACGAAGACGAATGAAGACTGCACAAGATAGACAGATGTCCTACACAGATAAAAGAAGGTCTGACCTTGAGTTTGAGGTTGGAGACAGGGTTTTCCTTAAAGTATCTCCTTTGAGGAATGTCATTCGCTTCAGATCCGTAGGAAAGTTGGCACCAAAATTTGTAGGGCCATTTCCTATCATATAAAGGATTGGGACGATGGCTTATAGAGTAGAGCTGCCCGGAAGATTGGCTGGAGTTCATAACATTTTTTATGTTTCTCATCTATGAAAGTGCTTACATGAGTCTGTGGAAGTTGTGGAGCCAAGCATACTAGAGGAAATAGAAGTGGAACTAGAAGCGACGGTGAGAAGAGTTCCAACTCGTATCTTGGGAACAGAAGTTAAAAAACTACGCAATCGTGAGGTCAAGCTAGTTAAAGTACAATGGAGCGACGCTGAAGAAGACACGGCTTGGGAGACTGAAGACAAGATACGCACATCCTACCCTTTTCTTTTTTAGGGAACATCCTTGATCTTTTTTCCATAAGTTTATGCATGCTTGTATCTATCTTTTAAGTATATCTCCTCTATCCTATTCTTGATCCTTAAGTAGAAACCAATGAATGTAAACATGTATTTGAAACATGTTATGATTGATGGTTGAAAGTGGTTGCTAGTGGTTGCTCGTGGATGCATATACACACACATTAAGTACTAGATCGGCTCAGTCACTTTCATATTGCATATGCATATATGTATTTGTATATGGATTGAAACTTGATGTGTTATCATATGGATGTTGCATTTTTATGAATGATTGTGCACTCATGTAGAAGTTATAAAGTACGATTAGGAATAATTGCATACATGATGGACTCATGGCACTGACATAATTCGCATTAAGGAGGTCAACTGAATCAGTAGACCGCCTGATTTTGCATTAGATCAGGACAAATACACACACTATGCATATAACTATGAAAGCATTAGAAATCTTTTTAGGAAAAATGGATTCATGTGATTGATGGTTGAGTAGATGGATGTTGGATGTTAGGATACATTCTTCTTAACTCAGAGATTTCGGGGATGAAATCCTTTAAGGAGGGGAGAATTAACACCCCGTATTTTCTATGAATATTAGAATAACGAATTAGGAACACTTAAATTTTAAAAGATGAATTTTGTAAAAATAGGTTATGCCATTGCGTTCGTCTCGGAATTCTGGTTGAGATAGAGTCCGAGTTTGCGTAAATCGGACACCGTATGTGGAAGTTACGAAGCTTTGAAGATTTTAGTTCAAAGCAGATTTAAATTAAAATAATAATTAAATAATTAGAACAGATTCGAAATTCAACAATTTCGAAAAACAGCTGAGTGGAAAATTTCCCACTCAGGGGTGTCGACCCCCTGAGGGGTGTCGACATGGGAGTCGACCCCCCTATAGGGGTGTCGACTGGGGAGTCGACCCCCTTATAGAGGCATCGACCCCCTTATTCCCAGATTTGGGTGACGAATTCTGAGGTATTAGGGCTTATGTGTCGCGCCGTGGTTGGATGGGTGAGTATCTCTTTAGTTTAGATGGCTTTGATGACTCCTATGTTGATCTAAAGGCTCTAATTAATCCTACACATCTATAAATACATATCTAAACTTAACCCTAATCTCATAACCCAATTCTATGATGCCACCATCCTGTCCATCTCTAAACTAGCCTAGCCGCCTTCTTCTCCAAACTAAAAATAAAATTGGAGAGCTTCAAATTAAAGTAAAAGTTTTCCGCTTCAATCAACAAAGAGAGATTAGAATCTCTACAACGTCAAATAATTCTCTTTTTCTAATCCTATCGTTGTAAGTTCAGTTATTATTCAGATTTAAACACATAATAGAAATCATGACTGTAATGAATTGAATCAAGAACTATGCCTAATTGTAATGATAAACAATTCTGATTCATTCTTATTATTTTGTCAAATCTGAGATTACCTATGCCTGTGAGACTGTTACAAGTGATACAATTGATTCTACCTTGTTGTACATCAAATTGGTGATTCTTTTATGATCAGTTCTATCGAATCTTTATGCCTATGATGTAACTTGCTCAGTTTGCTCATATTTATTGTTGACATACAACAAATCTATTGGAACCATGATTCTTGTGTTTGGTACACCTTTACATGCTTATTCTCTTATGTCTATTCTTCCGTTTCTTCTCTATTCCCCTTTTTGTTTTATTTTATGAATACTAGGTTCATTTGGTAACCTAGTTTGAATCTTGTTGTACGTATGATTGAAACGCGGGGAATTGGGTATAACTTAATTGAGTAATTTTGGGCATAACAAGTAAATGAGACATAACTTGTATTGACTACAATTGTGGATAATTGGCATACAAAAATATAGACTTGGACATGTATGGTAAATATGTAAATTGGCTAAAAGATGAACATGCCTAACCCGAGGTTAGATTGAGTTGTGGTGTAAGGCTGCTCGGAACCGCCCGACACATCCAGCGATCGCAACAACAGATCTAATATGAGAGGTTAGATCTAATTTGAGAGGTTAGCGCATTAATCCCGAAACCCGAGGTTAGAATGAGTTTGCGGTAGAAGTCTACCCGGAACCGCCCGGCACATCCAGCAACCGCAAACAACAGTTCTAATGTGATAGGTTGGTGCATTAATGAATGAATTAATGCTAATGAACAGACATGCTAAGAATGGTAGGGTTAAGTTAACGGAGGCAACACTTAACCAATGTAACATGTTAAATAAACAAATGGGTAGGGTTAGGTTAAATTGAGAACACTTAACCATTATAACATGTTGGTTAGGAAACCCTAGTAACGGGGACCCATTTCAGCAGTAACCCACATAGATGTATCATGGTACCCTAAACTAGGCAGGGTGGGGCACGATTACTGGACTGATTATAAGCGGTCAAAATAGCGGTAGGTGGTGCGTTAGTGTAGGTTCCGACGGAGTACGGGCATGCATGTACTCCGGAGTGGAAAAATCAGGCACTAGGCATCAGTAGTTATACATTATGCATCTTGAATTGTGTCGGGTTGCCATTATAGGGATTGATACACCCCACGGTGGGACCAATACAGGTATCTACAAACAAGCGGGACCGAATGACACAAGTAATAAATACATGCGTGTAGAAGCCGGTCGATAAAGGGATCACTTTATTATGAACACATGAGGATAGTTGAAACAATTATTAGTAAGTGAAGAGAAATAGGAATGAGTGCGATACCATATTCAGTTTATCTTGCCTTACCTTGTCTTATGTTATCTTGTCACTATGGTATTGTCTTATATTCAATTTCTTCATGTCATGATCCTTTTTCTTGTTTACATGTTGAAAATCACTGGGCTTACCAGGCTTATGTCTGACCTGTTTTCTTTCGTCTTCTTTTCTTCCGTCCCCCTCCCCCCAGGTCCGCAGGGAGGGAATACTTCAGCTTAGTTCAGACCTTATTTAGCTTGAAGAGAGTAGATGCATTGCTTGGATTCTCTTCTCTTGGGCTATGGCTATGGTCATACTTTTATCGGGGATTTATGCCGCTTTACTACTGTTTTATGCTTCTTTATGTATTTGGAGTTTTTAATCAAGACAGAGGTTTTATTGTAATGACATGGAAGTTGGGTTTTGAGACAATGGTTGTAATGTTTTGACTAAACCACGCTGCTTATGAAATAATTCTAGTTTTTCCGCTATTTGTATGTCTGTCTTGTAAATTATCTGCATCTTTTACCTATAATGCTTCACTGAAGTTAATGCATTCCCTTTGTGAGTGACCTTAACGGAGGTGGGGTGTTTCAGTTTACTTATGAAAATATAGTCCAATGTATGAAGAAAGTAATACTAATAGACCTGAAGCAAACAATTCAAGTTGACAAAGATCTTAAAATCCGTGCTTATTATGTTGGTCATATTCTTGGTTCTTCTATGATATATGCAAAGGTTGGAAATAATGCTATTGTTTACACTGGAGACTATAATATGACAGTAGATTAACATCTTGGTGCTGCTCAGATTGATAAACTTAAATTGGATCTTGTGATCTCCGAATCCACTTATGCTACAATAATTCGAGATTCAAAATATTCATGAGAAAGAGAATTCTTAATGGTTGTTTACAAATGTGTAGCTAATGGAGGCAAAGTATTGATCCTTACTTTTGCATTAGGGAGAGCGCAAGAGTTATGTTTATTGCTTGATGATTATTGGGAGCGTATGAATTTAACCATTCCTATATACTTTTCAGCTGGTTTGACCATTCAAGCAAATATGTATTATAAAATGCTCATTAGTTGGACAAATCAGAAGATTAAAGATGCTTATATTAAAAGGAACATGTTCGATTTCAAGCACGTATGTCTATTCAAAATATCAATGATACACGCTCGTGGGACATGTGTTCTATTTGCGACACCAGGGATGATTAGTGGTGGATTTTCTCTAGAGGTTTTCAAAAAATGGGCCCCATCTGAAATGAACCTAGTGACACTTCCTAGTTATTGTGTTGTTGGGACTATCGGGCATAAATTAATGTCCGCAAACCTACTATAATCAATCTGGATAAAGAAATTAAGGTTGATGTTAGATGCCAAATCCATCAATTATCCTTCAGTCCACATACAGATGTTAAAGGCATTATGGATCTACTTGGATTTCTGTCTCCTAAACATGTTATACTTGTGCATGGATAGAAACCTAAAATGGAAAAGTTTAAAGCAAGAGTGGAATCTAAACTTGGTATTGAGTGCTATTATCCTGCAAATAATGAGATTGTGTCTATTCCAGCTTCACAAACTATTAAAGTTGAAGCAAGTAAACTGTTTACTAAGAATTGTTCAAATGCAAAAGTGCATTTGAAAAAAACCTTACCTTTTAGCTCGAATTCATATTTGAGAGATAGTGAGATGTGGAAGTATAGCAAAGATGAAGAAATAGAAAAGGAATACTTTTTATGGAGAAATATAAAAAAGAAAAAGTTATCCATGAGGATGAACTTTTACAAAGTTTAGGAGAGAAAGAACACAGAGTAAAATGTGCTTGTTGTTGCCCTGTAAAAGTTAATAATTCGGTAAAGACAATGGTTGTTTATTGCTTAACTTAATATTGGAAAAACTCGGAGGAAAAATAAACTGCAAGCGTATAGAAAGTGATTTTGAACGGTTGCTTATAAATTCAATTGAAATCAAATTATATTCCGATACCAATTGTCCATACAAGAGCAAGAAGAACTTGGTGGTAGATTTTGCAAATGACTTCGAATATTTTTGCTGCGGTTGGTCACTAAAGGATGAAAAATTGGCTAAAAAGGTTTTATGAATCATGAAAGAACTAGTTTTGGATTTTTCGGATGAAAATTATATGTTGTAGCCTTGAATTTTTAAATGGATATTCACAACCATTAATGTATGAGGTATGCTCGAGCATTTACTAGCTGCATTCAACCGAATGAAAATATTTGGCTAAAAGGTTTGTTAGAAATTAAATGTAACTTCAGAAAGAAAACAGAATATTAAAGATAGAGAGAGACAAGAAAACTATATTTTATTCATTAAATGAAGCCTAAGTATATAGGCAAATACAACCATAAAAGTAGGATCTAAACATAAAACTAGGACAAACAAAATATTAAATGTGCTAACTAAAGAATAGGACAAATAAAGAAATAGTCATTATTTCTAATACCCTCCCTTAAACTAGATGTGCTAACATCTAGTTTATAAAGCAATAAACCATATTTCTCAATTCCTTCATCGTCTTGCACAGACGAACTCGATCAAAAACTATCATCTCTATCCGGTTGGGCATGCTCAACTGTTTTATGTTGATTGGTACTTTAACCATCAACGAATACTTTTGGTTTCCTCTTAAGGATCCACTGACCTCTCCATTTGGGTCTTCCCTTGCATATGTCATCCCTTCAACAAGTGAGAAACACGACTCTTCTTCCTTACTTGTTGGATGAAACAAAACCAAATCTGCTTCACTCACAGATCTACCTACTTCAGTTGTAGGTATATACCTATTCTCTAATAGGCATTTCATCAAACATTTCTCTCGAGCACTCCACAAATGTCCAACACTATAACTGACGTTCTACTCTTCGTCGTCTTCACTATCATTCGTCATTTCAACTTTATTCTGCAGCTACAACTGCACTTTCTCTCTACAGTTGCTACTGCGAACTCTTGCACACACAATTGCAAATAGTCGATGAGCCCTCCATTATTCATTTTCTATATTCTATCACTCCCCTGCTATCATACAAAACCAATTCACTACTCAGAGACAACAATCCACACTTCACCAAATTAGCAATTACCGCCAATCTTCTTTCATCATCACAAACCATACTCTACGACCAAACAAATCAAAACTCAAAACAGCAAGCAAGCAACCCAATACCGCCTCCATCACCTTCAAACCATCAGAACCATCATACACACGCAACTTCCTATCACCTGAATGTTATCTCCGCCAGCAAAGCACAACAACTATATATCTCAAACTCTACCGTCCAACCAAACTACTCCAACACCATTAACACAGGAATGTAAAGAATTACATATCCCATCCACTTCGTATTCTTGATTCCCAGCAACTGCCTGTGCTACATAACTACTCTCATGCATGCAAACATAAGCATAATTGGATTCTACCTCCATAGTAACACTTACTTGCACCGATACAGAAACTAATGGAGCTAGTGTATTCTCACCAAGGTTTGAGATTCCATCCGGCATGCCGAAATTTCGGACGTTCCATTCCAGTTCCGCCGATGTCCCGGACAGAATTTGCTAAAAATTTCGGTTTCGCGATGCTGCCGTTTGTATTGTTGAAAAATCACCACCCTTCTGCGCTTCAAACTTACATAGGTGCACTTCAAAAAGAATAACATTTTTGGCCTCTGTCATTTTGTCTTCCACTTCCACCTTATCATGCACTTTAAACTGACCATGCACTACCATGTCACTTTTCACACTTGGGTTAACATGTTCGTGCTAAGCTTGGCTATCATTACTCTGCGCATTAATTTCTCCTTCAATCTCATCTTCCCCACTCTTGTAGGACATTAAAATAGTTGTTAGTTTCTAGAGACATTTGTTGTGGAACCTTTACCATAAACCTCTCCATCAGCAGCTATTCCGCAATCTCAGCAGCAGCGTCGACTCAATCAAACAGAATGATTCACGTACAACAACGTCATTTCAATTCCTACAGCTTTATATCTGAGTCTCTCCTTCCATCAGCACATACATTTGTAGCCGAACATGAATTTCAACAGCAGTTATCTTTGTTCACGGCATCTCTAGATCCAAGCATAACAACTCATAGCTAGCACTTAAGATCTGAAACAAAAGCAACATAGCCTTCAGATCATGTTAAGAGTTGTCCAGACCCCTTTGTCCTCATCTTTTGCCTCCTTCCGGTTTCTAGTTGATCTTTTCCTTCTGGGCACCTTCGGATGTATCATGACGTCTTAACATATATAGCCAATTGATCAAAATAAAATATTACACCCATTTTTCTTGGATCTGCAAACCGTTTCAAACTGCTTACACTCCAAGTTTTCATCTCAACCTGCTACATGGCAGTCACTGCAACCTGTCCTCATTATGAAAGTTTCTCCACCAGTCACACACAGTCACTGACCTCATCAACCTACAAACAACTGCAGTGTGCATCACCAACTCCCTTCATTCTCACCTGAACACCCTCTGCAATATTCATACAAGCAACTTTCATAACTGAAATTCCATACAAACTAACCTCATCAATCAAACACCGCATACTGCCCTCTTTACACACAATTTACAAAACAACTTGACATGCATTCTCATCCTTATCTCCTCCCTACCTTATCACTCTTCATACAGTCTCCATCTCACACTTCAATCACCTAAGCCTCACCAACCTCACCCTTTTTTTCTTTCATTTTTTTTACAACTCCTTGTCGCAACCCAACAATCATCGTATGAACTTCCTCCGCCTCAATTTCTTGTCATAATCCAATACACCACCACCATTCAAATCACCCGCAATGACTAGAAATTCCCAAAGCACAATGAAACATCACTGAGATCACTTCCTCTATCATCTTGTCGATCCACACAACCAGCTTTCATGCTTACAACTCAAGCCGACTTCATCTACACACGTCAAAAACCTCACCTTCTTCACTATTTCAGCAAACTGATTCACAACTTACCTCAAGCAAACATCACAACCGACTCCTGTTCAGCATATATACATCTCAACCGACTCCAAAATAACTATTCCCAATCGATCCTACCTCTGAAGCCCGCTTCCATTAACTCCAAAAGTCGCCCCAACTGGAATGCTTGAAACTCATTTCAATCATCAAAGCGAATCAACAACCAAGCTTCTCCCCTGATCTACGATCGTTCCCGATCACATCACTCAAATCCAATCCAACAGCCCGAAACTGCCAACAATGATTCACCAGATCCTTACAAATAGATGAAATCAAACTATTATCTCTTCCTAGTATAGTAGCATTTATAATTCCAATCCCCCTCAGAAGAGGGATTATCCTTGTTAGATATATCCAAAAACCCAAGTTGTTTACCGTCTCCGTTTATCAATTTTGATAAGAAATTAGAAACTTTCACTTCTTTGAGATGCAAATAGTCAAGTAGCATCTGAATCTCCAAATTCGTACCATATGTATGTGCCATTACCGAGGAACATTAGAAATAATCCAGTAACTGAACTGCTTCTTTAGCCATAATTGTAACCAACAACAGCGACAAACCAACCACAAGACGTTATCACAAACAAAACTCCACCATAGTCTAAACACCACTACCAACTCTTACTTTGAAACATTAAATTTTCAAGCAGCCAACATCACCAGAGCCATAATCTGCTAGGCACTTGGGATCAGTCACGTTTCTCTTCCAATGCCCATCAACATAGTTACCCCTCTTCGCTTGCCTTTTTCCTCATTCTAGCTACGCCTTTTACTTCGACCTCAGAAGGCAAAAACTCTGTAGGTTCTCCGGCATCACATCTTGAATTTTCAACCATCTCTCATGCGCCACATCGTTTGCATCTACTTGTACACCTGCTCCATATAGTTCATGTTGTTGCACCAGAAACCTTCAGTCACACCTCTAGCTCAAACACATTATTCTCAAACTTTTAGTATCAACAGGATCCAGCGGACGACAACCTTTAGTGGCTACCGCCGATGGAGTGGTACACTCAGGACTGAAAAACTCGTATGAGTTATAAGCTCTGATACCAAATGTTAGAAATTAAATGTAACTTCAGAAATAAAATGGAATATTAAAGATAGAGAGAGACAAGAAAACTATATTTTATTCATTAAACGAAGCCTAGGTATATAGGCGAATACAACCATAAAAGTAGGATCTAAACATAAAACTAGGACAAAAAATATATTAAATGTACTAACTAAAGAATAGGACAAATAAAGAAATAGTCATTATTTCTAACAGGGTTCACATTTTCTGCAATTATTTTGTCCTCGTTTGTTCCGACTAGTTCTTATAAATTTGTCTTCCTAGCGCTAACCCCATGCTAGGTTTTGATAACATTGTATGTGAGCTGGCTTCAATTATTTTGCCTCGAATTTATATTCTGTTGTAGTGCATGGGTATTGTTATCACTGACAGAATAAGCCAAGGGAAATTTACTCTTGTAAACATTTCCTTTTCTTTAGAACTTTTCTCAAAATATTACCTTGTTTTGACTAGAAGGCAGAAGCTCAAAAATGAATTATGGCAAAATAAAAAAAGTAACACTCATTTCGGTTCCCTTGTACCCACAGTAAGAGACCTTTAGCCCACATTTTTCTTCGTGCCATGCTCACAACCAAAATTTCTCTTGATCTTCACCTTTTGAGGTAAACCTCTATTACGTGTTAATAACTATACATGGGAAACTTTTGAATACTGCTGTAAATTAATCAAGTTAACCAAGAACACACTTACATTATTGGAATGTGTAAATAATACTGAGGTGTAATCATGTCCGTATAAATCATTTTTGGTAAATAAGTGTTAACAATTGTAATCATTTTATGCTTGACTAAATATCTATAACTCCCTTTAACTTTTGCATTGAACTTGTAGGATTCATTTTTTAATTCCTTAAGAAATAATTTCTGATATGTATTTTGAATTTGCGACCAAATCAATAACTTTCTGTTTAATTTTATGTTTCCTTTTACAACCGAGGTTAACTAAATATAATAGGTAATCTAGGACCTCCAACGTTTATTTTAAAGTATTGTTGATGAACTTTCATTTATCTTCAAGTTTCCAATCACGTGAATTTCAGGCGTTTGAATAAAAAATTTATACAGAATCACGTAGATGATCAAGTCTAGAAATAGACGATTTGATTTAATTCAGAATATATTCATTCAACTTTTCTATAAAGTGTGTATTTTATGGTTATGTTCATGCTAGTGCATACAAAACAACTGTTTGAATTATACCTCAGTCCATTTTTCAAACGAATTATGCAGTTCTATTGCTTTTAATTTATAATTCTATCTCTGGTGATACAGAAGTTCTCATAGTCAATTTTCCTTATTGTGTATAATCTTAACATGCATTATTTTAAATTTCAGTAAAAAGTGAACTCAACCAAAGGTGCTGCTACTTGTCTTGGTTCATACTTACTTGTCAAAACAGTGAAAATTGCACTTTTGTTAACCTTGATGCATCCTTATGCGACTTTTTATTTTATTTTTTGGGGAAATAAAAAACATTTAGACTTAAATGCGTTACTCTCCAAATATTAGAATGTACTGTAGTGGTTTTGGTTATATACTGTACTATACATGCTCATATAAGCTGTATGCAGCTCAAGAGCATGTATTAATTAAGAAGAATCATGTTTTCAGGGTTGTGGATGTCATTTGTCACTTGAGATCACTTTGTGCAGACACAAATATGCTAATTTTCCAATTATGATAATATGCCCTTTGTATAGCCCTGTTATTATGTTAAAACTTTATAGTTTAGATGATTCTAACTCCATAATCCACTTTTCTAACTCATAACCATTGGAACCAAATTGATTATACTTGTGCAAGAATTCCAAAGGAAAAATCCACTTTAGCCAAGATATGCATTTGTCCAAAAATTTCTTTATTAGTTATGAATGCATAAATGTTACAGGCTTATGAATGACATTAAGGTAGCAGACATGTGGTACGTATCATCAATCCATAACAGCCAATTCTGCTCGCATTGATCTGTTACATATAGGCGAGCATTCAATGCCATCCAAAAAATAGAGCACTCCAATAGCCCTTCTGTTTTCCACCTTTCGTTTATATTAATTTAAGTTAGCGAGAGACGAGAGAGTGAGTGGAAGGAGGAAGAAGGGAAATACTTGGTGGAAAACAAAGAGTCTATTGGGCTGCTCCACTGTTTGGGGTGTCATTGAACTTGCCTCATATAGGAGAGCGTTCAATGGCACCAACTTTGTTCAAAGTTATTCTTCTGTTACAACGTAAATCATTAATACTTGATTGTTGTCGCACCATTTCCTCCCCTTGTTGCCTTTTCTCCTTCACTACAACCACCCTTACCCCCCCCCTCCCCAAAAAAAAGGAAAAGCAGAAGGAGCAGAAGAAAGAATAGTGGTTCTAGATATAACCACTGACATGGAGGGGATGAATTTAGGTAGGGGAAATAAAAATTCTAGAATTCATCCTTGTAACTATTTCTACCTTTCATATATCTAATTTTACTGGTTATACATAGATTTGTATATTAATGTGTTCGCTTTCATTATGCGAGAGCTCGGATTTTGCTTAAATTGTAGTTATTCATTATGTCCATATTGTGTTAGTTTAAGTGTTAATTATATATTTCCTTTGTGCTTTAAGAAATTGCAGGCTATGCAAGGAAAAAAAGAGTTTATTTCAAAGATTAGCGTGCACTATTGTAATCTGTAAATGAGACAGTTGTATCACCTATCATTTCAGATTGCAAATTCACCATGTGCTTTCTTTTTTATTTTAGCATTGAATGGACCTCTACTTTTAGTTAGTTTTTTTTCTAAATGTATAATTTTGTGCAGTAATCTTGTCTTCTCAGTGCGTTGTTGACTTACGGATGTCTATAAGAACGTAGATGACCATAGAACATAGATGTTTCGGAAGTTAAAAATTTCCATGAGTAGATTTTTATAGACATGCACATATGTATTAATATGTGTCTTTGTGTGTGAGGTTCAACGCCTTTTTTGGGTGCATCTCTCTGGCCCCTCTATTGTTGTACCTTAAGCTACACAAGTCCAACAACTATACAATTTTACAGATTTTTTTATCTTCATTACGAATATCATCTCAACTAAAGGATGAGAATATTTTGAAATATCTAACATTTTAAAATCACTTGTCAAATTTAGTTAACTGAAACTAAAAGATATCTAAAATGAGGAGCAGTTATGCCTTTGAAATATAATGGAAGAATGAAGAGATAGTAATACTTCTTATATAGTCAACTCAACTTCGTATTATTTCTTTGTTGATCTATTTGCATTTGATCATGCTAATATATATTTTTAACATTTGTGTTTACTATGTTGCTACAGTTTTTGGTAGTATGTTTTGAACTTTACATTCTCAACATGTTGTTCAAATCACATAACAGAGGAGATGTGATGGCGAGATTGCGTGGATAACAACCATATGTAAATATATAAAACCAATGTTTACATTGAAATGTATATTTGACTGTGGTTTTTGATACCCTTGAGTGTATTCATCTAGTTTTGATATTGGTATTTTGAAACTAAGGTTCAAAATTTTGGTTTCCGATTCCATTATGGACATTAGAAATTTTTGAAATTTCGGTTTTGTTTCGGAAATTTCGGAGATTCCGCTCTATTTTCGATTCTAGATTTTATTAGGATTTAAAAGACAAATTAGATAATAGTAAATACCAGAAGTTAATGTTTAGAGTAATTATATCTCAATTACTAGTTTTGAATGTGTTTGACCAAAAACTGGCATAAATACCCAAAAATTAGAATTTGCAGAGGAAAAAAAATGAAGAAATATAGAATGAAAAAGAGGAAATCATAACAATCGCACACAATTTATAGTGGTTCGGCATTAACGAGCCTACCCCCACATTATAATTCCTTGATTCAACAAGAAATTACAATTACAACGAGTATGATCCTCAAATAGTCACAATACAACACTCAAACTCTCGATTTATGAAGATACAATTCGAAAATGGCTTGAGAAAATGTGGTTTTGTTGCTGGTTCGAGTGCGTATGAAGTGTTGGAGTGCCAAAAGTCCTTGAAATCTCCTCAAAATCAGGTATATATAGGATCAGATCTGGGTGGGAATGGTAGCTACAGGTGGCGCTTGATCCGGGTTAGTAGGAAGTTAGTGGAGGCAATTATTAGGCGGTTGTGGGATCAGATCGTGGCTTCTGTGATCGAGGGTGGCTACGTGGAAGGAGCACTGAGGCTTTAGGAGAGAGTGAGAACGTGAGTTCGTGGCAAGGCCTTTGTAACTTCTCCTAGTCCGATCGAATAGAGACCGAATCAGATATTTGATCCCGATGGATACTTGATCCCAGCTTGATTCTTCTGAAGCATGAGTTTCATTTGATCCATATTGTTCCTTTATCTGTCCCTTCGATCCAATCCACACATTTCAAGATGAGCTCTCTCTTTCCTATCCCCGTTAGAGCCTTTTCCCAATCCAAGCGCGTGCCAACCATGTTTTCTTCGATCCGATGATGCTTCGAGCCGGCAACGACTCTTCACTTTAGACATAATTTCGAGATTTATGTTCTCTTATTTGAGAGTACTTGAGTTGTTGACGAACTTGCCTCAAGGTAAGCCAACATTTCCCCTTCCCCCTAAAGTACATCTTATCGTATATGAGATGTACTTTGAACTTGTCGAGCTGTCCATTCCCAGAATTGCCTTTGTTGTACTCAGCAGGCCAGAGTCCTTGACCGTAGTAGTTGCAAACACATAGGAAAATCGTCCTACCCTTGTTGTGTCAAAATGTTAGATTTACCCATTTCAAATCATATTGAGTTGGCTCTCGTACACAAACATACACGAACGTGCCCCAGCCCAGAATCCTCCGGTGTCTGCCCTCAGTCGGGGGCCAGACAACAGTTTCATCGGAAGCTAAGGGTGCCCCGAAAAGCAAAGACATTGCGAGTTCCAATTAGGAACCTCAGCCGAGGTGGA
Organism: Allium sativum; assembly: GCA_030737875.1. Taxonomy (NCBI): domain Eukaryota; kingdom Viridiplantae; phylum Streptophyta; class Magnoliopsida; order Asparagales; family Amaryllidaceae; genus Allium; species Allium sativum. The sequence goes on from CM060918.1 coordinate 1,029,597,614, forward strand.
AGGAGAAGTCTCCCGAGAAAGTGATCAGTGAAAAACTTAGGAGTCCCTCTCCCATATATGTATTCACAGAGGAGCTCTTAGAAAACACTGTTGAGGAAGAGCCTAAGGACCTTTCTCCAAAAGATATTTCGACTGTAGAGAAGCGGTCGTTCTCCCAAGACTCCACCTCCGTCTAAATCTCCAATTCACGATTCCCGCAAAGAGAAATCAATGTCTCCATTCTAAGGATTAGGCAATCTGCCTTTGTCAGACATTGTATATTCTTCTCAAGACTTTGGCTCTGGCACCTTTCCGACTTCTAAAGAGGAAATTACACCCACAAAGACGAGGCAAACAACTCCAATTAGCCAAACTCTAGGCTCCGGTCCATCCGGGGGTGGGGGGTCACTGCGAAACACACGACATGGGCACTACATGTCATAGTACATGTGTGTTGTATTAATTCTTGATTCTAATACTGACTTACTTTGATTTGCAGGAACCATGTATCATCGAGAGTATGATCCCAAAAAGCTCCGATGCAGTCTCTTAAAGTCTTATTCCGACCCGGAGCATGAATATAGAGATGATCGCGACCGAGAGGAGAGAAAGCATTACCAACAGAAATATTATCCTACCTTACGCTCTCGTTCTCCGGTCTGCTTCGATACTAACAAGCATAAGAGCTATAAGGGTTCTCGCGGTGTGGATAGAAATTGCCAAGGCCCTACTTCCTTCGAAAGAGTCACAACCACAAGACAAAAATCATAAGACACATTATGACTCCAAGGATAAAGATGGTGCAATGATCATTCCGTCCAAACGCAAATCCACTGATATCTCTATTTCAAAGCCCATTGTGCTTGATGCCTCTACTACTGAGAGGATAAAAGTTTTAAAGAGCAATTTTCTCGGTAACATTTTGGGAATATGCACTTTTTGGCTAATCTTCAGCCAGTTCCCGAAAATTGGTCCGATAATGTCAAGAAAGAGATAGACTTTCATCGATAAGCAATACAAGGAAACATGCAAGTATGCTCGGAAGCTATCTGAGGTCATACAAAGTCTCTAACTGGACCTGGATAATTAGAGGCATTTGTGGGAATGTGACATATCACGTGTTAAGATTGTCAAGAAAGAACACGAAGAAGTTCAGGCTAAACTTGCACTTGTTGATCGAGAAGATGAGAAATACAAGAAAATGCATGATGAGATGCAACAGCGCTTCCATAATGAACTTGATGTTTCTAGCAAAGAACGTACAGTCCTTAAGGAGAAGTGTCCGAGTGTTACAGATGAAAACATGGACCTCAAGTTGTCTTGCACTCGCCTCCAACATGAAAAAATTGAACTTGAGAAGGAAAATTCCAGTTTGAAGCCAAGCTGGCCAAAGCTGAGGAGAGAGCAAAGAGGCCTGAGGAGTATGCTAACACTGCTCTTGAATCCTCCTCTAGCTCTAAAGCTAAATTTAAAGTTGACAAGGCTGGGCTGAAGAAACAACTTTTTAAGGCCAAACAAGACCTGCTTAGTATGGGACCTCTTATTCTTTCTTCCTTTGCGCAAGTTCTCCGATATAGCGACATATTATAGGTGGAAGACTATCCCACCACTCTAGTTGATGCATGGAGTGAGCTGGTCGAGAATGAGAGGCATAGTCTAAAAGTTGTGACTGTCGATGAAGGGGAATTGTTTAGAACATTCTTGAGGGGTGGTGAACCTGAACGTTTGGCATAGGCAAGGGGACTGCTAAAAGAAGCGGAGGATGCCGCAAAGCGTCAAACTAAGGGCAAAGACATCACTAAGGGTGGTCCTGGTTCTTCCTCTGCAGCATCAAAGGCCTAAGAGACAAAAGAGTACCATCCATAGGGTTCATGGCTCATTACATGCACGTCACTCTCCCCCATCATCAAAGCTAAAACTCCTGCAACTCCTGGAGACTATTCTGCTAAAGGTATTTCCACATTCCCTCCTCAATTTGCTAAAGTTGTGATGGCGTATCGTCATGCCATGGGGCCTCCACTTGAGATGCGCGTTGTTTCTCCAAAGTTAACAACCATTGTTCTCCCCACTTTAGGTACCAAGCCTACTAATGTTGTCGTAGAGCAGGGAACTAAGATAACGGATGAGTCTGCATTGCCTCCTGGTGACGATGCATCGAAGGAAGGAGAGATGATAGTAGCATTGAAAGATCTCGATGGCTAGGAAGGCGACGATGATATCATATACAATAGAGAGACCAACAAGACTGGGGAGTTGACGCTTGTGGAAATGATGGCGAGGAATGAGGGAAAACTTATGCATATCAAGCTTTAGGTCTTGGCCACTCCTTTTCCCGCTGATCCCATTAGTACGGTCCTCCCTTCCACCACAGAGGTCTCCACTGAGCTTCCCAAATTACCTTTAAAGGATACATGCTCCAAACCTACTCCCGAACATGTCTTCTACTGGAAAGATTAAAAAGAAAAAGCATCTGTTTGCCAAGACTAAGAAGGAGGAGCAGAATAAGCTTAGGAATCTCAAGAAGTCCAAAACATCCAAGTCTTAGATGTTTATTAACTTGTTTCTTTAGTTTTTTACTGGCCTGCTATGGTTGTTGTGAGTGCGGCCCTTGCCTTTTGCTTTACCGTTCTACACAAAATACGTAATTAATAAAGTAGTTTGTTTCTTTATTCGCTTTTCGTTCAATATACTTACAATTCAATTTTTTTAGAGCTATATTTAACTGATAAGTTGTCTTGCCTGAAAAGACCACTTAAGGTAGGGTCAATCAAGTCAGGTGGTCATTAACTCGAAGGTATAGTGTATATGCCCCATATTAACCTTGAATTATGTGCCAAATCCATACCATATTCAAGGTTAATTTTTAAGTCCGGGCCAATACCCCCAGCGTCAGTGAGGATCTTAAGCAAAGTGTGTACTCATGCCCCTAAACCTTCCGTCGGGTATGAGCCAAGTCTTTTGGATGTTTAATCCAAATGTTTTTATACTCTCCCGTCGTGAATTCTGGTTAGAGTCGCGGGTTATAGCGGTCTTAAGCCGTGGTGCACCATTTCACGTTTACCCTAACGTTTTATACTCGCTCTCAAGTCGTGGGAGTTAGAGTTAATCGTGCAAATGGTCGTATCATTCGTTTTGGCATCAATCCTGCACTTTAAGTCTTAAAGTGGGATTTTACCAATTCGAGTGTCGATATCGAACTCGAATTTAGTTAATACTCTGTTGCAAGCTCTGAGGAATGAAGTTAGTAGGACAAGTTGTAATGCCCACATTGGCAGAGGTATTATAATTAAATTATTTAATTATATAAATGGTGAATTAAAGGATTTAATGGTCGTGGAATTAAATAACTGGGAATATTTAATTAAAATAATATATTAAATTCAGAAATAATCAAAAATATTGGGAATCACAATATTCTGTGAACGGGGTCGTCCCTTAGATTTAATTCAGCTTAGAGTTGAATTATATTGACGAATATATTCAATCGACGTCAGTTTGAACGTATAATTATATTATAATTAAAATCGAGCTTGAAATGGCGCTGCAGTTCGCGATTTGGCGATTTGAACTTCAACTGAATATACAAGGTTCGTTTTAAATCGGATTTCTGTGAAACAAGAAACGTGTGGAGCTGGTGGAGTATATCTTTCTAGTGGAAGAGAAAAATTGGGATTTCATCGTGTAGATTTTGAGATATGTCCAAATCAAATTTTAGAAAAGTCGCTGTGGAATTCCTTTATAATTTATAAAGGAATTATTTATATTTTAAAAAGGAATTTCAATATAAATCGAATATCGGGTTGACCTAGATTGGAAATATCAAGTTATAAATCCCAGTAGAGCTGTATGATATTCCACTATGAATATAGACGATAATATTTATTTTTAAATATTTAATTTAATTATATTTAAATATATTTGTATATTTAAATGGGTCATTCAGAGCTTTAAAAATAGCCACTTTTGCAAACGAAGTCGGAATTCGACGAAACCAGTTTTGTTGGATCCGCAATATCAAATAGTTGTTAGATTTCTAGTTTCGTGATTTTTAGAGTTACTGTGTGGCCGTACGGATTTTTAGAGTGTAAAACAGTTAGTATTTTGACGGTTAAAAATACGCTGTGTGAGCATACGGAGTTGGAATTCGACGAAACCAGTTTCGTTGGGACCGTAATGTTGAACTCTAGCTACATGTCCAGTTTCGTGATTTTTGGGTATCGTATGTGGTCACAGGAATTTTTAGAAGTCAGAAACGAATATAAAATATTAAATAAAAAATTTAAAATATTAATATAAAAATATCTAGATATTTTGACATCCTATAAATAGCCCCCACTATTTCAAAACCTAAGTCCTCTCTTCATTTCTGGTCAACAGATTTTATTTCTACCGTTCTTCATTTACAGGAAAAATGAATCCCCTTTCTAAATTCATATCAAATAGAAATAAATCCTATAAATCTCCAACCAAGTCTCTTTGAAATCAAAAGAGAGTGCTTTTGGATCCTATACCATTTTCATACGGTTCGATTCAAGTTTGGGTTGTTGTGTATTTCCAGCGAAGGGTTCTTCGAAGTTAGGGTTCCGGGTTTTGTACAGTTGAGGCCGCGAAGGAGGAAAGTTGCAAGGGGGTTGAGATACTGGTGGCAAGGCGCAACAGACGTTGGAAGTTGAGGGGAATCGACACTGAAAAGTGTCGATGACAGCGTCAGGTCGCGACGAGCAAACAGGGGCCGAGTTCGTTTTAATGGTGATGGGAGGATGAAGAACGAGGAGGCGAGGTCAGTAGTGGTGGCGGCGCTCGGGATTGATGACCGGTGGAGGAGTTAGGCGTGGTCAAAAAGGGGGTCAACGTTGGGTGTTTTGGGATACTGGAAAACACGAAATCAATTGGGGAAGAAGGATTCTTGGTCGAGTTTGGTATTTAAAGGGGTTTGGGCCTTAAGCAAACCAAGATCCGTTGGGATCGTGGGGACAGTGGCTACACGCTGGAACTGACTGTCAGTGGATTGGAGCTCGTTTGAATTTACGGCGAATTAAATTGTTTGATTCAATTCAAATAACAGTTTATCGTTCTTTAACGATGAATTGCAAATGTGAGCAAAACTCACTAACTCTGAAAAGTTATATTTTTATAATGTATTTTTAGAACTGTTAATCATCTGTTGATTGCTGTGTGTTATTTGATTGATTGAACTGCTAGTCAGCTACTGGAAATTATATATATATATATATAAACCGTTAATTTTTTATATATTGATTCTGCTATCAGAATAATTTATATTGAACTGAAAGTGATGATAATCATATTGTGAATCCGACTGGATTCCTCAACAGTTATTTTATTGTTTTTCATATATTATGATATATGATGTAGTTAAAACCTGTGGTTGATTATATGGGTTTGAATGAGATTGGTCATCGTGATTTGATGTGTTAAGTACCATAAAATATCGAAAGGGGAAAAGGAGATTTTCAAAGTGATGTTGAAAACAGAATATTTATAAACTGGAATATTTATAAATAAGAAATATTTATAAATTTGAATATTTATAAATAAGAGATATTCAAAAAGGAAATAATTTCAAACCATTTTCTTTTTGAATGGAAAGGCCTGTGAGGCGGGTTTGGGGATTTTCCCGATGCTCCCGATACAAAGGAGGTTATGGCAAATTTTCCCGGAAATTTAAGGAGTTAGAATATATAAAGGGAATATTTGTGAAAACCAAATATAAGGGAAATATCTGTGGAAACCAAATATAAAGGAAATACTTGTGAAAATAAATAAAGAGTTAAAAGGAAATATTTATGTAGGAAACAAATAAAGTTATAAAGGAAATATTTATATGAAATAAATATAGGCAAATTGAAAAGGAAAAATCATTTTTAAAGTGAAGAACCGTTACCAAAAGTAAATCTTTAAAAATGAATAAACGTTGTTAAAAGGAACGTAATGAATAACCAGTTAGAGTTAACCAGTCCGGTAGAGTTAACCAGTTCAGTAGAGTTAACTAGTCCAGTAGTGTTAACCAGTCCAGTAGAGTTAACCAGTCCAGTAGAGTTAACCAGTTCAGTAGAGTTAACCAGTCCAGTAGGGTTAACCAGTCCAGTGGGGTTAACCAGTTCAGTAGGGTTAACCAGTCCAGTAGGGTTAACAAGTCCAGTAGAGTTAACCAGTCCAGTAGAGTTAACCAGTCCAGTAGAGTTAACCAGTCCAGTAGAGTTAACCAGTTCAGTAGAGTTAACCAGTTGGGTTAAGTAAGTCGAGTTAACCAGTTGGGTTAAGTCAATCAAGTTAATCAGTAAGAGTTAACCAGTTAGAGTTAACCAGTTAGAGTTAATCAGTTAGAGTTAATCAGGTAGGTAAATCAGTTAGAGTAAATCGATTAGAGTTAAAATGAACTAGAGTTAATCAAATATAGTTATTTGAGACAGAGTTAGTCAAACATAGTTTTCAAGGTAAGTTGTCATCTCGTAGGACTGCTAGCGAAATTCACAGGGCTACAGATAACCTAAGGCGGTCGGATGTTTCCTGAGGGAATTAGGTGTAACCATTTGTGATCGCTGCGATCTACAGTCAAACGAATGGAGTTAAATCGAATATTAGTTATTCGATAGGGGTTAATCAAGTTGAGTCAAATAAAACCAAGTTAGTCGAGCCTAGGTTAATCGAATCGAATTGGTCAAACCAAGTAAGTCGAGTTAGTCGAGTCAAGTTAAGTTAGTCGAGTAAGTTCGTCGAGTTAAATTAATCGATGTTAGTTTCATCGAAAGGAGTTATCGATTTTAGTTTGATCGAAGTGAGATTTATCGAATAAGAGTTATTCGAAAAGAGATTATCGAATATAGTTTATTCGAAAGTGAGATTTTCAGATATGAGATATTTGAAAAGAAAGAGTTATCAAATATTAGTTATTCGAAGAGAGATTATCGAATATCGTTTATTCGAGAAGGGATAATCAAATATAGTATATTCGAAAGGAAGGAGTTAATCGAATATAGGTTATTCGAAGAAGAGTTAATAAAATGGAGATTTCTCGAAGAGAGTTAATCGGCGAATTCGATTATACCGAATTCGGGAAAGTACTTATACTTTCCAGTGTTTAAATAGAGATGTATTTATTTATAAATAAATAAGTGTTAGGTTAATTATTCACTAATAAGAATAGAAGTTATAATTAAAGTTAGATAATTCGAAAGTAGGGATTATAACGTTATCATTATAACCAATGTTTTAAATATAGAAGTGGATTGGTAAAATTGAATCCGAGAAAGGCGTAAAGAAGTTGTTAAAGATTAAAAGATAAACTTTGACCATTTTGAAGTTATAACATTGTTCAGTTAAGGTCTGAGAGGTAATTATACCCCAACTTGAGTGACTTCCTTCTTGACTAAGAAATGGTAAGGTTTGATCGTAAAGGAGTTTTGGAAATGTTTTCCAAACGAGAATCAGAAATGTTTTCTGATAAAAGAAAATAAGAATTTAGAATATAGGGAAACAAGAGATAAGTAAATAAATGAACTAAAGAGATTAATGTTAAATGATATTTGTTCGATATAATTTCCATCTGGAAATAATATCGTTGTTTGCACACTTGTTTTTCTTTGATAGTTAACTCACAGACTATCGAAGTTTTGACCATTTTAACGTTGTTAATATGGAGAGACCAGTTGGATTATTATCCAAAGAACCACTCTGTATGGGCATAAGCGTTGCGAATCATTTATGCCAAAGATAATTGAAGACAAAGTAAAATGCAAGGGCTGTTGTATAAGTCTTAGATAACAGTGACTAAGATGGATGTACAGAACAGTACCTTCGGTTTGTCCAGTCTCAGGACAACTTGTATGGATGAAGGTCTGACAGAGTATATCCAATGAATCGCGTAAGTTGATCTGTTCAAACGTATTCACGTTTGGTGGCGGAGGAATTCGTTTCTCTTAGCTGTATACCCGTGTTATTTTTGGATAAGTCAATTTGTGATTTGGCGGGTATGACGATGTGACATTCTAAGTGAATGAGGATGACTTGTGTGGATGAATGTCTGACAGAGTATTTCCAGAAAGGTCACGCACATTGATTTCTTCAACCGTACCAAGAGTGGAAGCGGAGAAGGAAACTTCTTTAGCTAACACGTAATGTACTGTTATAGACGTCAATTAGTGATTTTCGATGGATCTGACAATGTGGCATTCGAAGTGAATCTGATGTGATGATAACGCGTAACTTCTAGCCTCATCATCCGGTAAATGATAAAAATCGGGCAGGCAGCATGGCTAAGTCGGTCGCACCGAAGTAAGGTGTATAATCACCTATCTAGAGAATATTCATTTGCTTCTTTAATCTATCAATGTTGTCCCATATATATACGGGAACGGTTGCTGATCCCAACGGTTGGTGATGTACATTCGATACACTCAAGCGAAATGAGTGGTCGGTCATGTGTGGCTGAGTTACAAGATGTTCTTGTTGAACTCCAGTGTATCGTTCCTAGAGTACACTGATCGGAAGGTGGTTCCATACCTTGTCATAGTTGGAAATCCATTACCCAATACGTGCTTGCGATTTTGATTGTATACCATATATGCAGAACGTGAGATGAAAGCGTTTCTGCTAGATGATTATTATATTGTGGTTGATAGACATTATTGTAATATCAAAAGGTTTTGATATAAAGATATTTTGGATTCTCATAGGGGAAAAACCCATTCCGTTTTGCGGCGTGGTCTTATGAGATATCGTTTACTTGTTCATATACCTGTTTAAACTGTTTTACTCACACCAGTCCATGTTGCGTGCTTAGGCATGTGTCGCATGATAGGGGGTTCTCGCTTTTCGTTAGGTGGGAACGGGAGACTCTTACTCCTACATGTCCCTTTGGTAGGGTTGGTTGTGAAGTCGAAAGGCTGTCCGTAAAATATGGTATTGGGGTACCAGTGTAAGCCACAGTGGGTTTTACCTGCTGCTTTGGAGGATGGGGATGGTTGCAAAGCCTACTCAAAATCCGGGTCATTACAGTTGGTATCAGAGCTTAAGTTAAGAATTACTTGGCTCTGTGGCGTGACTCGGTGGAGATAGGGTTAGTAATACCCTAGATTGAGTTTGAGTGTATATATACGTGTGCGTATTTGTATTTGATATAAAAATTTGTTTTATATTGTGGAGATTCATTGGCTGAGTTGTTTATGAGTTCTGGTCGATCAGTTTGATCCACTGTATCGGTAGGAGTAAATAAACACTTGAATACGATGGACCGACACAGTATGGATATGTGATATATTATCATATATAGGATGTGTTGGCAGTAATTATAATTATATAAGATTATAAAATGTGAAATGGTTATATATGACCAATCAGAATTGATATAAGTAAAATATATGAAATTGAAATGAATTAAAGCTGAATTTATATCAGAATTGGAGTTAAAATCCCAGAAATTTGGAAAGAGTTTGTAAAGGAATCTGGATTAAGTATAAGGAAATTTTAAGATCCTGGGAGGTTTTAAATTGTTTACAAGCCTTGTGAAGGATATTTTGAAAGTGATTTCAAAAATGAAAGTATTTGTAAGTGGATTTGAAAGTGATATAGTATTGAACTCACTTCGATAGATGGAAAATAGATTCTGATGTTGATCATGACATCATCGGTGTACATTTTCGAGTGTGTAAGTGATGGATTATTACCAAACTTTTGTTTTTTGTTTTGAGGAAACAAGTTGTATTGATTTCAAAAGTGAATATGTGAGTGATGTTTAAAAAGGGTAAATGGTTTAAGTCTCCCAAGTAGAGATTGTTTTGAGTTGAAACAAATTGAACAGAAAACTTGTGGAGATAAACTGGAATTGATACCAGTTAAGCTGAAACAGAATTGAAATAGAAATATCGAATGGATTGGATTTATAACATATAGATTTTGAAATGATATTGGGTTGGAGAGTTAAGAGTTTGAAATCGAGACTGGAACTCGAATTTGAAATTTAATTCGACTTAGGTATAAGCGAATGGTTGGATCTGTGGATAAAAAAATGGTTGGAATTTGGTTGAGACAACACCGGTATATGTTGGATTGATAACAGGTGAAAGTGATAGAGTTGATATACCCGACAAAAAGGTACAAGTTTATATTTGATATAAGCATGAGATTTATGAGCCGAATTGGCAAGCCGCTTGGCTGTTTGATTTTCTTTTGGGTTGGAGAAGGCCTAGAGAGGCGAGTTGGAGTTTTACCGATAGGGCTGTGCAAAGGAGGTTATGGCGAAATTTTCCGAAAATTTAAAGTGTTAGAAAATTTTAGTTAGTCGGAATGAATAAATATTTTAATCGATATTAATTGGTTCAGTTGAAATCAGAAATAAGGGGTAAACAAATCTTAGGAATTCCAATAGATAGGGTCGTCCTCTACCTTAGCAATTTCGAGGACGAAATTATTTTAAGTGGGGAAGAATGTAATGACCCGCATTGGCAGAGGTATTATAATTAAATTATTTAATTATATAAATGGTGAATTAAAGGATTTAATGGTCGTGGAATTAAATAACTGGGAATATTTAATTAAAATAATAATTAAATAATATATTAAATTCAGAAATAATCAAAAATATTGGGAATCACAATATTTTGTGAACGGGGTCGTCCCTTAGATTTAATTCAGCTTAGAGTTGAATTATATTGACGAATATATTCAATCGACGTCATTTTGAACGTATAATTATATTATAATTAAAATCGAGCTTGAAATGGCGCTGCAGTTCGCGATTTGGCGATTTGAACTTCAACTGAATATACAAGGTTCGTTTTAAATCGGATTTCTGTGAAACAAGAAACGTGTGGAGCTGGTGGAGTATATCTTTCTAGTGGAAGAGAAAATTCGGGATTTCGTCGCGTAGATTTTGAGATATGTCCAAATCAAATTTTAGAAAAGTCGGTGTGGAATTCCTTTATAATTTATAAAGGAATTATTTATATTTTAAAAAGGAATTTCAATATAAATCGAATATCGCGTTGACCCAGATTGGAAATATCAAATTATAAATCCCAGTAGAGCTGTATGATATTCCACTATGAATATAGACGATAATATTTATTTTTAAATATTTAATTTAATTATATTTAAATATATTTATATATTTAAATGGGTCATTCAGAGCTTTAATAATAGCCACTTTTGCAAACGAAGTCAGAATTCGACGAAACCAGTTTTGTTGGATCCGCAATATCAAATAGTTGTTAGATTTCCAGTTTCGTGATTTTCAGAGTCACTGTGCGGCCGTACGGATTTTTAGAGTGTAAAACAGTCAATATTTTGACGGTTAAAAATACGCTGTGTGAGCATACGGAGTCGGAATTCGACGAAACAATTTTCGTATGGACCGTAATGTCGAACTCTAGCTACATGTCCAGTTTCGTGATTTTTGGGTATGGTATGTGGTCACAGGAATTTTTAGAAGTCAGAAACGAATATAAAAGATTAAATAAAAATATTAATATAAAAATATCTAGATATTTTGACACCCTATAAATAGCCCCCACTATTTCTAAACCTAGGTCCTCTCTTCATTTCTGGTCAACAGATTTTATTTCCGCTGTTCTTCATTTACAGGAAAAATGAATCCCCTTTCTAAATTCATATCAAATAGAAATAAATCCTATAAATCTCCAACCAAGTCTCTTTGAAATCAAAAGAGAGTGCTTTTGAATCCTATACCATTTTCATACGGTTCGATTCATGTTTGGGTTGTTGTGTATTTCCAGCGAAGTGTTCTTCGAAGTTAGGGTTCCGAGTTTTGTACAGTTGAGGCCGCGAAGGAGGAAAGTGGCAAGGGGGTTAAGATACTGGTGGCAAGGCGCAACAGACGGTGGAAGTTGAGGGGGATCGACACTGAAAAGTGTCGATGACAGCGTCAGTTCGCGACGAGCAAACAGGGGCCGAGTTCGTTTTAATGGTGATGGGAGGATGAAGAACGAGGAGGCGAGGTCAGTAGTGATTGCGGCGCTCGGGATTGATGACCGGTGGAGGAGTTAGGCGCGGTCAAAAAGGGGGTCAACGTTGGGTGTTTTGGGATACTGGAAAACACGAAATCAATTGGGGAAGAAGGATTCTTGGTCGGGTTAGGTATTTAAAGGGGGTTTGGGCCTTAAGCAAACCAAGATCTGTTGGGATCGTGGGGACGGTGGCTACACACTGGAACTGACTGTCAGTGGATTGGAGCTCGTTTGAATTTACGGCGAATTAAATTGTTTGATTCAATTCAAATAACAGTTTATCGTTCTTTAACGATGAATTGCAAATGTGAGTAAAACTCACCAACTCTGAACAGTTATATTTTTATAATGTATTTTTAGAACTATTAATCATCTGTTGATTGCTGTGTGTTGGTTGATTGATTGAACTGCCAGTCAGCTAGTGGAAATTATATATATATATATATATATATATATATATATAAACCGTTAAATATTTGTATATTGATTCTGCTATCAGAATAATTTATATTGAACTGAAAGTGATGATAATCATATTGTGTAACATCTGTGGATGCAGGGAAACAGGTTGGAGGAATCCGACAGGATTCCTCAACAGTTATTTTATTGTTTTTCATATATTATGATATATGATGTAGTTAAAACCTGTGGTTGATTATATGGGTTTGAATGAGATTGGTCATCGTGATTTAATGTGTTAAATACCATAAAATATCGAAAGGGGAAAAGGAGATTTTCAAAGTGATGTTGAAAACAGAATATTTATAAACTGGAATATTTATAAATAAGAAATATTTATAAATTTGAATATTTATAAATAGGAGATATTCAAAAAGGAAATAATTCCAGACCATTTTCTTTTTGAATTGAAAGGCCTATGTGGCGGGTTTGGGGATTTTCCCGATGCTCCTGATACAAAGGAGGTTATGGCAAATTTTCCCGGAAATTTAAGGAGTTAGAATATATAAAGGGAATATTTGTGAAAACCAAATATAAAGGAAATATCTATGGAAACCAAATATAAAGGAAATACTTGTGAAAATAAATAAAGAGTTAAAAGGAAATATTTATGTAGGAAACAAATAAAGTTATAAATGAAATATTTATATGAAATAAATATAGGCAAATTGAAAAGGAAAAATCATTTTTAAAGTGAAGAACCGTTACCAAAAGTAAATCTTTAAAAATGAATAAACGTTGTTAAAAGGAACGTAATGAATAACCAGTTAGAGTTAACCAGTCCAGTAGAGTTAACCAGTTCGGTAGTGTTAACCAGTCCAGTAGAGTTAACCAGTCCAGTAGAGTTAACCAGTCCAGTAGAGTTAACCAGTCCAGTAGATTAACCAGTCCAGTAGAGTTAACCAGTGCAGTAGAGTTAACCAGTCCAGTAGAGTTAACCAGTCCAGTAGAGTTAACCAGTCCAGTAGGGTTAACCAGTCCAGTAGAGTTAACCAGTTCAGTAGAGTTAACCAGTCCAGTAGCGTTAACCAGTCCAGTAGAGTTAACCAGTTCAGTAGAGTTAACCAGTTCAGTAGAGTTAACCAGTTGGGTTAAGTAAGTCGAGTTAACCAGTTGGGTTAAGTCAGTCAAGTTAATCAGTAAGAGTTAACCAGTTAGAGTTAACCAGTTAGAGTTAATCAGTTAGAGTTAATCAGGTAGGTAAATCAGTTAGAGTAAATCGATTAGAGTTAAAATGAACTAGAGTTAATCAAATATAGTTATTTGAGACAGAGTTAGTCAAACATAGTTTTCAGGGTAAGTTGTCATCTCGTACGACTGCTAGCGAAATTCACAGGGCTACAGATAGCCTACGGCGGTCGGATGTTTCCTGAGGGAATCAGGTGTAACCATTTGTGATCGCTGCGATCTACAGTCAAACCAATGGAGTTAAATCGAATATTAGTTATTCGATAGGAGTTAATCAAGTTGAGTCAAATAAAACCAAGTTAGTCAAGCCTAGGTTAATCGAATCGAATTGGTCGAACCAAGTAAGTCGAGTTAATCGAGTCAAGTTAAGTTAGTCGAGTTAAGTTCGTCGAGTTAAATTAATTGATGTTAGTTTCATCGAAAGGAGTTATCGATTTTAGTTTGATCGAAGTGACATTTATCGAATAAGAGTTATTCGAAAAGAGATTATCGAATATAGTTTATTCGAAAGTGAGATTTTCAGATATGAGATATTTGAAAAGGAAGAGTTATCAAATATTAGTTATTCGAAGAGAGATTATCGAATATCGTTTATTCGAGAAGGGATAATCAAATATAGTATATTCGAAAGGAAGGAGTTAATAGAATATAGGTTATTCGAAGAAGAGTTAATCAAATGGAGATTTCTCGAAGAGAGTTAATCGGCGAATTCGATTATATCGAATTCGGGAAAGTACTTAAACTTTCCAGTGTTTAAATAGAGATGTATTTATTTATAAATAAATAAGTGTTAGGTTAATTATTCACTAATAAGAATAGAAGTTATAATTAAAGTTAGATGATTCGAAAGTAGGGATTATAACGTTATCGTTATAACCAATGTTTTAAATATAGAAGTGGATTGGTAAAATTGAATCCGAGAAAGGCGTAAAGAAGTTGTTAAAGATTAAAAGATAAACTTTGACCATTTCGATGTTATAACATTGTTCAGTTAAGGTCTGAGAGGTAATTATACCCAACTTGAGTGACTTCCTTCTTGACTAAAAAATGGTAAGGTTTGATCGTAAAGGAGTTTTGGAAATGTTTTCCAAACGAGAATCAGAAATGTTTTCTGATAAAAGAAAATAAGAATTTAGAATATAGGGAAACAAGAGATAAGTAAATAAATGAACTAAAGAGATTAATGTTAAATGATATTTGTTCGATATAATTTCCATTTGGAAATAATATCGTTGTTTGCACACTTGTTTTTCTTTGATAGTTAACTCACAGACTAAGTTTTGACCTTTTTAACGTTGTTAATATGGAGAAACCGGTTGGATTATTATCCAAAGAACCACTCTGTATGGGCATAAGCGTTGCGAATCATTTATGCCAAAGATAATTGAAGACAGAGTAAAATGCAAGGGCTATTGTATAAGTCTTAGATAATAGTGACTAAGATGGATGTACAGAACAGTACCTTCGGTTTGTCCAGTCCCAGGACAACTTGTATGGACGAAGGTCTGACAGAGTATATCCAATGAATCGCGTAAGTTGATCTGTTCAAACGTATTCACGTTTGGTGGCGGAGTAATTCGTTTCTCTTAGCTGTATACCCGTGTTATTTTTGGATAAGTCAATCTGTGATTTGGCGGGTATGACGATGTGACATTCTAAGTGAATGAGGATGACTTGTGTGGATGAATGTCTGACAGAGTATTTCCAGAAAGGTCACGCACATTGATTTCTTCAACCGTACCAAGAGTGGAAGCGGAGAAGGAAACTTCTTTAGCTAACACGTAATGTACTGTTGTAGACGTCAATTAGTGATTTTCGATGGATCTGACAATGTGGCATTCGAAGTGAATCTGATGTGATGATAACGCGTAACTTCTAGCCTCATCATCCGGTAAATGACAGAAATCGAGCAGGCTGTATGGCTAAGTCGGTCGCACCGAAGTAGGGTGTATAATCACCTATCTAGAGAATATTCATTTTCTTCTTTAATCTATCAATGTTGTCCCATATATATATACGGGAACGGTTGCTGATCCCAACCGTTGGTGATGTACATTCGATACACTAAAGCGAAATGAGTGGTCGGTCATGTGTGGCTGAGTTACAAGATGTTCTTGTTGAACTCCAGTGTATTGTTCCTAGAGTACACTGATCGGAAGGTGGTTCCATACCTTGTCATAGTTGGAAATCCATTACCCAATATGTGCTTGCGATTTTGATTGTATACCATATATGTAGAACGTGAGATGAAAGCGTTTCTGCTAGATGATTATTATATTGTGGTTGATAGACATTATTGTAATATCAAAAGGTTTTGATATAAAGATATTTTGGATTCTCATAAGGGAAAAACCCGTTCCGTTCTGCGGCGTGGTCTTATGAGATATCGTTTACTTGTTTATACACCTGTTTAAACTGTTTTACTCACACCAGTCCCATGACTGACCCGGAGTTTACTTTGTTGTTTTCCCTAAACTCTTGGGTGCCTAAATTTGTACGGGCAGTCAAGTAGTCGGGTTTTACAGATATACTTGGAGAGCTTGGAGCAGGAGGCTTCAAGATCATATAGCTATAGTTATTTCCGCTGTGTTGTAAGTGTTGTACTCTGATAAGTGCTATTGTATACATAACTGTTATATTTCAAAGTTATGTTATCTATTATATGTTATTCGTTCCGCTGTGAGGTTCGTGTTACTCTGATGTTGTGTTCTTCTTCTTCTTCTATTCTAAGTTTCTATCTTATATATTCTCACCCTCTAATTTCTCTCAATAATTACCAGTATTTTTCAATGTTTTGGTTATCGACATTGAGCTTATGTCGATAACCAAAGTCGCTCAAAATCCGGGTCGTTACACAAGTGGTCGGGTCATACTTGTCTGTGCATTGTTCTTTTGCCCCAACGTCGAGGGAAAAGGTCGCCATCAGGGATGGTCGGATTCCACCCCTATCATTTATACTCATCCCATAAAAATGCGGAGGAGAGTGGGATATGTCGTTTTAGGCGTTGCTCCCTTACTTTGGTTTGCATAGGAGGGATTGCTATGTCGAGCGTCGCTGTCGAGCTCGAATTCGGTTAGCCCAAGTTCGATTAGTCACGAAATTGGGTTAGCTCGTCGAAACATGAGCAAGCGAACGTCGTTAGGGAGATAATCACTTCCTTTGTTCATGTTTGGTACATAGTAATCGAATTACAATACTTAGCCAAATCAACATAAATAGTTATAGAGCATGAAAAGAGCTTTTATTCATAAACAATA
The DNA here is from genome assembly GCA_030737875.1 of Allium sativum. Taxonomy (NCBI): domain Eukaryota; kingdom Viridiplantae; phylum Streptophyta; class Magnoliopsida; order Asparagales; family Amaryllidaceae; genus Allium; species Allium sativum. Next base: position 1,029,614,482 of record CM060918.1, read on the forward strand.
ACTTTGAGAAAATCGTGCCTCATTACATAATCTGGGAATAAACAAAATAAAAGCTCAAGTCAAATAGTGTCGTAGTTTCTCGACATTTCATGCTCTCATAAGATGATGTCCATCAACGGTCATTAGCCAGAAAGCTCCGTTATCAAGCTTCCGATGAATGACGTATGGTCCTTCCCACTTCAGACCCATGTAGATGAGGGCCAGGAATGCACACTTTAGAACAAGGTCGTCAGGCTCGATGATCTTAGGTCGTACTTTCTGGTTGTAGCATTAGGCGACCTGATGTCTATGCTATGAAGCACGCAAGTCCACCTCCTCTCTCTTCTCATCGATCATATCCAGCGATTCTACGAGAAGAGCCTTGTTGGTCAAAAGATCACAGTACGTCATTCTGTGAGAGTGGACTTCAAGCTCTACTGGGATGGCTGCCTCTGAGCCATAGGAGAGCGCGAAAGGAGTGTGGTCAGTCGCTGACTTATGGGTAGTTCAATAGGCCCAAAGGGCTGATGGCAATTCGTCAACCCACTTGGCCTTTGCTTGCTCCAGTCGTTTCTTCAGAATGATCTTGATGATCTTGTTCACGTCTTCTACTTGTCCATTCGATTGCGGATGTACAACCGCTATATTTCTTTTCTTAACATGATGTCGTCGATAGAAATCTTTGAACTCTGTGCTATCGATTTGGATTCGATTATCAATAATGATGGTCTTAGGGAGCCCAAATCGACATATGATGTTTTTGACGATAAAGTTAATCGTCCTCTTGGTGCTGATTGTGGTTAATGGTTCCGCTTCAGCCCACTTCGTAAAGTAATTCACCACAACAATTGCATACTTCGCTCAGCCGTTGGATATTGAAAGGCTTCCAATAATGTCCACTTCTAATATTGCAAATGGCCAAGGGCTTATCATCTGGGTGAGTTGGTTAGGCGAAGCCTTAGGAATCTTAACGAACCTCTGGCATTTATCACAGCGTCTAGAATAATTAGTCGCGTCTCGATTAACAGTTGGGCAGAAATAGTTGTACTATAGTATCTTCTTCGCCAAAGTCTGCCCTTCGGCATGGTCGCCACAGTCGTCTTCGTGCACTTCTCGTAATATGCGCTTGACATCATCATTGGCAATGCACCGGAGCAAAGGAACTGAAAATCCTCTTCTGCAAAGCATACCCTGCTGCATAATATATCTTGAAGCTTTGCGGATGATGACGCGCTTTTCTTTCTTCCTTTCTGGAAGGGTTCTGTGCTATAGGAAATTCTATGTTGGGGTCATCCATGACACCCTTTCAGGTTCGGCCTCCAAAATTTGATCAACCTCCCTCTGATCAATGCTCGGCGCATTCAGTACATCAATTAAGATTATTCATGTTTCTTTTGGGCTATCCGAGCTGACCATTTTTGCTAATCTATCAGCCTTTTGATTCTCCTTCTGTGGAAAGTGGGAAATGCTATGGCACTCAAGACCATCCAACAGATCTTCCACCCGTTCCAGGTAAGCGGCAAGCTGTGGTCCCTTTGTCTGATAATCTTTCCGAAACTAAAATAAAACAATTTGAGAGGCACAGAAAATATCCAGCGTAACTACTTCCAATTCCTTTGCAAGTTTCATCCCGATAATCAGGGTTTCATACACGGAATCATTGTTAGTAGTAGAAGGAAAATTTAACCTCAAGACATAATAGATCGATCATCCTTCAGAAATTACCAAGATAACCCCGAAGTTGGAATGTCGATCATTATGAGCACCGTCTGTGTATAGCTTGCAAATGCTCGATTCCGGCTTAATCTCAGGAGGGCTTGCGTAATCATCCAAGACATCTTCCTTAGGAGTTGTAAACTCGGATATGAAATTAGTCAATGCTTGCCCTCGGATTGACTTTCTTGGAAGGAAAATGAGGTCGAATTGACTCAATTCAAGTATTCCACTTAAGTAACCTACCAGATATCTACGGTCGTTGAAGTACCTGTCGTAGCGGCTGGTCGGTGTATATCATATTTGGATGGCCCTGGAAATAGTGACGGAGTTTCCTTAAGGCGATCACGAAGCTGTAAGAAAGCTTCTCAATTTTTGGATAGTTGTGTTCCACCTTCATCAACTTTTTGCTCACATAGTAAACCAGTCTTTGGATCCTATCCTCTTATCGGATGAGCATTGAACTGACAACATGCAATGATACCGCTAAGTATATAAACAAGGCCTCACGATCTACAGGCTTGGATAATATTGAGGGTCTCTCCAAGTGACTTGGAGAATTTTGAAAAGTTTCGGCACAATCTGGGGCCCATTGAAAGTTGTGTTTCACTCGCTTTATTAAGTCAAAGAAGAGAATGCACTGATCGGTAGCTCTGGAGATGAATCTGCTCAAAGTTGCTACTTTTATTGCCAAACTCTATACATCCTTGACCGTTCGGGGTTCTTGGATGTTCTTGATTGCTGCAATCTGGTCTGCGTTGATTTCAATCCCCACGCGAACTGACGATGGAACCCTAAAAACTTCCTTGACACAACGCCGAAAGAGCATTTCAAAGGGTTGAGTTTCATCCTGTAATGCCATAGGATGTTGTACATTTCTGCTAAGTCTTTAACATGATTTACCGATTGCTTCAACTTCATAAGCATGTCATTCACATACACTTCCATCGACTTCCCAATCTGGTTATAGAACGTATAGTTTACCAAACGTTGGTGCGTCACCCCAGCGTTCTTCAATCCAAAAGGCATCACTACATAGCAATACAATCGTAGGTCTGTGATGAAGCTTGTATGTTCCTGGTCCGTAATGCATCGAAATCTGGCTGTACCCAGAGTATGCATCCATAAATGATGGAAGCTCGTGTCCAACCATCGAATCTACTAGCTGGTCAATTCGAGGACGTGGAAAGCTATAATTTGGGAATGCTTTGTTCAGATCTGAGAAGTCAATGCACATACGCCATTTCTCATTAGCTTTCTTCACAAGGACTAGATTTGATATCCACTCAAGGTATGTTTCATCTCGAATGAATCTGTTACCCTTCAGCTTTTCAGGCTCCTCCTTCAGAGCTACTGACCTCTTCGGGACAAACATACGCCTTCTCTGCCTAACTGGGACGTACTTCGAATCGATGCTCAACGAATGGATCATAATCGATGGAAATATCCCACACATATCAGCATAGGACCAAGCACACACATCAGGGTTTGCCTTAAGAAAAACAATCAATTCCGTTGTTTGGTGGGATTCCAAATGGGACCCAATCCCCAAGACCCTAGTTGGGTCATCATTATCAATCGAAACTTCTACCGTAGCTTCGTTAAGTGCCGCCCTCCTACATCCAACTCCTCATCTTCTCTGGGATCAATATCCTCGAACCGATAGCTGGGCGATCCTGGTTGGGATGTGTCCATTATTTGCTTTGGTGTCACCTCCTTGGTAGGAGGGGAGGCATCTTGTAATTTTTCACCTTCTCCATTACGGATTTCCTTCCACTCTGCCAAATAGCATGCTCTTCCTATTACCTGATCTCTCCCGACCATTCTCACTCCAGCCTCAGTCGGGAATTTCAGGAGCAAACACCAAGAAGCTATACACGCTCGGAATTCTGTCAGGTTCGGCCGATCCAGAAAGGCATTATAGGGAGAGTTAATATCTGTCACGAGGAACAAGAGAATTCGCACTCTTCGACGATCTCCCTCACCAAGCTCAACTGATAATTTGACTAGGCTAATCGGTTCAGTGGTTGAAGCATTGAAACCACGTATTCATCCCGTACATGGCTTTAAGTCTCTTACTTCCAACTTCATTTGATCAAAAGCTTTTTTGAACAAAATATTAACGGGAATCCCACAAGCAAACATGATCTTCTGTACAGTTGCAGCGCCAATAATGGTCGATATCACCGCTGGGTCTATGCTTGTGGTTTCCATTTCCGAACTTTCTCTATCACGGAAAACAGTATCGTCCATCATCGTTTTCTATTGTTTGATCGAAACATTATCTTCGGAGGTGCTGCATTCCCTAACCTCCATATGCTTCATAACATTCACATATCATTACATTGCTCTTGCACTAGATCCCGCCGGATGTGGTCCTCCAACGAATGTGTTGATGAAAATTACTTTCGCCTTCTACTAGGAAGTGACCCTGGGGGCCCCTTGATCTTGATTCGAGGCTGGAGCTCCCTGCCTCCTGTCCTTTGAGGCCACCTTATATTCGTCAAGCTTCCCTTCTCGTAACAACTTCTCAATCACATCCCTCAAATGATGACATTCATTCATAAAATGACCATAGGTCCCGTGGAAAAAACAAAACTTTCTCATTTCACATTCCTTTTTCTGTAGAATCCCGTAGGGGCGGCTTCTTATACTACATCACATTGCACGTATTAAGATATATATTTTCCAAAGTGTCGTACAATGATGTATAACTATCGAATGACTGAAATAGGGGTCACTTCTTAGCATCTCCTTTCTGATTCTGATTTCCTTTAATACCGTTCTTACATTGGTGGTCATTCTTCTTGTTCTGATTCCCGACATTGACTTCCACTTTTCCGGAACTGTCGTCGGACTGTCTTACAACAACATTACTCTAAATTACCTCCTTTACAACCTCACTAGACATTTTTTGATTTAGAAATGCATCTTCTTGTCGCAAGCGCATGTTTGCCTTTTCATAAAACAACTCTATTGTCGTAGGCGGTTTTCCAACTAAATATCTTCCAAACTCTGAGTCCTTGTCCAGACCATCGACCATTGCTGTTAGAATGGTCTCTGGGTTAGGGTTGCTCACATCGGTTATAACCATACTGAAATGGTCGAGATATCCCCTTAAAGTTTCTCCAGAGGCTTGCTTAACCGTGGAAAGCTCCATCACATGCTTAGACTTTGATGCATGCAATCGAAATTGAGTTAAGAACTTCTCGCTTAGGTCTTTGAAGTTGGGAACCGATCGGGGAGGATGTCTGGTAAACCACGTCATTGCCATCCCTTCAAGATATATCGGGAAGGCTTTACACATAATGACGTCAGGAGCTGCTGCTTTCATATACCATGAATAGCGCACATCAAATGCTGTCGCGGATCCGACATTCCCGAATAATGATTTATAGTGGGGAGATTAAACCATCTTGGTAACTGTGCCTCCAAAATGTCGTCGGTAAAAGGAGTATGACTACGATCAAAGCCCCAATCCTCGTTAGTAGAACCTCTGCTATCGTTCATATCATTGCTTATATCTCTGCATTGGTTAACATATATTCTGGTTCAGCACTTTCGGCTCGTCGAACTCTCTGTGCTCCCGCTTTAGGCAACGTCACCTGAGCCACCGTCTGGGCGGTACTTCCACGTCTTCTGTGGTCCCGGTCTATAACAGGAAGAGTGGGTGGAAGTACGGGTGCACGAGTAGTCGGGGAAGGGGAGCTTGAGATCGAGTCTTCCTAAGAATGGGTTCAGCTAAAGTAGGATCATCAAGACCAAGTCGAATCGCTGCATCTTCCCGGGAAGGCAATTTATCGAACCAGAGCTGACGATGGTTCTCTGGCCTTTCATATGGTCTCCTCTGACGTGGTGGCCATTCACCTCTTTAGATGAGGATGAGTCTTCTATCATTTGACAATGTGGTGGAGATGGCGTTCTTTGCCATTGGAACTCTTCCCATCCAGGCCAGTATATCCACATAATTCCTCAACATTGCATTATCTCGCCTTTGAGCATCTAGGGCAGTAGTGGTCTCTTCTAACTTGTTGAACGAACATGCAAAATCATCTCACGTAATGAATACCGAAAAAGGATCTTGATTGGTTGTTAGAGTAGCAGGCTCAGTGGCTGGGTCGGATCAGATCGAACTCGATCCGAGGGAGGTTCGAATCGGGCTCGTTCGTTTAGGGACCCTGTGCTGGCACAATTTGTGAATCAGTTTGTTATGCATCGCTGGCTGATGCTTCATGAGAAACTTATTAAGTTCTATCTCTTATAGAAACCGTGATGATAAAAAATGTTGAAAGTAACGAAAATATGGACTATTTCCTCGGACTTGGCGATCCGAACAGTAGATAAATAATCTAAAAAGGCTGAGAATTCAAACTTCTCGGTGAAAGCACCAAAATGTTTGATCAAAAAATAGCATAAACACCCAAAGTAGAATTTGTTGAGAAAAATAAAGAAATATAAAATGAAAAAGAGGAAATCATAGCAATCACGCACAATTTATAGTGTTTCGGCGTTAACGAGCCTACATCCAATTTATGAAATAAACAAGTTAAGAAGTCAATTAAAAAAGGAAGGAAATATCATTTTTGCTATTATAATTTAATGAATACCATTTGTTAGCCTAATTATTCCACCGAGTGCGTTTTTCATCAAAACTTTTGCCAACCAAGGTGAAACCAACAACCTCGGTGAATTTCGATGCTTTAAACCCTTGAATTCTGTTTGGAAGAAATCGATCTGCTCCCGCCTCTCTATTCTTCCACACACTGCCTTGTCAGGCTACGGCGTAGTCTGCCTCTCCATGCCGTCATTTGTTGGTCCACTTCCTTCGCAATCATTTTGAATCCCTTCCAGGCTCCCAGCTTCTCCACAAATTCACGATTCTGAAACGGTGCGATAACCGAAAGGTAACTTGTATGTTTGTTATCTGTATCATACATGTTATCAACAACTACTACTCTTTTGTTAAAGTCCATTTTATAATATATCATTCCTGAATCTTGCATTGTTTCCTTTTCTACAGCAAATTCAATAATTTATTTTATTGGGATGGGATAAATCGAAGGTATGTAAAATCCAGGGCCGGTATTGAGCTAGACAGGCTAGGCTACGGAACAGGGAAACCCGGAAACCAAAAAATAACGCTAGTTCAAAGTTCAAGTCGGGCAAAGAGAAATCACGGTATTTGCCTCCATCATCTCAGTGTTGTTGCATTCCATCCCAGCTCCTCCTCTGGACCTCCACATCTCCACTCCAATTGGACCAGTTCCAACACGGCTGTAGGTTGTAGCTCAAAGGTATTAATAAATTAATGATTATAATGATAATATATCTAAATTTTGGTTCCGACTCCCTTAAAAGCTTAAAAGAAATAATATTTTTAGAAAATAATGCTATAAGAATTAGTTGCTTGCACCAATTTAAGGCTGCAGAAGCATTAGCCTGATGTTTCTGATTCTCTTAAATAAGTGTTAGTATTTTTTTCCCTATTAGCTGACAAATTCAAGCCATGATTTATAAAAAAAATTGGTAGTTGTCATAATTCATATTTTTTCATATAGGATGGTTGTTAAAAAAATTGTTTATGTTAATTGATAGGTAAGTTGATTGGTGATATCAAAACTATTCAGTTTTTTGATAGTTGGTCATTGATTATTTAACTTTTTAAATCAAATACCTAAATAAATAACTTAGTTCGCTTGTTTATTTTTAAATATATCAATTCATGGGTAACTGCCTCATGTAACCCAAAGCATTAGACCTGCAATGATTATTTATTATTTTTATCTTTTATAGTATAAATTTGGGTTGGGGTTTATTCTGAAGTTATCATATTACTGCGCCACCTCCATTTGGAAGTGACGTGTTAAAAAAAATTCACAAGTTTTGTATTTGTATGATTTAAAACATTATGTTAGTGTGTTGTTAGAATGATTAGCGATAGTGATTTTACTAGTAAAACAGTTAGTGATAGCGCAATTTAATAGTTTTGTCATTAGATACTATACCTAAAAATGCAAGAAGAATATTATTATTTGAATTAATTTATTTTATGAAAAAAAGATGATTATTTTGATTTATGTTTCCTTTGAGTTAGATGTTGTAATATGCTCAGTTTTGCAGTCGGTCATTTTTATATTCGACCTTTTGTAGTTAATGATTATATACTTAAACGAAACCAAAATAAATGTGACTTGAGCAATACATCTGTTTCCCTGAGATTCAGAAACAATCTTTCCAAAAAAAATAAAATAAAAATAAAAAAGTCTGAACCTCTTCATCAGATTCAAAATTTTGACAACTCTAAAGACAGATGACTTCATATTTTGTTTAACACTTGTATTTCCTAATGTACATCTTCCTCTTATTTTACTTATGTGGCACATTTTTTTTTGAAGGATCAGATTATCCATGGCAATCGAATGGCTTGTTCTAGGCGAAGGGAAAGAAGTTGGGAAGAGTTGTGTTGTGGTCTCCATCAATGGAAAAAGAATAAGGTTTTACTGTGGAATGCACATGGGATACCTTGACAATCGTGGATTCTCATATTTCTCTCTCATTTCGAAAAATGGAGATTTCACATCTTCCCTCTCATGCATCGTTATAACTCACTTTCACCTTGACCACGTCGGTGCTCTTCCTTATTTTATTGAGGTGTGCAAATACAATGGTCCCATATACATGACGTACCCAACAAAAGCTTTTTCTCCACTAATGCTAGAGGATTTTCGTAAAGTGATGGTCGATAGACGTGGAGAGGATGAACAGTTTACTTATGAAAATATAGTGCAATGTATGAAGAAAGTAATACCTATATACTTGAAGCAAACAATCCAAGTTGACAAAGATCTTGAAATCCGTGCTTATTATGTTGGGCATGTTCTTGGTGCTGCTATGATATATGCAAAGGTTGGAAATAAGGTTATTGTTTACTCTGGAGACTATAATATGACAGTAGATAAACATCTTGGTGTTGCTCAGATTGTTAAACTTAATTTGGATCTTGTGATCTCCGAATCGACTTATGCTACAATAATTCGAGATTCAAAATATTCACGAGAAAGGGAATTCTTAATGGTTATTCACAAATGTGTAGCAAATGGAGGCAAAGTATTGATTCCTACTTTTGCAGTAGGAAGAGCACAAGAGTTATGTTTATTGCTTGATGAATATTGGGAGCGTATGAATTTAACCATTCCTATATACTTTTCAGCTGGTTTGACCATTCATGCAAATATTTATCATAAAATGCTCATTAGTTGGACTAGTTAGAAGATTAAAGATGCTTATGCTAAAAGGAACATGTTCGATTTCAAGAACGTATGTCCATTCGAAAGATCAATGATACACGCTTCTGGGCCATGTGTTCTATTTGCGACACCAGGTATGATTAGTGGTGGATTTTCTGTTGACATTTTTAAACAATGGGCCCCATCTGAAATGAACCTAGTGACACTTCCTTGTTATTGTGTTGTTGGGACTATCGGGCATAAATTAATGTCCGGTAAACCCACTACAATCAATTTGGATAAAGAAACTAAGGTTGATGTTAGATGTCAAATCCATTAGTTATTCTTCAGTCCACATACCTAATGCCATATCCATCAATTATTCTTCCGCTATAAATTTGTCTTTTTATCTTGTGAAATCTTAGTCTCTATGATGTTTTATGCCTTTATACCTACAATGCTCCATACTTTCTTAATGAAATCTTCATATGGGTAACATTAAGAAATGTGGGATGTTACCTAGAGCCTAAATCTATGAAGTAGAGAAGTGTGCAAGTGGTTTTGAGGAGGAAAGGTGGTGTAGGGTATGACCCAGGGGGTATAGGGAACGACTTGGTAGTAAAAGGGGAAGAGAGATTAAGCATGTGGTGTATGGAGGTAGAAGAGAAGATTTTAAGTGGTTTGGAGGTTGTTGGAGTGGAGGAGGAGGGGAAAAGGAGTTTGGGCCGTCAGTTGAGGGGGAAATGTAACGACCCAGAAAATTCGATGCTCGAATTTTTGACACAGTTACAGTGGTATCAGAGCGAGGTTTAGTAATAACCTCGGCTCTGTGGCGTAACTCAATAAAGATGGGGTTAGTAATACCCTAGATTGAGTTGGAGTGTGTGTGTGTATATATATATATATGAGCTTATTTGTAAATTTTATATAAATGTTTTATATTGCATTATTTGATCGTTTCGATTTTGAACTAGCAACGAACCCGATATTGTTTTGTAATGAGGGGTAAATGAAAGAATTTTTCCCAAATTATATTTTTTATGTAAAAGAAATAAATTTATCAAATTATTGAATATTGGTGTGTTTGCTTGAATTGAATGGAATTCAAATTGGATAAAAAATTGAATGGTATAATATAATCTGAAGAGAAATTTCACATAAAATTTGTGAATGATAATTTCAATTATGAATTGAATAAATCGGAATTTAACTTGGAGATAAGTTAAATCAGAACAGAATAGATGATTTTTGAAATAAAATTAGAATTTAGATTTTTAAATAGATGCCAACTAATTGGAAAGTCAATTAGTAATTGAATATGACTGGAAGTTAACTTGGTAAAGTAATGTTAACCCAAGAATGGAAATGGATATTGGAATTAAATAAGAATGATTTAAAATTTGGAAATTTAATATAAATCAATGGAAATCAATCTGATATATTAAACCCAAGTGAATGTTATCAAAATGAATATTAACATTGGATATAAATTCAATGGAATGATTTGATTGGGTTGATTGTGCATTGTTTGTTAGATTGATTGTGTGTATATTCATCAACAGTTTGAAAAGAGTTGGATGAAGTGAAGACATAATTCCAGTATAATAAGTTGAATGAATTGGAAATAAATCCCTGGATAATGAATTAGGAATAAAATCGATTATGAAATAAAATTGCATTATTTAACCTTGGATTGTTATTGTCATTATGAGTTGAGTTAAGCGCAGATTTCAGAAGGCTATGAAATTGATTTGGTTACAGAGATTGAAGTACAGATTGGAAGACGAAGAGAAGTTAGTCGATTTGTTTCAAATTTGAGATTGAGTGGCCCGACAAATAGGTAAACCTTAATACTATTGATTGGAGTAATTGTTTTGCACCCTTGAGTTTAGAACCCATTTGGTTTTCTTTTGGAGAAGTTAAGGCCCAGAGTGGCGTTTGTAGTTGTTGTGATCGAGCCGTGTAGAGGAGGTGTTGGCGAAATTTTTTAAAAAAAAAGTCTGAATTTATTATGATGATAATTCAAAAATAATTATTTCAAATTAACTGGATTCGGAGCATTCTTCTTACGTTGTAATTTCGGGGACGAAATTCTTTTAAGGGGGAAGGAATGTAACGTCTTGCATTTTTGGTAATCATATATTTAATATATTTAATTATATTAAATGTCGAATTGGAATTTTATATGGATTTATAGTTCGAAGATTGAACATATAATTCGAACTTGTAAACGTTGCGGTATTTTGTTATTCACGATGTGAAATTCATGTATATCAGTATGAATATAAATCGTTCAACAAAAATTGATGATGAAATTAAATAATCATTCGAAACAGAATGTTCAGATCAATGTGGTGCTTACCTTATGATGAGGCCCGTGCTTCGCACACAGGAAATTGTTCGATAAATTATATGGGCGTTAGAAATGATTTATTTTCCAAACAATCTCCGTTTTAAACCAAATTAGTTTCATTGGGACCGTAACGCCAAAATGTGGCGATGCGTCCATTTTCATTTCAGCCGGGTACCGTCATTGGCAAGGCAAACTAAAAGCGCTCAATGTAAAAATCGGTTGTCTACGTTAGCATATAATAACCGTATACAACTAATAATAAAAAGAAAAATATGCAGCCTATATATGAACTACGCACATGCGTGTACACCAAATATCAAGCTCGCACAGGTAGCTCTACCTGTTTTGGACAACAAAGGATATAAAGGACGTGCAGCTACCCCACTCTCTCCATCTACTTCACTTGCCTCATTTACTATTTGTTTCTGTCTTGGCACATCAGTCTTCGAAGATGCATGGCTGTAAATAAATATGTACAGCTATGTGTTTCAAATCAAAACAGACAAGAAATATACATCTTATTCTTTTGCAAATACAAGTACATGCATAAACCTTCATACGTTACACCTTAAAGCTTCCTCGAGCCTACCTAAAGAAAGCACATGTAGCATGTCGTGATTGATTTAATGAAACATACATGTATACTGTACAATTGAGAGTAAATTGTGCTATATATTTTAATGTAACACATCCACTGATAAATCAAATCCAATGACACCCTACCCTGCCGTTCCTTTGCCAATCTATTTTACCATGTACCTTTCTTTTCATTGAAACCGTGGCCACCAAGCTACTCAATAAAATAATATTCCAACAGCGTGCTGCCAACACTTCGTCTCATATATATAGCCTCGCTATCTTCACCTTCTCGGCAAAGGAAACGAACCCCATTTCTATCGTGCAATTTTTAAACTGCGCCATTCTTCTTTGCACAAAACGAAATCGTACCCAAACTATAAGAAGAAGGAAGGTCCAACTAAAAATTTTAAGCAATAGCTTCTCCTGCAGATTTATATAAAAACCAAACCACCATTATTACCAAAAAGAATAAAAACGTATATATAATGAAAGGCAATCGAGTGGTGATCTCGAGATAGTAGAGGGGGTTAAGCTGGCATGGTCACTGGTGCGTCAGGGTGAAGGTCATGAGGGTTCTCCAGTGACCGGAGTTTGGCACAGCAGGCCGTACGGGTGGTGATGTCGACATTTTCAGCGGGGCGGTGAGGCGCAGTCAGTAAATGGTGGATGGCTCAGGAGGAAACAACAAAGTAATGGAAGGAGGAATGGTTAGCGGGGGTGTGTGAGCTATGCAGAACAATGAAGGATGTTATTGGTGTGGTGGCGTTGCAGTAGGGAAGGCTTGGCGCAGGAGTGGCGATAAGGGGCGGTGCTTGGCAAAGACCAGTTTGTACAAAATAACGTGGTAACTGGTATGCAAGAACATGGAGCTTTGGGGTTTCGAAAGTATGGCGCATGAAGGGGTGAAGTTTGTTCGAAATACTGGCAGAAGGTATGTGAGGTCCATGCAGTCTCGGTTGGAAACATGGCGTGGAGCATCTGACAGGAGGCGGTGTGTGTGGACACTGATGTGGAAACGATGGAGTCATATTGCGTGAAGCTTGAGCTCGGACAATATAACAGTGAAGAAACAAGGTGGTGGTCGAGTTCTGGGATCAGATGGCGCGGTGATGGGTTGAATAACGGTGAAGGGAGGGAAGCAAGATTGCATGGGGAGTGGCTTCGGAAATCTGAAATAGTAGCAGGTAATGGAAACAAAGAAGAAGTGGTAGTGATATGAAGGAGCAGAGGGGGATAAAAGGTGGAATTGGGTTTCGAAAATAGGAAGCTTGCGATGTGTTGGTTTCAGGTAAGGAACATGATAAGTAATAATGACGAACAATAACTTACTAAAGCTTAAGTTAATAACGTAACATTAAGATGCCTGGATATGTTTATTTTTTTCATAATCCTACTTATATATTATAACGCCGAGAAATAAAAAGGTAAACACTGGAATCAACGTGGCCGTGTAATTAAACTTTGCCAAAATTTGTGTTTTAACGTGCCTAGTATGCTCCTTTTGCCTGCGTGTTTGGGAATACGTCTAAGAGCCTGAATCTTGTTTTTAAATAAGTTAAGCAGGTGACTATTATAATATATATATTATTAAGTTTGTAATAGCATCAGTTTATACCACAAACGTCGGCCCTGAACATATGCATAGGTGCCTAAACTCCTTTTAAGTTGTGTCTAATATATTTTTACTATGTATAACGTGGGCTAGGAAACCATGAATTTGCCTAACCGATTTGCCTAATCCAATGGTATATAGGTGATCAATGTGCCTGGAAAGATTGTGAAGCTAAGTTTTAATGTATGCCTAGTCCAAGATTTACCGTGCCTAATATTTGCCTAGCCCAGTTATGCCTAATTATAATCTACCTTATACACCGGTATACAGCGTGGGGTTTCGAAAAATACCCGTATTATCTAACGTAAATTAAAACTTGGAATTTAAAATATTATTTAAATTTTGAATAATATTAAATTTTAATGGTTAAATACTGTATCAAAATTATAATTATGTCATATAGTAACGGGATCAAACGAAACAAGTAACGTCAGGGCCCGTACTGATGAACGAAACATATTAAAGCTGGTTTGGACACATTTGGAATTAACTGAAACAAACCGTTGGCGTCAAATGAAATAAAGGTAAGTTCAACTCACTCGGGTTTTATCCCACTTATATTTTATATAAGTAGGGTTTTAAATATTTGTGTGCCTTGATTGTTAATTGGTTGATGGATGTTTGGATTTTTGTTATTGTTTGATGGTTGAATAATATATATGTTTATGGAAATAAAATGATATTGTTGAGATAACATATTTCGATGCAAGGAAAACAGGTTGGAGGGATCCAACCGGATTCCTCACATTTATTGTTTAGTTTCATATTACGATTATATGAACTGTTTAACTGGTATGATTGGATGATTGATTTGGTAATTGTTTGTTGAATCTAAATTCAACGTTTATTTTAACCAATGGACAGTATTGGTTGGGTAATTGGCAATAGTTGGCCTAAAAATAAATGGTATTACAAATATTGATTTACCATCGGTTGAATCGACGGTAATAAAGTTATGAAATTTATTTTATAATCGAAGATAAATTTTTAAATCTATATATTTGAATAAATAAAGGAAATTAAGATTATTAATTAATTTATAAGTTTTAAGTATTATTAAGTAGTTTACAATTCAAAGTTCTACGTTAATGAGATTTATAAAGAGACGAGCAAAAACTAATGCAAGAGTTGAAGTAATTGTTTCAAGAAACAATTAAATGGAATTTATTTAAATCAATTATGTTATTAATTAATTTAAAAGGAAGAATAATTTGAATTGGTTAACGAGATGATCATGTTTTAGAATTGATTAATTTAGTTTGGTATTAACTAATCTAATGACATAGATTAATGAATATTGCTTCAAATTTAATTAGATTTTGGAAAGAAGTTTACGATTTGTTTTGGTTAAATAAAAAGTAATTATTTCTACGATAGCTAAAGATGATGTAAATTATTATTTTGATGAATAATAACTTAGGTGATCAATTCGTAATGAGATTCATTAAGCAATCCAAGTTGATATTGAAATATAATTAGATTTTTGGGAAAAGAGTTGTTCAACGGGTTTTTACATTTAAAAGCGAGATTTATAAGCAAAGTTATGAAAGAGATTTTAATCCGATATGATAGCTTAAATTAAGTGTCTGAATTAAGAGAAGGGAAGTGGATTAAAATGGGTGCATATTAAATCAGAGTTTATAATTGATGTTTATAAAAGGGATCGTGAGGCAAAAACGTTAAGTTTTAAATTAATGTTACTTAACCATGGGATTTGAAATGAGATTTTCAAATGTGGAAATGGTTAAATGAATTAGAAATGGAATATAATGGATTGATAACAAGTTAAGATAAGAATTAGAACCTAACTGGAGATTGGTTGAGTTGAATAATTCTCTGAGCGTCAATCTGATGTTGATTTCGGTCTTCGGGGTTGATACTTAGAGAGTTATTCGCTTACCAATTTATGGTTATGAACTAATGATTTTTGGAGTATAGATATGCATGAAAAATATTGTAACTAATGTATTGAGATAATAATTGGATTTAATTATAAGATTTTTCTTTTAAGTATTAAAATTAAATGTTATTGAGAATACTAGTATATGAAAATAAGAAGTGAATACCGTATTTTAAATTATTAAAAGATTTAGAAGTTAAATTAATCATTTTATAATTACTCATAATTAAAAGGGCTAAATGTTGCTTAGTACTGAATCAATGAATTCATTTTATTCTCATGATTGAATGGTTGTTTATTTGATAGTTAAATAACCGACTATCAAATCTGGCCAATACGATTGTTGGTACGGAAAGACCGGGATCGAATTTATATTCGAAAACCATTCCGACCAATGAATACGTAAACGTTGAAGATATCTAATGCTGAGCAAGATGGAGCAATTGAAGACCATGGATCTTCATAAGCGGAAGGATTACTTGTCAGATATTCTATGGCCATACAACCAAAGGTATTCTGACGTGATTCGGTCGTGGTTGAATTTTACGAATTGCAAGGACTACTCGCTACTGATCCTTTAGATGCGGTAGGATAGTGCCTTCGGTTTGTCTTGTCCCAGGAAAACTTGTATGGACGGATGTCAGACATAATATTTCCAAAGGGATTACGTGCATTGATTTCCTCAAATGTATTTCTGTGGCGGCGGAGAAGACACCTTCTCTTAACTTAAACATTATTTTTATGGAAATCAATTAGTGATTTCTGGCGGATTTGGCGATGTGGCATTCAAAGTGAATGGTGGCCAGGTGTTCCAAAAGATACGTTATGACCTCAAGCCTCACAACCGGGAAATGACAAAAATCGGGCAGGCAGCATGGCTATATGGATCGCTCCCATTAGGGTGTATAATCATCTGTCTAGAGAAATTCCTTTTGCTTCTTTAATCTATCGATGTTGTTCCTTTTCGGGAAACGGTGGCTACCTCCCAATCGTTGGTGATATACATTCGATACACTCAAGAAAAATGAGTGGTCAGTCATGTATGGCCGGGTTGCAAGACGTTCTTGTTGAACCCGGTGTATTCTCCTCTAGAGATACACTATTGGCAGGTGGTTCCATACCTTGTCATAAGTAGAATCCAATCTCCAATAAGCGCCAACAGTTTTGATTGTATACTATATATGTGGAGCATGAGATGCAAGCATTCTGCTAGATTGATATCTATTTGTATTTAGACACTATCATAATATCAGACGAGTATATGATTTCAAAATGATTTGGGTTATCGTAAGGTAAAAGTCATCCGTATTTATGTATGGATTTGGTCTTACGATTATCCTTTTATTTCAAAAAGATTTTTGGACTTTAAAATCAAGTTGGATGATCCCCTTAAGCTTTGCGAGTTGTTCTCACTCTGGTTCACCAGACTGACCCGGTATTTGTAATGCTCGGGTTAGACCGGGTTGTACAGGTCCAGATTATCGGATGTTGCGAAGTCTAGAGACAAGCTGGATGAGTTCAAGTGTATGATATTACATTATTCCACTGTGTGTTGTATATGAGGACAGATTATTATAACTGTCCAGATGTATTGTCTGTAGCTATGCTATGATGTTTGTAAGTATTTTCACATTTGAAAATTTATTAATTAATGAGCGTTACACTTTGAATAGATAGGTAAAGTATTAAAGTGGATGGCCAACGATATATACAAGTACGTTGTCGAAAAAAGTTCATCTAGAATATACACATTATTTTCAATCAATCTTTCAGCAGAAATTAATAAATTTCATTAATAACATCATAAATTTTATTCAAAAACCATTTTAAATTTAATTCAACAACTTAAATGGTTGGAATTTACGGGATGTAACAATCTCCCCCACTCAGAACTTTTCGTCCTCGAAAAGGAGAGGTTGTTAAAATATGCTTATTTATACAAGAAAATTCTTATATTAATAAAAAAATTAGTCTAAACAAAATAAAATTAGGCTTTTAAATTTCAAAATCCATAAAACTTAATTTATCAAAATTATTTCTTAATAAAACTTAAAGTTAAAGGACGAAATAATTTCTTACACTTAAAATCCCAGTTCATAATAAATTATTGAAATACTATCTATTTCTTTTATATCGAATCATACTTCACTTCGGGATTTCAAAACAAAATCATTTTCGAAAAGTCTCAAATATTACACAAGCATATCAATATATATGTTACTAGATCGAGAGGTTTCCCCCCAATGACAAATCCACTTGGCACGACCTATGCATATATGTATCGATATCAATAAATGATGTCTCGCTGTAGAGAAGACCATCATCAAGAGCTTACACCCACATCATACCTATCTTTAGTCACGGGTTACTCACATCATGATAACATATCTAATTATTTCATGTCCTGAAGTTATAAATCATTTTACACAATCATTACAAATACTTTCAAATTATAGTATCACTGTTTTTTTTCAAAATCCTTTAAAATATCGGGATTTAAGTCATCAAAATTTCTCTTTGTTTATAAAATACTTTAAAAACAATTTATCATATTCCAAATAGTTGGAAAATAAATTTTCATTCAATAATTAGAAAATTAGAAATACAATTTCTACCAAATTTTTAATCAAGTACTATGCAATTTCATGCTTTTCAAATTCTAAATCAAATGCTTCACAAAATCGTTTCAAATCGAAAAAAAATTATATTAGGTTATTATGAAAATAAATTTCAAATCATTTTGAAGCACTCTTGATTTCCAAATATATAAGACAAAACAACATATTTCAAAATAATTTATGTTTTCAAAATAATTTATCAATGTCAAAATAATTTGTTTCAAAATTTATTAATTTCAAAATAACACCACGCTCCAGCTGCGCTACTCTTTCAATGTATTAGTTTCATAATAATTTATGTTACAATTTACGCTTTCTCAATAGTGACTTCTAGTGACGGATTCTTATTAAACACCATAAGCTAAGCTTTGTATAAACCATAGCTCTGATACCAAACGTAATGATCTGCCATTTTCAGCCGCTTCAAGTCGGTAATTAAATTAACTTAAACCACTTGAAACAACAGATTGTTATTGCTTATGAGGTTTAACTGAATCAATACACAGGAGAACATAACATAATATCATGCAGCGAAATAATTTTTACAAAAATATCAGAATTTTTACAATATTTTTTTACACAACGGAATATACATAGCTTTTACATAAAATTTATAAGATGCATGAAAATCGAATGAAGGGAAATAAATTAATAAAATAAAGGGAAATTATTTAATAGAATGAAGGGAAAAAAACGAACGCTGCATTAAGGAAACAATGAAGAAGGAAGGGCATTGAAAACTACTACAACTATTCACATTTGAAAATTTATTAATTAATGAACGTTACACTTTAAATAGATAGGGAAACTATTAAACTGGACTAACGATATATATAAGTATGTTGTCAAAAAAAATTCAACTAGAATATACACATTATTTTTAATCATTCTTTCAGCAGAAATTAACAAGTTTCATTAATAACATCATATTTTATTCAAAAACCATTTTAAATTCAATAGTTAAATTTAATTCAACAACTTAAATGGTCGGAATTTATGGGATGTTACATCAATAATTTAATTGGTTTGGTATTACACAAAATTACTTAATTTCAATTGAACTCCAATAAATGATTCCCACGCGTTTTCAACTCGTATGATCAAACCGTAAGTCCGATCGATACGAAAATTGAAATCCTGCTATATTTCACTAATATAAATCCAATAAAAGTGGTTTTGTTGAATTCGGAGTCCATTCGAAAAATGTAATTATTTCTAGCTCTTATTAAATTCTAACAGGTTTTTCAATACACATTTATATTACGTGTGTTTATACACTAACTCCGATTGACTCAAAATTTGAAACTTACCATATTTTGATGTTACAGATCAAATAAATTTGGTTTCGTCGAAATCCGAGACTGTCTCAAAAATGGTCTATTTTCAAGCTACTAAAGTAATACTAAATTGTTGATTTTCACAAAATTCATTTTAATTTGATTTTAAAAGTTCATTAACCTTATTAAATCCATATTTTTAATTGACAAAAAATTCGGGTTGTTACACCCAAGTTGTGTCAAAACTCATCAACTAATTGACTGCTCTAGTATAACGCTAAACGGTCGACTGTTTTACGAGCTTTGAACAAAGATCGAACCTTAACCTTGTTAGCTCGGATTAAAATATTGATCGTCTCACGACATCTTTTAAGATTTGACGAGATCCGAAAAACAATTATCCTCATCACGACGATATCAAAGACCGCAGTCAAACTCTAAACTGTCTCCAAAGATTCAAAGTGTCTCAATAAAATGCTGCGACCACATAACGAACGAACAAATTTTCAAATAGAAAATCAACCAGAAATCCGAAATAAAAATTAAAATGGATTTTCCCCTTACCTAGTTGACAAATAAATAAACGATTCATGAAATCAAATACCCCAAGATGAACATAAGATTTTCCTTAGTTCTTTTCGAAAGAAAATTTAAAACTTTTTTTTTTGAAATTGATTTACTTTTTATAAACTAAAGGGTTCATATTATGAATCCAATTAATATTATTTATATTCCAGTTTATATTACTAACTAGAAACCTTTTTCACGTTCCAAAGCGTCGGGGTTTAAAAATCTCAAAATGATTAATTGCGATAATTTCGATAAATCGTCCAATATATTAAAAGAGGTACACTATAAACCAAAAGGAATGAGTGTTAATTATTTTTATTTTTGAGGCATATTCCTTGTTATTTCCAATCCCTTTTTTTATTAATTGGATTATTTATTAGAATTACACAAAACCCGAACAATTCTGAAATGTAAATAGATTTAAATTTTTAAAACCAAATTTTTATAAAACAATTTTCCGAAACCATAGTTTTTCAACTTTCGAAATCATTTTTATTTTCCAAAATAGTTTTAAACATTGAAACTCCTTCGAATATAAGACTAGGGACTCAAATGAATACTTTCAACAAAAGAATATCCAGAATTTCAATGAAGTATTATATAGATATATGTTGAAACTATATTTCCAGATGGATACGATATATTAACATGAACTTCCCGTTTCAAGACCAAGAGAAAGGTCATTGACTGGAACCACCAACAAAACCGAATACCATAAATCGGGACTATCTCAGTTCTATCTAGATTTTCCACCAGTCACCAAACTTTAACCCACGGGGTTAAACATATGTCAACCTCATGCTCTACACAATGAAATAACCAACGTACTATGAGGTTAGACTGAATTGGCTAGAAACTCCAACTGAATATATTTCAACTCTTAGTCACTTAAGGATCATCCTATATAAATAGGCCCACGACTATTTCATTGTCGAAATAACTTTAAAGTCGAGTAAGAAAGACAAAGAAAATGAAAATCGAATACGTTCTCTCATGAATCCTAATTTAACTAATTCCTTTTATCATCTAACCTAAGCTTTGATACCAAATGTAACACTCACACTTTTCCAAGCCCAAATTTCGACAAAAATCGAAACTCTAACCCATCCAAGCATGGAACATGTCAATCTGGTGCCTGTAAGTAAAAGAGCTTGAGTGTAATTAGGGTACGATAAAATAACTCACAGCGGGAACGAAATAGGATAAACTAGTATCAGCTTAGATAACTACCTTATAAGAGTAAGTCACCACGTCAATATCGAGCATGGGAGAGAACGAGAGCCGAAAACCAAACAACAAAAACTGTTGAAACTTGACCTTCTCTGGATATCCTGGGAGTTATAATGAGGAGGCGATTTGAACAATAAGTTTTGGTGAGAAGAAAGAGTATAACGCAGTCTACAATACACAGATGTATCTCGTTTGGTTCAACTAGAAACATATGTCCATCAAGGTTTGTAATTCTAACCTAACCTTGTAAACACATACGAACGACACTAATTAACTACCATACCCAAGGTAGCATCCCCAACCGATAACGATACTAAGATAGAATGTTTATGCATAATTATGAAGCATTTAAGCCATCATTCAACCAATTATCAAAAACTAAGAGGTGAGCTCTCAAATACTCATTATTCATATGGAGGTTAATTATTTCTATATAGCCGCTTAAGACCTCACTATCTATAATAGATAAGGGTGGATCCTTTTGATCGCTTAAGACCCAAGGTGGACCCAACGGTCACTTAATACCTTTTTCGATGGTTTTCCCTACACTAATGTAAATTAGAGGACACTAGGTACAATTCTTTCTAATTTAAGGCTTCTGTCATTCACACATATAAACTCATGCTCTACATAAGGCGAGAGATAGTAAGCAGTCACTTAGGACCAATCAGATAGGCAGAGTAGCATGCCATTTAAGACCTCTCTATGGTGGACCCCCTCGTTACCGTCTAGCTGACCTTATTTGGATAATCACTTAGTACTTCCCTCTTAGGATAGGTTGACCTATAGTACCTCCATAGTGGTCATATAAAACCTATCCCCGGGTGGGATCTCAACCTGTAACGACCCGCATTTTTAGCAACAGAATAATTAATTAATTTAATTATTTGAATAGTGATTTAGATAATTAAATGATCGTTGAATTGAATTATAGTGAATATTTAATTAGATTAAATAATAGAATCATATATTTATTTCTGAAATAGTCAGAGATAGTGGAATTCACAGTATTGTGTGAATGGGCAATATAAAATATATATATAATTCAATTTATATAGAATTATATCGACGAATATATTTATAAACGCCGTTTGAACGTATAATTTATATTATAATTATAATAGAGCTCGAAATGGCGCTGCAGTTTGCTATTAGGCGATTCGAACTTCAACTGGATATACAGGATTCGTTTTAAGCCGGGTTTTTGTGAAACAAGAAACGTGTGGAGCTGGTGGAGTATATTTTTCTAGTAGAAGAGAAAAATCTGGATTTCGTCGTGTAGATTTTGTTTTATGTCCAAATCAAATTTTAGAATAGTCGCTATGGAATTCCTTTATATTTTGCAACGCTTTATTTACGTTATAAATGGATTTTCTATATAATTTGAATATCGAATTAATACTGGAATTTGAATATCGAGTTATAAACTCTGATATAATTATTTTAAAGCTGTGGTATATCATATGTGAATATATACGATAATATTTATTTTTAAATATTAAATTTAATTGTTTTTAAATATATTTATATATTTAAAAGGGCTATTTAGGACTTTAAAAATAGCCACTTTTGCAAACGAAGTCGGATTTCGACGAAACTAATTTTGTTGGGTCCGCAGCGTCAAATTATTGCTAGATTCCAAGTTTCGTGATTTTTAGAGTCAGTATGTGGCCGTACGGATTTTTAGAGTGAAAAACAGTCAATTTTTGGACGGTTAAAAATACGCTGTGTGAGCATACAGAGTCGGAATTCGACGAAACCAGTTTCGTTGGGACCGTAATGTCAAACTAAAGGTGCATGTCCAGTTTGGTGATTTTTGGGTATTGTATGTTCTCACAGTGATTTTTAAATAGCGTATACAAGTAGCGATACGAAAATAATAAATATAATAATCGAATAAAAAAATATAAAACCTATTCTATAAATACCCATACCCATAACCTAACCCTAAACCACTCTTGGCAAAACCAGAAACCAGCCTCCATGCCTCTTTTACAAATCGTGAACTTCTAAATCCCCTTCTAAATTCCTAGAAAATTCTAAAATGAAAATAAAAATCATAGGATGGAAATTGCGAGTTGTAGAAACGTTGATCTTCATCTGTGGTGGGTTTTCGAAGGGTGCGACGTCAGGAATTGGGGCTCGAAGGTTTACAGGAAGAATAGGGTTAAGCAACGCGGCGGATAGAAGCCTTGATCCTTAAATCGAAGCTCGGTTTTGGGTTTGTGAGTAGAAGAGATACCAGTTTGCAAAATTTTGGGTATTCCCATGACAAAAGTTGTCGCAGCTTTTAGGTAGGCAAGCCGAAATTGGGTTTCGACGTGATGTGAATGGTGATGTCGAGTTCTGTAAAATTGGGACGGGGATGTAGAGGTTTTACAGGAGTTTTCGTTGGTGATTAGTTGTGATTTTAGTTGAACCGAGAAGGAGAGAAAATGGATCGAAGGCGTGGGAATGGAAGAGGACTTTTGTGGAGCTTGCGTCTGAACCATCGGGGAAGAAGGAAGGATGGGAGAGGGCTATGAGTTTGGTTGCAGGCTAAACAACAGTATATGGGATGGCCAAGTTTTAAGTGTTAAGGCCCAAGTATTTTATAAGAGAAAAAAAAAAGAGGAGAGAAAAGAAACCCAAGAGAAAGTAAAATGGAAATGGTGATTTCATGAAGCATGGAAGCAACGACCTGGAAGTTGGAAAATGGAAGGGGCGGGTCTGCATTTTAAGAAGGGTAGTTGGGCCGTTATAAATTGGTAAAGCCCGAACTTAATTTAATCAAGTAAGTTAAATCAAAATAGTGTATCAATTTTAAATTGGCCTAACTTATGCATATATTATCGGAATTCAACAAAACAGGATCCGTTAGGATCGTATGGACGGACACTACCCAATGGAACTGACCGCGAGTGGATTGAAACCCGTTACAATTTATTGCAAAATAAATTGTCCAATCTGAACCGATGGACAAATATCGTTATTTAACGATCTCCAACCAAGGTGAGTAATTCTCACTAACTCTGAACACTTTATATTTTTATAAAGTATTTTTAGAATTGATAAATCTTGGTTGGATTGCTGTATGTTGATTGTTTGGTTGAACTGCTAGTCAGTTGGTTGAAATCATCGATAACGATATATATAAATCGTATCGAAGTATTGATTCTGTTTATCAGAATATTTTACCTTCATGTTAATCATGTTGACTGACATCTGTGGATGCAGGGAAACAGGTCGGAGGGACCCAACTGGGTTCCTCAACATTTATTTACCGTTTTTCATATATTCTGATATATGATGTGTTATATCATTTATTGTTGAAACCGTGTGTTTGGATGATGATCAACCCCTTTGATTTGGTATTTTTATACCATAAGTGATACCGGGAAGTGAAAAGGAGATTTTCAAAGTATATTTTGAAAATGAATTGTTTATATACAATCAATAGATTTTATATATGAAAGGAAAAGAATTTCATAGAAGAAAATAAGTATAGAATCAAAGAACTTGAGTAAAGTAAAATATTTGTGAAATCAAATATAAAGGAAAATATTTGCGGAATCAAATATAAAGGAGAAATATTTGAAAAAAACAAATATAGAGGAGAAATATTTGTAAAACAGATATAAAGGGAAATATTGGTAAACAAAGGAATAAGAAAATATTTGCAAACTGCTTTGCAAATAAAAATGTATGGAAAAGGGAAAATATTTAACATTTTCAAATGAAATAGAAAAAGAAATATTTATCTAGAGAAATAAACTGAGTTATAAAAGGAACTATTTATTTTGGAAATAAATAGAATAATAAAATACTTGAAATTGGCTAAAGTGTAATAAAGGAAAATTTTACACTAAGAAGAATTTAGGCCCGTGCTTCGCACACGGGTAAACAGGATATGAATTCAAAGTGAGAATTTAAGAAAGATCTGTTTTAACAGATAAAGTGAGAAGGTTAATTTATAAATAAAGTTTTATAAATTAATTTAGTTATTTATCTTTGGGATAAATAGAGTATATAAGTCAAGACTTATATAGAGAAGTAAAAATCGATTTCCACATCGATATTTGAAACTGAATTTGTATGAAAGAGAATTTATCGAATAAGAGTTACTCGAAGTAAAGTTATCGAATATCAGTTTATTCGAAAGGAAGTTTATTGAATATTAGTTATTCGAAATGGGTTGATCCAATAGAGTTAATCGAATAGAATAAATATATTGAGATCAACCGTTAGAGTTAAACTGTTAGAGTTGAACTGTTAGAGTTAAACCGTTAGTGTTAAACCGTAGAGTTAAACCGTTGGAGTAAACATTTAGAGTTAGTTAGTTAGAGTTAACCAATTAAAGTTAATTAGTTAGAGTTAATCGATTAGAGTCTAATCGAACTAGAGTTATCCAATATAGTAATCGAATGAGGGATGATGGAATATCAGTTAATCAATTAGATTTGCTCGAATTTAGTTATTCGAGATAGAGTTAAACAGAAGTAGTCATTCAAGATAAGCTACCAGTGAGCACGACTGCTAGCGTAATTCGCAGGGCTGCAGATAGCCTAAGGCGGACAGATGTTTCCTGAGGGAATCAGGCGTAACCATTGTGATCGCTGCGATCTAGAGTCGAGCGAATGGTGTCAAGTCAAATATTAGTTAATCGATAAAAGTAATTTAGTCGAGTTAATTAAGCTAAGTTAGTCCAGTTGAACTGATCAAGTAAGTGGGTCAAAATGAGGAAATCTGACCGAGTTATCCGAATAAGAGTTAATCCAGTAAGAGTTAATAGAATAAAGGTTATAGATTAGGGTTAACCAAAAAGGTGTCGATAATTAGTAGTTCGTTATATATTCGAGTTAGAAAGTAAAAGTCAAATTGAAGTTATTTTATTCGGATGCAGGGGATTATAACACCATTGTTATAATCAAGTGTTTTTCCATACGAGAAGCGGATTTGTAGATAAAATCCGAGAATGTCGTAAAGAAGTGTTAAAGATTGGAAAGTTGAACTTTTCCTATTTCGAAGTTAGAAATGTTGTTCAGTTAAGGTCTGAGAGGTAACTATACCCCAACTTGATTGACTTCGTTTTTAACTAAGAAATGGTTAAGATTCGATGGTGAAAAGTGGTTAAGTGGAAACCAAATGAAATAGATTTGGAAATGTTTTCCGAATGAGAAGCAGAATTGTTTTCTGAATATATAAACAAGAGATGGAAATGTTTTCCAATGATAATGATATATATTTTCTAAATATAGTGAATAAGAAACATTAAACAACAGGAATAGGGAAATGGACGAATGAATGAAATGATGATTGTTCGATAGAATTTCCTTCGGGAAATAATATCGTTGTTTGCACACAGACATGTTTTCATTTGATAGTTAAATCACCGACTATCAAAGTTTTTGACCATTTTACGTTGTTAATATGGGGAGACCGGTTGGATTATTATCCAGAGAACCACTCCGTATTAGCATAAGCGTTGCGAATCAAGTACGCTGAATATATTGAAGACGGAGTTGTGCAAGGGCTATCCTGTTTACAGAATAGTGCCTTCGGTTTGTCCAGTCCCAGGACAAACGTGAATGGACGAGTGTCTGACAGAGTATATTCAAAGGATCGCGTAAGTTGATCTCTTCAAACGTACTTACGTTTGGTGGCGGAGGAATTCGTTTCTCTTAGCTTTATACCCGTGGTATTTTTGGTGAAATCAATTTGTGATTTGGCGGGTATGACGATGTGGCATTCAAAGTAATGGAGGTGTGATCTGTCAAAAGATACGTTATGACCTCAAGCCTCATCAACCAGGAAATGACAAAAATCGGGCAGGCAGCATGGCTAAGTCGGTCGCTCCGAAGTAGGGTGTATGATCACCTATCTAGAGAAATTCCTTTTGTTCTTAAATCAATCGATGCTGTCCCATTCGGGAGACGGTTGCTGATCCCAACCGTTGGTGATATACATTCGATACACTCAAGCGAAATGAGTGGTCGGTCATGTGTGGGCCGGGTTGCAAGATGTTCTTGTTGAACCCAGTGTATTTGCCTCTAGAGATACACGTTCGGAAGGTGGTCCCATACCTTGTCAAGTTGGAATCCCATTTCCAATAAGTTCCCGCGAGTTTGATTATATGCTATATATGTAGAGCGTGAGATGCAAGCGTTCTACTAGATTTTAATTACTTGTGATTAGACATTATTATAATATCAGATAATATATGATTTCCAAAGTGTTTTGGGTTATCGTAAGGTAAAAACCGTCCGTGTTTATGTGTGGATTGGTCTTACGATTATCTTTTCCTTCAAAAGGATTTTGAAAGTTAAACCGAATGATTTGAGTTTACTCACACCAGTCCCATGACTGACCCAGAGTTTATTTTGTTTTGTTTTCCCTAAACTCTTGGGTGCCCAAATTTGTACGGGCAGTCAAGTAGTCAGGATTTACAGGTATGCTTGAAGAGCTTAGAGCAGGAGGCTTCAAGATTTTTCTAGCTATTGATTATTCCGCTGTGATGAAAGTGTTGTACTCTGATAATGGTATGATATACATATACTACTTTGATTTCAAGGTATGTTGTCTATTATATTTTATTCGTTCCGCTGTGAGATTCGTGTTACTCTGATGTTGTTGTATTCTTCTTCTTCTTCTGTTCTAATTTTCTATCTTATCTATCCTCACCCTCTAATTTCTTTCTTGGACTATCCGGTAATTTCGACTTTTGATTGTTCGATAGGTGTTATATATCGGATAACCAAGGTCGTTTTTTCCCGGGTCGTTACAGTGGTATCAGAGCAAAGGTTAAGTATTACCTTGGCTCTGTGGCGTGACTCAGTAGAGATGGGGTTAGCAATACCCTAGATTGAGTTTGAGTGTATATATACGAGTGAACGTATTTGTTATTTGATATAAAATGATTTTATATTGTGGAGATTTATTGGTTGAGTTGTTTATGAATTCTGGTCGATCAGTTTGATCCACTGTATCGATAGGGGTTTCTAAACGCTTGAATACGATGGACCGACACAGTATGTTTTGAAAGAGGGTAAATGAAATAATTTTACCCAAATTATATTTTGATATAAACAAAGTATAGTTATTTGAAATATTATCATATATTGGATGTGTTGGTTGTTATTATAATCGAATAAGATTATAAAATGTGAAATAGTTATGTAAATAACCAATCAGAATTCATATAAGTGAAATATATGAAATCAGATGAATTAAATCTGAATTTAAATCAGAATTGAAATTATAATTTTGGAAATGTGGAAAAAGTGTGTAAAATGAGTCTAGGTTAAATATAAGAGAATTTTAAAATCCTGGGAGATTTTAAATTTGTTACAGGCTTTGAAAGGGATATTTTGAAATAATTTCAAAATGAAAGCGTTTAGAAATGATTTTGAAAGTGACATAGTATTGAACTCACTTCAGTAACTGGAAAATAAATTCCGATGTTGATCCGGACATCATCGGTGTTCATTTTCGGGTTTGTAAGTGACGGATTACTACCAAAGAGTTTGTTTTTGAATTGTTTTGAGAAAACAAGTTGTTTGATATTCCAAATAAATAATTTGATTTTTGGAAAAGGCAAAGCTGTTTGAAATTCTCAGGTACAGATTATTGATATAAACACAAATTAAATAGAAATTTGTGAAAGAAAAATTGAAATTGAATTGAAGGCAGTTCAGTGGAAATTGAGTTGAATTGAAATAGAATGGTACCAAGTAGAATTGGACTGGATTAGAGATAATCTGGGATAGAAATGGATGGTCGAGCAAGAAATTTGAATTGCAGTTTGATTGGAATTTGGCTTGGTTATAAGCAAATGGCTGTGTTGGAGACAAAAATGGATTGGGGATACATTGGTATATGCTAAATTGATAGCAGAGTTGAATGCCTGACAAAAAGGTACACATTTATATTCATATGAGTTTGATGAGATTTTGATGAGCCGAATTGGCAAGCCGCTTGGCTGTTTGATTTTCTTTTGAATTGGAGAGGCCTGTGTGGCGGTTTGGGGATTTTCCCGATGCTCCCAGTACAAAGGAGGTGCTGGCGAATTTTTTGGAAATTTCGGGTGTTAGAAAATTTTCAGGAGTTTTGAAAAATTTCGTTTATAGAAACGAAGTAATAAATTAATTGAAATAAATAAATTCAGTTGAAACTGAAATTAAAGAAGTAAACGAATAATTCGAAACTAGTTAATAGGGGTGTTCTCTACCTTAGCAATTTCGAGGACGAAATTATTTTAAGGGGGGAAGAATGTAACGACCCGCATTTTTAGCAACAGAATAATTAATTAATTTAATTATTTGAATAGTGATTTAGATAATTAAATGATCGTTGAATTGAATTATAGTGAATATTTAATTAGATTAAATAATAGAATCATATATTTATTTCTGAAATAGTCAGAGATAGTGGAATTCACAGTATTGTGTGAATGGGCAATATAAAATATATATATAATTCAATTTATATAGAATTATATCGACGAATATATTTATAAACGCCGTTTGAACGTATAATTTATATTATAATTATAATAGAGCTCGAAATGGCGCTGCAGTTTGCTATTTGGCGATTCGAACTTCAACTGGATATACAGGATTCGTTTTAAGCCGGGTTTTTGTGAAACAAGAAACGTGTGGAGCTGGTAGAGTATATTTTTCTAGTAGAAGAGAAAAATCTGGATTTCGTCGTGTAGATTTTGTTTTATGTCCAAATCAAATTTTAGAATAGTCGCTATGGAATTCCTTTATATTTTGCAACGCTTTATTTACGTTATAAATGGATTTTCTATATAATTTGAATATCGAATTAATACTGGAATTTGAATATCGAGTTATAAACTCTGATATAATTATTTTAAAGCTGTGGTATATCATATGTGAATATATACGATAATATTTATTTTTAAATATTAAATTTAATTGTTTTTAAATATATTTATATATTTAAAAGGGCTATTTAGGACTTTAAAAATAGCCACTTTTGCAAACGAAGTCGGATTTCGACGAAACTAATTTTGTTGGGTCCGCAGCGTCAAATTATTGCTAGATTCCAAGTTTCGTGATTTTTAGAGTCAGTATGTGGCCGTACGGATTTTTAGAGTGAAAAACAGTCAATTTTTGGACGGTTAAAAATACGCTGTGTGAGCATACAGAGTCGGAATTCGACGAAACCAGTTTCGTTGGGACCGTAATGTCAAACTAAAGGTGCATGTCCAGTTTGGTGATTTTTGGGTATTGTATGTTCTCACAGTGATTTTTAAATAGCGTATACAAGTAGCGATACGAAAATAATAAATATAATAATCGAATAAAAAAATATAAAACCTATTCTATAAATACCCATACCCATAACCTAACCCTAAACCACTCTTGGCAAAACCAGAAACCAGCCTCCATGCCTCTTTTACAAATCGTGAACTTCTAAATCCCCTTCTAAATTCCTAGAAAATTCTAAAATGAAAATAAAAATCATAGGATGGAAATTGCGAGTTGTAGAAACGTTGATCTTCATCTGTGGTGGGTTTTCGAAGGGTGCGACGTCAGGAATTGGGGCTCGAAGGTTTACAGGAAGAATAGGGTTAAGCAACGCGGCGGATAGAAGCCTTGATCCTTAAATCGAAGCTCGGTTTTGGGTTTGTGAGTAGAAGAGATACCAGTTTGCAAAATTTTGGGTATTCCCATGACAAAAGTTGTCGCAGCTTTTAGGTAGGCAAGCCGAAATTGGGTTTCGACGTGATGTGAATGGTGATGTCGAGTTCTGTAAAATTGGGACGGGGATGTAGAGGTTTTACAGGAGTTTTCGTTGGTGATTAGTTGTGATTTTAGTTGAACCGAGAAGGAGAGAAAATGGATCGAAGGCGTGGGAATGGAAGAGGACTTTTGTGGAGCTTGCGTCTGAACCATCGGGGAAGAAGGAAGGATGGGAGAGGGCTATGAGTTTGGTTGCAGGCTAAACAACAGTATATGGGATGGCCAAGTTTTAAGTGTTAAGGCCCAAGTATTTTATAAGAGAAAAAAAAAAGAGGAGAGAAAAGAAACCCAAGAGAAAGTAAAATGGAAATGGTGATTTCATGAAGCATGGAAGCAACGACCTGGAAGTTGGAAAATGGAAGGGGCGGGTCTGCATTTTAAGAAGGGTAGTTGGGCCGTTATAAATTGGTAAAGCCCGAACTTAATTTAATCAAGTAAGTTAAATCAAAATAGTGTATCAATTTTAAATTGGCCTAACTTATGCATATATTATCGGAATTCAACAAAACAGGATCCGTTAGGATCGTATGGACGGACACTACCCAATGGAACTGACCGCGAGTGGATTGAAACCCGTTACAATTTATTGCAAAATAAATTGTCCAATCTGAACCGACGGACAAATATCGTTATTTAACGATCTCCAACCAAGGTGAGTAATTCTCACTAACTCTGAACACTTTATATTTTTATAAAGTATTTTTAGAATTGATAAATCTTGGTTGGATTGCTGTATGTTGATTGTTTGGTTGAACTGCTAGTCAGTTGGTTGAAATCATCGATAACGATATATATAAATCGTATCGAAGTATTGATTCTGTTTATCAGAATATTTTACCTTCATGTTAATCATGTTGACTGACATCTGTGGATGCAGGGAAACAGGTCGGAGGGACCCAACTGGGTTCCTCAACATTTATTTACCGTTTTTCATATATTCTGATATATGATGTGTTATATCATTTATTGTTGAAACCGTGTGTTTGGATGATGATCAACCCCTTTGATTTGGTATTTTTATACCATAAGTGATACCGGGAAGTGAAAAGGAGATTTTCAAAGTATATTTTGAAAATGAATTGTTTATATACAATCAATAGATTTTATATATGAAAGGAAAAGAATTTCATAGAAGAAAATAAGTATAGAATCAAAGAACTTGAGTAAAGTAAAATATTTGTGAAATCAAATATAAAGGAAAATATTTGCGGAATCAAATATAAAGGAGAAATATTTGAAAAAAACAAATATAGAGGAGAAATATTTGTAAAACAGATATAAAGGGAAATATTGGTAAACAAAGGAATAAGAAAATATTTGCAAACTGCTTTGCAAATAAAAATGTATGGAAAAGGGAAAATATTTAACATTTTCAAATGAAATAGAAAAAGAAATATTTATCTAGAGAAATAAACTGAGTTATAAAAGGAACTATTTATTTTGGAAATAAATAGAATAATAAAATACTTGAAATTGGCTAAAGTGTAATAAAGGAAAATTTTACACTAAGAAGAATTTAGGCCCGTGCTTCGCACACGGGTAAACAGGATATGAATTCAAAGTGAGAATTTAAGAAAGATCTGTTTTAACAGATAAAGTGAGAAGGTTAATTTATAAATAAAGTTTTATAAATTAATTTAGTTATTTATCTTTGGGATAAATAGAGTATATAAGTCAAGACTTATATAGAGAAGTAAAAATCGATTTCCACATCGATATTTGAAACTGAATTTGTATGAAAGAGAATTTATCGAATAAGAGTTACTCGAAGTAAAGTTATCGAATATCAGTTTATTCGAAAGGAAGTTTATTGAATATTAGTTATTCGAAATGGGTTGATCCAATAGAGTTAATCGAATAGAATAAATATATTGAGATCAACCGTTAGAGTTAAACTGTTAGAGTTGAACTGTTAGAGTTAAACCGTTAGTGTTAAACCGTAGAGTTAAACCGTTGGAGTAAACATTTAGAGTTAGTTAGTTAGAGTTAACCAATTAAAGTTAATTAGTTAGAGTTAATCGATTAGAGTCTAATCGAACTAGAGTTATCCAATATAGTAATCGAATGAGGGATGATGGAATATCAGTTAATCAATTAGATTTGCTCGAATTTAGTTATTCGAGATAGAGTTAAACAGAAGTAGTCATTCAAGATAAGCTACCAGTGAGCACGACTGCTAGCGTAATTCGCAGGGCTGCAGATAGCCTAAGGCGGACAGATGTTTCCTGAGGGAATCAGGCGTAACCATTGTGATCGCTGCGATCTAGAGTCGAGCGAATGGTGTCAAGTCAAATATTAGTTAATCGATAAAAGTAATTTAGTCGAGTTAATTAAGCTAAGTTAGTCCAGTTGAACTGATCAAGTAAGTGGGTCAAAATGAGGAAATCTGACCGAGTTATCCGAATAAGAGTTAATCCAGTAAGAGTTAATAGAATAAAGGTTATAGATTAGGGTTAACCAAAAAGGTGTCGATAATTAGTAGTTCGTTATATATTCGAGTTAGAAAGTAAAAGTCAAATTGAAGTTATTTTATTCGGATGCAGGGGATTATAACACCATTGTTATAATCAAGTGTTTTTCCATACGAGAAGCGGATTTGTAGATAAAATCCGAGAATGTCGTAAAGAAGTGTTAAAGATTGGAAAGTTGAACTTTTCCTATTTCGAAGTTAGAAATGTTGTTCAGTTAAGGTCTGAGAGGTAACTATACCCCAACTTGATTGACTTCGTTTTTAACTAAGAAATGGTTAAGATTCGATGGTGAAAAGTGGTTAAGTGGAAACCAAATGAAATAGATTTGGAAATGTTTTCCGAATGAGAAGCAGAATTGTTTTCTGAATATATAAACAAGAGATGGAAATGTTTTCCAATGATAATGATATATATTTTCTAAATATAGTGAATAAGAAACATTAAACAACAGGAATAGGGAAATGGACGAATGAATGAAATGATGATTGTTCGATAGAATTTCCTTCGGGAAATAATATCGTTGTTTGCACACAGACATGTTTTCATTTGATAGTTAAATCACCGACTATCAAAGTTTTTGACCATTTTACGTTGTTAATATGGGGAGACCGGTTGGATTATTATCCAGAGAACCACTCCGTATTAGCATAAGCGTTGCGAATCAAGTACGCTGAATATATTAAAGACGGAGTTGTGCAAGGGCTATCCTGTTTACAGAATAGTGCCTTCGGTTTGTCCAGTCCCAGGACAAACGTGAATGGACGAGTGTCTGACAGAGTATATTCAAAGGATCGCGTAAGTTGATCTCTTCAAACGTACTTACGTTTGGTGGCGGAGGAATTCGTTTCTCTTAGCTTTATACCCGTGGTATTTTTGGTGAAATCAATTTGTGATTTGGCGGGTATGACGATGTGGCATTCAAAGTAATGGAGGTGTGATCTGTCAAAAGATACGTTATGACCTCAAGCCTCATCAACCAGGAAATGACAAAAATCGGGCAGGCAGCATGGCTAAGTCGGTCGCTCCGAAGTAGGGTGTATGATCACCTATCTAGAGAAATTCCTTTTGTTCTTAAATCAATCGATGCTGTCCCATTCGGGAGACGGTTGCTGATCCCAACCGTTGGTGATATACATTCGATACACTCAAGCGAAATGAGTGGTCGGTCATGTGTGGGCCGGGTTGCAAGATGTTCTTGTTGAACCCAGTGTATTTGCCTCTAGAGATACACGTTCGGAAGGTGGTCCCATACCTTGTCAAGTTGGAATCCCATTTCCAATAAGTTCCCGCGAGTTTGATTATATGCTATATATGTAGAGCGTGAGATGCAAGCGTTCTACTAGATTTTAATTACTTGTGATTAGACATTATTATAATATCAGATAATATATGATTTCCAAAGTGTTTTGGGTTATCGTAAGGTAAAAACCGTCCGTGTTTATGTGTGGATTGGTCTTACGATTATCTTTTCCTTCAAAAGGATTTTGAAAGTTAAACCGAATGATTTGAGTTTACTCACACCAGTCCCATGACTGACCCAGAGTTTATTTTGTTTTGTTTTCCCTAAACTCTTGGGTGCCCAAATTTGTACGGGCAGTCAAGTAGTCAGGATTTACAGGTATGCTTGAAGAGCTTAGAGCAGGAGGCTTCAAGATTTTTCTAGCTATTGATTATTCCGCTGTGATGAAAGTGTTGTACTCTGATAATGGTATGATATACATATACTACTTTGATTTCAAGGTATGTTGTCTATTATATTTTATTCGTTCCGCTGTGAGATTCGTGTTACTCTGATGTTGTTGTATTCTTCTTCTTCTTCTGTTCTAATTTTCTATCTTATCTATCCTCACCCTCTAATTTCTTTCTTGGACTATCCGGTAATTTCGACTTTTGATTGTTCGATAGGTGTTATATATCGGATAACCAAGGTCGTTTTTTCCCGGGTCGTTACACAACCCCAGCAACATAAACCCATGGGAAACGAACAAATCAAGGAGATTATCAGACTCGTACCCAATTAGCTTGATTGCTTTCATTTATGGGAGGTGGGCTACGCGATCACTTAATACTTTTTAAAGGTAGATCTAACCACTTAAGACCTTAATTCCAAAAGCATGCCACATCACTAAATTATTTCCTTTTTGGTTTCTTCTTTCGGACAAGAGGAGGGCCCTACAGCTACTTAAGACCTCACTCATGAAGAAGACCTTAAATTTGGAAATAATCCACGTACGCAAACTAATTATCATCACAGGTACGGTCAATGAGTTTTCACATCAGTTGATAATATAGTCGACTGTTGGAAAGTGCAGACTTCTGTCGATTAAGGTAGTTGAACTCAGATCATTAAACTACTAAGTCCAATCCTAATTTCTAATAATATTAATTCTAGATTGACTGGAATAGAACAAGGAAAACCTATACCTTTCCTGTTCTAGGATGTTTAATTGATTGTTTTCTGATTGGACTTAGTATTTAAAACGACAACCAATACCCATTAATCTCCTTTTAATTCCATTTATTGCTATTTATTAGGGTTATTGCCATTTATGACCATAACAGTCATATTTTCCTGAGGCACTGATTAAACCTCTTAAATGCCATTTATTACCATCAATTATAATTAACGTCATTTATGAACCTAACGGCCATAATTTCCTAAATCACTAATTAAACCATTGAATGTCTCTATTGTATCAATCCTTTATTATTATAGTCTAATTTGTATAAATCCTTAAATCTTTCTATTTTATTTTAACTTAATTCATTTCTGTACATGTATATATTTATATGTTATAAGAATTACTTATTTACTCAATTGGATTTACAATTCCTAATCCTAGTCATTGTTTCTAAAGTGTAACCATTTAGGCATAACTACCTAATTCAATTTATTTTCCCCAAAATCAACGATGGTTACAATATTTATTATTCCTTTATGACCTTGTTCATAGCAAACCAATCACATTTATTGCTACGACGACCATAATATATATTTCCATTTAATATGAATTATACTTGCATATGTAGCTCCATAAAATGGAAACCATTCAAACACACATACAAAAAACATTAATTATAATATATTTTGCGTTATTTACGTAGATATGGACGGATAATGTGTATATATATATATTTAGTGCAGTTAACATAGTTATTATTCTTTTATTTTTATTGTTATTCAATTAAATGTTTTAGTTTAAGCTAAAAACCAAAACAATCATTTTTGTGTTCAATCTTGTAATAAGATTCCAAATCTTACAAAAAGGACATTAACTGTAATTATTATAAAATATGCCAAAAATATTTAAAAGAGAGAAAAACATATTTCAAACCATAGGAAATATATAATATGTATGTTTTTGGAATGGTTGATGTAAATTATGCACAAGTATACATAAATCTATATTTGTACATGAATTTACACAACCCTTTACTTCTTGTTTTTGTACATATTTCTTATTGATTTTAAATAATGTCCTTTTAACAAAAAAGAACAAAAAAGCATATTTACAATAACCAGGTCAATACCTAAACAAAACTGAACACAAACAGGCTTATATCTTTTTGAGAAAACTAACATGAACCACAAATCAACAACAAAACCACACATCTAGAATAAAACGATACTTTAACAATGACTTATGGGATTGATTTCGATATCTATGGTGTTTACAATGACACCAACATTTTTATATAAAATTATAGGCAATAATATAAACAATCTTATAAGCCTACAAAACATTAATATTCAAACCACAATTATTCTTTCAGATCTGACAAAAACTATAACAGATCTGCTGAACATATAAACATATATTTTAGATTTAATATAAATGAAGTAATCAGATTATTGTGCACTATGTATATAAACTTCTCAATCACATGAAAGCACCCAAATCTGAATCTAAATAGTCTTTTAGGCCTACAATTCCTAAATTCTTACAGATCTACAGTTATTCTGAAAAAGGGGTACTTTCAGATTTGTAGATTTGCAAGAAAATAAGAAAAGATGGAATAAATCTGATGAAAAAGAACCTAAATGCAAATCCATATCTTTTTCTTCTTGAATTTGATTAATCTCCTCAAATCTATATTATTTATGTTTGACTTTGTTTGTATATGAATATTTTTTTTTCTAGAATTTGTTTGAGGAGAAAAGAAATGGTAGAGCTACGCTGTTTGTCTCAGAAATATGTGGAAAAGAACGGGAGCCTAACCCTTTATTTATAGGAGTTGAAATGGTGTTGAACCGATAGATTTAATTTAATAAACATCTGTTCATCTGTTATATATAAATTGTAAATTTTAACCCTAGCCGCCACAGCTTGGTCGACCAAGCAATCGCAGGTAGCGGCTGACTGCCAGTCGACCATCCCGGTCGACCGCTAGGGTTGACCTGGATGTGACATGGCCAGGTAATAAATATATACTATATATATTATATTCTCTTTTAATTATATTCGTCCATTTTTCGTAATTTGTCCGTAATTTTTTCATATGGAATCTGTTCATGAAACTCTAATCATGAAAGTTGA
Organism: Allium sativum; assembly: GCA_030737875.1. Lineage (NCBI taxonomy): Eukaryota > Viridiplantae > Streptophyta > Magnoliopsida > Asparagales > Amaryllidaceae > Allium > Allium sativum. Next base: position 1,029,652,297 of record CM060918.1, read on the forward strand.
CTAGAGTTCTACGACGAATGCAACGTTCCAAATTCTATGGTCAAACTCCATCATTTTGAAATCAAATTAAATAACTAATTTATTTATTGTTAAAATCCTGGGTTATTACAATGGATTTATCCGAGGATAAGATAGCAAAATGATTCCAACCCTTTATATCAGTCATAACTGCTTTATGATTTAGGCAGTTAGAAATTGTTTCTATTCAAAGTTGGACAGAGCTTGTGGAAAGGTTTATGGAACAGATCCAGGTCCATTTCACATGACCCCATAAAGTGATTACTTTGACTATAGCAAAGCAGTGGATAGTAGAAACTTCGCAAAAATTCTTAAAAATGTATAATGCGGCGATTGCTTCAAAGGATCGATCAGATCTTTCTATAGTTTTGATGGCAGTGAAACCAGGTCTATCAGATAATTCAGATTTATGTGTTTCTTCGGAAAGGGATCCCTCACAGGATATTGGCAAGCTTTATTATGAAATTGATAGATTCTTAAGGAAGGAAGATGCGAGGGTTGATCGGGAGCCTTGGAAGTTAATGTTATTTAGGATGAAAGACCATCTACTTCTAGAAAGGATAAAGGGAAATGAAAGGCAGAGGAAGGATATAACAAATCAAACAAGTAACCGAGAGAATCAAAGTTCTCTTCGTATACAAATTTGAATGCAAGTTTGGAAAGGATATTATGGTAGATGTAGGAACGTCTTCCATTAAGAATACCAGCTAGAAGGGGACCTATGGAACAAGAAAGAGCATTTAGAAATCATTGTTTGTTTCATGATATGGATAGTCTTGATAAGAATGAGTGTTAGAATTTTGAAGGACATGATAGATATGTGTGTCAGGGGTGGACAACTTACGTAGTATGTTTATAGTAGGATTACGATGATGGAACATGAACAAACATCTACCACACGAAATAGGAGTGAAATATGACCTAAGTCGTGCGGGATCATCATCAACTGAGGATTTGTATTTGGGCCATAATGGCTAAGTCGGGTTACCCATTTTCGGGATCATGATTTGGTCCTTAGGCATGGCCTTAGCCGACGACAAACCATTTAACTAGTTTTTTGAATTAATAAATTTGTAGTAATCGTCCTCGAAAGGGTTCGGTATGTAGCAATGAACGTCAATGGCGACAGGGAAAACTCTCCCTTCTCTTTCATCTCTTTGTTTCTCCTCTTTCATTTTCTTTTTGCACAAAAGACCCTAAAACTAAACAATTTATAACTTCAAATCAGAACAAAATTAGACCAAACCCTTTCTGCGCTTTATTCATCTTCTTATCCTCTACCTACCACGAAAAATTCAAGACCTATCGACGCATGGATTCGCCGGGATCTGAGTTTGATTGCAAAAAGTCAGTTTCGGATTTTGGTGAATTCCGGCCAAACCGTCGAGAATTAGGTGATGGCCCAGTTGGAGAAAATGTAGCCAAGACATAAACGAACAACTTTGCCTTTGTTTTTTCGTTTGAAAGTCGAAGGAAGAGCAAGGAAATCGAGAAAAACCAAACTAAAGCAAAACAGCAAAAAACTGAGAACAAAAAACAAAACGATTTTTTTCCTTCGATCGGGGAAGAATCAGGTGATGGCACCTGAGCAAAAGTTCTTCATCTTCGCGATATCTAGATACTGTAATTTTTTCAGATTTTTTGGTGGGGGGTGGCGGCCTGTGGGGCCCGCGAGACGAATTTCGCTTTGTGGTGAAATTCCAGCGATCAGAGCATCAACGGCGGCGGTGGCTTGGAATGTGGGTGCGCCTCTCGAAGAAGAAGAGGATGGCGGTGGTTTCAGGTCAATCGGTGGTCGGAGGAGGGAGAAAAGTGCGGTCAAAGGTGGCGAGGGGCTGTTTGACCGAGATTTGGGGTAATTTTGTAATTCAAACTTTGAAATTGTATATCTCTCTCATACGAATTCACAATCTGACGATTTCAGATCCGCTACGATTGTGGCGACGAGATCTTCGCAATGACACTAACTACATTCAATTCTGAGCAAGTTGAAATTTTGGGTAATTTTCATAATTTAAATTAATTATTTAATTATTACAAACTTCGAAAATTCATATCTTTTTGATACGAACTCGAAATCGCACAAAACAGGATTTGCTGCGATCGTGGCGTCGAGAGCTTCGCGTAGACATCAATTTTGTCAACTTTAGAGCATGTTGGATTTTGGGCCAAAATTGGGCCCGAACCGTTAATTTAAAGTCTGGAAAAGGTGAGAACTCTTTCTCACTAAATTTTTGAACAGTTATTTATTTTTATATTCAAAAGTAAGTTAATTATCCATGTTGGAATTGTTGTTTGTTAGATAAATGTTGATTGGGATGACTGTGTGAATTGTTTGAAAATTTGAAATATGTGAGCATGTTAAATAATGTTATGTCATTTATGATATTTAGAAATATGTTTACACTGCCATCAACAAGTTGCCTAAATTGTTTATGTTGATTGGACGATAAATTTTCACACGCCGTCCAAGAGCACAATTAATGATATATTATTTGAATTTGTGTTGGTTGAAACCCCACACGGGTCTTGGGTTGATATTTTGACTACACATCGCCCTTGTGATCAGTTTAACTTGCACTCTGGCTGTTGTTGAATGTTTTATCGTTATTATGGAATTAATGCGATGTTTGAAATCCATATAATTAAAATTATATGGTGATGGTTTGATCTCATTCCAATTTTAGAATTAAAAGAATATTTTAATACAATGTTCTGTTAAAAGAATTAAATTATGGTTTTGATGTTTCAAATTAAAAAGATTAATGCTGTATTGTCAAAAAGTTACAATCAAAAGTTTGAATTGAAGAGATTATAGTTTTATTGTTAAAAAGACAATAAAGAATTAGATTTAAAAGAGATCACACTTTATTGTCAATGAATTGAAATTAGAAGATTTGATTTCAAGATGAAACGCTTTGAAAAGGTTATTATTATATTATTATAACAATATGAAAAGTTCAATTTTTATTAATAATTGAATGGTAAGTTAGAATATTTGAAAACAAAAGATTTTATAAAAGAAACGACGATGTAAAATAAAGAACATTTTTAATAGGGAAATATTTTAATATAAAGTATATTTTGAAATAAGGGGTATTTCAAAATTAAGTTATTTTAATATAAAGAATAATTTAAAATAACATTTTTAGTAAATTAATTATAATCAGGAATTATAATTGTACATAGACACGAGGTTATGCTACATTTGTGGTGGAAGTCTGCCCGGACCCAATCGGCATATCCAGCAACCACAAATGTTGGGCCTAATGTGAGGGGTCCAAGTGCACAAATATGAAACGGGTCATGACACGAGGTTAACCCCAACTTCGGGATAAGTCTTCCTGAAACCAACCGGCATATCCAGCATCCACAAGTCGCAGGCTTAATGTGGGAGGTCTGGCCCAGTATAAAATATAGATGAATAAGATAATGAATTGGGCTATTTAATCTGTTTTAAATGGTAACGCCATTTTAACCCGAACGTATTTATCGATTTATTTTATCCATTTTGTATGGAATATTAAAAGAGCTAATTTCAAAATTAATATTTTGGTAATAATATTATTTTAATATGATAATAGATAGAATATTCAATTTGGATTTAAAACTAAATATTAAGTTGGAATTATTTTAAAACGAATTTATAAATGATTTATAAAATACTTTTTTAATAGAAATCAACGATATATATTATATATATAATGGCCTGAATAGAACGCGCCGCGCAGCGACCGTTCGCAAATTTCGACCATTAACTTTAAATTGGCGTAACGAGAGATCCGACCATCGGATTCTCCTAAAACCGGAACTGTTGGGTTCGTATCGAAAAGAGCTTTCCAATGAATATAAAAGATTTGAAATCTGACGGTTAGATTTGAAGATATGTCTAAATCAATTTCAAAAAAGGTCGCTGTAAGTGCAGTCCGATGGCCGTTATTGGAAACCGACTGTACGAGCGATAATAAAATTATTAAAAATATGGAAAAATTATGTAAAATCATAATAAATGATTTGAAAAGATTTTTGATGAAAAATTCCAGTTAGGAGAAGATAAAATATATTTTTATCGAAATGAACTAGTTATTAACTAGAATAAAAATCCAATTAATTAATATTTAATTGGAATGGAATAAAAGATTGGACTTTGGGTTGTCATGAACGGTGTCTTTAATAACATTGTTCTTAAACCCCGATTAGAAAATAATAAATCTTTTAAATAAGATGAAATGGAATGTTCCAATTAATATTTAAATTAGAATTAAATAGTAAATATAAATTTGGAAAAAAAAGATAAATGTTTTAATTAAGATTATTAGAGTTCCGATTATATTTAGTAATTGGAATAAAATGAAATGTGAATTGGGTTTATCGTAAACGGTGTTTTAAAGGACATTTATTCTTTAACCCAATTTACAATGAAGTATAATTTGGAATTTATGAATCTCTTATTTGGATTTAATGAAAATTCTCCAAAGTAAGCTTTCCAATTTAATATGTTAAATTGGAATTGAATGGAATTCGATTAGTTAATGATTGAGATGAACTTCTGTGGATGAAGACTGTTACTATATATGGAATTTAAAAGGCTTTGTCGTTATTCCATTTATATTATTAGTCTAATACAGGAATTTATATCGATTATATGTTGATCTAATTTCAGTGGAGATTCCATATTTTATGGAAGATGGTTTTGGGTTTATCGTGAACCGTGTTTTAAATGACACTAGTTCTTTAACCCAGTTAAATATAAGAATTATTTCTTAAATTTGGATATTAAAACAGAATTGGAGTTTTAATAAATACTTAGTTGGATTGAATAGAATAATTTCAAAGGGTTTTATCTTTGATAAATCTTTCCCTAAAAATAAGAATATTTTATTAAAAGAATATTCTGAATTGGAATGAGGCGTTGGATGTGTTTTGATAGCACTTGATTATAAAATACGCGAATTATTCAGAAAGACCGGGTTTAACCCATTCTAAATAATTAATACGTCGATCAAGAGTCGAAGATGAAGACGGTGGTTGAAGACCGGAGTTCTTCACGTTGTTCGGATGGTTATTGCTATCTTGATTGGACCGTACACCGAAGATGATGGAAAAGTGGTGATCATCCAAACGTACTTGGAGATCGACAGAAATGCGAATAACAAAGTGCCTCCGGTTTCGTTCAGACCCAGAACGGACTTGTAAATGGATTGCGTGTCTGACATTGTATTCCTTTATATTGTATTCGTTGATCTCTGTTTAACGTATAGTTGTTTGGTGGTGGAGAATTTATTCTTCACTTAACACCCGGTTATATGTTGATAGATGATCAATGATATGGTATGGTCTGACAATGTGGCATGCCAAGATGCAAATGATCAAGGCTTTTGTTGAAAAGCAGGGCCTTGTGGGATGATCAAAGCATAGCCTATTTAGGAGTAACTTTGTGTATAGCGTGACTTCCCGAGCCTCACACCCCGATTGGAGTCTAAAACGGGAGAAGGGACCGTAGGGAGTGCACACATTTCTTTCTAGCTAGAGTGGTGTTAGCGACTTACCAGTCCTGACATTTTACTTATGTGGATGATGGATTATGAGGTACCTCAGATTTATAGGTTGTTAGTGGCTATATGGAGGTTCAAAGGAACCGGGAAATGTGTGTTCAGGCATAATTAATCCACTACCGTTAGGTGGGGACCGGCCCTACCGCTCCAAGGGTTTCCCATAAGTGTGATCCTGAGGCATTTGCTAGAGTGTCTCGAATCGGTAAGGACTTCCTCCCTAACCTTGACTCATGATGGAAAACCAATTTCCAATACGACATTACGGTTTTGATTGTAAACCCTATATATGGCGACATAGTGGGATGGGGCGCTCATGCCGTCTATGATTAATACATTTACTTTCGAAATTGATTTCTGCACTATGCACTTATAGTAATATTAAAAGATAAATTTCGCGTACCAAGCATATTTGGCTATTATAAGGTAAAACTCTATCCTCCGGCTTGCGTTGCATTGTGTGATGGGACCTGAGTCTTATAATAGCTTCATTTTTCTTTATTTTAGCATTGCGCTGTTTATTTTTATGCACTGGTATTCATGGGGGTAAACCCGTTCCGTGTTTTACGACGTGGTCCCTTGATTTACCTAACTTTAAAATCAACTTAACAATTGTTTTTGAGTTCTCATACCAGTCCCATGACTGACCTGGAGCTTATTGTTTTAACCTAAACTCTGGGTGCCCATATTTTCCACACGGGCAGCTAGTAGTTTTGATTTTGCAGATATTATATTCACAGGATCCTGGTCTACAGCTGAAGCGATATTCGGAAGGCTCTGTATCCGTGTATTTCCTTCAGTTGTGTTTTGTACTATTTTTCCGTTGCTATTTAAATGTATTTTAAACTCTGATATTGTATTTCCAATGTATATTTAGTCATACTCCGTAATATTCTTGTACTCTGATTTAATTGTTGTAATAGCAATAAAATGTTCTTCTGTTTTATGTTCTGACATGTGTTGTTCTCAAAGCAATCCGCGCTTTCCTTCACGGGGAAGTTTGGGTCGTCACGTTTGGTATCAGAGCCTATACCCAGCCGGAATTGTGTGTGTAATGCTGCGGATGTCGGTCGGTGTGGTACTGATGCGGGTTACATGCACAATGCCTGGGTGGTGAGTGATAGGAGCTAACAAGGACGTTGGGCTCTTTAAAGGGGGTAGTCTGTAACACCCCTTTCGAAAAGCTAACACAAAGATCTTTTAGCACAGTGGTTGGTGCGTGGTGTTGCTTTACGGGAGGTCGGGGGTTCGATACTCCACGGTTGTCACACATGATGTTTTTAAATATCAGTATATATAAGACCAACGATACTCTAACATCCAAAACACCCAACAATCAATCATAGGTTATTTATAACATCATATAACATTATATAAAAAAACAATAAAATTGTTGAGGAATCCAGTTGGGTCCCTCCAACCTATTTTTCTTGCATCCACAGATGTTAAACAACATAAATAATACACATCCTGCTTCGAGGCAGGATATCGCGGTATAGAAAGTCATCCTCTATATATATTATGGGGCGCATAGGGTCATCCGTTAATGGTACTATGGGAAATATCCTATATATATATATATATATATATATATATATATATATATAGTAGCCACAACCACCAATCCTAAATATAACTAATATATATTATAGCCACAATTCATCAACAACTATCCAATGCATCCAAACAGTCAACAAATAGCATATAAAAGTTATTTAAAATAAAAGTTCATTTATAATAAAATTATAAACGAATCCAGAGAGTAAGTTTACTCAACTTGATTTTAATTTCAGTCCATTTTGATTCCAATTTGAATTCTTGATTATGCAATCCTCATCTACGTATTACTTTACTGACTTTGTTTCGTAAAATCTCATATACCCCTAATATAATATTCTTAGTTAATATGACATTATATATACGCGTATAACTAATGATGTTAAGCACAAAATTAATTAAATTAAGCAAACTAATTAAATAAGTTATTAAATTATACCTCAATCCATGTTAATTTCTTTCTACTCCTTTCCAGCATTCCTGCTTGTTACCACCAGTGACCGAAAACAAAAATGCTCCCCGTAAAGGAAAGCCCAGATTGAATTGAGAACAAGACAAATCAGAACACAAACAGAAGAACATTTCATTGCTTATTACAAAAATTTACATTAGAGTATAGGAATATACAGAGTATGAACAAATAATTTACATTTGATAAATATCAGAGATTACAAATTACAATGCAGCGGAAAAATAATACAAAACACAAATGAAAGAGATACACGAATACAGATCTTTCCGAATATCATTCTAGTTGTAAACCAGCATCCTATGAATATAAATCTGCAAAACCAAAACTACTAGCTGCCCGTGTGGAAATAGGGGCACCTACAGTTTAGGTTAAAACAATAAACTCCAGGTCAGTCATTTGACTGATGTGAGAACTAAAACAGTTATAAATCTTTATTTTAAAGTTAGGTAAATCAAGGGACCACACCGTATAACATGGAAGGGGTTTCCTCCCAAGAATACCAGTGCATAAAACAGACAGCGCAATGCTAAATAAAGAACAATGAAGCTATTATAAGACCCAGGTCCCATCACACAATGCAACACAAGCCGGAGGATAGGGTTTTACCTTATAATAGCCAAATAATGTTTGGTACGCGAAATTTAAATTTTTTTTTATTACTATAAGTGAAGAAATTAACTTTAAATATAAATGTATAAATCATAGGCGGCATGTAACACCCGGATTTTTGAATAATCGAATTAACTAAACTAAAGAATAATTAATCTCAGACGTGAGAATTATGGGGATTGGCTTGCGCCATTCTGTTCGTCTCGGAATTCTAGTGGAGATAGAGTTTGAGTTTGCGGGAAACGAGTACCGGATGAAAGAGTTATGGACGAACGAAGTTTGGTGGCAAAGTAAAGAAGAAGAAAAAATGCACTGGCGCACTTGGGAAGTGCGCCAGTACATATTAACACTGGCGCACCTGCCAAGTGCGCCCAGGCCGAGGCTGGAGCCTGCACAGCTTTCTGGTTCAGGCTGACCCGTGTTGTTGAGTCCATTCTGACTCCTTGCTGAGTCATTAGGGCTGACTCATCACCCTATCATGATTGAATGGTTTTGATTAACCCTAAGAACATCCGACGGCTTAAATTAATTCATAACTCTATAAAAAGACCCATAGACTCAAACCCTAAATCAGAATTAAAACTAAACCTATGGCCGTCATGTTGTTGTCTTGAACCCTAGAGCAGCCGCCACCAAATTAAAGAGGAAGAACAGTAACCAAATCAGAACTACTCAACCCTAACAGCGAATCTTCATCAAAGGAGCGCTAATTCAACACCAGAAATCAGAATTCAGAACTCAAGACTGTTTTGAGTTGTGAGTTCGATAGTTTTAGCAAAATAATTAGTAATTTAATTAGATTAAGTTATAACGTGGATTATATGGATGTGATATGAAGTATTGATTGCATGTTGTAATTATATTGTAGGATTATGATTGAAATATCTATGATGTTATGTTGTGATGCAAAGTTATGTTGCTATCATCCATGTGGTAATTTTATATACAATCAAATCGTCATGTTTCTTATGCTAGTTTGTGATATTGATTCATATGATAAATCATATGTAGGAAAGTTTAGATGTTGATTCAAACATGAACCATATACAAGTTTGGGTAGAATTATATGTGACCTTACATGATTATGGCACCTAGTTTATGTGAGAATTTAATTGAAAGTTAGGCTATGACATGATACTTTACATGTTAGATATTAGTTTACACCATTGTTGCGATGTATATATCACATATGTGAATTTATGAGTTGGATATGAATCATGTTATGTTATTACCGATGCAAGTTTACCCCTTTTAGATATAGGTCTATGACATATGATGTTTGTGCAAGTTTGTGGCCATTATTTCATCAAGTTCACACCTTTAGATTTGGATCTATGTTATACATGATGTTTATGCAAGTTTGTGGCCATTATCTCATCAAGTTCACACCTTTAGATTTGATCCATGACATATGTTGTTTATGCAAGTTGTAATTTTGACCTATGCAAGTTTTAGATGTAGAACATCATTCACATATGCAAGTTCACCCCTATGTTAGATATATGTTTTAATTATGTGTATATATGTGATGTTTTCTTTTATTTCATGAGTTAGACTATTCGAGTCTAACGTATATCTTTACGTTAAACAAACAAGCGTACTACGTGGGAAAAAGGGGATAATATTAAAAATATTTAATTGGCATAAATGCCTTAAAAGGCATAAAATAAAATTGTGGTAAAATTGGTATGAGTTTACATACCATAAATGGATGGACATAATTGAGTCAATTATGGACATCGCTAAATTTGGAATTGATTGATAATTTGAATAGGGAAAGTAATTAAAATTTAGGGGATGATTAATTAGGAGTAATTAATCGTCTAAGACACGAGGATAGACTCTTTTGTGGTGTAAGACTGCCTGGACCCGCCCGGCAAATCCAGCTGCCACAAATGCCAGTCTAATGTGAGAGGTCTTATGCATAAATTAAATACATAACAATTGTAAAGACACGAGGTTAGGCTCTTTTGTGGTGTAAGACTGCCCGGACCCGCCCGACAAATCCAGCTGCCACAAATGCCAGTCTAATGTGAGAGGTCTTTATGAGGTTACGGTCTTAATGAATTAAGAAACACTTAACCAGATAACCATGTAGTGGGACATGAGGGGGTTAAGTGGGTGTCTTGGGTGGCATGTGGAATCTAGTGGGTGCCTTGGGTGGCATTTGGAAATACGATTAGAAACACTTAACCAAAATTGAAACATGTAATTGAAACATGAATAAGAAGTGGGTTAAGTGGGATGTACTAGAGGGGATCAAACTTAGGTGGATAGTTTGTGTCAAGTAATGGGGTGCCGTTTCAACCAGTAACCCATACGTATCTTTGTGGGCTCGACCCAAGTCAAGGACGGGACACGCATACTGGGCTTGACTGTAAGAGGCCAAATCGGGTTAGCGGTGGCAACGCAAGTCCAACGGGTTCATATGCGTGTGTGGACCCGGGCTGGTAGGTAAGACGTTGTTGCATCGTGTAGGTATAAGCCGTGCATTCTTTGTTGTATCGGGTTGCCACTTTGGGGAGTGATACACCCCACTGTGGGGCCAGCACGGGTATCTACGAGTTAGGGAGCCGTTCGCTTGGGGGTAGTGGGTACACCTAGTGGAGATAGGGGCAGACGACACCTATGAAGGCAGCTAGGGGTGCACGAAATTACCAGTATCATTATTAAGTCTGTAGGCGGGATCAACCTTAGGGTGACTAGTGGTGGTGCAGTATACTAGTGGCGGTGCAGTATAGCAATTATCCATAGTGTTGGTATAGTTTAGTAAATTCATCTTAGTGGGTTAGGTGCGCTTTAACGATATCGTATTTCATCTTGTTTCCTTGTTTACTCTGCCATACTCAATGGTTCATGGTCATTTCCTTATTTTCCAACTTATGCCTTAGCCTAGTTACTTTGTAAATAATATTGTTAGAATTATCGCACTCGCCAGACTTTATGTCTGACCCCCCTTTTTCCATCTCTTCCCCCCCCCCCAGGTGCTCAGTTTGGAACTAGCACCAGTGGATCTTGATCTTGGATTGCTTTTAGAAGAATTCTTGGACCGCTGAAGTAAAGTTCAGCTTCTCTTTATTTATGGCTATTTTAATGTTGGGGATTATGTCTTTCAGTTTATGTACTTTGTTTTATCAAGATGGATATGATGTACTTGACTTCGGTTTATGGTTTTGATGATGTAATCAAACATATGGGTTTATCCGCTGCAATGAAATAAAGTTTTAATTTTCAAATACTACTTTATATCTGTTTTGTTGTGATTTTCTATTCTATACTTACTTAAAATGCTCCATGGAAGTTAATGCATTCCCTTTGTGAGTGACAATAATGGAAGTGGGGTGTTACACGTGGTATCAGAGCTGAAGGTTACCAGAATAGATATGAATTTTTGAAAAAACTATTTTTCAAAGCAATTTTTATAAAGAAGTACTTTCAAAAGTATGGTTTAAGGAAAGTATTTTCAAGAGAAAAGTATATTTTGGAAATCATAACCCCAAGAGCCATATTTCTTTCCTTCGGTCCTTTTTGTATTGAATCTTTCCTTTTTCGTTTCAGCATGTCTGAAGCATCTGAGATACCAGAGGGCGTTCATGTGCCCGGTTGGTTCCGTCAATATCTTGAGGCTAGGGCCGCCGCCGCAGGTCCAACAAATCCTCCTCCTCCTCCTCATGTCGATAATTTCGCAAAGATATGTAAGGACTTTAGAGCAATGGGTGGAAAACCTTTTCACGGGACGGAGACATTTGTTGAAGCTTATAACTGGCTAAAGGAGGTGGAAGAATTGTTAGGAATTTTTGAAGTGGATGATGGAAGGAAAGTCCAGCTAGCTACGTGGCTAATGAAGGATGAGGCCTCGTTTTGGTGGGAGGTCACAAATGGGGGTCGTCCAATCGATACATGGCAAGATTTTAAGCAGAGGTTTGAGGCAAAGTTTCTCTCACGGGCTGAAGAGAATCTATACATGGAAAGGATCTTGTCACTGAAGCAAGGGAATTTATCGGTGAAAGAGTACGTCAACAAATTCAACCAATTGAAAAGGTTTGGCTTAGACTTGGTGAACACTCCAGAGAAGAAGGCTCTAAGATTTGTTAAGGGTTTAAACGAGCCGCTTCATGGGTTAGCTATGACCCACATTCCCATGGGGGCTACCATTGAGAGGTTAGTTGACATGGCACTCATGCATGAAGAGGAGAAGGGCGCCAATGCTAATAAGGCACCCGAGAAGAAGGGGGATCAAAAGAAGTCGCAACAGCAACAACAGAACAAGAAAGGTAGCAAAGGCAATAATGCTAAGGGGAAGAAGAAATGCTTTAACTGTGGGACACCTGGCCATCTAAGCAAAGATTGTAGGAAGAAGAAGAAGACCGGTTGTTTCCACTGTGGCGAAGCGGGACATCTTATTAAGGACTGCCCAAAGAAAGGGCATAGGGTAGGGTCTACCTCGGGAGGACAGGTGCAAGCTCTTATGGCACCCGGGAAGGCAAGGGGACAAGTTCAGGCTCTCGTGGTCCCACCGCTGCAAGAACGAGGTAGAGCAATTTCCGTTGAAAGTTTAGTTTTTCTGTTTGATCATCTTGTTCGTACTTTATTCGATTCTGGCGCATCGCATTCGTTTATCTCTACATCATTAGTTGAAACAGTACACCTAGATACTAATCTTGTCATCGATCCCTTAGTGGTCTCAAATCCTATTGGTGGTTTGGCTCATCTTTCTATGATTTGTCGGGATTTGAGAGTGTTTATATTGGGCGTTGAGTTTGAGTGCAACGCTTTTGTTCTTGGCTTCATGGGCTACGGTTTAATTCTAGGTATGGATTGGCTAACTAGATATGGGGCCATCCTAGATTGTGAAAGAAGGGTAGTTAGATTGTTGACTCGTTCTGGAAAGACCCTTGATATTTCTTGTGACCCTAGAGGTCCAGTAATGCTTAGTTACCTAGAATCCCTTGACGCATCCAATGATGATTTACATTCTGTTCCCATAGTCCGTGATTATGCTGATGTCTTCGATGAGGTGAGGGGTTTACCCCCAAAGCGTGAGATAGACTTTCGAATATATCTAGTGGACAATGCAAAGCCAGTTGCATTGCCAGTGCGCCACATGGCTCCAAGAGAGAGAAGAGAACTCGGTAAGCAAGTGAAAGAATTGCTTGAGAAGGGGTTCATCAGACGTAGTATATCGGAGTGGGGTGCTCCAGTAGTATTTGCCACGAAGGCGGATGGGTCCCTTAGACTTTGTGTGGACTATAGAGAACTTAATAAGCTTACTAAGAAGAATAGACACCCACTGCCGAGGATTGACGATCTCTTCGATCAGTTGGTTGGCGCCTCAGTGTTTTCGCAGTTGGACTTAGCCACTGGTTTCCATCAGTTGAGAGTGGCTGAGGATAGCATAGACAAGACCGCCTTTAGTACTCCAGACGGTTTCTTCGAGTGGCTGGTGATGCCCTTCGGTTTGACAAACGCCCCCGCATACTTTGTTGATTTGATGAGTAGGGTGTTTAGGGAGTACCTTAATAGATTCTGGTGGTCTTTGTAGATGACATCTTGATCTTTTCTAAGAGCGAGGAAGAGCATGACCTACATCTTAGGGAAGTGTTGGAGACTCTTCGAGCGCATAGCCTTAAAGCAAAAATTTTTAAATGTCACTTTTGGAGGAAAGAAGTGTGATTCTTAGGGCACGTGGTCTCCAAAGAAGGGATAGCCGTGGATCCCGCGAAGATAGTGGCCATCCAAGATTGGAAGGTTCCTAAAAATGCGACCGAGGTGAGGAGTTTCTTAGGGTTGGCTGGCTACTATAGGAAGTTCATTAAATACTTCGCAAAAATATCAGCTCCATTAACACGCTTGACGAAGAAGAACTTGGTTTTCACGTGGGACGTAGATTGTGATGATGCGTTCCAACGTTTAAAGAGAGCTTTGACCACAGCCCCAGTCTTAGTGTTGCCAGATGGGAGTAAACCATTTACCGTTTATACTGACGCTTGTGGAACAGGACTAGGCGCAGTCCTAATGCAAGAGGGAAGGGTAATAGCCTATGGTGGAAGGCAGTTGAGAGTGAATGAAAGAAATTACCCTACACATGATCTAGAGTTGGCCGCTATTGTTTTCGCGCTTAAGTCTTGGCGTCATTATCTTCTTGGCGAGAAATTCGAATTGTTCACTGACCACAAGTCGCTAAAATACTTATTCTCTCAAAAGGACTTGAACTTAAGGCAGCAAAGGTGGATGGAGTTCTTAGCATCCTACAACTTCAAGATAGCATATACCCCTGGCAAGGGTAACGTAGCGGCAGATGCCTTAAGTAGAAAAAGATTATCCTTGAGTCCGTTGTTTGTTGAGTGGCGAAGTTTAGAGTTCATCTCTACATTTGACTTTACACCTTTCATTGACTTCGTACCCGGTTTGCTAGCATCCTTAGAGGTTAGACCTATGCTTTTAGGACGGATTGGCGAAGCACAGCGAGACGACCCACAGTTGGTTGAGTTAGTAGAAAAGCTCAAAGGAGGGGAGTCATCGAGCCATCTCCGTAGGTATACCCTAGATGATAAGGGTTGGTTGCGTAGGGACGGTAGACTTTGTGTACCACAAGATGAGAATCTGAGGAAGACCATTCTTGATGATGCCCATCGTTCGAAGATGACCATCCATCCCGGCGGGACAAGATGTACATGGACATGAGACGAGTTTACTTTTGGGCCGGCATGAAGAAAGATGTGGCTGAGTAGGTCGCTAGATGCTTGGTGTGCCAACAATTAAAAGCGGAGCAAAAGAAGCCCGGTGGATTGCTTCATCCATTGGAGGTCCCATAATGGAAGTGGGAAAGCGTCTCGATGGACTTTGTTGACGGATTACCAAGATCGAGGAAGGGTAATACGGGGATTTGGGTCATGGTAGACAGACTTACTAAGAGCGCCCATTTCATTCCCGTGAAGAGTAAGAGGACTGATCCATGGTTAGCCTCCGTATACATTCGAGAGATAGTTCGTTTGCACGGTGTTCCTTCTAGCATAGTGAGCGACCGCGATCCTATTTTCACTAGTGAATTTTGGAAAAGCTTACAAGAGGCGGTAGGGACTCAGTTATGTTTGAGCACCGCATATCATCCTCAGACGGATGGACAGGCCGAGAGGGTGAATTGTATTCTAGAGGACCTATTGAGGTTATGTGTCTTTGATTTCGGAGGTACATGGGAGGAACATCTTCCATTGGTAGAGTTCACATATAATAACAGCTTTCAGTCTAGCATTGGAATGGCACCGTTCGAAGCTCTTTATGGACGGCCATGTCGTTCGCCTACATGTTGGTGGGAAGCTACGGATAACATCTTGCTTGGACCCGATATGATTAGAGAGACTTCGGAGAAGATCGATCTGATCCGAAGAAGGATGAAGATGGCACAAGATAGGCAGAAATCTTATGCGGACAAGAGGAGGTCAGATCTTGAGTTTAATGTTGGGGACATGGTCTTTGTCAAAGTGTCTCCATTACGGAACATCGTTCGCTTTGGGTCCGTTGGGAAGTTAACACCAAGGTCCGTAGGGCCGTTTCCTATTAAGGAAAGGATTGGGCAGATGGCGTATAGAGTGGAGTTGCCCGATAGACTTAGTGGTGTACACGACGTATTCCATGTATCACACTTGAGGAAGTGCTTGCATGAGACCGCGGAAGTGGTAGAGCCGAGCTTGCTTAGAGAGGTGGAGATCGAGCGTGATGCAACGATTCGACGATCTCCTACGTGCATTCTTCGGCCGGAGATTAATAAATT
This sequence comes from Allium sativum, assembly GCA_030737875.1. Taxonomy (NCBI): domain Eukaryota; kingdom Viridiplantae; phylum Streptophyta; class Magnoliopsida; order Asparagales; family Amaryllidaceae; genus Allium; species Allium sativum. Next base: position 1,029,668,276 of record CM060918.1, read on the forward strand.
GAGAAATCGAGAGGTCAAACTAGTCAAAGTGCAATGGGGAGATGATGAGAGCAACGTTACTTGGGAGACGGAAGCGAAGATGCGTTCATTGTACCCTTTTCTTTTCGAGGGTATGTCTTTTAATTTCTCCTTTATCGCTTACCTTGTACTTATCTTATCTTTAATACGTCCTCTCGCTAGTATCTTTGACCTTTAGATAGGGTAGTCCTATGGTTGAAACATGTATTTGAGACATGTTATGGATGATGGATACCCGTGGATGCAAGTGTTTGCTAGTGGTTGCACGTGGATGCATATACACACACTTTAGGCACTAGATCGGCTCAGTCACTTCATATTGCATATTGCATATAAATGTGTGTACATATTTAGGTAATGGATGAATAATGGTTATACCATCATATGGATGTTGCATTTTGGTGAATGGTTGTGCACGCATGTAGAAATGATATGTATCGATAAGGTTTTTTCGCATACATAATGGACGCATGGCACTATCATGGTTTGCATTAAGGAGGTCAACTGAATCAGTAGACCGCCTGATTTTGCATTAGATAAGGAGCATATACACACACTTCTTGCATATGTTCATACAACATTAGAAATTTTATAAGGACAATGGATGCCGTGTTTGATGGTTGAGTAGATGGTTGTTTGGATGGTAGGATATGCATTCTCCTTAACTTGGAGATTTCGGGGGCGAAATCCTTTAAGGAGGGGAAAATGTAACACCCCGGATTTTTGAATAATCGAATTAACTAAATTAAAGAATAATTAATCTCAGACGTGAGAATTATGGGGATTGGGTTGTGCCATTGTGTTCGTCTCGGAATTCTAGTGGAGATAGAGTCCGAGTTTGCGGGAAACGAGTACCAGATGAAAGAGTTATGGACGAACGAAGTTTAGTGGAAAAGTAAAGAAGAAGAAAAATATAAATGCACTGGCACACTTGGGAAGTGCACCAGTATATATTAACACTGGCGCACCTACCAAGTGCGCCCAGGCCGAGGCTGGAGCCTGCACAGCTTTCTGGTTCAGGCTGACCCATGTTGTTGAGTCCATTCTGACTCCTTGCTGAGTCATTAGGGCTGACTCATCACCCTATCATGATTGAATGGTTTTGATTAACCCTAAGAACATCCGACGGCTTAAATTAATTCATAACTCTATAAAAAGACCCATAGACTCAAACCCTAAATCAGAATTAAAACTAAACCTATGGCCGTCATGCTGTTGTCTTGAACCCTAGAGCAGCCGCCACCAAATTAAAGAGGAAAAACAGCAACCAAATCAGAACTACTCAACCCTAACAGTGAATCTTCATCAAAGGAGCGCTAATTCAACTCCAGAAATCAAAATTCAGAACTCAAGACTGCTTTTGAGTTGTGAGTTTGATAGTTTTAGCAAAATAATTAGTAATTTAATTAGATTAAGTTATAACGCGGATTGTATGGATGTGATATGAAGTATTGATTGCATGTTGTAATTATGTTGTAGGATTATGAATAAAATATCTATGATGTTATGTTGTGATGCAAAGTTATGTTGCTATCATCCATGTGGTAATTTTATATACAATCAAATCGTCATGTTTCTTATGCTAGTTTGCGATATTGATTCATATGATAAATCATATATAGGAAAGTTTAGATGTTGATTCAATCATGAACCATATACAAGTTTGGGTAGAATTATATGTGACCTTACATGATTATGGCACCTAGTTTATGTGAGAATTTAATTGAAAGTTAGGCTATGACATGATACTTTACATGTTAGATATTAGTTTACACCATTGTTGCGATGTATAAATCACATATGTGAATTTATGAGTTGGATATGAATCATGTTATGTTATTACCTATTCAAGTTTACCCCTTTTAGATATAGGTCTATGACATATGATGTTTATGCAAGTTTGTGGCCATTATTTCATCAAGTTCACACCTTTAGATTTGGATCTATGTTATACATGATGTTTATGCAAGTTTGTGGCCATTATCTCATCAAGTTCACACCTTTAGATTTGATCCATGACATATATTGTGTATGCAAGTTGTAATTTTGACCTATGCAAGTTTTAGATGTAGAACATCATTCACATATGCAAGTTCACCCCTATGTTAGATCTATGTTTCAATTATGTGTATATATGTGATGTTTTCTTTTATTTCATGAGTTAGACTATTCGAGTCTAACGTATATCTTTACGTTAAACGAACAAACGTACTACGTGGGGAAAAAGGGGATAATATTAAAAATATTTAATTGGCATAAATGCCGTAAAAGCCATAAAATAAAATTGTGGTAAAATTGGTATGAGTTTACATACCACAAATGGATGGACATAATTGAGTCAATTATGGACATCGCTAAATTTGGAATTGATTGATAATTTGAATAGGGAAAGTAATTAAAATTTGGGGGATGATTAATTAGGAGTAATTAATCGTCTAAGACACGAGGATAGACTCCTTTGTGGTGTAAGACTGCCCGGACCCGCCCGGCAAATCCAGCTGCCACAAATGCCAGTCTAATGTGAGAGGTCTTAGGCATAAATTAAATACGTAACAATTGTAAAGACACGAGGTTAGGCTCTTTTGTGGTGTAAGACTTCCCCGACCCGCCCAACAAATCCAGCTGCCACAAATGCCAGTCTAATGTGATAGGTCTTTATGTAGGACATGAGGGGGTTAAGTGGGTGCCTTGGGTGGCATGTGGAATCTAGTGGGTGCCTTGGGTGGCATGTGGAATCTAGTGGGGCCTTGGGTGGCATTTGGAAATACGATTAGAAACACTTAACTAAAATTGAAACATGTAATTGAAACATGAATAAGAAGTGGGTTAAGTGGGATGTACTAGAGGGGACCAAGCTTAGGTGGATAGTTTGTGTCAAGTAATGGGGGCCCGTTTCAACCAGTAACCCATACGTATCTTTGTGGGCTCGACCCAAGTCGAGTACGGGACACACATACTGGGCTTGACTGTAAGAGGCCAAACCGGGTTAGCGGTGGCAACGCAAGTCCAACGGGTTCATATGCGTGTGTGGACCCAGGCTGGTAGGTAAGACGTTGTTGCATCGTGTAGGTATAAGCCGTGCATTCTTTGTTGTATCGGGTTGCCACTTTGGGGAGTGATACACCCCACTGTTGGGCCAGCACTGGTATCTACGAGTTAGGGAGCCGATCGCTTGGGGGTAGTGGGTACACCTAGTGGAGATAGGGGCAGACGGCACCTATGAAGGCAGCTAGGGGTGCACGAAACTACCAATATCATTATTAAGTCTGTAGGCGGGATCAACCTTAGGGTGACTAGTGGTGGTGCAGTATACTAGTGGCGGTGCAGTATAGCAATTATCCATAGTGTTGGTATAGTTTAGTAAATTCATCTTAGTGGGTTGGGTGCGCTTTAACGATATCATAATTCATCTTGTTTCCTTGTTTACTCTGCCATACTCAATGGTTCACGGTCATTTCCTTATTTTCCAACTTATGCCTTAGCCTAGTTACTTTGTAAATTATATTGTTAGAATTATCGCACTCGCCAGACTTTATGTCTGACCCCCCTTTTTCCATCTCTTCCCCCCCCCCCCAGGTGCTCAGTTTGGAACTAGCACCAGTGGATCTTGATCTTGGATTGCTTTTAGAAGAATTCTTGGACCGCTGAAGTAAAGTTCAGCTTCTCTTTATTTATGGCTATTTTAATGTTGGGGATTATGTCTTTCAGTTTATGTACTTTGTTTTATCAAGATGGATATGATGTACTTGACTTCGGTTTATGGTTTTGATGATGTAATCAAACATATGGGTTTATCCGCTGCAATGAAATAAAGTTTTAATTTTCAAATACTACTTTATATCTGTTTTGTTGTGATTTTCTATTCTATACTTACTTAAAATGCTCCATGGAAGTTAATGCATTCCCTTTGTGAGTGACAATAATGGAAGTGGGGTGTTACACGGCATGAGCGCCCCATCCCACTATGTCTCCATATATAGGATTACAACTAAAACCGCAATGTTACGTATTGGAAGTTGGATTTCCATCTGTAAACCAAGGCAACGGATCGTCCTTACCGCTTCGAGACAATCTAGCCCATGTCTCAAAAACAGGACGCATCATCCCTTAGATCGTCAGGGCCGGTCCACACAGAGTGGATTAAAATGCCTGAACACTGTTTTCCCCGCCCTATAGGACGTAAATCTTGTTTGTATAAAGACCATACCATCCATCGGCCCCGTAGTGCCGATATAACCGAGGCGCCTCGCATTCCAACAACCACATGAGTCGAACTTGTCAGGGCTTGTAAAACCACTAACACCACTACTAACTAGAAGGAAACGCATGTCCTCCCTGAGGTCCTCTCCCGTTTCTGGTTCACACCGGGGTGTGAGGCTTGCGAATTAACGCTACACAAAGCTATGCTATATTAAAGACGTGCTTTGATCATCAACCACAAGGCTCTGCTTTTCAACAAAAGCCTTGATCACTGCATCTCAGCATGCCATACAGGCAATTCACGCCATGCGACTGATGTCTATCAATCACACAGAATGAAATCCAATGTCAGACACACATCCATTTACAAGTTCGTTCTGGGTCTGGACGAAACCGGGGGCAACTTATTCCTCGTTCCATATGTCCAATGCAGGAGAGAGGCCCTCGCATATCCGTCGAACTCCAAGTATGTCTGGACGATCACCACTTATTACCTCATCTTGGGTGTACAGCCCAATCAAGACATCAGTAATCATCCAAACAATGTGAAGACCTCCGGTCTTCAACCACCGTCTTCATCATCGACTTATCGTCGATTCAGTTATTCAGAATGGGTATAAACCCAGCCTTTCCGAATAACTCGCGTATATAATAAACATGTGTTATTAAAACACAACATACGCCTCATTCCAATCCAGAATATTCTTTTATTCACATATTCTTATACTTTGGGAAAGGATCCCATTAATTTTATCAAAGATAAATTCTTTTAAATTTATTCTTTAATCTTCCTTTGAATATCAATTCAAACCATATTAAGGTTTATCCAAACTAGTCGGGATTAGCGAACCACACAGAAGTAATCATTTATTTTATTTCCCAATCCCAACCTATTCATCCCATCGAGCAAAACTGGTTATACTCCATCATATCTAACACCACAATGTTATCGATAAATATTAATTACCATTTTACGTTCAAATCTAATTAAAGATTTAACTATTGCTTGGAGCAAAACTGGTGACACTCCATTCTCGATCATTTCCCAAATTTGATAATTTAAATCATCAATTCACATTTCAATCTAGTTAAAGATTCATTAAAACTCTAATTCAGTTTTAATCTTCCCAAAAATCAATATTAATGATTATATAACTTGGGAAATCTTATCATGTCTTTAACTGGGTTAAAGAACCAATGTCATTTCAAACACGGTTCACGATAAACCCAAAATCACATTCCATTCCATCAGTCTCTAACCGTAAATTTATTAGGAATAATTCCCTAAGTATTAACCCCGAAGGCCGAAACCAACATCAGATCAATACCCCGGAAACCATTCAACTTAGCCAGTTAGTTTTTATTTTTCTTAACTCCATTGATTTTAAAAACAATATTATTAAAGATACCATTCACGACAAACCCAAAATCTCACTCCATTGTTAATCGGGTTAAAGAACAAGTGTTATTTAAAACACCATTTACGATAAACCCAAAAATCCAATTTGATATTAAATACAAGGCTCTGAATAGAGAATTTATCGGCTTATATTCAATATCAAATTCTGAAATCAACGAATATCATATTGGAATAACTATATCCGTGTTTGATGCACGAAGCAAATATCACATCCAAATTGATGTCGCTAAATGGTTGTTTGAAGCACTCTTGTGTATTTGTGAAATACTAGAGAATTGTTTAAAGAAATAAAAACTACTTATGAAGTAGTGTTCATACTTGAAATTTGTAAGTGATATTGAGTATGATATGTCAATAATAAATTCAAATTAAAAATCTTTAAGTTGAAAAATGTTGCAATTAAAAGACTATGATTGAATCAGTGAAAGTGCTAAGTACATTGCCTTGAATATAATTGCAATAAAACCGATGTATACAAATATATAGTTGTACAAATTTATTATTGAGTTGATTCCAAATGATCTGAATCCCATAACATTGTTATACGATAGCAATTGTCGGGATACAGTTCGTGGTAGAACTTTGAGCTCACTAGAAGTCAAGAGACATACTCTGAATTGTTCACAAGATAAAACAGTTTATCACTACCGGGGAGAGTTAATTAATAGAGTTGATAATTAAAACATTATAGCATACCCATTCACAGAAGGACTTACCTAATTAATTTTGAAGAAAATAGATCGGTGAAATGGAATAATATTCCATAATTGACTCAAAGTGAAAGTAGGAGATTGATAGAGTTAGGGGTATTCCCTAGGGGTAATTATGTAATATGTTACATATATCAAACTCGTTGATGGGTCTTGTTCGAAATAAAGGCGTTTTCTTTCTATTATGTACTTGATATAATACAGTTATATTAATTAATTTAATTAGAAGTATATTTAATGGATATCCATAAATGGTATGTTTCGTTATAGTAGTTAGAAAATATTGTTAACAGCGAGTAATTTATGACAATGAAAATTAATATACCATTTTAATCATTTGTAGTCAATATGTATCGAGACTAGATAACGATACATCTATTGAGAGTAAAGTACGCAACACTCTCCAAATGTTGGGCAGTGTATTACTCATGACTGCTGGAGGCACCAATGGGTTACATACTGATAGTTATTAGATAATTATGGAATGACCCACTCGATAGTTTTCGGTTAGTGAATATAACTAAGGTCAAACAGAGAATATCGATGTGAAAGTTTTACATAGTTCTCTCGATTTGAGAATATTTTTGATCTTCAATATGGAAGATCTGGAATTGAAACACTATTCAAAAGAGGATTCGTCTCCTCAATTATGTGAGGTTAGTATCACGGTTAATTAATGTCAACTCAAAATCAAAGTCTCTGGCCAGAGCATTGTTGTTAATAATAATTGTTATTATTCAACCAAAGATTTTGTGTTTGGACTATAATTTCGAATGTGGATGATATTGGAATTTTGACCATTACCAAATTATGTAAGTCCTAATGTGATGTAGTTTTCACCAAGAGAATTGGTGTAAAAAATTGTCACAATTGGGTAACACTTATTAAACTGAAATGGTTTTTTTTAGAAAATGAGTAAGCGATAAATTTAGCCATAATGTCACATCACCTGCTAAGTGAAGGGTGAATGTTAACGTTCAAATAAGTTTGATGTTCACTGACTAAATATACACCCAAGAGTCACACAACCAAATTGACGAATTCTCTTAAGACCAGGTGATTTAATTAGTTTGGAATTATTATAAATTGGTTAAGTTAACTAATATTTATGAAATATTAATTTTGAATTTGATTTGAGAAATAAAATTTATGCATATGTTTATAAAAGTTATGAATATATTGATTGATTTGAGCTACCGATGACAAAATATGTTAAATATGATTTTACATACTTAGTTCGGGTCATATGGGTTTTAGAACCCAAGCATTTTAGAGTGAAAATTCGTTGGCTAAGTTAAACGAAAGGGGAAGCTACAGTACATGAGATTTTGAGATTATTATTTTCTCTTTTTTTTTCCTATCCATATCAAAGCAAATCAAAAATCCTAGTCATAAGTAATTTCTTTTTCTAAGCCGCCACTTTGTTCTTACTTTTCCTCATTTTTATGGCAACAACTTTCCCCTAAAATCATCCCAAAAATTCTCAAATCAAATCCAAAACTAGATTACTAATTTGTAGTAGAAGTCTCCAATCATGATATGACAACCTGATGGATTTGAATTATTATTAGACGAGAAATCATTGTTTGACGTGGATTCAAAGGCATCATTAAGAGAAATTGTAATAACCCGGAAATTCTGAGCCAGTTTAAAATTTTTATTTTGGTAATTTTAGCGAATTTTGAATATTTAAAATGAATTATTTTAAAATAATATCGACGAAAATTCATTTTGAATATAATTAGAATGTATATATTATACGCGTCGTCGTTAGAATATAAATAATTATATATAATTATAAATAGAATTGAAAATGGCGTGGTAGTTCGATAATTTGATTTCAAACTTCAATTGAATGTACCGGGTGCAAAACAATCCGGATTTTAGTGAAACAAAAAATAATAGGATCTAATAGATAATATCTTTCCAACGAACCCGGAAAATCAAGATTTCATAGCGGGAATCAAAAGATAGGTCCAGTTGAAAATTCTGAATAGTCGCTATGGAATTCAGGCCCTTAAAAATGGGAATTTTGCAAACGACCTCGGATTTCGACGAAACCACTTTTGTTGGATCCGTGATGTCAAATTATTGCTAGGTTTCAAATTTCATAATTTTCTGAATCAATATGTGAGCGTGGCAAAGGAAAACGTGTTTGACCATTTCAGTCGAATTTAATCGACTGGAAAATGGCCATTTTTCTAACGGTCTCAGAATTCGACGAAACTAGTTTTGTTAGGACCGTATCGTCAATACGAAGCTAGAAAATATTTTTCTAGAATTTTTCGAGCTAGTATGTGGCCTCGGTAAATTGAAATGCACGTTCAAATTCAATATATAGAGTTATATGTTGATTTTAACGGAAACTGATTGTAACGATTGAATCAACCTACGATACATATCCCAATCGGTTCGGAATGGGGGTAATTAGCTATGGACGACAGGCGGTGGGCCTCGTTTAGAGGTCGTATGTAAAAGTACCTTTATAGGAATTAAAAATTAATTAAATTAATAAATAAAATCTCCTCTCTCTCCTCACCCTCTCCTATACCTCTGCCCCCCCCCCTTTTAATTCTTCGATTCATCAGGAAAAAAAACAACGAAGGATCGCACCCTCGATGTCGCGCCACCGACCGCCGATGGAGGCGCCGCTGCCTCAGGCGCCCTTCACCTCGACCCTCTCTCGCTTCCTTCCCCTCCACCGGTTGTTCCCTCCATTCTCCATCTCGCAATCCCCCAAAACCCGACGCAACGAAGCCCACAGCCGCCATCTCCGAGCCGGCGCCACCACCTGCCACGCCCTCGACTCCTCTTGCCTCCTGCAGCTCCCCAACGGCCATCTCCACCCCCCAGAAAAAAAACCCAGTAAGCTTCTCCTTTTTATTTGTTTTATTTATATAGGGTAGTTAATTTTAAAAAGGGGGTTTGATTTTAAACATGACAAAGGTCGGATTTTTCAACATCATAAAGAACGAATTTTTATATGCTGAAAGATCATGTTTTTATATTATAGAAAGAATAAAAATTCGATTTTTATTATATATAAAGACGAGATTTTTAAAAGTGAAAAGGGTGATAACTTTGAAAATAAAAAGATGAGATTTTTAATTAGCTAAAGATACAATTTTTAATTGTTTAAAAATATAATTTTTATCGTATGTAAAGATAGAAAATATAATTTTCATATTAAATAGATAATAAAAATATAATCTTTCATATTGTAGAAGGATAAAAATATGATTTTTACATAGTGGGAACTATAAAAATATAATCTTTATAGGATAGAGAATATAAAAATATCATCTTTGTATATGTAGCGAAATAAAAATCTAATTTTTATTATATATACGTTGAAATAATGAGGTGATTTTTTATAGTGATAAAATCTTTAAATTTGAAAAGGCGAAGTCTTTAAATTTGAAAAGGCGAAACCTTTATATAGAGAATAGTGGGGTAAAAATAGAAATTTTATCTATATAATAGCGTTGTAAAAATATAATTTTTTATCTATATAGCATAGTAAAAATTCGATTTTTATATATTGAATAACAAAGTAAAAATTCGATTTTTATATATTAAATAACAAAGTAAAAATTCGATTTTTATATATTGAATAACAAAGTAAAAATTCGATTTTTATATATTGAATAGCGAAGTAAAAATTCGATTTTTATATATTGAATAGCATAGTAAAAATTCCATTTTTATATATTGAATAGCGAAGTAAAAATTCGATTTTTATATATTGAATAGCGAAGTAAAAATTCGATTTTTATATATTGAATAGCATAGTAAAAATTCGATTTTTATATATTGAACAGCGAAGTAAAAATTCGATTTTTATATATTGAATAGCGAAGTAAAAATTCGATTTTTTATATATTGAATAACAAAGTAAAAATTCGATTTTTATATATTGAATAGCGAAGTAAAAATTCAATTTTTACATATGTAGAGAATACGGGCAACGAAGGTGATAAAAAGGCGAGAACGATGAAGATTTCTATCAATGAAGAGTCGTGGTATTGGATAGCTATTGGTGAGAACTTCTCACTCTTCAATTTCTTTTTCTAGTTATATATATTAGGATGCAGACGGTGTTTAGTAGCACCCGACACAATCGTCCACAGACCATGGACTTGTTTGTTTGTGTAGTTGGTTAGATTATTTGGTTTGAATTGAATTGTTTGGTGAAATGAATGGATTTGATTGATGTGTGAATGGCGTGGGCCTTCACTAGACCGGGGATAAGGCTAGGCCTCTTCCCGTTTCTAGTATCGTGCCGTTATGCCGCCGAAATTTTCTAAAAAATGTTAGAAAAATAAAAATATCATTTTTTTGTGTAAATGAAATGAATAAAAATTTATGTGTTAAAATAAAATATTTTATCGTTAAAAATATAATTTTTAATGTGAATATGAATATAGTGAAGGTGAACAAATAAATATTCATTTACAAACCAGACGGTTTGTTTATGTACACCGATTTGACTGATATTGATTGGGTCGATAAATTTTACACATCGCCCAACTGCACAAATAAAATCTGTGTTTGATTGTTTGAAACCCTACACGGGTGTTGGGATGATATTTGGGTACAGTAATCCCAATTATTTAATTGTATGTCGATCGATGGACCGACAGGCTGTTATAAGCGTTAGATATCTATATTTGATGCTTATACAGTGTAGTGCACTTTGGATGATGGTTGATTATTTATCGTTGCTATTATATGCATGTGTGGTATGGAATCCATATAGTTAACGCTATATGGTAATTGATTGGGCCTCATTCCAATTTGAAAAATAAAGAATATTATAAAATAAAGGTTTATGTGTTGACCGTACTCATCCGTTGAGATTAGTCATGTGTTGAACGAAATATTTTAATAATAAAATTTACATCTTTATCAATATAAAATAAAGGTTCATGTGTTGACAGTACTCATCCGTTGAGATTAGTCATGTGTTGAACGAAATATTTTAATAATAGAAATATTTGAAATAGAAATAGTTGAAATAGAAATATTTGAAAAAGAAATATTTGAAATAGAAATATATGAAGCTGGGTTGATTAGATTGACGCCATTTTGACGTGAACGATATTTATATCGATTTTATTCATGTTAAAATGAATATTGAAAAGTGATTTCGAAATCGAATATTTTGAAATGAAATTTGATTTCAATTGAATATAAAACCAATTTAAATTGAATCGAATAGAAAACCAATTTGATTTGAATCGAATAGAAAACCAATTTGAATTGAATAGAATAGAAAACCAATTTGAATTGAATCGAATAGAAAACCAATTTGAATTGAATTTGAATTGAATAGAAAATGAATTGAATTTGAATTGAATTTGATTTGATTAGAAAACGAATTCGAATCGAATTGAATCGAAAAGAAAATGAATTCGAATCGAATTAAAATCGATTTGAATTGACATCAAATAGAAATGAAAATAAAAAGGATTTATAATAGAAAATTCAATTTTGATTTGAATTTGAAATAAAGGTTGAAATTGTCTTTGAAACGAATTCAAAACTGTTTATAAAATTCGTTTCGAATAGTAATCGACGAAATATATATTATATATATTATATATATAATATAATGGCCTGAATAGAACGCGCCGCACTGCGGCAGTTCGTGAATTTTGACCATTTATTTCAAACGGACATTGCGGGAGTCCGACCGTCGGATTCTCCTAAAACCGGAACCGTTGGGTTCGTATCGAAAAGAGCTTTCTAACGAATATTAGAAATTTGAAATCTAACGGTTGGATTTGGAGATATGTCCAAATCAAATTTGGAAAAGGTTGCTGTAAGTGCAGTTCGATGGCCGTTGATGGAAATCGACTGTACGGGCCTTGATAAAATTATTAAAAATAGTAATAATTTGTGTAAAATCATAAGAAATGATTTGGGAAAAATTGGGATGAAAAACTCTATATTTGAAAAGATAAAAATAGATTTTTATCAAAATGAACTAGTTTAGAACTAAAGTAACAACCCGTTTCTTTTAAATAAATAAACTGGATTTGAAATGGGTTTTAAACAGAATTGATTTGTGGGTTTATCGTGAACGGTGTTTTAAATAACATCTGTTCTTTAACCCAATAATAAATAGAATGTGAGTTGGGTTTGTCGTGAACTGTGTTTTAAATGACATTAGTTCTTTAACCCAGTAAAAGGAGTTTTAATGAAACTGCAATTAGATTGAAATATGCATTGATAATCTAAATTATCAAATTTGGAAAATAAGCGAGAATGGAGTATCACCGGTTTTGCTCCAAAGCGATAGTTAAATCTTTAATTAGATTTGAACGTGAAATGGTAATTAATTTTACCGATAACACCGTGGTGTTAGATATGGAGTATTACCAGTTTTGCTTCATGGGATGAATAGGTTGGGATTGGGAAATAAAATAAATAATTACTTCGGTGTGGTTCGCTAATCTCGACTAGTTTGGAAAACCATAATTTGGTTTGATATGACATCCAAAGGAAGATTAAAGGGTAAATTTTAAAGAATTTATCTTGGATAAAATTAATGGGAACCTTTCCCTAAGAATGTGAAATTTAGAAACTAGCTGTAGGTTAGTTAAGAAGAATGGTTTCCTGGGTATTGATCTGATGTTGGTTTCGGCCTTCGGGGTTAATATTTGGGAAATTGTTCTCTTGCTAATTTGCGGTTAGTGACTGTTGAATTGGAATGAGGCGTATGTTGTGTTTGTGTAACATTTGTTTTAATATACGCGGGTTGTTTGGAAAGGCCGGGTTTACACCCATTCTGGATAACCGATTCGACGATAAGTCGAAGATGAAGACGGTGGTTGAAGACCGGAAATCTTCACATCGTTTGGATAATTACTGACGATCCTGATTGGGTTGTACACCCAAGAGGACGGAAATAGTTGGTGGTCGTCCAGACGTACTTGGAGATGGATGGATATGCGAGGAAAGTGCCTCCGGTTTCGTTCAGACCCAGAACGAACTTGTAAATGGATTATGTGCCTGACATTGGACTTTTTTCTGTGTTGATTGATTTCTGTTAAATATATATCTGTTTGGCGGCGGAGAATTTATTCTCTTGCTTAACGCCCTTCTCTGAGACGTACGAGCTCAGAGGTTGTATATCGATGGACATCAGTCGCATGGCATGAATTGCCTGTGTGGCATGCTGAGTTGCATGGATCAAGGCTTCTGTTGAAAAGAAAAGTCTTGTGGTTGATGATCAAAGCATGGCCTTTGTGGCGTAGCTTTGTGTATAACGTGAATTCGCGAGCCTCACACCTCGGTATGAGTTAAAAACGGGATAAGGACTGCAGGGAGAGCACGACGTTTCTTTCTAGCTTTGGTGGTATCAGTGACTTACCAGCCCTGACATTTATATACTTTTCACCTATGTGGTTGTTGGATGACGCGCCTCGATTTTAGGTCTGTAAGGACCGGGAAACGTGTGTTCAGGCATAATTAATCCTCAAACGTAAGAGAGGACCGGCCCTGAAGCATCCAGGGGTTACCCAGAGTGTGTAGTCCCTAGGCATTTGCTAGAGTGTCTCGAAGCAGAGAGAAGCTTGCCCCTTGCCTCGACTCATGACGGAAATCCAATTTCCAATACGTGTATTTCGGCTTTATTTGTAGAGCCTAGTATGGCGACATAGTGGTATGGGGCACTTATGCCGTCTATGATTTATATTTATGATTGAAATTGTTTTGACACTATACACTTATTATAGTATCAAATGATTTGTTTTAAACGTATCAAGCATGTTTGGCTATTATAAGGGAAAACCCTATCCTCCGGCTTGCGTTGCATTGTGTGATGGGACCTGGGTCTTATAATAGCTTCATTTTTCGAAAAAGCATTGTGTTGTTTATCCTAAGCACTGGTATTCTTGGGAGGAAACCCGTTCCGTGTTATACGGCGTGGTCCCTTGAATTACTCTCTTTTAAAGTAAAGTTTTAAATAACTGTTTTAGTTCTCACACCAGTCACATGACTGACCTGGAGTTTATTGTTTTAACCTAAACTCTGGGTGCCCATATTTTCGACACGGGCAGCTAGTAGTTTAGGTTTTGCAGATTTATATTCACAGGATCCTGATTTACAGCTGGAACGATGCTCGGAAAGCTCTGTATCCGTGTATCACTTTCAGTTGTGTTTTGTATTATTTTCCCGCTGCAATACTGTATTTAAATGTAATTTATTGTAATCTCTGATATTCTTTGTTGTATAATATTTATTCATACTCTGTATATTCTTGTATATGTTGGAATTGTGGTAATAGCAATGAAATGTTCTTCCGTCTGCATTCATTTGTGTGTTGTTCTCAAAGTATCCGCTCTTTCCTTCACGGGGAAGTAACGGGTTCTCATAGAAAATCAATCCTCTCCAAAACAAATGGTCTAATGTGCAGTTCATGGATTTGGCGGTAAGGTATGTTTTCTTATATTAGATTATAACATTTGATGCAATTTAATTTTCATGATTTGTCAATTTGATTATCGTAATTGGTATGTTTATGACTTTGCCTCTTTTAATATGAAAATTATTTATCTTGGTTTAAGTTGTTTTATTAAACAATTTGGTTGGAATTTTAATTTCATAAATTGAAATAAAGGAGTTATCAAAAGGCTTAATTGTTCATCAATGTCTTAAACATTCACAAATCAAATTTTAATCCTTTAGATCTATACTTGTATGTTCAAATTATAATTTTACCCTTAAATTTTCAAATAACCCTTTTGTTTATATAGTTTATAAATATCTCTTTATAAATTCCTATATATATGTTTATAATTATATTATATATAGTTTTTATATCACTTATATATAAAGTTTTTAATCATATGTTTAAATAATATTTTCTCATGTTTTTATACTTGAAAAATAATGTTTTAATAACTAGTTTTGTTTCAGGAATTTCCAGAATATATATTGGTTTAAATATTTTAAAAATGATTAATAATTCAAAAATATGGCACATATGTCGATATATAACCGTCATAATTTTAAAATTCAAAGGAAGTGTCTTTTCATATTTGAAACGCTTCAAAGACGTTGCAACTTTTCAACCTCAATAAATATGAGTTAATTTCGAAATTTTTATCACTTCTTCTTATCGTTCTTCACCCCTTTACTTACCACCATTAAAATACATAATTTTCTTGATTTATACACTTATTACTCTGCCGATTTCAACAAAATTTATATCATTCTTCTTCTCTTTTCAATCTCTGTCAACTACTCTCTATTTGAAGTGCTATTGAAGAGTTCTAAGGTTGTTGCAATCATTTGGGAATTGTTTGGGAAGGGTTGTGTTCCTTATAGCCCTGAAATCAAGGAAAGGGAGTGGTATTAACCTTGTAGCCTGAAATTAAGGGTGGTGGAATCAGTGTTAACCGCATAGCCATGAAATCAAGGGTGGTGGAATCAGTGTTAACCTGTTAGTCGTGAAATCAAGGGTTTTGTAATTGGATTATGATATTAATAAACTATGTGCAATCCAGCATTGTATGGGACTGGATGTAGGAGTAATCCGAACTAGTATCTGTGTCTTTGATTATTTCTGTATTCTTGATCATTTTTGATGTGATAATCATTGTGTGTTTCATATAGTAATTCAAGATTGTTTAAATTTTCCATAATCTCTTTAAAACGGTATTCACCCCTGTTGGATCTAGATTAACCCTAGAGGGGGTGAATAGGGTTTATTACAATTTTCGCTAAGTTAAAACAGATGGGATATTAAAATAATTAACAGGTCACATAATGCAGCAGAAAGGAAATAACAAACAGAGATACCCAGCTTCGGCAAAACCCTGCCTACTGCTGCATTCCTAAGGTTTCTACTAGACGATAGAACAGATCCCGCTTACAAGACCATGGAAACTCGTGAACCCCTCGCTCCTATTCTAACCCTACGCTCAAAACCCTAGACTGATCTAACCCCCTAGATCAGATTTCCCCTGATTACAACTCTGTAACTAGTAACCCCTAGATTTTATAGATTCTAGTAAACTGCCAGTTAACACCCTAACTGGTTTCCCTAGATTTTACAGACCTAGAAACTGATCGTTTGATTAAAGAAGAAATTGAAAAACAATAGAAATAAAACAAAGAAACCCCCTTTTTAATTTAAATATAAACTAATCCTTTGACTTATGTTGGTCGGCCCATTTTGATTTGTGTCCACCCTTCTTTGTCTTGCCCGATCACTTTGGTTTTGCAATAAAAAAATGGTGGTCGATTCTTCCTTCTTCTGGAAAATAAAATTGGCAGCTTCAAATTTGGGGATTTGGGTTTCTCTTTTGATTTCCCAAATCGAATTGATGTTAAATGAAAAGTTCTGGATTAAGATCTCTGATGCTTCGAAAATTACGTGGCTTGCTTCTCTACGATTTGGGAAATCTCTCGATCGAAACACTTGTAAGTGAAATCTGATTTGAATCTATATGCTCTTGTGTTGATTTTTGGTTTCGATAAAAAAATATCCTGTGATGTAATGGTGTTTTTATATCGGATTATAACATCCTATAATTGCTCTCTGATTTCGTATATGGCTTGAATGATTTTATGTTACTTTCCCTTTTTGGTTCTTGGTAAAAACGGCTTGAATGAAATAAAAAATTGCCCTTGTTTTGCTGATGAATCTGGATATATAATTTGACCTTCGATGAATCATTAATTTGCCCCTGCGCGATTCTAGAATCAATTCTGGAAAGATTGAATTAACTCCTTGCCAAAACTAGAATTTCTAAAATGATTTATGTATTCTGGAAACTGAATGATTCATCGTTGCCTTAAATGAATTTCCTAATTTCCTGGAAATATTCTGATTGCTCTCGCATGAATGTTTCGGTTGATTGTTTTCCAAAAAAAAACTTCACAATTCTGGAAACAAACAAGTATGTTCTTTGACTCTCAAACACTGGAAATGCTTGTCTTTTGTTATACCGATTGATTACTTGAAACATTAAAAAACTTTGCCAAAACAAGAATATTTGGAAATCAGCACCACCATTTCTGGAAATAATGATTCTTGTTTAAAAAAAAGTTGCACCTTGCCTAAAAGTATATACTGATTTCTGAAATCATTAATTTAAACAGTTTTGCCATTTTGATTTTCATCACATGCCAAATTGTTTGCCTTTGAACATGTATAATGCATTTGATTTTTGCTCGGCCATGCTTGTGTATATCCATGCATCTCTTGAGCCTCCTTTGTGTGAATCAAATTTGCTGCATGTACACAACCTGACCCTTGGTTCCAGTAAATTGATGCTTGCTCGACCATTTTTGCACATTAGCTTGTTGTTGCCAATTTGTGTACTACTACTATGCTCCCATGTTTCATGTGCTTCACTGTATATATAAGTTTGATCAAAGTTTTGTACACTTGTGATTGCATTCTCCATATGCTTGATGTGTCTTTCGTGATGATTTGTGCACTGGTTTGTTGGCTTAACCTATGTTGTTCACTTTTGTGTACCAACCAGTTTTGATATTTGTAGTTTGATCACTGAGCTCGACCATTCTTTTTGTGTTACCATTTTGCTGCTTACATGATGTTGAGAACTGGCTCGAACTTTGTTGTGACTTGTGCACCACTGTCATATACATTGAATTATGAAATGATTTACCTGGACCAAACAGTTATATTTAACTGCTCCATGCATATATATATACACACACACAGCCATGTATATATATGTGTGTGTGTGTGTGTGTGTGTGTGTGTGTGTGCGCGCGCACTTTCCTCACTTGAAACTGAGCATGTTTAATTGTAGCTCCATGTTTGTGTAGTCCAGATTTGTTGACCTAAGTTACATGTATTGTTGCATCATGTCTATACCATGTTGCTGCTGTGTAAATGATCCTCATGATCTTATAGCTTGCCTTCACCATGCTGAAAGTTCCCATATGCTTATTGCTGTTGTGTTCATTCCAGTTTACACATTTGTGTTTGCTTGAAACAATGAAGCTCTTGTGTTTGGATGAGCATGCCATGTGTGTGAGTTACTTGCCATTTGATAATGAATCTTGTACATTGAGTTGTTTTCATGTGTGCACTGAGTTGAGTTGGTCCACGTGGTTGCTCCTCAGTTGCTCGCTACATTTTGATTGACGAGGCAGTGCACACGTGTACATATATGCATGTGTGTATATGCAGCTATTCAAAATTAATTTTCATGTCCCTGCACTGTAATATGTGTATATCCATACAATGTATATGTATACATGTATCGTGTGTATATTCGAGCACTAGAAACATTGTCAGATCAAGTCATGAAAAATGATGAGAAATACACCAAAATTCTGAGGCAAATAAAAATTTAAAAATAAATTCAAATTTGCAAGCATTCAGATTTATTTCTATTGCAGTGTACTGTGTGTGTTTCATGTGACAGGTAAGCCGATGGTGACTGGACTGACTGTGCTAATTGGTAGAAGATAGAAGTGATAGTGTCGTGTTAGTGAGTGTATGTTCCAGTGAGTGTCTGTATATGAGTGTTGTAGTGAGGAACAAGTGTACTGAAGTTGATATGATATGAAATGTAATATAGAGATATTCAAATAGTGGAGTTATAATATTTGTACTGTTTGAATGTTGAAATAAAATATTATATTCAAATAAAATACTGTTTCATTATTCGAATTCTTGTACAATCATATTCTATTTAAATATAAATATTATATTCCTGTATGTGATGTGGTGTATCAGTACAAATACAAACACATTTAATATAATATATGTTGTTTGTTATCATCAAATAAAAATAATATAATTGTGTATATAACTACGTTATATACAACAATCTCCCCCTTTTGATGATGACAAACAATTAAAAGGTTTTGAATATTATAAATGTGTTTGTTCGTGAATAGTGGAACTCACCCTAAGTAACGACCCATATTTTTACGGTATTTTAAATAATTTATTTAATTATTTAAATAATGGTTTGGTAATTTAAAATGATCAGAATTAAATAATGTTGAATATTTAATTAATATAAATAATAGAAAAATTTCTGAAACAGTCGAAAATAGTGGAATTCACAATATTGTCTGAATTGGATCATTTATAATATATATTTCAGTTTAGAGTTGAATTATAATAATGAATATATTTTATAAATGTCAGTTGAACGTAAAATTTATATTATAATTAAATAGTGGCATCGAATTTGGACAAGATCTTTGAGACGTAGGTATAATTTAATTTTTAGAATTTTTCTGTAATTTTTATTTTGGAAAATAAACACTTTTTATTTTGAAGTATTTTGCACCCTAAATCAGCATTTTGGGGTTTCACAGAATAAGCTATCTTGTATATATTATTATATTTTTGAAATCGTGGCACATTGCTGAACACGGTGGTATTTTTATTTTTGTCCATAACAGATGGTATGTGAACGGAGCTTTGTGTATTAGGGTACCGATATTGTCTAAACTTTAGAAAAAGAAAACAAAACCTATGTACTCTATCCACCTACATGACTTATGAATAGGTATTTTTCTTTCCAACGTGAATGGAATTTGAGTAATATGGTACTTTGAAAACCAAACTTTAAATACATGAAATGTAACATGCATTTTCCCCATCATCAAATAAATATCTCTTTACCCTACAACCACTTCTTTATTTTTCCCATACCCCTCACGTCACTCATTTCTCTTTACTGCCACCATGTTCTTTCTTTTCCTTGTCCCGTCACTTACTTTGCAACCAAGTTTACTTTACAACTAAGTTTACTTTGCTAAGTTTTTATCCAATATGTATATTCATGCAAGTTCCCTTAGCAGCTAAGTAGTCGGTCTTATATATACACGAGCATACAGAAGCTCGTTCACTTTCCTGAAATAGACATTTGAAGAAAACCGTGGATTCTAAGATTTCAAAATAAAATCGAAGAAAATAAGTTTCGAACAAAAACCAAAGCAAATAACAACAAAACGTATTTGATATGGTGGAGCTTTGTGCAAAGTTTGGGTAGTTTTGGTGGTGGCTTGGTTCGCTGCATGTAGTTGTTGAGAGGAAGTCACGATCTGGAGAGTGAGTTCACATGTGACGTACCGATGGTGGCATTCGAATGTAAAGGAGAAAAAATATGGGTGTGGGAAGGTGGAAACCGACATGATTGGTGTTCGATACATTTACTAGAGCAACAACCATACTGTTCGAACACACAAGATGGTGTGTTCGAAGAATCTAAAATGGTGAGCATGTAGTAAATTTTGAAACTGAGAATGGAGATGGTACAGACGTGAAGAAGGGTGAAACAAGATTGCGGAAGAATAGTCCAGGAAGGGAATGACATGCGTTCATACGGTGAAGAATATGTAAGTACGGGAGAGGGGAGGTGCGATATAATGGTTTTATTGTTATAGGATGGCACCGCTCTATTAATCCAGGAAGGAGTTGCATGGACTATGGAGTGGTTATGGGTTCAAATATGGGAGGATGACATTTGGTGTGTGTAATTTGTCAAAATGAAGGAGCAGCTCGTGTCATTTATAGTTAAAGAAGGAATCACAGTAGCTTTTGAGCAGTGTGTTTTAAATATGGTAGGAGAAGACCTACCGTGGAGTTGACTTGGATTTTTATGGTGGTAAGAAGGTCGTTCAAACCTTTCCACCTGTAAACGAGTTTCTGGAGCTCAAGATAAACAGGGAGGAAGAAAGACTGTCACGCATTTCCAATTCTAGTGGGCCAACGAAATACAAAGGTAAAGGCCCATATAATTAATAAATATTTATAGTTAAGTTTAGTTTAAATTCAATCAAACTTATAAATCGTATAACTTTATCATATGATATCAGAATCGAGCGAAATAAGATCCATTAGGATCGTATGGATGGTGGCTACACAATGGAACTGACTGGTAGTGAATCAGAGCTCATTACAATTTATAGCGAAATAAATTGTCTGATCTGAATCAATGACAATTATCGTTATTTAACGATGATCGTCCAATGTGAGTAAAACTCACTAACTCTGAACAGTTATATTTTTATAACGTATTTTTTTAGAACTGATAAATGATGGTTGATTACTGTGTGTTGATTGTTTGGATGATTTGTTAATTGATTGGTTGAAATTATAGATCTAGTGATATATAAAAAAAAATCGTTAATCAAATATTGATTCTGTTGATCAGAATATTTCATATTGAAATGACAGTTGATGTTAATTATATTGTTTAACATCTGTGGATGCAGGGAAACAGGTTGGGGGGATCCAACTGGATTCCTCAACATTTATTTAACTGTTTTCATATATTGAGATATATGATGTGATATATAATCTGTTATTGATTATGTGTGTTAGAATGATATTGATCATTGTGATTTGGTATTTTAAATACCATAAGAAATACTAGAATGTAAAAAGGAATTTTCAAAGTGTATATTGAAAATAGTATATTTATTTAGAAAATAAGTAGAATTATAAAAGGAATATTTATTTAGAAAATAAATAGAATTATAAAAGGAATATTTATTTAGAAAATAAATAGAATTATAAAAGGATTTTAAGTAGATTGTAAATAGAAATATGTTTTAACAGATAAATGGAGACGATTAATTTATAAATAATATTTTTTAAATAAAATAAAATATTTATCATTTGATAAATGGAATATATAAGTACGAACTTATATAGAGAAGTAGAAATTGGTTTAACGCCGATAATTTAAATAGAACGTGAACTCAAAATTTATAAAAGAATTTATAGATGAGATTTAAGTGTCAGAAATGAAAAGGAGATTTCGTATGAATAATTCTATAAATAGAAGTTTAAATAGAATTTGGAAATGGGATATTATTAATGGATTATATATAAGAGTTAATCGATTGGAGTTAATCGAATAGAGTAAATTGAATAGAGTAAATCGAATATAGTTATTCAAAGAGAGATTATCGAATATAGTTTATTCGAAGAAAAGAGTTAACGAAAAAAGTTATTCGAAGAGAGATTACCGAATATAGTTTATTTGAAGAAAAGAGTTATTGAATATAGTTATACGAAGAGAGATTATCGAATATGGTTTATTCGAAGAAAGGTTATCGAATATTAGTTATTCGAAGTGAGGTTATCGAATATTAGTTATTCGAAGTGAGTTAATCGAATATTAGTTAATTCAAGGTGAGTTAATCGAATGTTAGTTATTCGAAGTGAGTTAATCGAATGTAAGTCATTCGAAAGAGAATTTATTGAATATAGTTATTCAAAAGTTAGTTAATCGAATATAAAGTATTCGAGAAGAGTTAATCGAATAGAGATTACTCGAAAGACAGTTACGCGTCGAATTCAATTATATCGAATTCGAAAAAGTAATATTTACTTTTCAGTTTTTAAATCAAGAGTATATATTAATAAATTAATGTTTGTTTAATTATTCGAATTAAGAATTAAAAGTTATATTTTAAGTTAGATATTTCAGAAGTACGAATTATAACGTTATCACTATAATAAATGTTTTCAAAAAAGAAATGGAATCGTAAACTGAACTCGAGAATTTGCATAAGCAATGAGTATACGAATTAGAGTGTTGAGCTTTATCTATTGCAAGGTTAAGAACGTTGTTCAGTTAAGGTCTGAGAGGTAATTATACCCCAACTTGATTGACTTCGTAATTAACTAAGGAATAGTTGAAGTTCGATGGCAAAGATTGATTAAAGGTACTGTTAAGTGATAAACGATTAATGGATTGAGCAGTAGTAACGATGTTTATACAATGTTCATTTGAAATCCAGATAAATGAGTTTTGGAAATGTTTTCCAAATATAATTAGAGATGTTTTCCAAGCATAGAAATGAATTGTTTTGTTGATAGGAAATAAAGAAATGATTAGTGATGCATGAATAAGGAATGGAAACGTTTTCCAATGTTAATACGATATATTTCCTAAATTTAGAAAATAAGTGATCACGAATATATGGAAACAGGAAATGGTAAATTCATGATAAACGAACTAAAAGAGATAAAAAGATGAATGATGATTGATCGATAGAATTTCCGTCCGGGAATAATATCATTGTTGTACACCTGGTTTTCTTTGGTAGTTAATTCACTGACTATCAAGGTTTTTGATCATTTTTCCGTCGTCAATACGGAGAGACCGGGATCAGATTTATTATCTGAAAACCCCTTTGTATGGACTTTAACATTGCGATCAAATATGATGAAGATAATTGAAGACGGAGTTATGCAAGGGCTGTCCTGTTTACAGAATAGTACCTTTGGTTTGTCCAGTCCCAGGACAACCAGTAGGGAAGAATGTCTGATAGAGTATATTTAATAGATCGCGTAAGTTGATCTCTTCAAACGTATTTACGTTTGGTGGCGGAGGAATTCATTTCTCTTAGCCGTATACCCGTGGTATCTTTGGAGAAATCAATTTGTGATTTGGTGGGTATGACGATGTGACATTCAAAGTAAATAAAGGTGTGGTCTGTACGTTATGACCTCTAGCCTCACAACCAGGAAATGGTATAAAATCGGGTAGGTCGCATGGCTAAGTGGTTGGCTTCCAATTAGGGTGTATTGTCACCTGATCTAGAGTTTCATTTACTTCTTTAACCTATTTTGATGTTGTCCCTTTCGGGAAACGGTTGCTGGTCCCAACCGTTGGTGATAATACATTCGGTACACTCAAGCGAAATGAGTGAATGGTCATGTTTAGCCTGGGTTACAAGATGTTCTTGTTGAACCCGACGTATTTCTCTCTAGAGATACACTGTCGGAAGGTGGTCCCATTCCTTGCCAGTTGGAATCCATTACCCAGTACGCACCCACGGTTTTTGATTATATATTATATATGTGGAACGTGAGATGAAAGCGTTCTACTAGATGATTATTATTTGTGATTGATAGACACTACTATAATATCAAAGAGTTTTGATATAAAGATTATCATTTCTTTAAAAAAGATTTTGAAAGTCAAATCAAGTGTTTTGGATTCTCATAAGGGATAAAACCCATTCCGTTATACGGCGTGGTCTTATGAGATATCGTTTATTTTCTGAAACTGTTTTAAATTGTTTACTCATACCAGTCCCATGACTGACCCGGAGTTTATTTTGTTTTGTTTTACCTTAAACTCTTGGGTGCCCAAATTTGTACAGGCAGTCAAGTAGTTAGGTTTTACAGATATACTTGGAGAGCTTGGAGCAAGATGCTTCAGCATTTTATAGCTATTGTTATTTCCGCTATGTTGTAAGTGTTATACTCTGATAATGTTACTGTATACATATACTGATTTTATTTCAAAGATATGTATCTATTATATATTGTTCATTCCGCTGTGAGATTCGTGTTTACTCTGATGTTGTATGTTCTTATTCTATTCTAAGTTTCTATCTTATCTATTCGCACTCTCTATTTTCTTTCATTAGCTATCCGGTATTTCCGATGCTTGATAGTCGACATTGGGTTATATGTCAATTACTCAGGATCGCAAAACCTGGGTCATTACAGTGGTATCAGAGCTGGAGGTTAAGTAATTACCTTGGCTCTGTGGTGTGACTCAGTAGAGATGGGGTTAGCAATACCCTAGATTGAGTTTGAGTGTGTGTGTATATATATATGAGCGCGTATATGTTATTTGATATAAAAATGGTTTTATATTGTGGAGATTTATCGGTTGAGTTGTTTATGAGTTCTGGTCGATTAGTTAATCCATTGTATCGGTATGGGTTTATAAACACTCGAATACGATGAACCGACACAGTATATTTTGAAAAGAGGGTAAACGAAATAATTTTACCCAAATTATATTTTGATATAAAGGATTTATATTTGAAGTATTATTGTATATTGGATGTGTTGGTTGTGATTATAATCAGATAAGAATATAATTGAAATGGTTATGCAAATAACCAATCAAAAGTCGTATAAGTGTTACGAAATGAATTAAATCTGAATTTAAATTTGAATTGAAATTAAAACCTTGGAAATTTGGAAAGGTGTTTGTAGATGGATTTGGAATTAATATATGAAAATTTTAAAATCCTAGGAGATTTTAAACTGTTTACAAGCATTGTGAATAATATTTTGAAATGTATTTCAAAATGGAAATGGTTAGAAATGCTTTTGAGAGTGATATAGTGTTGAACTCACTTCGGTCGCTGGGAAATAATTCCGATGATGATCCAGACATCATCGGTGTTCATTTTCGTGTTTCTAAGTGACGGATTACTACCAATTTTTTTTGTTTTTGGAAATGTTTTGAGAAAACCAGTTGCTTTGATTCCGAAAGGGAATATTTGATTTTTGATATGGTAAATGGTTTAAAATTCCCAGGAAAAGATGATTTGAATTAAAATCAGTTAATTAAGTGGAAATTTAATTGGATTAGAATGATATTAAGAAAATTGGATTTGTGTCATAGAAATTTGAAATGATATTGGGTTGATGAGTTAAGAGTTGGGAATCAAGAATGGAACTTTGGATTGAAATGGAATTTGGCTTGGATATTTGTGAATGATTTGTTTGAGGATAAAAACCGATTGGAGTTTGACTTGGATGACATTGGAATATAGAGAATTGGTAACAGATGGAAGGGATATAATGATATGCCCGACAAAAAGGTACAAGTTTTTATTTTATATTAGGTATGAGATTTTAATGAGCCGAATTGGCAAGCCGCTTGGCTGTTTGATTTTCTTTTGGGTTAGAGAAGGCCCAGAGAGGCGAGTTTTAGTTGTACCGATTGACCCGTACAAAGGAGATGCTAGCGAAATTTTTCAGAATTTTAGAGCATTAGAAAATTTTCAGAATTTTTGGAAATTTTCGTTGTTAAGAATGAATTAATATTTTAATTGAAATTGATTGATTCAGTTGAAACTGAAGATAGTAGATAAAAAAATAATTTTTAATCCAGTTAATAGGGTTTGTTTTCTACCTTAGCAATTTCGAGGACGAAATTATTTTAAGGGGGGAGAATGTAACGACCCATATTTTTACAATATTTTAAATAATTTATTTAATTATTAAAATAATGGCTTGGTAAATTAAAATGATCGGAATTAAATAATATCGAATATTTAATTAATATAAATAATAGAAAAATATATTTAATTTCTGAAATAGTCGAAAATAGTGGAATTCACAATATTGTGTGAATTGGATCATTTATAATATATATTTCAGTTTAGAGTTGAATTATGATAACGAATATATTTTATAAATGTCAGTTGAATGTATAATTTATATTATAATTAAATAGTGGCATCGAATTTGGACAAGATCTATGAAACATAGGTTTAATTTAATGTTTAGAATTTTTCTGTAATTTTTGTTTTGGAAAATTAACAATTTTTATTTTGAAGTATTTTGCACCCTAAATAAGCATTTTGGGGTTTCACAGAATAAGCTATCTTGTCTATATTATTATATTTTTGAAATCATGGCACATTCCTAAACATGACGGTATTTTTATTTTTTTCCATAACAGCTGGTATGTGAACGGAGCTTTGTGTATTAGGGTACCGTCATTGTCTAAACTTTAGAAAAAGAAAACAAAACCTATGTGCCCTATCCACCTACATGACTTATGAATAGGTATTTTTCTTTCCAACATGAATGCAATTTGGGTAACATGGTACTTTGAAAACCAAACTTTAAATACATGAAATGTAACACGCATTTTACCCATCATCAAGTAAATATCTCTGTACCCTACAACCACTTCTTTATTTTTCCCATACCCCTCACGTCACTCACTTCTCTTTACTACCACCATGTTCTTTCTTTTCCTTGTCCTATCACTTACTTTGCAACCAAGTTTACTATGCAACTAAGTTTACTTTGCTAAGTTTTTATCCAATATGTATATTCACGCAAGTTCCCTTAGCAGCTAAGTAGTCGGTCTTATATATACACGAGCACACAGAAGCTCGTTCACTTTCCTGAAAAAGAAATTTGAAGAAACCCGTGGCTTCTAAGATTTCAAAATAAAATCAAAGCAAATAAGTTTCGAGCAAAAACCAAAGAAAATAACAACAAAACGTATTTGATATGGTGGAGCTTTGTGCAAAGTTTGGGTAGTTTTGGTGGTGGCTTGGTTCGCTGCATGTAGTTGTTGAGAGGAAGTCACGATCTGGAGAGTGATTTCACACGTGACGTAGCGATGATGGCATTCGAATGTAAAGGAACAAAAATATGGGTGTGGGAAGGTGGAAACCGACATGATTGGTGTTCAATACATTTACTAGAGCAACAACCGTACTGTTCGAACACGCAAGATGGAGTGTTCGAAGAATCTAAAATGGTGAGCATGCAGTAAATTTCGTTACTGAGAATGGAGATGGTACAAACGTGAAGGAGGGTGGAACAAGATTGCGGAAGAATAGTTGAGGAAGGGAATGACATGCGTTCATACGGTGAAGAATATGTAAGTACGGGAGAAGGGAGGTGCGAGATAATGGTTTTATTGTTATAGGATGGCACCGTTCTGTTAATCCAGGAAGGAGTTGCATGGACTACGGAGTGGTTATGGGTTTAAATATGCGAGGATAACATTTGGTGTGTGTAATTTGTCAAAATGAAGGAGCAGCTCGTGTCATTTATAGTTAAAGAAGGAATCACAGTAGCTTTTGAGCAGTAGTGCATTTTAAATATGGGAGGAGAAGACCTACCGTTGAGTTGACTTGGATTTTTATGGTGGTAAGAAGGTCGTTCGAACCTTTCCGCATGTAAACGAGTTTCTGGAGCTCAAGCTAAACACGGTGGTAGAAAAATGGTCATGCTTTTCCAATTCTAGTAGGCCAACGAAATACAAAGGAAAAGGCCCATATAATTAATAAATATATATATATAGTTAAGTTTAATCTAAATTCAATCAAACTAGTAAATCGTATAACTTTATCATACGATATCAGAATCGAGCGAAATAAGATCCGTTAGGATCATATGGACGGTGGCTACACAATGGAACTGACTGGGAGTGAATCAGAGCTCATTACAACTTATAGCGAAATAAATTGTCTGATCTGAATCAATGACAATTATCGTTATTTAATGATGATCGTCTAATGTGAGTAAAACTCACTAACTCTGAATAGTTATGTTTTTATAACGTATTTTCTTAGAACTAATAAATGATGGTTGATTACTATGTGTTGATTGTTTGGATGATTTGTTAATTGATTGGTTGAAATTATAGATCTAGTGATATATATACAAATATATATATATATCGTTAATCAAATATTGATTCTGTTGACCAGAATATTTCATATTGAAATGAAAGTTGATGTTAATTTTATTGTTTAACATCTGTGGATGCAGGGAAACAGGTTGGGGGATCCAACTGGATTCCTCAACATTTATTTTACTGTTTTCATATATTGTTATATATGATGTGATATATAATCTGTTATTGATTATGTTGTTAGAATGATATTGATCATTGTGATTTGGTATTTTAAATACCATAAAAAATACTAGAATGTAAAAAGGAATTTTCAAAAGTGTATATTGAAAATAGTATATTTATTTAGAAAATAAGTAGAATTATAAAAGGAATATTTATTTAGAAAATAAATAGAATTATTAAAGGAAATATTTATGAAATAAATAGAATAATTATAAAAGGAAATATGAGTTATGGATTTAAAGAAGATTGTAAATAGAAATATGTTTTAACAGATAAATGGAGACGATTAATTTATAAATAATATTTCTTAAATTAAATAAAATATTTATCATTCGATAAATGGAACATATAAGTACGAACTTGTATAGAGAAGTAGAAATTGGTTTATTGCCGATAATTTAAATAGAACGTGAACTCAACATTTATAAAAGAATTTATAGATGAGATTTAAGTGTTAGAAATAAAAAGGAGATTTTGTATGAATAATTCTATAAATAGAAGTATAAATAGAAAAAGGAAATGGGATATTATTAATGGATTATATATAAGAGTTAATTGATTAGAGTTAATCGAATAAAGTAAATTGAGTAGAGTAAATTGAATATAGTTATTCGAAGAGAGATTATCGAATATAGTTTATTCGAAGAAAAGAGTTATCGAATATAGTTATTAGAAGAGCGGTTATCGAATATAGTTTATTCAAAGAAAAGATTTATCGAATATAGTTATTCGAAGAGAGATTATCGAATACAGTTTATTCGAAGAAAGGTTATCGAATATTAGTTATTTGAAGTGAGGTTATCGAATATTAGTTATTCAAAGTGAGTTAATCGAATATTAGTTAATTTGAAGTGAGTTAATCGAATGTTAGTTATTCGAAGTGAGTTAATCGAATGTTAGTCATTCGAAAGAGAATTTATTGAATATAGTTATTCGAAAGTTAGTTAATTGAATATAAATTAATCGAGAAGAGTTAATCGAATAGATATTACTTGAAAGACAGTTACGCGTCGAATTCAATTATATCGAATTCAGAAAAGTAATATTTACTTTCCGGTTTTTAAATTAAGAGTATATATCAATAAATTAGTGTTTGTTTAATTATTCGAATTAAGAATTAAAAGTTATATTTTAAGTTAGATATTTCAGAAGTACGAATTATAGCATTATCATTATCATAAATGTTTTCAGAAAAGAAATGGAATCATAAACTGAACCCGAGAATCTGCATAAGCAATGGGTATACGAATTAGAGTGTTGAGCTTTATCTGTTGCAAGGTTAAGAACGTTGTTCAGTTAAGGTCTGAGAGCTAATTATACCCCAACTTGATTGACTTCGTAATTAACTAAGGAATAGTTGAAGTTCGATGGCAAAGATTGATTAAAGGTACCGTTAAGTGATAACCGATTAATGGATTGAGCAGTAGTAATGATGTTTATACAACGTTCATTTGAAATCAAGATAAATGAGTTTTGGAAGCGTTTTCCAAATATAATCAGAGATGTTTTCCAAGCATAGAAATGAACTGTTTTGTTTATAATAAATAATGAAATGATAAGTGATGGGTGAATAAAGAATGGAAACGTTTTCCAATGTTAATACGATATATTTCCTAAATTTAGAAAATAAGAGATTACGAACATATGGAAACAGGAAATGGAAAATGATAAATTAATGATAAACGAACTAAAAGAGATAAAAAGATGAATGATGATTGATCGATAGAATTTTCGTCTGGGAATAAAATCGTTGTTGTACACCTATTTTTCTTTGATAGTTAAATCACCGACATCAAGGTTTTTGATCATTTTTCCGTCATCAATACGGAGAGACCGAGATCAGATTTATTATCTGAAAACCCCTCTGTATGGACGTTAGCATTGCGATCAAATATGTTGAAGATAATTGAAGACGGAGTTATGCAAGGGTTGTCCTGTTTACATAATAGTACCTTTGGTTTGTCCAGTCCCAGGACAACCAGTATGGAAGAATGTCTGATGGAGTATATTTAATAGATCGCGTAAATTGATCTCTTCAAACGTATTTACGTTTGGTGGCGGAGGAATTCGTTTCTCTTAGCCGTATACCCGTGGTATTTTTAGAGAAATCAATTTGTGATTTGGCGGGTATGACGATGTGACATTCAAAGTAAATAAAGGCGTGGTCTGTACGTTATGACCTCTAGCCTCCCAACCAGGAAATGGTATAAAATCGGGTAGGTCGCATGGCAAAGTGGTTAACTTCCAATTAGGGTGTATTGTCACCTGATCTAGAGTTTCATTTACTTCTTTAACCTATTTTGATGCTGTCCCTTTTGGGAAACGGTTGCTGATCCCAACCGTTGGTGATAATACATTCGGTACACTCAAGCGAAATGAGTGACCGGTCATGTTTAGCCTGGGTTACAAGATGTTCTTGTTGAACCTGGTGTATTCCTCACTAGAGGTACACTGTCGGAAGGTGGTCCCATACTTTGCCAGTTGGAATCCATTACCTAGTAAGCACCCACGGTATTTGATTATATATTATATATGTAGAACGTGAGATGAAAGTGTTCTGCTAGATGATTATTAGTTGTGACTGATGGACACTACTATAATATCAAAGAGTTTTGACATAAAGATTATCATTTCTTTCAAAAGGATTTTGAAAGTCAAATCAAGTGTTTTGGCTTCTCATAAGGGAAAAAACCCGTTCCGTTATATGGCGCGGTCTTATAAGATATCGTTTATTTTCTCAAGCTGTTTTAAATTATTTACTCATACCAGTTCCATAACTGACCCGGAGTTTATTTTGTTTTGTTTTACCTTAAACTCTTGGGTGCCCAAATTTGTACGGGCAATCAAGTAGTCAGGTTTTACAGATATACGTGGAGAGCTTGGAGCAAAAGGCTTCAAGATTTCATAGCTAATGTTATTTCCGCTGTGTTGTAAGTGTTATACTCTGATAATGTTACTGTATACATATACTGATTTTATTTCAAAGATATGTATCTATTATATATTGTTCGTTCTACTGTGAGATTCATGTTTACTCTGGTGTTGTATGTTCTTCATCTTCTTCTATTCGAAGTTTCTATCTTATCTATTCTCACCCTCTATTTTCTTTCATTAACTATCCGGTATTTCCGATGTTTGATAGTCGACATTGGGATATATGTCGATTACTCAGGATCGCGAAAACCCGGGTCGTTACACCCTAGATGTATACTCCCCCTATAACTAAACTCCCCTTAGATATGTGCATGTGAGAAAAGAATATAATGAATAAATTTTCAATTATAAAAATATTTATAAAATATTCACTCATATATCAAAATCTTAATCCATTCTCCCCCTTTTGTTATCATCAAAAGGATTAAGAAATTAAAATATAGATGAAAAATGAGTAAATATATATATATATATATAATTTCAGCTTAAGAGGAAGAACGATCATCATAAATCTCAATCAGTCAAACAAAAATCATAATAAACTGAGAACTAGTGTCATATTTCACATTGTAGAAATGATGGATTTACAATGAAATTTATAAAAAATGGGGAGAGTTATAAAGATATAAATTTCAATTATTTTCAAAATTTATTTTTTCATACAAATAAAGTACAAAAAACAGTGATGGATTCAGACTATAGTTAATAATTTAATTTAAGTGACAAAAACGAATAATCTCAAATCCCAATAGCTATCAATCAACAAATCATAATACATCATAAAATATTAACACATTTCACATGTTAGAAAAAGGATTGAAAGGCTGGTTTTTAAACACCAAGGAGAATTTCAGATTAATTTCTATTTATTCAAATCATTTTCTTATCTTTTTCTTTTTATTAAGAGCACACTGACCACGCATAACCATATCTTGGATTTTTAAATGAGATCAGTTGCAGCTTAAATATAAGTAATCTCATAACCATGAATAACCAGAGCTTGGATTTTTAAATGAGGTTAGAGAAAACACTTATGATTTTTTTTCAGTTTCAAAATGAAAAACTCCTCGGTATATAAAACCAATATGAATGATAGAAATGTGATAGGCACAAAAATGGTTTGTGAAATAAATTTCTAAATTAATCATATTATGAAATATGATCAACTGTACCGAGATCATTGAAAATGTTCATTTATCACTAATTCTGAATAATAATGTAACCACAATTCCATCAGAAATATTTTCATTGTTTATTCAAGATGATTTTTTTAAAAATATATTAAACTCTCCACATTAATATTAAAAAAACATGATGGATGGCCGAATAATGCTAGATAAAGAAGATGGTCGTGAAATAATCGCCAATTCAAAGATATTATAATAATTATTCAACCATCATGAATATCTAAATAAAATCTCCTCTTGTTGTGAAATATACTGCAGTCATAACTCATCACAATTTCAAAATATGATAATAATTTTGATGAATTATAAATACAGTTCAATTTGGATATTAATTTCAATTTCTGAATGAATAATCAATAAATAATTTTAAAATTGAAAATCAATTACAAGAGGGATATGAAGGTCTGTACATGCCAAGAGGGATAAGAAAAAAATATATACATAAAAATTCAGCACTTCTGATATCAATTGTGGTGTCTCTATTAATGAGGATTATAACAAGAATCAGGAGACAAACCAGGATATTTCATACAGAAGAAATTTAAGCCCAAAGCCCAAGCCCACAGGACAACAGATTTGGCAGATTTATCAAAGCAGCAGACAGATCAAAACAAGCAGTTATTTGAAAACAATATCAGAGCAACAATCAGATCAACAAACAAGCAATTTCCAAAATATTTTCAAATCAATATCAGAGTAACACAAGAATCAGTTCAAATCATACTTGTCAGGATGATGGTCATAAAAGGTCATTCATGATCCAAGATTAAAAATACTGTTTATTTGAAATCATTTGAGGAATATGAAAAACTCAAGATTTAATGAATCAATCACATCAGATTATTAATTTCAGATTCAAGATATATGTGAGATTCAATAAATCAATAATTTCAAATGATTTTAAACAAACAAATATTTAAATCAAATAACCATGAAATAATAAAGAGATTTAAGACCATTTCTTCAAATAATTTTCAAAATTATCTCTTACAAGTATAAGAGAAATTTCAGATCATTTACGTCAAGTTTGAGAGGTATTCATGATCCAAAAAATTAAAAATAATTTATTTCAAATCACTTGAATCAATGTCAAGTTTGAGATATAATGAATTATTCACACAAGATTGATAATTTCAAATTTACGTGGTGTGTGATATTCAAAATATCAAGAATTTCATATGATTTCAAACAAAACTAATTTCAACCATAATAATCATGAATAAAGATGAATTTCAAGATGTATCACTGATTCAAGACAATTTAAAATATTCAAGCCAATCTAAAAATTTCTGAAATTATCACAACTAATAAATAACAGAGTGCTGTAATGAGTATAAATTTTCAAGACTTTCCAAAATGAATTAGAAGAGGCTCAAAACAGCAAAGGTGTGTAAAATTCCACAAAACTTTCAGATCTTCAAAATTTTAGAATTCGAATCAGCAGTGTTCAAGATATGACAAGAATACATCAACACTGTTATAAATTCAGAGAATCAGAAAACAAACTTCAAATCAATTGCAGATATTTACAAAAATAAATTCAAGATCTAGAAATGATTACAAACATCAGAGTTTTATACAAATGAAGCGAACTTCCAGAAAATTATGAGTTCTGCAATTGGAAGTTAAGGAAGCCCAAGAAGTTACAAAGATATGACAGTGACAAATCAAAACAAAAAAACAAAGAAAAATAAACAGAAGAGACAGAAGGAGAATTAAACAAAGAAAATAAAAAAAGTGGATATTTACATAGGTGAGTTCAGAGATCATACCATAATCCAATGTAAATCAGAATCTCTAACTCAACAGACTGGGTTAAGGAACTTGTGAATGATTACAGAAGTATTGAGCAACTTGAATCCAATTCTCTTTTGCCTAGCAGTTCCTCATCCTCCTCTGGTACCTAATAGTTTATAGAATTGAGTGGTCTAACAAAGGTTGTTTTACCACTCATAGTTGTGTGTCGAACTTTCAGTACCCAAACCTGTCTGTATAATAAACCATCTGAATTTATCTTCGTACCCTTGGGAACCCAAAACTGTTTAAATTTAACGAAGTTTGATTTATTTCTTTTAGGGATCCAGGATTGTTTAAATGGATTATTATAAAACAAATTTGCATCACGTTTATGAGTCAAAAATCCTTTGGAATTACCAGAGTTCAAATTTTCGAGTCTATTCTTTTCAAAGAAGGTTGAAGGAGTTTTAAAAGCATTTAAATTTCGTTTTTCAAAAACATTGTTTTTCCCAAAGCCAAGACCACATCAGTTTCCAATAGGATTTTGATTTTGCAACAACATATTCAACGATTTTTCCCCATTAGAGAAGTTATCCAAAGTTGATTCTAATCATTGAATTTTGGATTTAAGATCACTGTTTTCTTTCATTAAATATGAACAGCGATTGTTAGTGATCTTTCTTTTAGCATTATGTTGTTTCAAAACCAAATTTTCAGTTTCAAGTAATTTTCTTTCATTAAATATGAACAGCGATTGTTAGTGATCTTTCTTTTAGCATTATGTTGTTTCAAAACCAAATTTTCAGTTTCAAGTAATGTCCCGTAATTTCTGACCATTTATTTGAAATATTTTATTAAAAATAAGGATTTATATATCGTTTAACCCAAATTTTTGAATGACGAATTTTAATCCATCTTAGTCTTGTTTGAAGTTTTCGTTTTGAATATATTCGAAAATAATGGTTTATTTTTATTTCTCAAAAAGCTTATCAATATATGTGAACCTTTATCACTATAAATCGTCGAATTAATAATTGGTATAGATAAACTCATTCACTTTCACATAGCTCATCTTGTCCCTTTTAAAGTTGTTGATTAAGAGTATAAGTAAATTAAATATTAACAAATATTACTTAGCCGGTTTAATCCACAGGTACTTATTAAAATTAAAGTGGTTTGAACAGAATGAGTTATTGTACATTTGCGTCATCAACATACAATAGAATATTTGATCTTAACATTACAGAATTGTATAAGGCTCAACTCATTTAAGTAACAATTGATACAAAACAGATTTCCAAATAAAACATTAAGTGTTATTTACATCCATTATTGGCATAATAAACAGATAATACTAAAGACAATAAAAAAAAAAAAAAAAAAAATAGCAAAGGAAACAATATATATATGTATGGTCTTGTCGCTCCTGAATCTCCATCCTGTTTAGTCACAGTAGGACCTGAAAAGGGAAAACAGAAAGCTATGAGTAGCTAGCTAATATGTATAGATATAGAGTTGGAAATTTTCAAAAAAAGAAAGATACCATATGTAAACAGTAGAATGCAAAAATCTAATCAAACAAAAACAGTACATAGATCATGCAAGAGGAAAACATAAATTATGTATATATTCTGCATCAAACCATCAATGCAGAATAGCCAAGAAAGAAAACAATTATGTACATTGTTGTCTGTACAATGCAAAACAAAGGTAAGGCAATTCAAATTCAATCCTAGTACAACAAACATACCATGTTCCTTTCACTAAAACAGTGAATCAACAGTGAGCCTAACAGTTGGAAACATGGAATAAACAGCTAGAAGAAGAAAAGGAGAAAATAGTAATAAACAACCAAAGTATGTAGCAAAATAAATGGCATAAATAAATAAAACTATCTGTTTTCATATCAAATTGGTCACCATCATGTTCAGAGTTGTGAGAAGTCGGCCAATGGAAAATGTAAAAAAGAAAAATATAGAAATCAAAAACCCAAATATCTCATACGAATATCCATGAGATTTTCTGCCAAATGAAATAAACAATTCGATAACTGTGTACACACAGACATGGCCATACGACGATATAAAATGCAAATCTGCATATTAAACAATTCCATAGACACTGTGCAGTGTAACCTAACCTACATAGAGGCAGTACGTTTGTGTAGTTATGCAGGATTGCACATGGGAAAATATAACACAATGTTCGCTTCAAACAAGACAAGACAGTAAATATGTCTCAACCATTTAATGACTGAATCTAATCTACATAGGGGAAGTTCAATCCATGTGCATATCTGAACAGAACAGTATGTGAAATGGAAATATAAAGTCTTCATATTGCTGCTAAAGTACCACAGTCCATCACACGGACATCGACATTTTTGACATCAACATTTCAATCACTAACAAATGTAAATGAAAAGAGGGAACACATAGGATCTAAACACAGCTAAACCTAAGCCTAGGATGTAACAATTCGAGTTTTACAGTGACCTCATAAGGATCGTTCACAACTATAAATACATGGTAGGTTCAACCGCAAACAAAAATCAACTCAGTTCGGATTGAATAAGAAATTCGAAACCATAGAAATCAAAACGGAAACGAATAAGAGGAATTTAAAAATACTTAGCTGCTGCGTTGGGTCTTCGGTCTCTGGGATGGCGGAGAAATGGAAGGCGAGGTTGTTGAAGAGAAGGACGTCCGATTTACTGGGGGGAGAAGCGATGGAAGGGAGTAGGATTTAGGGTTTTGTTCTCTCCATTTTTGTGGCGGCGGAGCAAATAGGAACGACTGAAGATTTGTGATGAAGGGGATCAATCATTTTAGGGTTTTAAGTGGAAAGGGTGCGGGCTTCAATTATTTCGGGTTGGGCTGAGAATGGTTAAGTAAGGCCCATTTTTTAGTTTAATTAGTTTAAATGTTTATATAAATTTCAAATATTGATTTCGGGAACATACGTAATCAGATTTCGACGAAACGAAAAACGTCAGGACCGTGGAGATGAGTACTACGTGATGGAAAGGAACTGAGCAGGGCAGGCAGCAGTTGGGTTTTTCAGAAAAATGAAACATCGTTTAATTCAACTGAAAACAAGCTGATTTATCGACAAAATCAAACAAAGGTGAGTTAAACTCACTCAGTTATTTCCCGCTTATATTTTATAAGTTGGGTTTTTATTTTGTGTGCTATGGTTGCTCATGATTGACTGATTGCTGATATATATTTAGTTATTGTTGAACTGATGGAATTAAACGCCGTTTAATTTCAGTAAAACCGAATCGTTATTTTTAACGATTAGTCCCAGTTAAGGTAAGTTACCTTATTGGTCACGTTCATTAAATAAACATGTTTTAATAAATGAATTGGTTGATTGGTTGTGGTGATTGACATTAAATTGTCGTTATAGACTGCTATGAGACCAGTATTGAATTGTTTGATGGGATGGTTGAATATTGACCTGAAATCCAATATTTGTTTGGTTTAAACCAATGGGTATTATTGGTTGAGTGATCGACAGTACATGGCCTATGAATTAACCGTCGATCTACCGTCAGGTAATCGACGAGATAAAGTTATAAGATTTATTCTATAACTGAAGAAAAAATGAATTTTAAATCTATTTATTTGAATTTAAAGTTGTCAAAGTAAATATTTATTAATTGGGTCTATAATTGGGGTTTAAATGATTTTATAAAGGAAAAGTGATAAATAGAAGGGTTATATGGAACTATGGTTTTATAAACAAAATTTAGGAAAAGAATTGAGGTATAAAGGATTTACAAATGTTACTTAAATAAGGGAATTAAGGGAATTTATGAAATAAGACCATTAAGAGAAAGGCTTAAAAGTGATGTGGTAAGAAATAGGATTTTAACAAAATCCAAGTGATGAAAAGTATCGTTTAGAAAGGTAATAGAGAAATGTGATGGTTGATAAATTAATTTTCTTAATCGATGGATTAAGAACTTATGGTTATATTCGAAAAGGAGGATTCAAAAGATAATAAGTTTTTATCAACGAAAGAGCTAAGGAGATTAA
The DNA here is from genome assembly GCA_030737875.1 of Allium sativum. Lineage (NCBI taxonomy): Eukaryota > Viridiplantae > Streptophyta > Magnoliopsida > Asparagales > Amaryllidaceae > Allium > Allium sativum. The sequence continues at coordinate 1,029,706,913 of CM060918.1, forward strand.
AATAAATATCTGGTTGGAGTTACAACTGATGTTTATCTAAAGGTAAGACCGTTGTTGATCAAGGTCTGAGAGGTAAATAAATACCCCAACTTGAACGACCTCGGGATTATCTAAGCATGATATTAGTTGTAATGTGAAAGGAGGGAAATAATAACGAGATGGAAGTGAAAGGGTCGAGGATATATATAAATGAGTTTTGTTTCCGAGTAACGGGAGTGAAAAGAATTTGGTGTTTATAAATGTCCAAGGTGAAATAAATAAAAAGGGAAATGGTGGGGGAATTAAAAGTGGTACTTCCAAGATGGAAGGAAATGGGAAAAAAATAAGTTTTGAAATGAATTCATTTACAGAAATGAAAGTGGATCAACGTATGCAAGTAATGAAATGAAAAGTGGGTTTGTAATATAAATTGAGTTGATTTTCCAATAAGGGAAAATGAGTGGTAATGGTTGAGTAAGGAATTGTATATCATATTTTCTTAAATATGGAAATGAAATGGTTGAAAAAAAAGAACCTGACGTCAAATAAGTTATATTTGAAATGTTTAAGAGTTAGAAATTAACCATCGTTAATCGTTTTGAATTAAAGAGGCCATGTGGTGTTGTACTGAACTGGTAAGCTCATGTCATTCACACAATTATTTATTTGATAGTTAAAACACCGACTATCAAACCTGACCATACGATCGTTGGTACGGAAAGACCGGGATCGAATATATATTCGAAAACCATTCCGACCAGCGAATACGTGAAAGAAGATTTTTGAAGATGGAGCAAAGGAAGACCGTTGATCTCCATAAGCGGAAGGACTACTGATTGGATTTCTCTGGTTTAGCGGCCGGGGATATTTCAATAGTGATTCTGTCGTGATTGGAATCTACGGATTGCAAGGACTTCTCGCTACTGGTCGGTAGGGTGATTCCTGGGATGCAGTAGGAGGGTACCTTCGGTTCATCCTGTTCCTGGATGACTTGTATGGACGAGTGTCTGACAGAGTATTTCCAAAGGGGTCACGTACGTTGATTTCTTCAAACGTATTTCTGTTGATAGCGGAGGAGGCCGTACACCTTCTCTTAGCTGACCGCAGAGTATTTTTGTGGATATCAATTAGTGATATCCGGAGGATCTGACGATGTGGCATTCAAAGTGTATGATGATCAGATGTGTTCTAACCTCAAGCCTCATCAACCGGAAGATGACAGAAATCGGGCAGGCAGCATGGCTATGTGGGTCGCTCCCATTAGGGTGTATAATCACCTATCTAGAGAAATTCCTTTTGTTTCTTATTCTATCGATTCTGCCCATTCGGGGACGGTGGTTTGAGTCCATCCGTTGGTGATATACATTCGATACACTCAAGAGGAATGAGTGGTCGGTCATGTGAGGGCCGGGTTGCAAGACGTTCTTGTTGAACCCTGTGTATTCGCTTCTAGAGATACACGTGCGGAAGGTGGTCCCATACCTTGTCAAGTTGGAATCCAATCTCCAGTAAGCGCCGCGTTTTTGATTGTATATATATACGTGGAGCGTGAGATGCAAGCGTTCCACTAGATTGTTATTTACTTGTATTTAGACATTATTATAATATCAGATAAGATATTGTTTTCAAAAACTGTTTTGGGTCATCGTAAGGTAAAAACCGTCCGTGTTTATGTGTGGATTCGGTCTTACGATTATCTTTTTCTTTTGAAAAGATTGTGAACTGTAAAATCAAGTTGGATGATTACCCTTAATATTGTGCGAGTTTATCTCACTCTGGTTCACCAGACTGACCCGGTGTTTTGTAAATGCTCGGGTTAGCCCGGGTTTGCAGGTTCAGGTTATTTAACACTACGAAAGGCATGCTGGAGAAGTCCAGACATATCGAGTGATATTCCGCTGTGTTGTTTATAAGGGCAGATTATTATGACTGTCCAAGTGTGTTGATGTACTCTGATGATTGTAAGTTTCATTTAAAGCTCTCAATAAAGATTTATTTCTATATTATATTTTGTTCCACTGCGATGTGAGACTCTGTGTTGTGTTCTTCTTCTTCTTCTATTCTTATATTTCTTTCTTTCTTATCTCACCCTCTAAATTCTTTCATTAACAATCCGGTGTTCTCGGTGTTGGAAAGGTCGGCATGAGGTACAGTAAAGGTATTTGTGTCGATTTTCGAAGCCGAAAACCGCTGGGTCGTTACAGTGGTATCAGAGCTATTGGTTTAGTAATAACCTTGGCTCTGTGGCGTAACTCGATAGAGATAGGGTTAGTAATACCCTAGATTGAGTTTGAGTGTATATATATGAGAGCGTATTTGTAAATTTTATATACAAATGTTTTGTATTGTGTTGTTGATCGGTTCAAGTATTGAAAAGCGTTGAACTAATAAGGGGCACAATATTGTTTTGAAAAGAGGGTAAATGAAATAATTTTACCCGAAGTTTATTTTTGTATAGAAAAAAAAAAAAAAAAAATTCTCAAATTATTTAGATATGGTGTGTTGACTGATTTGAATAGGATTCGAAAATTTGGTTAAAATTTTGAAATTGGAACTTAACTGGGTTAAGTGAAATCGAATTAAATCATTAATAATGGTATTGAAAATAAATTTAAGAAATGGTGTTGAAAATTCGAATTAAATTTGGAAATTTAAAGAATAATAATCAAATAGAAATCAATCGAATATAAATCAGTTGGGATTCAAATATGTTGAATTCAATTAAATAGAAATATTTAATGTGGATTAGGTTGATTTGGTTAAGTGGTTGTACCTTGATTGTTGATTGATGACTGTTTGCTTGTTAGATTGGCTGAGTATAATTCATGGTTTAATGTAGAATTAAATAAATTGAAACCCGAGAAAAATTGAAGTGTTATTTAAATATATTGAGAATTACTGGAATTTACCACATTTTCTTACCTTAGCAATTTCGAGGACGAAATTATTTTAAGGGGGGAAGAATGTAATGTCCCGTATTTTCTGACCATTTATTTGAAATATTTTATTAAAAATAAGGATTTATATATCGTTTAACCCAAATTTTTGAATGACGAATTTTAATCCATCTTAGTCTTGTTTGAAGTTTTCGTTTTGAATATATTCGAAAATAATGGTTTATTTTTATTTCTCAAAAAGCTTATCAATATATGTGAACCTTTATCACTATAAATCGTCGAATTAATAATTGGTATAGATAAACTCATTCACTTTCACATAGCTCATCTTGTCCCTTTTAAAGTTGTTGATTAAGAGTATAAGTAAATTAAATATTAACAAATATTACTTAGCCGGTTTAATCCACAGGTACTTATTAAAATTAAAGTGGTTTGAACAGAATGAGTTATTGTACATTTGCGTCATCAACATACAATAGAATATTTGATCTTAACATTACAGAATTGTATAAGGCTCAACTCATTTAAGTAACAATTGATACAAAACAGATTTCCAAATAAAACATTAAGTGTTATTTACATCCATTATTGGCATAATAAACAGATAATACTAAAGACAATAAAAAAAAAAAAAAAAAAAAAATAGCAAAGGAAACAATATATATATGTATGGTCTTGTCGCTCCTGAATCTCCATCCTGTTTAGTCACAGTAGGACCTGAAAAGGGAAAACAGAAAGCTATGAGTAGCTAGCTAATATGTATAGATATAGAGTTGGAAATTTTCAAAAAAAGAAAGATACCATATGTAAACAGTAGAATGCAAAAATCTAATCAAACAAAAACAGTACATAGATCATGCAAGAGGAAAACATAAATTATGTATATATTCTGCATCAAACCATCAATGCAGAATAGCCAAGAAAGAAAACAATTATGTACATTGTTGTCTGTACAATGCAAAACAAAGGTAAGGCAATTCAAATTCAATCCTAGTACAACAAACATACCATGTTCCTTTCACTAAAACAGTGAATCAACAGTGAGCCTAACAGTTGGAAACATGGAATAAACAGCTAGAAGAAGAAAAGGAGAAAATAGTAATAAACAACCAAAGTATGTAGCAAAATAAATGGCATAAATAAATAAAACTATCTGTTTTCATATCAAATTGGTCACCATCATGTTCAGAGTTGTGAGAAGTCGGCCAATGGAAAATGTAAAAAAGAAAAATATAGAAATCAAAAACCCAAATATCTCATACGAATATCCATGAGATTTTCTGCCAAATGAAATAAACAATTCGATAACTGTGTACACACAGACATGGCCATACGACGATATAAAATGCAAATCTGCATATTAAACAATTCAATAGACACTGTGCAGTGTAACCTAACCTACATAGAGGCAGTACGTTTGTGTAGTTATGCAGGATTGCACATGGGAAAATATAACACAATGTTCGCTTCAAACAAGACAAGACAGTAAATATGTCTCAACCATTTAATGACTGAATCTAATCTACATAGGGGAAGTTCAATCCATGTGCATATCTGAACAGAACAGTATGTGAAATGGAAATATAAAGTCTTCATATTGCTGCTAAAGTACCACAGTCCATCACACGGACATCGACATTTTTGACATCAACATTTCAATCACTAACAAATGTAAATGAAAAGAGGGAACACATAGGATCTAAACACAGCTAAACCTAAGCCTAGGATGTAACAATTCGAGTTTTACAGTGACCTCATAAGGATCGTTCACAACTATAAATACATGGTAGGTTCAACCGCAAACAAAAATCAACTCAGTTCGGATTGAATAAGAAATTCGAAACCATAGAAATCAAAACGGAAACGAATAAGAGGAATTTAAAAATACTTAGCTGCTGCGTTGGGTCTTCGGTCTCTGGGATGGCGGAGAAATGGAAGGCGAGGTTGTTGAAGAGAAGGACGTCCGATTTACTGGGGGGAGAAGCGATGGAAGGGAGTAGGATTTAGGGTTTTGTTCTCTCCATTTTTGTGGCGGCGGAGCAAATAGGAACGACTGAAGATTTGTGATGAAGGGGATCAATCATTTTAGGGTTTTAAGTGGAAAGGGTGCGGGCTTCAATTATTTCGGGTTGGGCTGAGAATGGTTAAGTAAGGCCCATTTTTTAGTTTAATTAGTTTAAATGTTTATATAAATTTCAAATATTGATTTCGGGAACATACGTAATCAGATTTCGACGAAACGAAAAACGTCAGGACCGTGGAGATGAGTACTACGTGATGGAAAGGAACTGAGCAGGGCAGGCAGCAGTTGGGTTTTTCAGAAAAATGAAACATCGTTTAATTCAACTGAAAACAAGCTGATTTATCGACAAAATCAAACAAAGGTGAGTTAAACTCACTCAGTTATTTCCCGCTTATATTTTATAAGTTGGGTTTTTATTTTGTGTGCTATGGTTGCTCATGATTGACTGATTGCTGATATATATTTAGTTATTGTTGAACTGATGGAATTAAACGCCGTTTAATTTCAGTAAAACCGAATCGTTATTTTTAACGATTAGTCCCAGTTAAGGTAAGTTACCTTATTGGTCACGTTCATTAAATAAACATGTTTTAATAAATGAATTGGTTGATTGGTTGTGGTGATTGACATTAAATTGTCGTTATAGACTGCTATGAGACCAGTATTGAATTGTTTGATGGGATGGTTGAATATTGACCTGAAATCCAATATTTGTTTGGTTTAAACCAATGGGTATTATTGGTTGAGTGATCGGCAGTACATGGCCTATGAATTAACCGTCGATCTACCGTCAGGTAATCGACGAGATAAAGTTATAAGATTTATTCTATAACTGAAGAAAAAATGAATTTTAAATCTATTTATTTGAATTTAAAGTTGTCAAAGTAAATATTTATTAATTGGGTCTATAATTGGGGTTTAAATGATTTTATAAAGGAAAAGTGATAAATAGAAGGGTTATATGGAACTATGGTTTTATAAACAAAATTTAGGAAAAGAATTGAGGTATAAAGGATTTACAAATGTTACTTAAATAAGGGAATTAAGGGAATTTATGAAATAAGACCATTAAGAGAAAGGCTTAAAAGTGATGTGGTAAGAAATAGGATTTTAACAAAATCCAAGTGATGAAAAGTATCGTTTAGAAAGGTAATAGAGAAATGTGATGGTTGATAAATTAATTTTCTTAATCGATGGATTAAGAACTTATGGTTATATTCGAAAAGGAGGATTCAAAAGATAATAAGTTTTTATCAACGAAAGAGCTAAGGAGATTAAAATAAATATCTGGTTGGAGTTACAACTGATGTTTATCTAAAGGTAAGACCGTTGTTGATCAAGGTCTGAGAGGTAAATAAATACCCCAACTTGAACGACCTCGGGATTATCTAAGCATGATATTAGTTGTAATGTGAAAGGAGGGAAATAATAACGAGATGGAAGTGAAAGGGTCGAGGATATATATAAATGAGTTTTGTTTCCGAGTAACGGGAGTGAAAAGAATTTGGTGTTTATAAATGTCCAAGGTGAAATAAATAAAAAGGGAAATGGTGGGGGAATTAAAAGTGGTACTTCCAAGATGGAAGGAAATGGGAAAAAAAATAAGTTTTGAAATGAATTCATTTACAGAAATGAAAGTGGATCAACGTATGCAAGTAATGAAATGAAAAGTGGGTTTGTAATATAAATTGAGTTGATTTTCCAATAAGGGAAAATGAGTGGTAATGGTTGAGTAAGGAATTGTATATCATATTTTCTTAAATATGGAAATGAAATGGTTGAAAAAAAAGAACCTGACGTCAAATAAGTTATATTTGAAATGTTTAAGAGTTAGAAATTAACCATCGTTAATCGTTTTGAATTAAAGAGGCCATGTGGTGTTGTACTGAACTGGTAAGCTCATGTCATTCACACAATTATTTATTTGATAGTTAAAACACCGACTATCAAACCTGACCATACGATCGTTGGTACGGAAAGACCGGGATCGAATATATATTCGAAAACCATTCCGACCAGCGAATACGTGAAAGAAGATTTTTGAAGATGGAGCAAAGGAAGACCGTTGATCTCCATAAGCGGAAGGACTACTGATTGGATTTCTCTGGTTTAGCGGCCGGGGATATTTCAATAGTGATTCTGTCGTGATTGGAATCTACGGATTGCAAGGACTTCTCGCTACTGGTCGGTAGGGTGATTCCTGGGATGCAGTAGGAGGGTACCTTCGGTTCATCCTGTTCCTGGATGACTTGTATGGACGAGTGTCTGACAGAGTATTTCCAAAGGGGTCACGTACGTTGATTTCTTCAAACGTATTTCTGTTGATAGCGGAGGAGGCCGTACACCTTCTCTTAGCTGACCGCAGAGTATTTTTGTGGATATCAATTAGTGATATCCGGAGGATCTGACGATGTGGCATTCAAAGTGTATGATGATCAGATGTGTTCTAACCTCAAGCCTCATCAACCGGAAGATGACAGAAATCGGGCAGGCAGCATGGCTATGTGGGTCGCTCCCATTAGGGTGTATAATCACCTATCTAGAGAAATTCCTTTTGTTTCTTATTCTATCGATTCTGCCCATTCGGGGACGGTGGTTTGAGTCCATCCGTTGGTGATATACATTCGATACACTCAAGAGGAATGAGTGGTCGGTCATGTGAGGGCCGGGTTGCAAGACGTTCTTGTTGAACCCTGTGTATTCGCTTCTAGAGATACACGTGCGGAAGGTGGTCCCATACCTTGTCAAGTTGGAATCCAATCTCCAGTAAGCGCCGCGGTTTTGATTGTATATATATACGTGGAGCGTGAGATGCAAGCGTTCCACTAGATTGTTATTTACTTGTATTTAGACATTATTATAATATCAGATAAGATATTGTTTTCAAAAACTGTTTTGGGTCATCGTAAGGTAAAAACCGTCCGTGTTTATGTGTGGATTCGGTCTTACGATTATCTTTTTCTTTTGAAAAGATTGTGAACTGTAAAATCAAGTTGGATGATTACCCTTAATATTGTGCGAGTTTATCTCACTCTGGTTCACCAGACTGACCCGGTGTTTTGTAAATGCTCGGGTTAGCCCGGGTTTGCAGGTTCAGGTTATTTAACACTACGAAAGGCATGCTGGAGAAGTCCAGACATATCGAGTGATATTCCGCTGTGTTGTTTATAAGGGCAGATTATTATGACTGTCCAAGTGTGTTGATGTACTCTGATGATTGTAAGTTTCATTTAAAGCTCTCAATAAAGATTTATTTCTATATTATATTTTGTTCCACTGCGATGTGAGACTCTGTGTTGTGTTCTTCTTCTTCTTCTATTCTTATATTTCTTTCTTTCTTATCTCACCCTCTAAATTCTTTCATTAACAATCCGGTGTTCTCGGTGTTGGAAAGGTCGGCATGAGGTACAGTAAAGGTATTTGTGTCGATTTTCGAAGCCGAAAACCGCTGGGTCGTTACAATCTTTTAATTTTTCAATTTCCTTTTCAAAATCTTTCAAAATTGACTCACTTTTTAGCAAACTTTCTTTTTCAAAAATTTTATGTTTGGAATTAATATCAACCAACTCTTTTTGCAAAGAAATGGTTTTATAAATTAACTCATCTTCATTTTGTTTCAAAACGATAATTTCTTTTTCAAATTTCTGAAGATTCATATTGAGATAAGTTAAATCATTTTTCCAATTGAAACTATTCTTGCAATTAGAGTTTTCAAATTTTAATTTCAACATATTATTTTTTCATCGCAACTCATAATTTTTAGATTTCAGAATTTTATTTTTCCGTTGGAGATGACTAACAGTTCTAGTTAAATCATTACAATGAGAAACCAATTCTTCATATGAAAAATTTCCATCATCTAGATCATCATTAATAGCTCCAATTAAGAACATATCTGAATCTGAGTTGGCAACTGAGGTTTTTGAGCAGTTGTCAGAATTTCGATACCGCGCGTCGAGAGTTCCCCAGATATCCTGCGCAATTAAACAATGAGAGATAAGATCCAGCTGATTATTACTGAGATAAAAATAGAGAATATGCATAACACGAGCATTGACAACTTTAATATTCTTATCTAGTATATCTCCCATATTTTCAATGATATTCCAATATTCAAAATTAACAGAGTTTAAATATAATTCGATTTTTGATTTCCAAATTAAAAAAATCAGTTCCACTGAAAATAATTGAAATATCACTAGACTAACTCTGACAATTAGGATCCATGAATCTAGGGTTAATGAAATTACCACGCTTTGATACCACTTGTTGGATCTAGATTAACCCTAGAGGGAGGGGAATATGGATTATTACAATTTTTTGCTGAGTTAAAACGGACGGGATATTAAAATAATAAATAGGTCACAGAATGCAGCAGAAATAAAAGTGCAGAAAGGAAATAACACACAGAGATACCCAGCTTCGGCAAAACCCTGCCTACTGCTGCATTCCTAAGGTTTCTACTAGGTGATAGAACAGATCCCAATTACAAGACCATGTAAACTCGTGAACCCCTCGCTCATATTTTAACCCTATGCTCAAAACCCTAGACCGATCTAAACCCCTAGATCAGATTTCCCCTGATTACAACCCCATAACCAGTAACCCCTAGATTTTACAGATTCTAGTAAACTGCCAGTTAACACCCTAACTGGTTTCCCTAGATTTTACAGACCTAGAAACTGATCGTTTGATTAAAGAAGAAATTGAAAAACAAAACAAATAGAAATAAAACAAAGAAATCCCCTTTTTAATTTAAATATAAACTAATCCTTTGACTTGTGTTGGTCGGCCCATTTTGATTTGTGTTCACCCTTCTTTGTCTTGCTCGATCACTTTGGTTTTGCAATAAAAAAATGGTGGCTGATTCTTCTTTCTTCTGGAAAATAAAATTGGCAGCTTTGAATTTGGGGATTTGGGTTTCTCTTTTGATTTCCTAAATCGAATTGGTGTTAAATGAAAAGTTCTGGATTAAGATCTCTGATGCTTCGAAAATTATGTGGCATGCTTCTCTATGATTTGGGAAATCTCTCGATCGAAACACTTGTAAATGAAATCTGATTTGATTCTATATGCTCTTGTGTTGATTTGTGGTTCCGATAAAAAATAGCCTATGATGTAATGGTGTTTTATATAGGATTATAACATCCTATAATTGCTCTCTGATTTTGTATTTGGCATGAGATGATTTTATGTTACTTTCCACTTTTGGTTCTTGACAAAAACGGCTTGAATGAAATAAAAAATTGCCTTTGTTTGCTGATGAATCTAGATATATAATTTGACCTTCGATGAATCATTAATTTACCCCTGTGTGATTCATGAATCAATTCTGGAAAGATTGAATTAACTCCTTGCCAAAACTGGAATTTCTAAAATGATTTATGTATTTCTGGAAACTGAATGATTCATCGTTGCCTTAAATGAATTTTCTGATTTCCTGGAAATATTCTGATTGCTCTTGCTTGAATGTTTTGGTTGATTGTTTTCCAACAAAAATCTTCACAATTCTGGAAATAAACAAGTATTTTCTTTGACTCTCAAACACTGGAAATACTTGTCTTTTGTTATGCAGATTGATTACTTGAAACATTAAAAAACTTTGCCAAAACAAGAATTTCTGGAAATCAGCACCACCATTTCTGGAAATAATGATTCTTGTTTAAAAAAAATTGCACCTTGCCTAAAAGTATATACTGATTTCTGAAATCATTAATTCAAACAGTTTTTCCATTTTGATTTTCATCACATGCCAAATTGTTTGCCTTTTGAACATGTATACTGCATTTGATTTTTGCTTGGCCATGCTTGTGTATATCCATGCATCTCTTGAGCCTTCTTTGTGTGAATTGAATTTGCGGCATGTATACAACCTGACCCTTGGTTCCATAAAATTGATGCTTGCTCGACCATTTTTGCACATTAGCTTGCTGTTGCCAATTTGTGTACTACTGTTATGCTCCCATGTTTCATGTGCTTCACTGTATATATATATAAGTTTGATCAAAGTCTTGTACACTTGTGCTTGCATTCTCCATATGCTTGTTGTGTCTTTCATGATGACTTATGCACTAGTTTGTTGGCTTAACCCATGTTGTTCACTTTTGTGTACCAACCAGTTTTGATATTTGTGGTTTGATCACTGAGCTCGACCATTCTTATTGTGTTACCATTTTGCTGCTTACATGATGTTGAGAACTGGCTCGAACTTTGTTGTGACTTGTGCACCACTGTCATATACATTGAGTTATGAAATGATTTACCTGGACCAAACGGTTATATTTTAACTGCTCCATGCATATATATATATATATACAGCCATTGTAACAACCCAGAAAATCCGAACCAATTTAAATTTTTTATTTTGGCAGTTTTAATGAATTTGGAATATTTAAAATGAATTATTTTAAATAATTGCGTTGAGAAATTTATTTTGAACAGAATTAGAATGTATATATTTATTTGAATCGACGTTAGAATATAAATATTAGTTTTAATTATAAAAGGAATTGAAAATGACGCGGTAGTTTGAAAATTCGATTTCAAATTTCAAATGAATGTACAAGATTCAAAATAAACCGGATTTTAGCAAAACCAAAAATATTTGAATCTATTTGAAAATATCTTATCAACGAATGCAAAAAACTGAAATTTCATAACGGGAATAAAAAGTTATGCCCAGTTGAAATTTCAGAATAGTCGCTATGGAATTATAGCCCTTATAAATAACCATTTTGCAAATGACCTCCGTTTTCGACGAAACCACTTTTTTTGGATTCGTGATGTCAAATTATTTCTAGATTCCAATTTTCATAATTTTTGGAATCAATATGTGAGCATGGCGCATTTAAAACATGTTTTGGCAGTTTCAGTCAATTATGATCGACCAGAAAATGACCATTTTTTAAACGGTCTCTGAATTTGACGAAATTAGTTTTGTTAGGACCGTACCATCAAAACATAGCTAGAAAATATTTTTTGGGAATTTTTAGGGTCAGTATGTGGCCCCGGTAAATTAAAATGTGCATTCAAATTCAATATATAGATTTACATTTTGATTTTGATGGAAACTGATCAAAACAGTCGAATCATCTTATCGGACATATCCCATTGTGTTCGGAATGGGGGTAATTAGCTAGTGGCGACAGTCGTTGGGCCTCGTTTGGGGTTCAAAAGAAAATTCAACTTTTTGAAAAAAATTAAAAGAATTAAATATAAAATTATAAAACTAAGTCAAACCCCCCTCCACCATACATTCTCTCTCCCCGTAAAAATTAAAAAAATAGGGAAATGTGGAACGCGATCGACGATCGAAGCCCCCGCCGCCTGCCGCAGGCGCGCCCTCCGCCGCCGATGACTGGATCCACTCCCCCTTCGTTCCTCCGTTGATTGAAACCCCCCTCCACGATAACCCCAAATCGAACCAAACCCGCAGACGCCCCTGAAACCCTAGCCGACCACCACCGTGCTCTACCCTCCACCGCTCCCCCACGGCCAGCTGCAATGCCCCGCCACTTCCCGGACCTGCCGCGCAAGCTCCTCCCCCTCCAATGATGCGAGCAACCTCCTTCTCCTATCGAAATGCACAAAAAAGGAAACCATAAACACAATAAGTTTTCTTAGTTTTAATTCTAACTTTTTCTCATTTAAAAAAAATGAAAAGCTAGGATTTTAAAAATGGAAAGAAAGAAATTAGATTTTGAACAATAGAAAGACGTGATTTTTAATTATATGAGGATGTATAAAAATATGATTTTTATATTATAGAGATAATAAAAATATGATTTTTATATTATAGGAAGCGAAGTAAAAATAGGATTTTTATATGCATGAAAGGTAAATAAAAATACGATTTTTATTATGAAGTTAGCAAAGTAAAAATACAATTTTTATTTTTGAATGGTTAAATAAAAATATGATCTTTTATATATGTGTAGCGATATAAAAATATAATTTTATATAGAAAGTAGCGTTGTAAAAATATATGATTTTTATATATGAAGTGACAATATAAAAATGTGATTTTTATCATATATGTAGCAAAATAAAAATATAATTTTTATTGTTTAAATGGCAAAGTAAAAATGTGATTTTTATCTATTCATTAGCGATAGAAAGATTCGATTTTTATCAATGTAGTAGCAGTATAAAAATGTGATTTTTATCTATGTAGCATTGTTATAAAAATATGAAAATTAGTTTTAGAAAGATAAAAATAAATTTTTTAGCCTATGTATGTTATTTATAAAATAAAAATATAATTTTTAACATAGGTATACTACATGGATCGACAATCAAAGCACGGCGGAGTGGATCCCAAAGGTGGGAACTTCTCACTTTGATCTATTTTCTAGTTAAAATATATACTAGGATGCAGACGGTGCTTAGCAGCACCCGACACCCGTCGTCCACAGACCATGGATGACTTGTTTGATTGTTTGGTTTGGTTGATTGGATAATTTGGTTGAATTTGGTTGTTTAGGTGAAATGAATTGATTAGAATTGTTATGTGTGTATGGCGCGAGCCAATATCAGGAGAGGAGTAATGCTAGACATTACCACATTTTGATATCGTGCTGTTATGCCACCAAAATTTTCTAAAATATGTTAGAACAATAAAAATATCATTTTTATTGTGCAAATGAATTGAATAAATATTTTATCGTTAAAAATATAATTTTTAACGTGTATATGAATAAAATAAATATTCATTTACAAATCAAATGATTTGTTAATGTACACCCATTCGACTGATATGGATTGGGATGATAAATTTTACACATCGCCCAACTACACAAATAAAATTCATTATTTGTTGATTGAAACCCCACACGGGTATTGGGACGATATTGGACATACACTAATCCCAATATTTAGTTGTATGTCAGTCGGTTGGTTGACAAGCTGTGTAAGCGTTGAATATTTATATTTAATGCTTATGCAGTGTAGAATGCACTTTGGATGATAGTTGATTATTTATTATTGTTGTTATACACATTTGTTGTGTGAATTCTATATAAATCACATTATATGGTAATTGACTGTGTCTGATTTCAGTTCAGAAAGAATGAATATTTAAAAATAATGATTATTTTAAAATAAGGAATATTTTCAAATAATATTCAGTAAAAGATCAAAATCTGATTTTGATGTCCGATTTGGGATAGACACGAAAATATTTAAATATATAAAGCCGTGTCGATTAGATTAACGCCTTTTGACGTGAATGATATTTATATCGATTTTATTCATTTTTAAAATGAATATCGAAAAAGAATTGATTTCAAAATATAATGTTTTGAAAATATTATCATTTATATATCGATGATATGGAATATTCAATTTTGATTTGAAATTGAATATGAACTTGAAATCGTTTTGAAAACGAATTTAAAACGATTTATAAAATACGTTTTAAATGGAAATCGACGAAATATATATTATATATATAATATAATGGCCTGAATAGAACGCGCCGCGCTGCGGCAGTTCGCGAATTTCGACCATTTGCTTTGAACGGACATTACGGGAGATCCAACCGTCGGATTCTCCTAAAACCAAAACCGTTGGGTTCGTATCGAAAAGAGATTTCTAACGAATATTAGAGTTTTGAAATCTAATAGTTGGATTTGGAATTATGTCCAAATCAAATTTGGAAAAGGTCGTTGTAAGTGCAGTTCGATGGCCGTTTATGGAAATCAATTGTACGGGCCTTGATAAAATTATTAAAAATATCACTAATTTGTGTAAAATCATAATAAATGATTTGGAAAGAATTAGGATGAAAAATTCCATATTTGAAAAGATAAAAATAGATTTTTATCGAAATGAACTAGTTATCAACTAGAATTATAATCCCATATTTTTTAAATAAATAAATTGGATTTGAAATGGTTTTAAAAATAACCGGAATTTCCAATATATGAATTGGAATGGATTTGAACTGAAATTATCTTCGGAATATTTCAGTATTGGATTCCGTGATTATACGGATATTGTGAAGGAATTTGGAAGATATATATATATATATATATATATATATATATATATATCGTTATTCCAATACGGTATTTGTTGATTCCAGAATTTGATATTGAATATAAGCCGATATATTTTCTATTCAGAGCCTTGTATTTAATATTAAATGGATTTTGGGTTTGTCGTGAATGGTGTCTTCATTAACACTGTTCTTGAACCCAGTAGAGAAAAGATTAAATCTTTTTATTTAGATTTAATGAAGGATACCAATTAATTATTATTTAATTGGAATGGAATTGAAATTGGTCTTTGGGTTTATCGTGAAGGGTGTTTTAAATAACACTTGTTCTTTAACCCGATTAACAATGGAATAAGATTTTGGGTTATCGTGAATGGTATCTTTAATAATACTGTTCTCAGACCCAATGGAGTTAAGAAAATCAGAAACTAACTAGAGGTTAGTTAAGTTGAATGGTTTCCTGGGTATTGATCTGATGTTGGTTTCGGCCTTCGGGGTTAATACTTAGGGAATTGTTCACTTGCTAATTTACGGTTAAAGGCTGATGGAATGGAATATGATTTTGGGTTTATCGTGAACCATGTTTTGAATGACATTGGTTCTTTAACCCAGTTAAAGACAGGATATGATTTCCCAAGTTAAACAATTGTTAATATTGATTTTTGGGAAGATTAAAAACCAAGTGGAGTTTTAATGCATCTTTAATTAGATTGAAATGATATCCAAAGGGAGATTAAAGAATAAATTTAAAGAATTTATCTTTGATAATATTAATGGGAACCTTTCCCAAAGTATAAGAATATTTGAATAAAGGAATATTCTAGATTGGACTGAGGCGTATGTTGTGTTTTTATAACACTTGTTTATTATATACGCGAGTTATTCAGAAAGACCGGGTTTATCCCATTCTGAATAACTGATTCGACGATATGTCGAGGATGAAGACGGTGGTCGAAGACCGGAGGTCTTCACATCGTTTGGATGATTACTGATGTCTTGATTGGGTTGTACACCCAAGACAAGGTAATAAGTGGTGATCGTCCAGACGTACTTGGAGATCGACCGGATATGCGAGGGCCTCTCCCCTGTATTGGACATATGGGGGAGGAATAAGGTGCCTCCGGTTTCATTCAAATCCAGAACAAACTTGTAAATGGATGTGTGTTTGACATCGAATTTCATTCTGTGTGATTGATATACATCGATTGCATAGCGTGAATTGCCTGTGTGGCATGCTGAGATGCAAATGATCAAGGCTTCTGTTGAAAAGCAGAGTCTTGTGGTTGATGATCAAAGCATGGCTTTAATATAGCGTAGCTTTGTGTAGCGTTAATTCGCGAGCCTCACACCTCGGTGTGGACCAGAAACGGGAGAGGACCTCCGGGAGGGCATGCATTTCCTTCTAGCTAGGAGTGGTGTCATCTTTTGCAAGCCCTGACGTTTTACTTATGTGGATGATGGATAGCGAGGCGCCGCGGTTATATTGGTCGATCCGGGGCCGATGGAGTCATTTGGCTCATTTACGCCCCATAGGGAGGGGAAACGTATTGTTCAAGGTTTTTTTAATCCACATTGCACTTTGATGGGCCATCCCTGACGATCCAAGGGCCCACCTGAGTCTGGGTCCTGAGGGGCGGGCTAGAGCGTCTCGAAGCGGTAAGGACGATCCCTTACCTTGGTTCACAGACGGAAATCCTACTTCCAATATGTGACATTTGCGGTTTTGATTGTAAATCCTAGTATTGACGACATGATATATGTTACCCATGTCGTCTAGGATTGATATATTTATATTTGAAGTTGTTTTATACACTATTCACTTATAATAGTATCAAATGATTTGTTTTAAACGTACCAAGCATGTTTAGCTATTATAAGGGAAAACCCTATCCTTCGGCTTGCGTTGCATTGTGTGATGGGACCTGGGTCTTATAATAGCTTCATTTTTCCAAAAAACGTTGCGCTGCTTTGTTATATGCACTGGTATTCTTGGGAGGAAACCCGTTCTGTGTTATACGGCGTGGTCCCTTGGTTTACTTTATTTTAGAGTAAAGTTTTAAATAACTGTTTTAGTTCTCACAACAGTCACATGAGTGACCTGGTGTTTATTTTATTAACCTAAACTCTGGGTGCCCCTATTTTCCGCATGGGCAGCTAGTAGTTTTGGTTTTGCAGATTTATATTCACAGGACCCTGGTTTACAGCTGGAATGATATTCAGAAAGCTCTGTATCCGTATATTCTTTTCAGTTATGTTTTGTATTATTTTTCCACTGCATTGTAATTTGTAAATCTTTGATATTAAGTAAATGTGTAATATTTATTCATACTCTGTATATTCTTGTATTCTGATGAAATTGTTGTAATAGACAATGAAATGTTCTTCTGTTTGTGTTCTGATTCGTCGTGTTCTCAATTCAATCCGGGCTTTCCTTCGCGGGAAAGTTCGGGTCGTTACAGCCATGTATATATGTGTGTGTGTGTGTGTGAGCGCGCGCGTGCACGCGCACTTTCCTCACTTGAAACTGAGCATGTTAAAGTGTAGCTCCATATTTATGCAGTCCAGATTTGTTGACCTGAGTTACATATATTGTTGCATCATGCCTATACCATGTTGCTGCTGTGTAAATGATCCTCTTGATCTTGTAGCTTGCCTTCACCATGCTGAAAGTTCCCATATGCTTATTGTTGTTGTGTTCATTCCAGTTTACACGTTTGTGTTTGCTTGAAACAATAAAGCTCTTCTGTTTGGATGAACATGCCATGTGCATGAGTTACTTGCCATTTGATCATGAATCTTGTACATTGAAGTGTTTTCATGTGTGCACTGAGTCGAGTTGGTCCACGCGGTTGCTCCTCGATTGCTCGCTACATTTTGATTGGCGAGGCAGTGCACATGTGTATATATATGCACGTGTGTATATGCGTCCATTCAAAATTAATTTTCCTGTCCCTGCACTGTAATATATGTATATCCGTACAATGTATGTATATACATGTATTGTGCGTATATTCGAACACTAGAAACATTGTTAGATCAAGTCATGAAAAATGATGAGAAACACACCGAAATTTTGAGCAAATAAAAATTTAAAAATAAATTCAAATTTTCAAGTATTCAGATTTATTTCTTTTGCAGTGTACTGTGTGTGTGTTTCATGTGACAGGTAAGCAGACAGTGATTGGACCGACTGTGCTTACTGACAGAAGACAGAAGTGATAGTGTCGTGTTAGTGAGTGTATGTACAAGTGATTGTCTGTATATGTGAGTGTATGAGTGTTATAGTAAGGAACAAATGTACTAAAGTTGATATGATATGAAATGTAATATAGAGATGTTCAAATAGTGGAGTTATAAGATTTGTACTGTTTGAATGTTGAAATAAAATATTATATTCAAATAAAATACTGTTTCATTATTCGAATTCTTGTACAGCCATATTCTATTTAAATATAAATATTATATTCCTATTTGTGATGTGGTGTAAAAGTACAAATACAAACACATTTAATATAATATATGTTGTTTGTTATCATCAAACAAAAATTATATAATTGTGTATATAACTACGTTATATACAACAACCCTCCCCTATAGTTTGTTTTGTCTTAAGATCCTTAATCCGCAATCCTTAACAATTGGTACCAGAGCATAGGTTTTCAAAAGTTCATTATCTGAAATTTGGAAATATTAAATGGAAACTTTTGAAATGATTTATAACATTAGTTTAAATTCGTGCATTGCATCAGTATTAGATAGGTCTGCATTTCATTATCTTAAAAAAAATCAAGTTATCATAATTTGTTTTTGAAAAGTTTAAAATAGTAATTTTTTAATATTATTTTTCACATGGATGTGTCACAGAATCACCATGATGTCGTTATTTAAAATTACAATTAGTTATTTTTAATTTTGAAAAGACACTTGATTCTTTGAAAAGTTCTGTTGTTTTGCAGGGGGAAGAGTTATGTTTGATGACTACTGGCCGAAAGACACCAAGATGATCATTCATCGGTCAAGAAAAGAAAAGTTTATGAAAGGATATGACTTTTGGGCTTATAGTAGTTGAAGTGTCCGGTCATTAAAAATTCAAATTCAAAATTTTGGCACCAAGTTGGTTAAACAACTAAATCATCGGTATCCTTCTCATACGGTCTTCAAACGCAGCAAATGAATATACTATGTTGATCAGGAAAACGAGCCTGTCGCAATAAAGCAGATCTCATCATCAAATTCTAAAAGATATAGATGTATGGTTCATGACAATGAAAGAACAACAAAATGGAGGATTGCAAAAAGTGGTACACTTTACAATAAATTCATAAGTGTCATTATATTTAGGAATATACATCTTTTACATAGTAAGATATATAAATTTATCTCTTTTATAATTTTTTATAATTTGGTTCATATGTTGATACACCATAGTATACTTATCAATGTACCAATCTAATTAAAATCTTTTCCTATTCTAAATTTAATTTTCTATTTGATTTTGATTTGAAAATTTAAAAGGACATTTTTTCAACATGAAAATGTCTGTTCAATCTCTAATTATGTTTATCTACTCATGTTTCATATATTTCGTTTCAAATATATATATATATATATGTATATATATGTATTGAAATTATATAAATCAATAAAATTATATATAAGTACATAGATATATGCTTGAAATAATTTAAAATTTTCAAATATTTGATAATGTTATAAAATACAAATTTATATATCTATTATATATAGTTTAAACATACATAGTCTAACTTACATATATTATTTTACCTATGATTACATAAAGATTTGGGTTACATTGTAGACTGAATACTAATTTTTATTATCATATTATAGAACTTGTATATTTAAACTTTGGTATATAAAACATATTTTTATAGTTTACTCTATATTACCAGATTTTCTCAAAAATAAAGTTATAATTACATATTTTATATTATAATAATTTTCTAATATGAAGTTTTAACATTTTAATGGTTCTTTAGTAAATTAATTTATTCTTTAGCATAAATTTAAAGTTAATTTGCATTAAAATATTGATGTATATTTCACAATACATTATTTTTTGTAAGTTTGTATATACAATTATGAATATATGTTTATATCAAAATAGTTTACTTCATATGATAAAACTTTATATTCCCTTTAAAATGATCTTCAGTATTTACTAATTATTTTTAAAGAATCGCCCTACTAAGATTATTTAACTCCATATTTCTCATAGAATTATTCTAAATATTTTACCACCTATCATGAATATATTTTTAAACTCTTAATGTCTTTCATTAGTATCATTAACCCAGTCTAGAAATTAATATTACCTTTGTTTGATTGAAATAATTTTTAATATACATAATACTTTGAATATCTTTTACCAAAATAGATATTATCACCAAATTATTCTACATATTATCATTACACATCTTATTTCATATCATACATCATTATTATAAATTATAGTGCATCTCAAATTAAAATCATTCACATCACAAGTTGCATTTCATTCAATATATCACTTCATATAGCTTTGCATATGACATACTGCGTTATAACCAACACACTGCACACACTGCATTACATGTTAACTTTAACTCCACAACAAAGTATACTTTATGAGGAATTTTTGTCTAATTAGAAATATATAGGATTATTAATCAAATACATAATATATTTGCTTGAAATGATTGACTTGTTTGGCATGTTTGGCTTGATTGACTTGTTTGGATTGATTGATTTATGTGGTTAACTTGTTTGAATTGTTTGATTAATTGATTTGTCTAATTTGTTTGACATGAATAACTTGATTGACTTGTTTGGCATGGTTGAATTTCATAAGTAGTTGATGGGTATGTTATAAATGTGCTTATGCATTTGTGGTTAACAAGAGTTTTATAGGCTCTTAGGATAAACTTAAGTTACAAGAAATGTTTGGCTTTATGTTTGAAATTATTTGAATTGATGTTTTGTGACAACAAAACTTAAATTGATTGATTATTTGGATTAAATTGCTTTACTTAACTTATATCATAGTTTTAAGAATATTTTATCAGAATTATTTCTTAGTCTATATTAAAGTCTTATTATAGTTTTAAGGGAATAAGAGTTTAAACTAGGTTTAGTCTTGTATTAGATTAATGGGGAGTTTAATAGTATATATGGATTAGTTGAAGATTCAAGAAGTGTTTTTGAATTGACATATATTATTTTGATTTGGTCTGGATTGTTGATTTAATAATTTATACATAATAAACATAACTAAGAATGATAAGGTTTGACTAACTTAAAACTTGAATCTAATATAACTAAGATTTAAATTAGTTTGGATTGATTGGATGCTTATTTATACAGAAAGTTTGTATTGAATTGTTTTGACTTAATTATTAGTCTGGATATTGTCTGAATTTCTTGTTTGGCTTAAGTTATACAATATTTATAGCCATAGATTTAAGGGGAGTTATGGAAATTAGGGAGAATGATAGGTTTGGGGAGAGTTATGGATTAAGTAGGATTTATATATAGAATTAGTCATTAGGATCAGTTGTAGCACAGAATTAGGGGGAGTATAGTTTAGTATAGTTTAATCTAGTATAATACAGTTTAGTTTAGTATAAAATAGTTTTTGATAATGACAAAGGGGGAGAAATTATAAAATAGGGATAAGTTAGGCTTAGTTTAAGGGGGAGTATATAGGATTCATGGTGAAAAGGGGAGTACTCGAAGAATCAGATCAACAAGTATTAATCAGCTATGAATATTTTATGAACCAGGTTGTCATCATGAAAAAGGGGGAGATTGTTGGAGAATGGAATGTTGATGATGTTTTGATGACAACAACATTGTTTCAATCATTATTGATTATAAAATATATACTAACACATTTATCCAACATATATATATATATATGCAGAATTTATACGCATGTAGTAAGATATTAAAGACTATACAGTTAAGAGTTTCAAGAGTTAAGAGATTCAAGATTTCAAAGGAGAATCAAGACTCATGAGTATCAAGATATCAAGAGTTCAAGACTATCAGGGTAATAGAGTCTAGAAATGATGTTAAACTATGAATAGCACTCAAACTTTATATTCAAATTATCTCTTTTCAAATTAATTTCAATGTAATGACCCTGATTTTTGGTATTTGGATATTTAATTTATTTAAATATAAATGCAATTAATTTAGAGGTAGAGTAACTTGAATTTGGAAAATTCGAGTTATTTTCACAACCAAAACCGAGTCTGGAATCTGATATGGAATTAAATCGATTTCGAATTCGAGTGAAAATTCTAGTTGGATGTGAATGATAAAAATAAATTGTTATTGAAGAATTAAATTGGTTGGAATTCCATTAAATATTAATTCGATTTTTTTTAACATAAGAAAATATTGTTTTTACAAATAGGTTCGGAATTCGTTAAAATCAATTTTATCGAGTCCGTAATAGAGTGGTATAGCAGATTGCCAAATTTCATGAAAAACAGGTTTGATATGAAGTCATACGGGGTTATAACATCGAATAAGATCATAATTGAATATAATATAGAAAATATCTAGGAAAATATCTACATAAATATCTAAATTTATTCCCTTATAAATATACCTCAACTAAAGTCCTAAACCTAATTCCTTTTGCTGGACAAACAACTATGCCGTCGCACTCATTTTTCCATCTCAGGAAAACAAATCCGATACCAGAAAATCGGGTATTCAAAATTCCATAACAAATCCACAAAATTTCCTTAAATCGTGAAAACCATATCTGAGAGCTTTATTCGATTTGCTCGTCCTTTTCATGGGGGTTTTCTTGGATGCGATTAAGTAGTTAGGGCAGCGAGTTTGTGGGTTCTATGAAATTCAGTTCGCAATTTTTATGTTGAATCCGAGATACCGATGTCAAGCAGCACGGTGCGTGCAAATCCGTGTGAGGCGATGAGGAGTTTAACGCTGATTTTGTTTTGAATTTAGTTGAGAAGTTGAGGAAGACGGAGGTTGCGAAGTTGGAAAGGGGAATCAATATGGGAGTGGGAGGTTTGTGAAACGGCTGAAGTATTAACAGATAAAAGAGGGAGAATGGATGGAGCAAAGTGGCAGTGATGGCCATTGTTGCGGAGGGGTTCACAGCAGTAGGAAGGGAGAACAGGCTCTGTAAATTGAAGGAGACAGAGCATTGTAAACATGGTTGGTTTGAAGTCCGGACGGAGATGGAGTTTGCAGGTTTGAGGATATGTCGAATGGAGTTTTGGAGGAGACGGATTGTTGGTAAGATGAGGTATAGGGTGTTTTCTTCTATGTTTTGTGCTTGAGATGGGAAGGGGATGAGAAGATTTTTAAAACATGAATCTGTAAAGGGGAGCATGAGTGTTTCGTGAGTAGTTGATTGTGAGGAGGGATCTGCATGCATTGTTGGTATGGTTGGATTGAGAGTTTGAAAAACATTTTGGTCGAAGAGATTGTTGCTGTGTAGGAGGGAAGACTGTGTACAAGCATTAAAGAGGAAGGACCTTAAGTGGGCTGGTTCATTTGTAAATAGACTGGAAGGGTTTTGGGCATGAATGGGGTGAGGCCCATTTCTATTTTTCATGTATTGTTTAAGTTAAAATTTTAAATCAAATAATGTATTATAACTTTTAATTTGAATATCTCATTCATACGCAATCGGAAATACCATCGTTCGGTCACGTTGAAATCATATGAACGTAGGCCACGCGGCGAAGCTTGTTTTGAATGGTTTGGAGACAGTTACGAATTACGACAAAATATAACGTCCGTCAGAATCAACCGACCATAATCGTATTAACAATGATCGTCCAGTGTGAGTAAAACTCACCAACTCTGAACTGTTATATTTTTATAATGTATGCTTAGAACTGGTTATTTTCTGTTGTTTGCTGTGTGTTGATTTGGTTGATTGAACTGCTAGTCAGTTAGTTGAAATTATATATATATATATATACACACCGGTATATATATATATGTTGTTTATCAAAACATTTCATACTGAAATGAAGTTGATGTTAATTCTAGTGTTTAACATCTGTGATGCAGGGGAACAGGTTGGAGGGACCCAACTGGGTTCCTCAATATATATAATATTGTATTGTTTCATATACAGCGATGTATAATGTGATATATAATCTGTGTTGATTATATGTGTTTGAACGGTATCGATCACTGTTATTTGATATTTTAAATACCGTAATGAAAAGGGGATTTCAAAGTATATTTTGAAAATAAATTATTTATATCAAATCAATGGATTTTAAATATAAAGGAAAATGATTTTATAGAAGGAGTTATAAAATCAAAGAAATAAAAAGGAAATATATTTGTGAAACAAATATAGAAGAAATATATTTGTAAAACAAATAAAAAGTAAATATATTTGTAAAACAAATATAAAGGAAAATATATGCAAAAACAAATAGAATAAAAAGAATTTATTTATTTAGGGAATAAATAAAAGTAAATGGGTTATGTATTTAGGAAATAAATAGAAATGAAAAGAGATATTCATGTAAAACAAATAAGATTGAAATATAGATATTTGTTTAGAAAACAAATAAGATTGAAATATAACCATTTGTTAGGAAATAAATAAGATTGAAATATAAACAGTTGTTTAGCAAACAAATAAGATAATAAGTTTGAAACAGAAAACATTTGTTTAGAAAACAAATGGGATTTAAATAGGAAATATTTATTAAATAAATAGAAAAGATAAAAGGGTTAATTATTTAGAAAATAAATAGAGATTGAAAAGGAAATCATTTATAAAGGAAATAGGATGTTATAAAAAGGAAATCGGTATGAAAAGGGAAAACGTTGTTAAAAGGAAATCCTTATAAGTGGAGAAGCATTATTAAAAGAACATTTATAAAGTGAAGAACCGTTACTGAAAGTAAATCTTTATAAATGAATAACCGTTGTTTAAAGGAAATCTTTTTGAATGGATAAACGTTATAAAAAGGAAATCTTTATAAAGCAGAAGAGTTATCGAATATTAGTTATTCGAATGGAGTTAAAAGAGTTATCGAATATTGTTTATTCGAAAAGAGCTATCGAATATTAGTTAATCGAACGGAGTTAAAAGAGTTATCGAATATAGTTTATTCGAAAGGAGTTAATCAAATTTAGTTGATCGAAGTAGATTTGATCGATTAGAGTTAAGTTAATCGATTAGAATTAAGTAAATCAAAGAAGAGTTAATCGATTTGAGTTAAGTAAATCGATTAGAGTTAGGCTAATCGTAAAGAGTTAACTAGTTAAAGTTAATCAGTAGAGTTAACCAGTTAAAGTTAATCAGTTAGAGATAATCGGTTAGAATTAACCAGTTAGAGTTAACCAGTTAAAGTAAATCAGTTAGAGTAAATCAGTTAGAGTTAAATCGAATTAGAGTATTCAAATGGAGTTAATCGAACTTAGTTATTCGAATAAACTTGAAATGAGTTAATCGAATAGTAGATATTCGAAGTGAGATAATCGAATCAGAGATATTCGAAGTGAGATAATCGAATCAGAAATAATCGAAGTGAGATAGCCGAATCAGAAATATTCGAAGTGAGTTGATCGAATCAAATTATTCGATAGGAGTTAAATCAAATAAGAGTAATTCGAAGAAAGAGATTATCGAATATAAGTATTCTAAAGTAAGAAAATCGAATATAAGTTATTTGAATAAGTTATTCGAACAAGAGTAAATCCAGTAAGAGTTATTAGGATGGAGTTATTCAAATAAGAGTTATAGATTAGAGTAAATCGAATAGGAGTAAATAAATTAGTTGTTATATTATTCAAGTTAGGAAATAAAAGTCATATTTAAGATAATATATTTCGGATGCAGGAGATTATAACACCATTGTTAAAATCACGTAAACTTGTAAAAGAAGGGGGTTCGCAAATAGAATCCGAGGGTTCGTAAGGAAGTGTTAAAGAGTTAAAAAGGTGAATCTTATCTATTTCGAGATTCGAAAGGTGGTTCAGTTAAGGTCTGAGAGGTAGTTATACCCCAACTTGATTGACTGCGTTTTAAATTAAGAAATGGTTACGATTCGAGTGTGAAGTGGTTAAGTAAATTTAGTAAATAAGTTATGGAAATGTTTTCCAGTGTTAACGTATATTTTCTAAACATAGAAAATAAGGATATATATATATATATATGTATATAGATATATATATGATTGATGATTGACTGAATTTCCATCTGGAAATAATATCGTTGTTTGCACACGTATTTTTCTTTGATAGTTAACTCACCGACTATCAAAGTTTTTGACCATTTTACGTTGTAAATATGGAGAGACCGGTTGGATTATTATCCAAAGAACCACTCCGTATTGGCATAAGCGTTGCGAATCAAGTATGCTGAATACCGTGGAAACGGAGTTTATGCAAGGGCTGTTGTATAAGTCTTAGATAACAGTGCCTAAGATAGATGTACTGAATAGTGCCTTCGGTTTGTCCAGTCCCAGGACAACTTGTATGGAAGAAGGTCTGACAGAGTATTTCCAGAAAGATCAGATACACTGATTTCTCCAACCGTACCAAGAGTGGAAGCGGAGAAGGAAACTTCTTTTAGCTAACACATAATGTATTGTTGTGAAAGTCAATTTGTGATTCTGATGGATCTGACGATGTGACATTCGAAGTAAATATGATGTGCTGATAAAGCGTAGACTCAAGCCTCAACAACCAGGAAATGACAAAAATCGGGCAGGCAGCATGGCTAAGTCGGTCGCACCGAAGTAGGGTGTATAATCACCTATCTAAAGAATATTCATTTGCTTCTTTAATCAATCAATGCTGTCTCATATATATACGGGAAACGGTTGCTGATCCCATCCGTTGGTGATATACATTCGATACACTCAAGCAAAATGAGTGGTCGGTCATGTGTGGCTGAGTTACAAGATGTTCTTGTTGAACTCCAGTGTATTGTTCCTAGAGTACACTGATCGGAAGGTGGTTCCATACCTTGTCATAGTTGGAAATCCATTACCCAATACGTGCTTGCGGTTTTGATTGTATACTATATATGTAGAACGTGAGATGAAAGCGTTTCTGCTACATGGTTATTATACTGTGGTTGATAGACATTATTATAATATCAAAGGTTTTGATATAAAGATGTTTTGGATTCTCATAAGGGAAAAACCCGTTCCGTTATACGGCGTGGTCTTATGAGATATCGTTTACTTGTTCGAACTGTTTTAAATTGTTTTACTCATACCAGTCCCATGACTGACCCGGAGTTTATTTGTTTTTTTCCCCTAAACTCTTGGTGCCTAATTATGTACGACAGTCAAGTAGTCAGGATTTTTCAGATACACCTGGAGAGCTTGGAATAGGAGGCTTCAAGATTCTATAGCTATTATTATTTCCGCTGCTGTTGTAAGTGTTGTACTCTGAAATGTTATTGTATACATATACTGTTTGTATTTCAAAAGTAATGTTATATTTTATTCGTTCCGCTGTGAGATTCGTGTTACTCTGATGATGATGTTCTTCTTCTTCTTCTATTCTATAAGTTTCTATCTTATCTATTCTCACCCTCTATCTTCTTTCTGTTAGTTTCTTGAATTTCCAGTGCAATTTGGGGTTGGACTTGTGTTATTTAGTCAGCTCAAATTGGTCCGGATTTTCGGGTCACTACAGTTGGTATCAGAGATTAAGGTTAAGTATTACCTTGGCTCTATGGCGTAACTCAGTAGAGATGGGATTAGTAATATTCTAGATTGAGTTGAGTGTATATATACGAGTGAACGTATTTGTTAACTGATATAAAAATTTGTTTTATATTGTGGAGATTTATTGATTGAGTGGCTTATGAATTCTGGTCGATAGCGGGGCACCACAATATCGATAGGGGTTTCTAAACACTCGAATACGATTAACCAACATGATATGTTTTGAAATTAACATAGTATAATTGGTTGTGTTGGTTGTTAGTATAATCGAATGAGATTATAAAAGGTGAAATGTTTATAAATAACCAATCAGAATTCATATAAGTAAAGTATATGAAATAAGATGAATTAAATCTGAATTTAAATCAGAATCAGGAATTAAAATAAGTAAATTTTAAGTTCCTGGGAGATTTTGAAAATGTTTTCAAATTGAAAGTGTTATAGTCTTGAACTCACTTCGATAAACTGGGAAATAACCCTGATGAGTGTGGCCACATCATCAGTGTTCATTTTCGAGTTCTAAGTGACGGATTACTACCAAAGGTTTCGTTTTTGAATTGTTTTGAGAAAACAAGTTGTTTATAAATTTAAAGGTTTTGAATTGGTATTATGATTTCAAATGGATTTGAAATGAACCCAGACATTTGAAATTTGAATTTAACTTATGAGTTAAACAGATGAACTAGTAAATGTGAATAAACAAATTAGAAATTTAACTTGAACTAAATTGAATTAGAACTGAATTTGATTGGTGAATAATCTGAAAAGGGTTTTGGAATTGGTGAGTTAAAATTTTGAAAATCGAGAATGGAACTCGAGTTAAGAATGAGATGTGATTTGAGGATATAAACTGTTTGGAGTTGATTGGTATGGCATGGTATATGCAAAGTTGGTAACAAATGGAAGGGATATAGTGACATGCCCGACAAAAAGGTACAAGTTTATATTTCACATGAGTTTGAGATTTATGGGCCGAATTGGCAAGCTGCTTGGCTATTTTATTTTCTTTTGGTTGGAGATGGCCCAGAGAGGCAAGTTGTGGTTTTACCGATAGGGCTGTACAAAGGAGGTTATGGCGAAATTTTCCGAAAATTTAAAGTGTTAGAATATTTTCAAAACTTTTGAAAATTTTAGTTAGTCGGAATGAATTAATATTTTAGTCGATATTAATTGGTTCAGTTGAAACCGAAGTTGAGAGGTAAACAGATAAATTTTTACTCAATAGATAGGGTCGTCCTCTACCTTAGCAATTTCGAGGACGAAATTATTTTAAGTGGGGAAGAATGTAATGACCCTGATTTTTGGTATTTGAATATTTAATTTATTTAAATATAAATGCAATTAATTTAGAAGTTGAGTAACTTGAATTTGGAAAATTCAAGTTATTTTCACAACCAAAACCGAGTCTGGAATCTGATATGGAATTAAATCGATTTCGAATTCGAGTGAAAATTCTAGTTGGATGTGAATGATAAAAATAAATTGTTATTGAAGAATTAAATTGGTTGGAATTCCATTAAATATTAATTCGATTTTTTTTAACATAAGAAAATATTGTTTTTTCAAATAGGTTCGGAATTCGTTAAAATCAATTTTATCGAGTCCGTAATAGAGTGGTATAGCAGATTGCCAAATTTCATGAAAAACAGGTTTGATATGAAGTCATACGGGGTTATAACATCGAACAAGATCATAATTGAATATAATATAGAAAATATCTAGGAAAATATCTACATAAATATCTAAATTTATTCCCTTATAAATATACCTCAACTAAAGTCCTAAACTTAATTCCTCTTGCCGGTCAAACAACTATGCCGTCGCACTCATTTTTCCATCTCAGGAAAACAAATCCGATACCAGAAAATCGGGTATTCAAAATTTCATAACAAATCCACAAAATTTCCTTAAATCATGAAAACCATATCTGAGAGCTTGTTTTGATTTGCTCGTCCTTTTCATGGGGGTTTTCTTGGATGCAATTAAGTAGTTAGGGCAGCGAGTTTGTGGGTTCTATGAAATTCAGTTCGCAATTT
Organism: Allium sativum; assembly: GCA_030737875.1. Classification (NCBI taxonomy): domain Eukaryota; kingdom Viridiplantae; phylum Streptophyta; class Magnoliopsida; order Asparagales; family Amaryllidaceae; genus Allium; species Allium sativum. Next base: position 1,029,736,546 of record CM060918.1, read on the forward strand.
TTATGTTGAATCCGAGATACCGATGTCAAGCAGCACGGTGCGTGCAAATCCGTGTGAGGCGATGAGGAGTTTAACGCTGATTTTGTTTTGAATTTAGTTGAGAAGTTGAGGAAGACGGAGGTTGCGAAGTTGGAAAGGGGAATCAATATGGGAGTAGGAGGTTTGTGAAACGGCTGAAGTATTAACAGATAAAAGAGGGAGAATGGATGGAGCAAAGTGGCGGTGATGGCCATTGTTGCGGAGGGGTTCACAGCAGTAGGAAGGGATAACAGGCTCTGTAAATTGAAGGAGACAGAGCATTGTAAACATGGTTGGTTTGAAGTCCGGACGGAGATGGAGTTTGCAGGTTTGAGGATATGTCGAATGGAGTTTTGGAGGAGACGGATTGTTGGTAAGATGAGGTATAGGGTGTTTTCTTCTATGTTTTGTGCTTGAGATGGGAAGGGGATGAGAAGATTTTTAAAACATGAATCTATAAAGGGGAGCATGAGTGTTTCGTGAGTAGTTGATTATGAGGAGGGATCTGCATGCATTGTTGGTATGGTTGGATTGAGAGTTTGAAGAACATTTTGGTCGAAGAGATTGTTGCTGTGTAGTAGGGAAGACTGTGTACAAGCATTAAAAAGGAAGGACCTTAAGTGGCCTGGTTCATTTGTAAATAGACTAGAAGGGTTTTGGGCTTGAATGGGGTGAGGCCCGTTTCTATTTTTCATGTATTGTTTAAGTTAAAATTTTAAATCAAATAATGTATTATAACTTATAATTTGAATATCTCATTCATACGCAGTCGGAAATACCAACGTTCGGTCACGTTGAAATCATATGAACGTAGGCCACGCGGCGAAGCTTGTTTGGAATGGTTTGGAGACAGTTACGAATTACAACAAAATATAACGTCCGTCAGAATCAACCGACCGTAATCGTATTAACGATGATCGTCCAATGTGAGTAAAACTCACCAACTCTGAACTGTTATATTTTTATAACGTATGCTTAGAACTGATAATTTTCTGTTGTTTGCTGTGTGTTGATTTGGATGATTGAACTGCTAGTCAGTTATTTGAAATTATATATATATATATATATATATATATACACTGGTATATATATATATATGTTGTTTATCAAAACATTTCATACTGAAATGAAGTTGATGTTAATTCTAGTGTTTAACATCTGTGATGCAGGGGAACAGGTTGGAGGGACCCAACTGGGTTCCTCAATATATATAATACTGTATTGTTTCATATACTGCGATGTATAATGTGATATATAATCTGTGTTGATTATATGTGTTTGAACGGTATCGATCACTGTTATTTGATATTTTAAATACCGTAATGAAAAGGGGATTTTCAAAGTATATTTTGAAAATAAATTATTTATATCAAATCAATGGATTTTAAATATAAAGGAAAATGATTTTATAGAAGGAGTTATAAAATCAAAGAAATAAAAAGGAAATATATTTGTGAAACAAATATAGAAGAAATATATTTGTAAAACAAATAAAAAGTAAATATATTTGTAAAACAAATATAGAGGAAAATATTTGCAAAAACAAATAGAATAAAAAGAATTTATTTATTTAGGGAATAAATAAAAGTAAAGGGGTTATGTATTTAGGAAATAAATAGAAATGAAAAGAGATATTCATGTAAAACAAATAAGATTGAAATATAGATATTTGTTTAGAAAACAAATAAGATTGAAATATAACCATTTGTTAGGAAACAAATAAGATTGAAATATAAACAGTTGTTTAGCAAACAAATAAGATAATAAGTTTGAAACAGAAAACATTTGTTAGAAAACAAATGGGATTGAAATAGGAAATATTTATTAAATAAATAGAAAAGATAAAAGGGTTAATTATTTAGAAAATAAATAGAGATTGAAAAGGAAATCATTTATAAAGGAAATAGGATGTTATAAAAAGGAAACCGGTATGAAAAGGGAAAACGTTGTTAAAAGGAAATCCTTATAAGTGGAGAAGCGTTATTAAAAGAACATTTATAAAGTGAAGAACCGTTACTGAAAGTAAATCTTTATAAATGAATAACCGCTGTTAAAAGGAAATCTTTTTGAATGGATAAACGTTATAAAAAGGAAATCTTTATAAAGCAAAAGAGTTATCGAATATTAGTTATTCGAATGGAGTTAAAAGAGTTATCGAATATTGTTTATTCGAAAAGAGTTATCGAATATTAGTTATTCGAACGGAGTTAAAAGAGTTATCGAATATAGTTTATTCGAAAAGAGTTAATCAAATTTAGTTGATCGAAGTAGAGTTGATCGATTAGAGTTAAGTTAATCGATTAGAATTAGGTAAATCAAAGAAGAGTTAATCGATTTGAGTTAAGTAAATCGATTAGAGTTAGGCTAATCGTAAGGAGTTAACTAGTTAAAGTTAATCAGTAGAGTTAACCAGTTAAAGTTAATCAGTAGAGTTAACTAGCTAAAGTTAATCAGTAGAGTTAACCAGTTAAAGTTAATCAGTTAGAGATAATCAGTTAGAATTAACCAGTTAGAGTTAACCAGTTAAAGTAAATCAGTTAGAGTAAATCGGTTAGAGTTAAATCGAATTAGAGTATTCAAATGGAGTTAATCGAACTTAGTTATTTGAATAAAGTTGAAATGAGTTAATCGAATAGTAGATATTCGAAGTGAGATAATCGAATCAGAGATATTCGTAGTGAGATAATCGAATCAGAAATATTCGAAGTGAGATAGCTGAATCAGAAATATTCGAAGTGAGTTGATCGAATCAAATTATTCGATAGGAGTTAAATCAAATAAGAGTTATTTGAAGAAAGAGATTATCGAATATAAGTATTCTAAAGTAAGAAAATCGAATATAAGTTATTCGAATAAGTTATTCGAATAAGAGTAAATCCAGTAAGAGTTATTAGGATGGAGTTATTCAAATAAGAGTTATAGATTAGAGTAAATCGAATAGGAGTAAATAAATTAGTTGTTATATTATTCAAGTTAGGAAATAAAAGTCATATTTAACATAATATATTTCGGATGCAGGAGATTATAACACCATTGTTAAAATCACGTAAACTTGTAAAAGAAGGGGGTTCGCAAATAGAATCCGAGGGTTCGTAAGGAAGTGTTAAAGAGTTAAAAAGGTGAATCTTATCTATTTCGAGATTCGAAAGGTGGTTCAGTTAAGGTCTGAGAGGTAGCTATACCCCAACTTGATTGACTGCGTTTTAAATTAAGAAATGGTTACGATTCGAGTGTGAAGTGGTTAAGTAAATTTGGTAAATAAGTTATGGAAATGTTTTCCAGTGTTAACGTATATTTTCTAAACATAGAAAATAAGGATATATATATATATATGTATATAGATATATATATGATTGATGATCTATTGATAGAATTTCCATCTGGAAATAATATCGTTGTTTGCACACGTATTTTTCTTTGATAGTTAACTCACCGACTATCGAAGTTTTTGACCATTTTACGTTGTAAATATGGACAGACCGGTTGGATTATTATCCAAAGAACCACTCTGTATTGGCATAAGCGTTGCGAATCAAGTATGCTGAATACCGTGGAAACGGAGTTTATGCAAGGGCTGTTGTATAAGTCTTAGATAACAGTGCCTAAGATGGATGTACTGAGTAGTGCCTTCGATTTGTCCAGTCCCAGGACAACTTGTATGGAAGAAGGTCTGACAGAGTATTTCCAGAAAGATCACATACACTGATTTCTCCAACCGTACCAAGAGTGGAAGCGGAGAAGGAAACTTCTTTTAGCTAACACATAATGTATTGTTGTGAAAGTCAATTTGTGATTCTGATGGATCTAACGTTGTGAAATTCGAAGTAAATATGATGTGCAGATAAAGCGTAGACTCAAGCCTCAACAACCAGGAAATGACAAAAATCGGGCAGGCAGCATGGCTAAGTCGGTCGCACCGAAGTAGGGTGTATGATCACCTATCTAAAGAATATTCATTTGCTTCTTTAATCAATGTTGTCTCATATATATACGGGAAACGGTTGCTGATCCCAACCGTTGGTGATATACATTCGATACACTCAAGCAAAATGAGTGGTCGGTCATGTGTGGTTGAGTTATAAGATGTTCTTGTTGAACTCCAGTGTATTGTTCCTAGAGTACACTGATCGGAAGGTGGTTCCATACCTTGTCATAGTTGGAAATCCATTACCCAATATGTGCTTGCGGTTTTGATTGTATACTATATATGTAGAACGTGAGATGAAAGTGTTTCTGCTAGATGGTTATTATATTGTGGTTGATAGACATTATTATAATATCAAAGGTTTTGATATAAAGATGTTTTGGATTCTCATAAGGGAAAAACCCATTCCGTTATACAGCGTGGTCTTATGAGATATCGTTTACTTGTTCGAAGTGTTTTAAATTGTTTTACTCATACCAGTCCCATGACTGACCCGGAGTTTATTTGTTTGTTTTCCCTAAACTCTTGGTGCCTAATTTTGTACGGGCAGTTAAGTAGTCGGGATTTTTCAGATACACCTGGAGAGCTTAGAGCAGGAGGCTTCAAGATTCTATAGCTATTATTATTTCCGCAGTTGTTGTAAGTGTTGTACTCTGAAATGTTATTGTATATATATATACTGTTTGTATTTCAAAAGTAATGTTATATTTTATTTGTTCCGCTGTGAGATTCGTGTTACTCTGATGATGATGTTCTTCTTCTTCTTCTTCTATTCTATAAGTTTCTATCTTATCTATTCTCACCCTCTATCTTCTTTCTATTAGTTTCTTGAATTTCCAGTGCAATTTGGGGTTGGACTTGTGTTATTTAGTCAGCTCAAATTGGTCCGGATTTTCGGGTCACTACATTAAAACTTCTCTCAAAATGATTTTAATCATCCAAGGATTTCAAACTTATGATTTCCTAAGTTTTAAGTATTCTTATTTTTATAGTTTTATTAAATCATTTATATATATATATATATATTACTAAGTTTATATTTGATTATAATTTCAAATATTCTTATTTAAACTCTAAGTTTTCATATAACCTTATTGTTTATATGGTTTATAAATATCTCTTTATAAATTCCTATATATATGTCTTTAATTATATTGTATATAATTTTTATGTCACTTATATATAAAGTTTTTAATCATATGTTTAAATAATATTTTCTCATGTTTCTATACTTGAAAAATAATGTTTTAATAATTAGTTCTATTTCAGGAATTTCCATAATATTTTTTTAAATACTTTAAAAATGATTAAAAATTCAAAATAGGGTATATATGTGACGGCCCGCCCCGCACCAGCCTGCATTTCCTCCGAAAGTGCGCTGTACACATGCCCGACTAGCACGGGACGGTCGTCAGGAGAAAGGAAAGAAGTGAACGAACTAATCAAGAACCTGTAGAATGTCTCACAGCGCATGGAGTATAATATAATATTAATAACATACTTGACATAAAACAGGTGAGACAGTGCATAAGCTGATAACTAAAATCAACATCAACATCGAAGCAGCGGAAATCCCAATACAGCTTATTACAACTTTCCAAATTTACTGTCTCTAAACAAAAGAAAGCTAAAGTGGAAGATGCACCACCAATGCCCAAGCAGTGATCTTCAACAACACAGGGAGAATACTATATATATATATATATATTACGTGGAAGCCTCCTGCTCGTCTCCGGATCATCTACCCGTGCATCACCAGCTAACCTGTCTCTAGTCTGCTCGTGTGAGCACCTAGAGTAATAAGAGGAGACATAAAACTCTGGGTCAGACATAAAGCCTGGTATGAGCGATAAGCATATAAACAGAATAATAACAGGTATACTAAACCATACCTGAACCTGGACCTACAACCAAAGAGTTAGTACCACATACCGTACAATACTTTAAGGTGCCATAATAAATAGTGCAAGAATACGGGGGTGGGGTGTGCATGTCATAATGATAGCAAACAAATCAACCATAGCAACCATCCTCACATCTCTCACTCAGTGCGTAAAGCATACGATGTCCACCAATGTCAATCACTAGACCCATTGAAGTAGTGATGGAGTTCGACTTGTACAACTACTGCTACTACCAAGCTTACCACATGGAGTCATGACCAAATCTTTACAAATGACCCCACTTCATTGGTTTATAGCCCTTTAGTCGTACCTAGGCCCTTTCAGCCCTGAATCCATTCACGTACTTCCCATACATAGTGATCCAAAGTCATAAACATCGACAACCCCTTAGCACACGTCCCGCAGCAAAGCCCAACTCATGAAGATAACTCGTTGGTTCCCAACTGGATCCTGAGTTCTACTTCCTATTTGGACTTCCTTTGCATCTCGGGTTTTGGTTGAATTGGTGTTGGTCTTCAGAAGAGCCATCGCGTAGTTGGAGTAGAGGTTCAAACTCGGTTTGGTTCGGTCTGCGGTGCTCAGGCTCCCCATTTAGTTCAGCTTATTTCCCCTCCTTCGCCATGGTTCGGGTTCACCTCCTCCATGCGGTTCGGTTCGGGTTCAGCTCCTCAATGCGGTTCGGTTCGGGTTCCCTCTTCAATGCAGTTCGGAACGGGTTCCCACTTCAATGCGGTTCGGAACGGGTTCCCACTTCAATGCGGTTCGGGACGGGTTCCCACTTCAATGCGGTTCGGAACGGGTTCCCACTTCAATGCGGTTCGGAACAGGTTCCCACTTCAATGCGGTTCGGAATGGGTTCCCTCTTCAATGCGGTTCGGATCGGATCTGATCCGGTCCGGTTCGAGTACTTTCCTGCAACTTCCAACGACTGTTTATACGCCCCTCGACGGCATTTTCGACCACTCTAACTATTTTAGACAATCACACAGCATACCATACAGTCATAGCAACAAATAAAAGTGACCACAAACACCAAAACAACAATATGACAAGGTTAAACGGATCAAAAATAGCCAAAATCCCATATTTTCCCTTAAGCATGTTTAAGCAAAACTAATGATATGATTAGCAAAACTTAATCAAATTAAACCAAATTTCTAACAGAGGTCTAAAACATTATTTTAGAATTTATAAATATTTTTCCAGAATTTATTAGTGTATAAATTCGCTAATCTTCACTAATTACCCTTAATTAACAGCAATTAGTGAGGAACTATGCAAATCACTCACCTTGGCCACAAAATAAAACACCAAATCTGGAATACTCTCTGTTTGGGTCAAATTCCTATGTATAGCAGCAGCTCCAACCTTGCTCTGTTGCTACTTGGCCTTGTTTTGATGTAGTTTAGGCTTAATCTTCACTAAAAATGTGTTTTGGAGTGGTTTTAGAGGATGGAAGCCATTACTAAGGTCTCAAGAAGGTTTGTGACGGCTCAAAACTGAAATGAAAGTGATTTCCTAACCCTAGTCAGCCCTCCTATGCCTCTAAACCCGAAATTCCCCTCTGGGCCTAGCTGCTAATCACCCGGTTAAGCCCAATTAAGCTGTTTTTCACCATCTGAAACTTGTTTCAGCCATATCTCCCAAACGGTGAGTCCGTTTGGCTAATGTGACCACTCTACGGAATCGTAAACCATCATCCGGAGACAATGGAAGTGATTTCAGGTCAAAATTCCTTTCCAGTCAAAAGTTATGGCCAAAACAGTGATAACTAGGGGTAAAATGGTCATTTAAAAATCGGGAAAAATCATGAACATGGTAAATGACCCCAATAGTCGTCTCCCAAAGTTACATGACCATAAGACTTCGTATGTGAAAGAAACAAATATCCTACGGTCCTATGGTGCGTAGAATACGGGTCGTTACACTCTCCCCCCCTTAAGAAATTTCGTCCCCGAAATTCCTTAACCCAAAACATACAAAAGATCCCGCATGCCTAACAGCCATATACAATAATCAAACATGCAAAACAAACAAACAAGCCTACCCTAGCATGCGGAAAACTAAATCGAAGTCAAAATCTTACCAGGCAAAGAGTTCTGGATAAGTCTTCCTAATGTTCTCCTCTGTCTCCCAAGTACAATCATTCTCGTCCTTGCCCCACTGAACCTTGACTAGCTTCACCGCCTTCCTTCGAAGTTGTTTCATGTCATGCTCGACAATACGAGCCGGCTTGCGGTTCCCAACCGCCTCGGGTTCTACTTCGAAGTCCTCTAATTGATCAGGTGAAATAGTCATATCTAGGTCGTGAACGAACTTCCTTAGTTGGGAAACATGAAATACGTTGTGAACTCCCGCCATCTTCTCTGGTAAGCCAACTCTATATGCCAAATTCCCGACTAGTTCAAGAACAGGGAATGGGCCAACAAATCTTGGTGTCAACTTGCCTCTCCTGCCAAATCGTATTACGCCCTTTAACGGAGAAATCTTGACAAACACCAAGTCACCAACGGAGAATTTTAAGTCTCTTCTCCTCTTATCAGCATAACTCTTCTGCCTATCTTGGGCAGCCTTCATTCGTTGTTGAATGATCTTAATCTTATCTGAAGTTTCCCTCACCACATCTGGTCCAAGCATAAACTTCTCGCCAGTCTCTATCCAACATGATGGTGAGTTGCACGGTCTTCCGTACAAAGCTTCAAACGGAGCCATACCGATACTGGATTGGTAGCTATTGTTATATGCAAACTCTACTAGATGCAAATGGTCATCCCATGATCCACCAAAATCCAATATACATGCTCTCAAGAGATCTTCCAAAATATGATTCACCCTCTCCGTCTGACCGTCGGTCTGAGGATGATATGCGGTACTGAGATGTAATTCCGACCCTAGAGCCTCTTGTAGGCTCTTCCAAAACCCACTAGTGAACAACGGGTCTCGGTCACTCACAATGCTTTTAGGTACTCCATGAAATCTCACTACCCATTTCATATACAATTCTGCCAACTTAGCTGCCGTTCTGGTCGATTTGACTGGTATAAATCTTGCACTCTTAGTCAACCGATCCACAATTACCCAAATGCTATCATGTCCCGATCTAGTCCTAGGTAAACCATCGATGAAATCCATCGAGACTTGCTCCCATTTCCATTCGGGAATTTCTAATGGCTGCAACAACCCACTAGGCTTCTTTTGCTCGGCTTTAACTAGCTGGCAATTCATGCATTTGGATATAAGCTTCCCAATGTCCCTTTTCATCCCTTCCCAGTAGTAGGTCTTCTTCATGTCTCGATACATCTTGTTACCACCGGGGTGTATAGTCATTTTTGAGTGATGACATTCCCTAAGCACTTCATCTCTCAATCCATTGACATTGGGTACGACTAGTCTCCCATTCTTTCTAAGCCATCCATCTCGATCAAGCCCATACTTGTTCATCTCCTCATCGATACCCATCTCTAACTTGGAGATGATTCCCAATAGGTTGGGATCGTCCCTCTGACTAGAGCCGATCCGCTCAATCAAAGTGGGTCTGATCGTCAAACTTACTAACATTTCTGGATTCAATTCGCACTTTGGTCTGAAATCAAACCCCGCGATATACTCCAGTTGCTTCCATTCTAGAAACATGACCCCTAAACTGGCATGTCTCCTACTCAATGCATTAGCCACCGCATTGCCCTTTCCCGGTGTATATGCGATGTCAAAATCATAGGAAGCCAAGAATTCTAACCACCTTTGTTGCCGGAGATTTAAATCCTTCTGGGAGAAGAGATACTTCAACGACTTATGATCTGTAAACAACTCAAATCTTTCTCCCAAGAGATAGTGTCTCCACATCTTCAACGCGAACACGATCGCTGCCAATTCTAAATCATGGGTAGGGTATCTTTTCTCGTGTGGTTTCAATTGCCGACTTGCATAGGCTACCACCCTACCGCCTTGCATCAATACAACACCTAGTCCGGTACCACAGGCATCCGTGTATACCGTCATCTCTTTATTCCGCTTAGGAATGACTAACACTGGTGCGCTTGTCAACTTGTCCTTTAGACTCTTGAATGCATTCTCGCACCTTTCATCCCAGACAAAAGCTTGATTCTTCTTGGTCAAATGGGTCAATGGTGCTGCTATCTTGGAGAAACCTTGGATAAACTTACGATAATATCCAGCTAATCCCAAGAAACTTCTTACATCTGTTGCATTCTTGGGCGTAGGCCAATCCTGTACCGTAGCCACCTTCGCCGGGTCCACGGCAATACCATTTTCTGAAACAACATGACCCAAGAACCTCACTTCCCTCTTCCAGAAGTGACACTTAGAAAACTTTGCTTTCAATTGGTGTTTTCTCGACACCTCCATCACTATTCTTAAATGTCCTTTGTGTTCTTCCTCTGTCCTCGAATAAACCAAAATATCATCAACGAACACAAGGACAAACTTATTCAACTGATCTCTGAATACCCTATTCATAAGATCCACAAAATATGCTGGGGCATTGGTCAGCCCGAATGGCATGACCAACCACTCATAAAATCCAGACGGCGTCCGAAATGCCGTTTTAGCTATACTCTCAGCTTCCACTCTAAGTTGATGAAAACCTGTCGCGAGATCTAACTGAGAAAATACTCTCGCGCCACTCAACTGATCGAACAAATCATCTATCCGCGGTAGAGGATACTTGTTCTTCCTCATTACTTTATTCAACTCGCGGTAGTCTACACACAAACGAAGGGAACCATCCGCCTTGGTAGCAAACACAACTGGTGCTCCCCATTCAGAAACACTCCCTCTGATAAATCCCTTCTTCAAAAGATCGCTGACTTGCACCTCGAGCTCTCGCTGCTCCCTTAGTGCCATACGACGAAGTGGCATCACTATAGGTCTGGCATCTTTTACCAAATTAATACGGAACTCAATCTCTCGGTGTGGTGGAAGTCCGGTCACTTCTTCGAAAACATCCGGATACTGGCCAACCATGGGAAAACCTGACAACTCACTATGCGGAATGTCGAGGGAGTTTAGAAAACTAGCCAATACCCCCTCACTAGGTAGATCACCAAACACTATCCTCCGCCCATCATCCGCTCTAGCTGTCACCAAAAAGCCCTCACAGTCTACCACCACCCCGTATCTTCGAAGCCAATCTACTCCCAAAATAATGCCAAACCCAGTAAAGCCCAAAACAAAGCAATCACAAACAAACATGCATCCATGACTCGATAAGACCACATTACGACAAATCATCCTAAGGCTAGTAGAACCACCAATCGGGTTCGTCACTACTAAAGGTCTATCGACAATCTCGGGCTCCAATCCCAACCTATCTACCAGGTCACTAGATATGAAAGAACTGGAAGCTCCGGTATCAAACAAAACTCTAACAGGAAAATCGTAAACAGAAAGCATACCTTGAATGACGACATTCTTTCCTTTCTCCGCCGCAGTTGGGGCATTCGACGAAGAAGGAATAGCATTAAGGGCATATGCTTTCACCATTTGCTTTTCTTTGGGGGGTTGCGGACACTTGTCCTTGTGATGTCCCATTTGGCCACAGTTGAAGCACTTCCTATCCGCTGGCTTGGCCCGACAATTACTAGCATAATGGCCCTTTTTACCACAGCTGAAGCACTCCACATCTTGCTTATTCTTTTTCTTCTGGTCATCCTTAGTCTGACTCTGCTTTCTCTTATTCTGGGAACCACCCTTGCCCCCACCACTTGCTTGTGGTTTTGGCTCTTCTGCAGATGCAACCTCAGTCCTCGGCTTAGGGTAGAGACTTTCTGACCTCAATGCTTTCCCCACAATCGACTCAAACGTCTCATCGATGTGGTTAATAAGCCTTTCCCCCAAGTACTGATCCAAACCAGTTATGAATTTCTCATTCTTCTTCTCGGCAGTATCAATAAGAGATACCCCATACTTCGACAAAGTGTCGAATTCAGCAATATACTCCGAAACAGCTCTGCCATTCTGCTTGAGTTCCAAGAATTTATTAAACAACACTGACTTCTGAGCAGCTGGAATGAACTTCTCGCTAAAGCGAACCTTAAACTGCTCCCAAGTAATCTGAACTTCGGGAGTAGCTGCCTTTATAGCATTCCACCAATTCATTTCCCACCCTTGCAGCTGACGGGACGCTAGCTTTCTCTTCATCGCATCCTCGATACCCAAATCCTTGAAGATACGTTCGCAACTATCCAACCAATCTTGAACATCCGTGGCCGACTCCGTTCCGTGAAACGGCTTCCCACCAAGGCTAGTATAATCCTTATTTAGCTTGGCGAAGTCGACCCTCGGCACCTGCACTATTGGACCACCACCATTTCCACCATTGGGAGCTGCCCTCTGTACATCTCTAAGCTTCTCTCTCATGAGGTCAGTAAACATCGTCCTCATGTCAGCAACATTCCCATTATTGGCCCCTCTACCGGTACCTCTAACATATCGGCTCATCGTCAATCTGAAAAAGGAAACGATTAACGACCCCATAATGGTGCTAGTGCAGCACGACTTCATTCTTATACTACTAATAGTATATATATATAGCTTTTAAAAATCAAAGTAATCACAAATACGCTCTCTCGTATACGTATACTATCTCTCCCTGATAACTTCCCTAGGTTAACTACACAACCTAGAGCTCTGGTGTGACGGCCCGCCCCGCACCAGCCTGCATTTCCTCCGAAAGTGCGCTGTACACATGCCCGACTAGCACGGGACGGTCGTCAGGAGAAAGGAAAGAAGGGAACGAACTAATCAAGAACCTGTAGAATGTCTCACAGCGCATGGAGTAAAATATAATATTAATAACATACTTGACATAAAACAGGTGAGACAGTGCATAAGCTGATAACTAAAATCAACATCAACATCGAAGCAGCGGAAATCCCAATACAGCTTATTACAACTTTCCAAATTTACTGTCTCTAAACAAAAGAAAGCTAAAGTGGAAGATGCACCACCAATGCCCAAGCAGTGATCTTCAACAACACAGGGAGAATACTATATATATATATATATATTACGTGGAAGCCTCCTGCTCGTCTCCGGATCATCTACCCGTGCATCACCAGCTAACCTGTCTCTAGTCTGCTCGTGTGAGCACCCAGAGTAATAAGAGGAGACATAAAACTCTGGGTCAGACATAAAGCCTAGTATGAGCGATAAGCATATAAACAGAATAATAACAGGTATACTAAACCATACCTGAACCTGGACCTGCAACCAAAGAGTTAGTACCACATACCGTACAATACTTTAAGGTGCCATAATAAATAGTGCAAGAATACGGGGGTGGGGTGTGCATGTCATAATGATAGCAAACAAATCAACCATAGCAACCATCCTCACATCTCTCACTCAGTGCGTAAAGCATACGATGTCCACCACTGTCAATCACTAGACCCATTGAAGTAGTGATGGAGTTCGACTTGTACAACTACTGCTACTACCAAGCTTACCACATGGAGTCATGACCAAATCTTTACAAATGACCCCACTTCATTGTTTTATAGCCCTTTAGTCGTACCTAGGCCCTTTCAGCCCTGAATCCATTAACGTACTTCCCATACATAGTGATCCAAAGTCATAAACATCGACAACCCCTTAGCACACGTCCCGCAGCAAAGCCCAACTCATGAAGATAACTCGTTGGTTCCCAACTGGATCCTGAGTTCTACTTCCTATTTGGACTTCCTTTGCATCTCGGGTTTTGGTTGAATTGGTGTTGGTCTTCAGAAGAGCCATCACATAGTTGGAGTAGAGGTTCAAACTCGGTTTGGTTCAGTCTGTGGTGCTCAGGCTCCCCGTTTAGTTCAGCTTATTTCCCCTCCTTCGCCATGGTTCGGGTTCACCTCCTCCATGCGGTTCGGTTCGGGTTCAGCTCCTCAATGCGGTTCGGTTCGGGTTCCCTCTTCAATGCGGTTCGGTTTGGGATCCCCCTTCAATGCGGTTCGGAACGGGTTCCCACTTCAATGCGGTTCGGAACGGGTTCCCACTTCAATGCGGTTCGGAACGGGTTCCCTCTTCAATGCGGTTCGGATCCGATCCGGTCCGGTTCGGGTACTTTCCTGCACTTTTCCTGCAACTTCCAACGACTGTTTATACGCCACTCGACGGCGTTTCGACCACTCTAACTATTTTAGACAATCACACAGCATACCATACAGTCATAGCAACAAATAAAAGTGACCACAAACACCAAAACAACAATATGACAAGGTTAAACGGATCAAAAATAGCCAAAATCCCATATTTTCCCTTAAGCATGTTTAAGCAAAACTAATGATATGATTAGCAAAACTTAATCAAATTAAACCAAATTTATAACAGAGGTCTAAAACATTATTTTAGAATTTATAAATATTTTTCCAGAATTTATTAGTGTATAAATTCGCTAATCTTCACTAATTACCCTTAATTAACAGCAATTAGTGAGGAACTATGCAAATCACTCACCTTGGCCACAAAATAAAACACCAAATCTGGAATACTCTCTATTTGGGTCGAATTCCTATGTATAGCAGCAGCTCCAACCTTGCTCTGTTGCTATTTGGCCTTGTTTTGATGTAGATTAGGCTTAATCTTCACTAAAAATGTGTTTTGGAGTGGTTTTAGAGGATGGAAGCCATTACTAAGGTCTCAAGAAGGTTTGTGGCGGCTCAAAACTGAAATGAAAGTGATTTCCTAACCCTAATCAGCCCTCCTATGCCTCTAAACCCAAAATTCCCCTCTGGGCCTAGCTGCTAATCACCCGGTTAAGCCCAATTAAGCTGTTTTTCACCATCCGAAACTTGTTTCAGCCATATCTCCCAAACGGTGAGTCCGTTTGGCTAATGTGACCACTCTACGGAATCGTAAACCATCATCCGGAGCCAATGGAAGTGGTTTCAAGTCAAAATTCCTTTCCAGTCAAAAGTTATGGCCAAAACAGTGATAACTAGGGGTAAAATGGTCATTTAAAAATCGGGAAAAATCATGAACATGGGAAATGACCCCAATAGTCGTCTCCCAAAGTTACATGACCATAAGACTTCGTATGTGAAAGAAACAAATATCCTACGGTCCTATGGTGCGTAGAATACGGGTCGTTACAATATATGTCAACATACAATAATGCATATGTCGACATATTACCATCATAATTTAAAAATTCAAAGGAAGTGTATTTTCGTATTTGAAACACTTTAGAACATTGCAACCTTTTAACCTCTTTAATATGCATCTTTTACTGAGAGAATTTTACTTTAGACAATATTTTCACAAGAAATCATTGTTCCCAAAATATACCCCATTTTACTTCAAAACCCAATATGTACTTCTTTACGTATTTTTAAAACTATAACTTTTAAGATTAAAACTTGTAAACACCATAAACCATTTTCCCAAAATCTTTTACAATTTCAAGTTCTTAAAAGTTAACAATGGGGTTAGACTCAAAGCGGGTTTCCAATTTTTTAGGTTTTCCTAGATACTCTCACAAAGTCAATTCTCTCAAATATATATATTCCTAATTCATTTTTCTCTTTTTAACCTTTTCCAATTTATAAGGTTTTTCTGCCAAACCCATTAACCTAAAATACTAATTATATGGGATTCACCTTCCTTCCATACAAAGTACATTATACACTTTCCACCCAAATTTCCTAAGGGTCTCAAATTTCCATATTCATTCCTTTAGTGTACATAACAATCATCCCAATTCGTGCCATATTATACTCTTTCTATTTAGTGGGTTCCTCTATGGATCTAGGTATATATATATAATATATTTATATTTTAAAAAATACAAATACGTTTACTCACTATTTATACAGGAATCCTAAACCTAAGCTCTGATACCAGATGTAACAACCCGAATTTCGACAGACCGATTTTTTTTTCAAAATTCTAATTTATCGAAACTCGTGTTGGTTTGCTCTGGTATCCTGCAGAAAAGACAGAGACAAAATATCTCAGAGCTCAAAAAATATCTCATAGCGGAATGGATAAAATATAATATAGCCTTACCGTATTAATAATACTGGCTAACTTACATCCAAAGCTATCATGTCTCTGCCACAAACCTAACCTGCTAGTATGTTATGAGGAGGGGGTCAGAACACAAGTTCTGATGACTGGATTTAAACTACACATTTTGGATAACCCTACATGTATCGTTTAATCACATTTTCTTATTTATCAGGTTACTTGGGTTAACAGTACTCAAGGCTTACACACACGTCATACCCATTTACTCCCAGTGGATTAACCTAATTCGGTATATATGTAGCTACCCCCAATATTAAGGTACACCCCATGGTACCCCACTCGCATGGTCTCCACCGTAATGCCACAGAAATGTACGTAGTCCTTCATCGTATGCCAAAGTGATGTATGGATCTCTATATAGCAATGTTACGTTCTGCAAATATTTGCCATTACTGCGCTACGTCAACGTACGGACTGCCACCTTCGATCGAATCAGATTCCACCATGGAGAAATGCCCTCAAGTCTACAATACACCACCCAGAGCAAACATGCATGTATCTAGACTTTCACACATACGTATCGTTAATCGTACTCGACGCCTTAACCGCACATAACCTCTACTGTGCACCGAGTCCCACGGCAGGGCAATACAAGAAACACGTAACTCGGTCGTGAGCTTTTTAGATATCTGTTTACACAGATGCTAAGGTATGCATTTTCAGTGGCTATGGTCCTACTTGACCCCTCCCTCAACAAATGAAAGACGAACAAGATTGAGAACTAATATCCTGGCCCTCTAGTACCCCCAAACAAACAACAAATCCTAATTGGCCACCCTCACCCATAGCCTTGATAGCAAAAGGTCTATGGTCTCTTGGAGTTCTCCGCCTTTCCGCAACGTGCATCACGTAACGAGATGACTGTCGATGGTAGATACCCGACGACTTACTATCTTCTAGGTTAGACCTATCAGGGTATACAAGATTGGTCGTAACTGAGCCTAGTCACAAGGCTCCTCGAATCGTCGAATCACCTATGCCACCCTACAGTTTTTGATTTCCCACTATCATGGAAATCAAGGCATACTCACCGGTACAACGCGCAGACCTACCCTCTGTGAGCACAGAAGGACCCTTGTCACCGCACAGAGGGCTACCAAGAGTACCATCCATGTCCCAAGAAGCCACGTGCTTCCCTTCCAGTCCTTCAGAGCCAACAGAATATCGAGCAGAATAATCAGATGGACGTGCGCTCCCCTCGTGCCTCATGACACCACGATGATCTACCCCATTGGGTTAGTTACCCTCAAATGTATGGACTGGTCCAAGCGCTTCATTTTAATGTGTTATTGGCCCCAATGTCTAAATATCCAATTATGCGTTTTCCCTACCTCATCAAGTTTCCATTTAATTTGGTTATTCCCATTCACACTGACTTTTTATTCAAGTTACCAAGTTCCTCTTGCTTATTAATTTCAGTCATATAACTTAACTCATTTAAGTTTATTAATAAGACCATAACATGTTATTCCCTAGATTGTGATCCAAGGTCTGTAATCCACAATCCCTTTATATTCTTATTTGATTTCATAACATGTTCTACTTAATATGTAATTAAGTGTCACATGTTTTCTGCTTGACATGTCACTTATTATTTGTAATTAAATATAACTCATTTTATTTCATATGTTTGCCTCATTCTTTCTTATTTAAACATAATTCCATCTTATATTTCACTACGACTTATCTTTGTTTACTTATTAACTTAGTTCTCTTAACTAAGGTTTACTAATAAGTTTCCTTTCCATAACTATAACTTATGTTGTCCTCATCCGTAGATTTCAGATTCTTGTTGTTACAAATAAATTAATTTACAATTAAGTACAACTTATCTCCTTACATAAGTTATTCCTTTTCCTTTATCATTTATTATAACCAAAGTTATAATTTCCACTTGTCCCTAAGACAAGCCTACCTATTATATAACGTTCTCATTAATGTAATTTATATATAATAGGTTATTATCATTTCCCGTTCATTCCACTTCTTTTACTGTTGTAATTTTCATTCATTTCCATTAATTACAGTTAATGTCATTTATTTCTATCCTTTTATATACATATATTTATGTATATGTTTACGTACTAGACCTCTCACATTAAGCCTATCACTTGTGGATGTTGGATTTGCCGGGCGGTTCCGGGCAGACTTCTTCCACAAGTTGACTTAATCTTGTGTCTTAGCACTGTTACATGTTTATTTACACACTAGACCTCTCACATTAAATTAACAGCCTATGGACGTTGGATTTGCCGTGTGGTTCCGGGCAGACTTCTTCCACAAGTTGAATTTAACCTCGTGTCTAAGTGTGATTCGAGTTTTCTTTTTATTGTAAATGTTCTATATAATTTAAGCATGTCAATTCTTTCAAATTTTTACAGTAATCTATATTTTACGTGTCGTCATATTAAGCCCGTTTTATGTCGCATGTTCTTTTTAACATGTGTTTAGTTCTATTCTAACATGTAATATTTAATCATGTAATTATTCCAATTCCTACAAATAAGGGTTCAAGTATATAAATGTCACAAGTTAATATGTAATTCGAACAACAGTAGTCGCTACATATATTTAACAAGTTTATATTTTAACATGTGAACATTTCAGCACATTAAACATTTCAACATATGAATTTTCTAACATATTCATATCAATATTTCCAACATGTCATAATAGCATTCAATACTTTTAATTATTCTAGTAAATTCACATTGCATAATAACGGGGAATGTTAAACGATAATATACCATTATCAAAAATGATACAACTTAAATCCACTAACCTAATTTGCTTTCCAAATCCTGAATCTGGTCCAGATCCAGCATTCCATGGTTTCCTCTAACTGGATTTAGAACCTAACAACCATGGATCCACAATTCTTAATAAAAGAAAAAGGGAAGAAAGAGGAAGAAAATTGAATAGACCAGATCTAAGAAATTACCTTACTTCGAATATGATTCTTAACACCTTTTTATTAATATTCATTCTTTTCCTCCAGATCTTGATTCAGGATTTTCCTAAACTAATTATCTTATTTTTCTGAAGAGATTTGAGGAGGAAGAAGACTGACAGAGTATAGACGTCATCTCAGAAATATGAGATTTAGGCTAGGCTCTGCTACCCTATTCATAGGTGCTCAGGATCTTATCGTACACGTAGCGCTGAGTCAGCATTGATCTCATTTAAGAAAATAGTCCAGATTCATGGATGAATCTAGCCTGATCTAAGGGGGTGTTGATCCCACTACAGGGTTGTCGACCCTTGGGTCCACCCTCTAAGGTCTGCAACCTGTTTTGGCGCAGAAGTTTGAGTTTCGAACTTTTGAATTTCTGGAATTTATTTAAGTGTTATATTCACATATAATATTCTTATATGTATACGAATCTTCTAGTGACCATTTTGCACGTATATATATACGCACAACTTTTATTTCGTTTTCAAAATTCAAACGGTGTTGTACAATTATTTAATTCTTGCCATATTTTTTTGATTGCAATCTTATCTTTAACTTATCTCTTGTTTATATATATATATATATATATATATATATATACATACATATGTGCACATATATACACATATATTCTCATATGCATATATACATATATTTTTCTATATTTCCTTATATGTGCGCTTATATATATTTTCTCTTATGAACATGTGTTTATTTTAGTCCAGATTCATGGATGAATCTAGCCTGATCTGAGGGGGTGTCGACCCTTGGGTCCACCCTCTAAGGTCCTGCAAGCTGTTTTGGCACAGAAGTTTGAATTTCAAACTTTTGAATTTCTGGAATTTATTTAAGTGTTATATTCACATATAATATTCTTATATGTATACGAATCTTCTAATGACCATTTTGAGCGTATATATATACGCACAACTTTTATTTCATTTTCAAAATTCAAACGGTGTTGTACAATTATTTAATTCTTGCCATATTTTTTTGATTGCAGCCTTATCTTTAACTTATCTCTTGTTTATATATATATGCACATATATACACATATATTCTCATATACATATATACATATATACATATATTTTTCTATATTTCCTTATATGTGCGCTTATATATATTTTCTCTTATGAACATGTGTTTATTTTAGTCGTTCCCTTAAAACAAAAATATGGCCACGGCGGGGATCGAACTCTGCACCTCTTATATGAGAGTCACATGTTCTAACCAACCGGACTACCAAGGCTAATGTTAAAAAGCTTAGAACAATGTTAGTTATTGTCTCTTCTCATTCTTCTTTTTCATATTTGTTGTAATCTTTTATTTAAACCATTGCATGAAACTTTTTTATCTTGCATGCATCTTTTTCTTTTATTTCTCTTTTATTATTAATGCATAATATTTGTAAATCAACGATGCAACACATTTACACTCCATGCAACTAATCCTTTCTTTTAATGCATGCATTACATTTTTATTAATCTTTTCTTCTTTTTTAGTTCATGTATTTATTACATGCAATCACATATTATCATTATTTTATTCTTTATATATATATATATATGTCAATGCATATATATATATATATATTCATTATTTAATTGTCCAAAATGCGGGGTGCTACACAAGCTTTTCAGAATGTCCAAGATAATTGAATTCCGATCAATAGTTCAAAAGTTATGGTCATTTTACTAACAATCTAAAATTCAGCCTGCTGCATGTATTCGGCAGGACTACGAAAAACAACGATGATTTACCTTAGAAAACTTCAAAATTTTGCAAAACACATTAAAATGAAGTTGTAGCTTAGATTTTCAGCTTTCCAAAACATCAAAAATTATCAAATTCCGATCAAGGACGAAAACGTTATGGTTATTTTACTAACAATCTAAAACTCAACCTGCTGCATGTATCCGATAGGACAACGACAAACAATGATGATTTTAGCTTAGAAAACTTCAAAATTTTGTAGAACTCATTACAAAAAAGTTGTAGATTAGATTTCCAGCTTTTTGAAACATCAAGAATTACAAAATACCAATCAAGGACGAAAAAGTTGTGGTCATTTTACTAACAATCTAAAACTCAACCTGCTGGATGTATTCGACCGGACAGCGACAAACAATGATGATTTTAGCTTAGAAAACTTCAAAATTTTGCAAAACACATTAGATGAAAGTTGTAGCTTAGATTTTCAGCTTTTTGAAACATCAAGAATTATCAAATTCCGATCAAGGACGAAAAAGATATGGCTAAAACAATTTCAGGTTTCAGCTCAGAAAATTAGGCAAAAGACATAATTATACCATCATTTCGAAATCTGTTTCAGGCCTATCAGATGGAAATTTTTTGAAAAACAATCTAAATATAAAATGTTGCTTATTGAGTTTAGTTTCTAGAAAAAAAAATTGAGCTAAATCAGATTAGAAACATGGAAGATATGCTTGTTTTACTACACTGCATTTTCTGGAATACAAGATGTAACTCAGAAATAATCCACTACACCACATCGAATCAAAACATCTCAAAAACTCAATAAACTCAGAGAATATCACTAGTAAATGATTTTAACTAGAAATTGTGAGGTTTACTCACCTGAAATGAGAACCAACAACTAAAAATTGATGCAAATTTGGTACTTGGGCATTAATTGACCTTCTCAAAGCCTGTTGAAGCTTTTACAGTAATATGCAATGGCTATGACATCAAATACAGTAAAAAGAATTACAATCAGAGACTGGAGATGAATTGAGTCTTGGTATAGAGGGATTACCTGCTGAAGGTCTACATTTCCTCTCAATTTACACTAATTTGAGAATTAAAATTTATAGCTTCGGTAGAAAATTAGTTTTTCCCTGTCTTTTTCTCTTTCTATCATTTGAGAAGAAGAAGTAAGGGAGGAAGAATACGTGTTCTCCTTCCTTTTTCCAAAAACATCCCCCGTTAATTATCAAATTAAAAGCCCCATAAGTCTAATGAAGCCACTAATGGAGATTTAGGCCTTAATTAGCCAATTAACACGCCTTAAGCTGATTATGTCATGTTAAACCCCCTTTTACACACTAACAACTATTGTTTGTTGTTCATTCTATCATTTACACAAAACAAGAGTATTAAAACAAGTTTTATTACCTCTTTCAAAATTATTTCTAATTTTTAGCTATTAAAAATTTACAAATTTTAACATTTGCAAACAAATTTCAATTCTTTTGAAACAATGACAATTTAAATGTTTTAAAGAACAAAGGCTTTATTTTGCTTAATGAAAAGTTTTAGCAACTTATAAAAAACTATTTTCAACACATCCATTTTTATTTTTGCGGCAAAAATTTACATTTTACATTTTATTCCCACAAGATACTTAAGAACCATCGTTAAACATTAGATTTACTCTTTACTCACATTTTACAATTTACCTCAACAAATTTGCCAAAAATCTTAAATATTTATATTTTGTCTCAGAACCCATTTACAAAATATATTTAACACTTATTCTTCATCTAGGCCTTTAATTTTACTTATCTCAAAACCCAATATACACATAAATATTTTTATGTTAATTTGCCTCTTAAATTCTCATAAATAAAAGAGAATCTTATTTATCTTAACTTCACACTTATTTCAAACTATACATGTATATGCATCCATGTACATAAATATGCATATTTCACTAGGACCCTAACGATAACCAAATATTCTCCTCCCAAACTTTCACTTTTAAATTAATAAATCCCCAATCTCCCCAACCAAGCACAATTTTTTTTTTCAAAACATTGATTTCATTATTAACCAACAAAAATCCCCATTATAATTCATTAATCCCTATAGCAGGTAATCAACTAAAAACAGGGTTGTTACAGAGTCATTCCCTTACAAAAATTGCGTCCTCGCAATTTCCATGGGAATAAGTCATAACAACCTAATTTATTTCATCAACACAAGAAACGCACGATAAACGAAATGAATCTGAGTTTAAAATCCCCATTCTCAAGCTCGGAAAGAAGCGAGTAAGGATATGCACATGAATCACTCTCAAACATTCATCTAGACACAATATTCAAGATTACTCGACTACCGAGAATTGTAAATGTGTTAATCCTTCAAAGCGAGATCACAGACGAAAAGCTACGAGAGAGATATTTTATAAGATCAAAAGAGCAACCCGAACACAGATTCACCACTCATAAAACTCTCCTTTAGTAAGCAAGACAAAGAGGCGTAGCCAACACAAGAGGATCAACCAGGAAGTGTTAAAAGAAATCATCACAATCGATAGGTTTGATGATGCGGAATGGAACTATACTCAAGTGTTAGATTCCTCTCATCACCCTTCCTATCACTCGAACTCAAGAAAAGCCCGAAGAGCTAAAATAACCGCTAAACAATTCAAAAGGTTTCTATTAACCAATAATATAAGAGTACGGGTGATTCAATGACTCTTCCCGTCTTGAACAATGGCACCTTACCAAGTGGCTACTCAAACAAAGTATGGGTTTAATATATATTTTTACCCAGACTCGACTCAGCGAGATAACCCAGAATTCATTAAGTATCCACTATGGCCAATAGACGACAAGAGGAAATGAACACGATTGAACCCGATGGGAAGAAGTTGTTAGTTTTCCACAATAGCCAACCAATCCTCCTAACTTATCATAAGAGGTATTAATGCTAGAATCCCTTAACACTATGTCTCAGGCTTCGGATTAGCAACTAGGGAAAAGATACACAAGTTCTGGATCTTACTTCACAATATCGACTTAAGATTTAAAAAGCCAAAAGGACTTCCAAATATGAATATGGTATTAATGATAGCACATAATTGTCTTTACAAGAATTCATTTAACTAAATTCTCAAATTCATTGCAAAACTTCATTTTTAATCTTTGTTTTACTCAAGGTATCAAAACCACTATTTATATTCAATAACCATTCACTTCTCATAAGTTAAATCTCATATTGTAGTATTTACAATTTCAAAATTTTTACTTATTCAATGCACCAAAACAAATGTAAAAGAATTTCATCAAAAATTATACTACTTATCTCTTAGATTTCCAAAATCGTAGTTTAATTTTGAATTTCCAAAAGTTCTAATTAACCTTATACATAATATATATTTTCAAAATTTTAGTAAA
This sequence comes from Allium sativum, assembly GCA_030737875.1. NCBI lineage: Eukaryota > Viridiplantae > Streptophyta > Magnoliopsida > Asparagales > Amaryllidaceae > Allium > Allium sativum. Next base: position 1,029,760,525 of record CM060918.1, read on the forward strand.
ATATATATATATATATGATGCAAGTCAAATAACAGAATGGTTACCAAAAATTTTATGATGACTACTTATTGTGCATGTTTTTTTTTACTTAAGTTTGATAATCAATTAACTAGGATAAAATCCACTCTTTAACCATCGGTTATTTTTCTCATGTCAATAATGCCCTATTCATAGCTTTGGAACCCCTATTGACCCAAGGCGTCCCTTGTCTCGAACAGAGCTCTTAAGCCATGTCTAGACATGTCAACACGATCAATAACCATGTCTCTTCTACTTTTAACCAATCATGTTAATTGAATTTTTTATTAAGCCTTAAAAAAAACTATCCTCTTTATTATTCTTCTCTTCGGAATAAATATGTTTTAAATAGTTCCTCGTGCACAGCTAAATAAATCTACTAGCATCCGTTGCGCACTCAGATTTACTTACTCACTCTCTCATAAGTTTCAACTTCTTGCTTTTACTTCAATTAAACTCAGTCCTCAAAGTTAACTCAAAAGGTTATATTGAATCAAGATCCAGAATGCCAACAGGGCGGTTCCTTCAACATGGACAAACTTTACATCAACAATTCTCTAAGGAGACCACACATGAGTAGATTTAAGTTTATCCCATGAATTAGATGATAAGGATTACTTTGGTAAACATCTCGAAGCATTCTTTGAAATGGTTTGAAAATACAAACCTACCCAAAGATTACTAAACCCAAACATTGCAAGGAAGGGAATTCAATGCCTCGGAAAGGACAATATTCTAGACACTAGAAAAGAAAAGAAACCATCATCACTATGTACTATTTCCCAACCAATGAGTGCAACACCACGCTCCAAGTAGAGGAGGATTACTAATCAAGAAATAAAGTATCTCACAAGGATAAAAGAGTACCTCAAGGCCAATAGGATCTACCAAGCGCGGTAGCTACAACAAGATTACTCGCATTAGAATTCTTTTTCTTCTTAGGGCAAGCAAAGAGCATATGTCCTTCTTGCCTACAATAACGACAAGTGCGTGGTTTAGGGTAATATCTATGTACGTGTGTGTGTGTGTATATATATATATATGAAAATGATTATATGGTTCCACTGAAAATGATTATATGGTATTGCAAATTTTTTAATTAAAGTGTTGTATTTGCTTTCTTCTACTGTTGTGTTTGCTTTTTTTTATGTTGCATTACATAATACAGTGGTGTTGCATTAAATAAAATATTATTAATTCCACATGGTATGTGGAACCCACAGTTGACGTGGCATGTGACACGTATGCAGCTGACATGGAGAGCTAACGTGTTGTTTGACACGTAGGCAGCTTACGTGGAAAGCTGATGTGGCTCCATTATCATGACCTGGTAGCCAGACTCAAAATAATGCTTAAGGCAACGTCGTATGTTGTTGCATTACTTGCGAGTACTGTTGCATTAGAGTTATAATGCAGCACTTTCTTTTCATGCCAGTAAATGGGAAAAAGCGTTGCATTAGAGGGCTAATGCAATGGCCGCGGATGCCACGCCCCTCTGGTGTTGCCTATTTGGAAAAAATGACCTACGACAACGCTTTTTTGATCTAAGGCCACATAAAACTAGTGTTGAATATGCCCACTTTTGTAGTAGTGAATATTAAATGTTCAGAATTAAACAACCAAAAATTCTAGGTCATTACATGACCATACTTCTTTAGGAACTTCTTAATGTAATGAGATTGATTTAGTAATAACTCCCTCGCTTTCCTAATGATTTTAATTCCTAGAATTACATCAGCATCTCCTAGATCTTTCAAATTAAATTTAGAAGATAGAAACTTGTTAGTTTCATTTACACAAGATATATTGGAACCGAATATCAGCTTGTCATCAATGTATAAACATATTATAACATAAACGTTGTTATCCGATTTGCTATAAATACATTTTCCAGCATCATTAACAATGAATCCATGACAGTGCAACTTTATCAAACTTCTCATGCCATTGCATGGGAGCTTGCTTCAGGCCATAAGGAGATTTTATTAATTAAAAACTTTCTTTTCTTAGCCTGGGGTTATGAAACCCTCATGCTGTTCCATATATATGACTAAATTATGAATTGATGCAAGTGTTATTAAACAGCGTATAGAAGATATGCGAGCAATTGGAGCATATGTATCAAAATAATCTACTTTTTCTGTACTTGTATCCCTTAGTAACGAATCTGACTTTAAACTTATCGATGGATCCATTTGTATTCAACTTTTTCTTGAATATTCATTTACATCATATAGGTTTAGCACCAGGAGGTAATTAGTTAAAACCCAAGTTTGGTTTAACATTATGAAGTTCATTTCATCATTGATAGCTTCTTTACAGAAATTAGAATCCCTGGAACTCATAGCTTATAATAGTTTTTGGGATCATCGTCGACGTGCATTTCATATCTTGTCACATTAAGGACTTCATCCTTATTGCCTTCTATGAGATATGTTATGAAGTTAGGACCATAGTCCTTCTCTATTCTTGCTCTTTTACTTCTCTTGTGTTCAGTACTATTATCTGATACTAATACTGATACTTCCTTGCTATTTTCACCAGGAGCATATTCATCGTCATTGATATCATTTGTAATAACCCATATATTTTTTCTACTGTATAAATTTATTTTTATATGATTTTTGAATATTTTATGGTAATAAATTAATTCTGACGATTTAATTACGTAAATTTATTTGTAAACTTAAATTAAATTGATTATGTGATGAAGTTCAACTAGTTGTAATAACAATAACTCGCATTGATTGTAGATAAAACTATGATTTGATCTGTATTGTTAAATATTGAGGTTTGGATGTTAATATTGGAATGTTGAAATTTAGTCGAGTTAATAAAATTATAATTTAATTTTAATGATTTAGTTTGAAATTTTATGGTGTGAACATATACATTTGTTTATATAATGAAATTCAAGCTATTAGACAACAGTAACTCGAATTTGAGTGCAAATCAAATTATGATTTAGTTTACACTAATGAACATTGAAAAGTTGAAATTTAAATATTTAAAATATTCGAATGAAAAGGATTTGATTTAAATTATGATTTGGATCCTAATTAAATATGGTTAATAATCAAAAATTGGAATCCAAAATAAATAAAATGTGATTTATTAAGTTAAAATTGAATTTTATTTTGATGCGAATAAAGTTAATAAGTTTTGAAAAAATTGGGAATTGGGAATTATTAAGAATTAAATAAATTTGGTTATTTTAAATTAAAATTTGATGATTTATTTATGAAATCTTGTGATGTAAGCTTAAGTTAAATTTATTAAGTAATGAATTTTAACTAATTATAACAAAAGTAACTGGTGTTGTTTATAAAGGAAATTATGATTTGGTTTGTGTTGATAAATATTAAAACTTGAATTGAGTGTTAAACTATTAGGAAAGAAATTAATTTAATTCACCTATAATTATGATTCAAATTGAAATTTATAACTTTTTTTTTAGAATTTAATGTAAATAAATGATTGATTTAGTGGATAATGTTTAGAATGGAATTAAATAAAAATAAAGGATTGAATGCCTTATTCACCGAATAACCCTTGAAATTCAATAGCTATAAATAATGATAATTCTATACTAATTCTATGCTTAAACCTAATCGACACAAACCTAGATAAGTCGCCATATTTTTCTGAAATAAAACCAATGGTCGCCTCCACCATTATCTTTTACAAATTTATTAGAAATCCATTTCTCCATAAAATCGAAAGATTTCAAAACCAATTAACTCGCACAAGTGAGAGCTTCAAACCAATATCAAAATCGTGAAACTCAAACGTGTTTTGGAAGGTCGACGTAAATGGCAGTGAGTCTAGGGTTGGGGTTCGTGATGCGTTTGGAGATTTATAGGCGTTTTGGTTATCGTATTTAGGCTTATGGTATCGAGTAGAACATCGTGGAAAAAATTGAAGAAATTCTACGACAAAAAGTGTCGATACCCTATGACTTGCATACGTTCAGGTGTTGGGAACGCGATTTTAGGGGGCGGCTCGGGTTGTGTATGATGGCGACTGTGAGGTAGAGATTTCGAATGGAAGCGAGATATAAGTCACGGTTTTTGTGGCCAAAAAATATTTCGTTATTACCTGATACATGAGGGAGGAGGAAGAAGCATAGTGACATGGCATGTGGTATGAGATAGTTTTTTTTTTATTATTTCATTTAAAATTCTTGTGTTTAAACGTTAATAACTTTGTCATACGAACTCAGATTGACGTGCGGTTTGTTGCGTTGGAATAGTATCGAAATTCCGGACGACACGGAACTGATTTGGTTGGATTTGGAGACTGTCAAATTTTGGGCCTATTTTGGAATTCAAACGCGTTCGAAACTAAAGGTGAGTGATTAAGCCCACTCACGCCTAACTAAAGTATTCTAATATTAGTTAGATTAATATCATGTCATGATATGATTGTATTGATTGATATTTTGTAATTTAAACTGCTATTTAAATTTATTTGCATTGATAGTGTAGTTAAATTTGACTGCTATATTTAATTTTACATTTAAGTTAGAATTTGCCATTTAATTGCCAGTTAAAATACCCAAAATATGATAACTAGTAAATTTATATGATATTGAACTGTTTGGATGTATTGATATGATGTATGGCTTGAATATGATATGTTTGACATCTTGATGTTTAATTGTATGAAGTTACCTATCATTCACCTTGATTATATGTAATCATTGTTTATATTGATTAATCCCAAACATTTACCCTAGATGTTATGGGCATCAAATAAACCTAGGATTAATCACTAAAATTAATTAAGAACTTAGGTTGAAATGATAAATACCTGTGACCCTGATTTGGATTGAAATGATATATATCCTTTCCCAAAATACTAAAATTAAATTTTAAGTATTACTTGGCCATAAGATAGAAAATTATATACGGACACCGGATGGTTAAATGCAAATTGTTTTAACCTTGAATTTTGGAATATTGTTTTAAAGGCAAAATAAATGATATTATTAAACGATTTTCTTTAAATTTGAACTTTGATCTTTGAAATTTAAAATTTCAAAGAATTCCTAAATGTGGATAACTGAAGTTAAAACTGAATTGAATATGAACTAGATTTATCAAAATTGAATTGTTTACCCATCTTTGATATTTACTTTAAATTAACTTGATTTATAGTAATAATTGAATTGTGAACTAGAAATTTTCATAAATGAATAATTGAAAGTGAGAATTATAATTGAAATTCAATTATTTGAATCGAATTATTAAATCAAATTGTTTGAAATCGAACTGTTGAATCGAATTGAAATATAAATGGGAAGTCAAATCCTTTTGAATTAAGATATCAAAATTTAGTCAAATTAATTTGAAACTGGAATATAATTTCTAGTTTGGTTAAATTTTGAAGAAACGGTTCTAATTCCAACTATAGTATTTTAAACCATTTTATAAACTAATATTACAATAATTACTTTTCTTTATAAACTATTTACCTTATGACTATTTTATTTTTATTAATTATTTTAAATAAACCATTTTAATAGTTAAATATTTATTTTATAAACTATTTTATATTTTAACTATAGATTTTACTAAATCTGAAAATTCTATTTTTAAATACAAATTATTTTTTCCAAACTATTTCAATTATATATCTAAACTATTTTAAATACATTTTTAACTATTTTAATATTCAAATTATTTTAAAGTTGGAATTGTTCCAAGATTTTAAGTTTGGTTTTAAATGGAGATTTTATTATGAATATTCTATCACGAATATTGAAACGAGTTTTAAAGCAAAATATAATATTTTGATATGAAGTATGAACATCTTTGAAATGTAAAAGAACTGACCGGTGTGAAAAATGTAAATGTTTGGTTGTTAAAGAGACCGGGATCGGATACTGTTATACTCTCTGCCAATACCGAAAAGACTTTAACAACTGTGTACGTGGTGGAGTTCCAGAATGAAGTAGGTTGATTTGGTGGCGATTACTGGATTTGAAGAAAGAGAACGATGATGGATGTCCTTGACCTTCAGGTCATAATTAAAATGACTAAAACAGGGCTATACCGGACCAAATGGGGTTAGCTACCTCCATCGACAACACTTCTTCCTTTTATTATTGTAGTCCCTCGGTTTGATTGATTTGATTAGATGCGCATCCATGATTTGGGAGCGTTGTTCGAGGTGGGCGGTAGTCGCGGCTATGCGTTACCACCCGTCTAGGTGTGCAACTAGTATATTCCTACTCTAGGCATTCCTCGTGTGCCTTGTCATATTATCCTAATCGAGCCCCTTACAATTTTGATTTAACATTGTCTTATAGCGGCACATCCCTATCCACCAACCATTACTGGTGTTTTATATGTAATGTTTACGACAACGTATAAATAGTGTAAAGGTAAAAATGTAATCCCGCTTACGCTATTTTAATATGTTATATTTGACCATAGACACTATTATAATAGCATATTGTATAGTATCTAGTTTAACGGATTCTTAAGAGATGGAAATTCCTGTAACATCTCTTAAGTTATTGCACTCATATTATCACATGAATTTGATTTAACTAATATGAGAATATTTTAGTTCTGATCCGAGTGTTTTGTCTTTTCATTAGTGCTCGGGTTAGCCTGAGTTTTCAGTTAACGAAGACACAGTTATGAAGATGAAGATGGAACCAAACTGACATATTCATTTATATTATTCCGCTGCATATATGGGTATGTTGTATGTTAATTAACTCTGATAATCATTGTAAATGTAAAATCAAACGTATGTTTTAACAGCTTCATGATCTGTTATTTAATTATTATATTTTGTCCTTCCGCGGTGAGATTCTGTGTTTTTTTCTTCTCTTCTTTTTCTTATATAAATCCGTTTACTATCCATATTTTTGATTTGTTTAAGTCGACATTTAGGATCGCTATCGATTTGAACGGTCAAAAATCTCGGATGTTACATGTAACAACCCGGAAATGCGGGCCAGTTTAAAAATTTTATTTTGGCAATTTTAGCGAATTTTGAATATTTAAAATGAATTATTTTAAATAACATCGACGAGAAATTTATTTTGAATAGAATTCGAACGTATATATTATATACGTCGTCGTTAGAATATAATAATTATTTATAATTATAAATAGAATTGAAAATGGCGCGGTAGTTCGATAATTCGATTTCAAACTTCAATTGAATGCACCCGGTGCAAAATAAACCGGATTTTGGTGAAACCAAAAATAATAGGATCTATTTGATAATATCTTTCCAACGAATCAGAAAAATCGAGATTTCATAGCGGGAATCAAAAGATATGTCCAGTTGAAGATTCTGAATAGTCGCTATGGAATTCAGGCCCTTAAAAATGGGAATTTTGCAAACGACCTCGGTTTTCGACGAAACCACTTTTGTTGGATCCGCGATGTAAAATTATTGCTAGGTTTCAAATTTCATAATTTTTTGAATCAATATGTGAGCGTGGCAAAGGAAAACGCGTTTGACCAGTTTAAGTTGATTTTAATCGACTGGAAAATGACCATTTTTCGAACGGTCTCAGAATTCGACGAAACTAGTTTTGTTTGGACCGTATCGTCAATACGAAGCTAGAAAATATTTTTCTGGGTTTTATAGAGTTAGTATGTGACCCCGGTAAATTGAAATGCGTGTTCAAATTCAATATATAGAGCTATATGTTGATTTTAACGGAAACTGATCAAAACGATAGAATTGGCTTGTGAAACATTTCCCATTGTGTTCTGAATGGGGGTATACACTAGGGACGACAGTCGTTGGGTCTCGTTCAGAGTTCAAATGTAAAGTCAACTGTTAGGAATAAAATATAATATAAAATATATATTTATATATTTTGGATAACTCTCTCTCCCCTCACATTATTTCCTCCCTCCAGTTTATTAAATAAAAAAACCCACCGGGGATCTCGATCTAGCGCAGCCACCAAAGGCCACCTCGCGCCACTGCCTGGCCCCCTCCGGCCATCGCAACTCCGCCACAAACCCCCCATCCTCTCTCCTTTCCTCCGTTCGATCCCATGGGCCCTAATCCCGAAGCAAACACCCCCCCCCCCCCCCCCCCGCATCAGCCTGGTTGCTCCGTCGCGCCTCTGGCCGGACCCCCTACCTGCGATGATCGTTGATGGCTGCCCCTCTTCCCTGAACCGCCACCGCCTCCCTCCAGTCGAACGCGACGCCCCCCCTCGAAAGCTCCACCGCCTGAAGCCCTACACCCACCGCCACATGCCCCTCCTCCGCCTCTTCTTCTCCTCCTCCAGTCAGAGACCGACGGTGAACCCCCCTTCCAACGATGCTCCAGTTCGACAGTGAAGGTGATTTTCACTTTATTAAATCAGTTTTTAATTTAATTTCAGTTTTATTTTATATTATAGAAGGTTAAAAATATAATCTTTTATATTGTAGAAGGATAAAAATATGATTTTTACATTATAGAAGTGTTAAAAATTTGATCTTTATATATGTAGTGAATCAAAAACATGACCCTTATATAGTAGCGATGTAAAAATAGAATTTTTATCTATATAGTAGCGGTGTAAAAGTAGAATTTTTATATATTGAATAGCGAAGTAAAAATAGAATTTTTATATATTGAATAGCGAAGTAAAAATTCGATTTTTATATATTAAATAGCGAAGTAAAAATTCGATTTTTATATATTGAATAGCGAAGTAAAAATTCGATTTTTATATATTGAATAGCGAAGTAAAAATTCGATTTTTATATATTGAATAGCGAAGTAAAAATTCGATTTTTATATATGTAGTGAATACGGGCAACGAAAGTGACAAAGGGAGAGAACGACGAAGATTTCTACATAGGAAGAGTCGAGATGATTGGATTAGCTATTGGTGAGAACTTCTCACTCTAAATTTCTTTTCTAGTTAGTTATATATATATATATATACTAGGATGCAGACGGTGCTTAGCAGCACCCGACACCCGTCGTCCACAGACCATGGACGGCTTATATGCTTGTTTGATGTGTTGTGAAAATTGTTTGTGATGTTGATGTGAAATCGATAATAAAATGTAGATAGTTGAAATAGATTAATTATCGTTAAAAATATAATTTTTAACGTGAATGTGAGTAAATAAATATTTATAAACAAACCGGCCGATTTGTTTATATACACCGATTTGACTGATATTGATTGGGATGATAAATTTAACACATCGCCCAACTGCACAAATAAAAAAATATGTGTTTGTTGATTAGAAACCCCACACGGGTGTTGGGATGATATTTGAGTACACTTGTCCCAATTATTCAATTGAATGTCGATCGATTGGTCGACAGGCTGTGTAAGCGTTAATTATTTTTATTTGATGCTTATGCAGTTGTGTGGTGCATTTTGGATGATGGTTGATTGTTTGTCGTTGCTATTATATACATGTGTTGTATGGAATCCATATAATTAACGTTATGTGGTAATTGATTGGGCCTCATTCCAATCGGGGAAAATATTCATGTGTTGACGATGTTCATATGTTGAAACTATTCAAGTGTTGAGAAAAATATTTTAATAATAAAATTTACATCTTCATCATATTTAAAATTAGAACTACTTCACGGTGGAGTCTGATTTAAAAATCAAACGATAGATACCATAATTTTATAAAATATTTTACATAACAAAAATAGTGATGTGTTGACAGTACTCATGTGTTAAGATTAGTCGTGTGTTGAAAGAAATATAGATTCATGTGTTGAATAGAATAAATATTCATTTTTTGAATAGAATAACGAATTTATTGAAATATATAAAGCCGTGTTGATTAGAGATGCGTTATTTTGACGCGAACGATATTTATATCGATTTTATTCGTTTTATAATGAATATTGAAAAGTGGTTTCAAAATTTAATATTTTGAAATGAAATTCAAATTAAATTAGATTAAAATTTAAATTGAAATTTTATTGAATCAATTTGAAATGAATTCGAATCGAATAGAAAATGAATTCGATTTGAATTGAATAGAAAGTGAATTTGAATTCGAATTGAATAGAAATGAATTCAAATTGAATTAAATTGAAATTGAATTAAAAACGAATTGAAATCGTTTTGAATGAAATTTAAAACGAACTGAAATTGAATTGAAATCAAATTGAAATGAATTCAAACTGAATTAAATAGAAGGTAAATTCAAATTGAATTGAATTGAAACGAATTTGAATTCGAATTAAATAAAATTGAAATGAATTCGAATTGAATTGAAATCAAATCGATTTGAAATTGAAGATGAAGTCGAAATTGTTTTTGAAACGAATTTAGAACTATTTATAAAATTCGTTTTAAAAGGAAATCGACGAAATATATATAATATATATATATATATATATTATATATATATAATGGCCTGAATAGAACGCGTCGCACCGCGGCAGTTCGTGAATTTCGGCCATTGACTTCGAATTGACGTTGTGGGAGATCTGACCATCGGATTCTCCTAAAACCGGAACCGTTGGGTTCGTATCGAAAAGAGCTTTCCAATGAATATTAGAAATTTGAAATCTAACGGTTGGATTTGGAATTATGTCCAAATCAAATTTAGAAAAGGTCGTTGTAAGTGCAGTTCGATGGCCGTTGATGGAAATCGATTGTACGAGCCTTGATAAAATTATTAAAAATATTAATAATTTGTGTAGAATCATAAGAAATGATTTGGGAAAAATTGATCTGAAGAATTCCACATTTGAAAGGATAAAAATAGATTTTTGTCGAAATGAACTAGTTTTGAACTAGAATAAAAATCAATTTATTTTTGAAATAAATAAATTGAATTTGAAAGTGATTTTAAAAATAATCAATATTCCCAATACGTGAATTGGACTGGAGTTGAATCGAAATTATCTTCGGAATATTTCGATGTTGGATTTCGTGACTATACAGATATTGTTATGGGAATTTGAAAGATATATTTTATATCGTTATTTCCAATATGATATTTGTTGGTTTCAGAATTTGATATTGAATATAAGCCGATATATTTTCTATTCAGAGCCTTGTATTTAATATCAAATGTGATTTGGGTTTATCGTGGATCGTGTTTTAGATGACATTGGTTCTTTAACCCAGTTAAAGGCAGGATATTGATTTTTGAAAAGATTGAAACTAAGTGGAGTTTGAATGAATCTTTAATTAGATTAAAATGTGAATTGATAATTTAAATTATCAAATCTGAAAAGTGATCGAGAATGGAGTACCACCAGTTTTGCTCCAAAGCGATAGTTAAATCTTTAATTAGATTTGAACGTGAAATGGTAATTAATTTTACCGATAACACCGTGGTGTTAGGAATGGAGTATCACCAGTTTTGCTCCATGGGATATATAGGTTAGGATTGGGAAATAAAATAAATAATTACTTCGGTGTGGTTCGCTAATCACGACTAGTTTGAAATGATATCCAAAGGAGGATTAAACAATAAATTTAGAAGAATTTATCTTGGATAAAATTAATGGGAACCTTTCCCTAAGAATGTGATTTTGTGAATAAAAGAATATTCTGAATTGGAATGAGGCGTTTGTTGTGTTTGTGTAACATTCGTTTATTATATACGTGGGTTATTCAGAAAGGCCGGGTTTATACCCATTCTGAATAACCGATTCGACGGGATGTCGAAGATGAAGACGGTGGTTGAAGACCGGAAGTCTTCACATCGTTTCGGTGATTACTGATGATCTCGATTGGGCTGTACACCCAAGATGAGGGAAACAGTTGGTGATCGTCCAGACGTACTTGGAGATGGATGGATATGCGAGGAAAGTGCCTCCGGTTTCGTTCAGACCCAGAACGAACTTGTAAATGGATTGTGTGTTTGACATTGGATTTTATTCTGTGTTGATTGATCTCTATTAAATATACATCTGTTTGGCGGCGGAGAATTTATTCTTTTGCTTAACGCCCTTCTCTGAGACGTACGAGCTCAGAGGTTGTATATCGATGGACATCAGTCGCATGGAGTGAATTGCCAGTGTGGCACGCGTAAGTGGCAAATGATCAAGGCTTCTGTTGAAAAGAAAAGTCTTGTGGTTGATGATCAAAGCACGGCCTGTGTGGCGTAGCTTTGTGTGTAACTTGAATTCGCGAGCCTCACACCTCGGTATGAGTCAAAAACGAGATAGTGACTGCAGGGAGAGCACGACGTTTCTTTCTAGCTAAGGTGGTGTCAGTGACCTACCAGCCCTGACATTTATATACTTTTCACCTGTGTGGTTGTTGGATACGAGGCACCTCGGATATAGGTCTGTAAGGACCGGGAAACGTGTGTTCAGGAATAATTAATCCTCAAAAGTAAGAGAGGACCGGCCCTGAAGATCCAAGGATCATAGTGGGGTCCTGGGACATTTGCTAGATTGTCTCGAACGCGGAGAGGAGCTTGCCCCTTGCCTCGACTCATGACGGAAATCCAATTTCCAATACGTGATACTGCGGTTTTAATTGTAGAACTAGTATGGCGACATGATAGATGGTACCCATGCCGTCTATGATTGATATTTATGATTGAAATTGTTTTGACACTATACACTTATAATAGTATCAAATGATTTGTTTTAAACGTACCAGGCATGTTTGGCTATTATAAGGGAAAACCCTATCCTCCGGCTTGCGTTGCATTGTGTGATGGGACCTGGGTCTTATAATAGCTTCATTTTTCCAAAGAGCATTGCTCTGTTTTGTTATATGCACTAGTGTTCTTGGGAGGAAACCCGTTCTGTGTTATACGGCGTGGTCCCTTGAATTACTGTCTTTTAAAGTAAAGTTTTAAATAACTGTTTTAGTTCTCACACCAGTCACATGACTGACCTGGAGTTTATTGTTTTAACCTAAACTCTGGGTGCCCCTATTTTCGACACGGGCAGCTAGTAGTTTTGGTTTTATATTCACAGGGTCCTGATTTACAGCTGGAACGATGCTCGGAAAGCTCTGTATCCGTGTATCACTTCTAGTTGTGTTTTGTATATTTTTCTGCTGCTATGTAACTTAAATCTCTGATATTTGTTGAATGTAATTTATTCATTTATACTCTGTATATTCTTGTATCTGATGGAATTGTTGTAATAACAATGAAATGTTCTTCCTTCTGCGTTCATTTGTGTGTTGTTCTCAAAGTATCCGCTCTTTCCTTCACGGGGAAGTTACGGGTCCTTACCGTTGGTATCAGAGCTTTGGTTTACAGAGCTCGAGAACAAGACACATTAGAACCATACGAAAGAATTCATCAGATATTGGATTAGTAATATCCAATTAGAATGACTCGTTAGAGATAGGATCAGTAGTATCCTAGAACGAGTGTAAAGAGTATATTTTTCAAATGAAAACAATATTGTTTTGAAATTTAAACCATTTTATATGTATTTGAATAATTTATTTATTTTGAATTTGGACAATCGAGTATATAAAGATTTTGCATATACGCGTCATGAACGTATATTCGAAGTTTTAATATGCTGGATAGATATAGAATCACATTCTAGACACCCGGGGATAATTTTGATGATGTGGCCACATCATCAGTATTTATGTTCGTATTTCGAAGGTGTGATTTCTATATATTTCCATTAGACTGGTGTGAGAACCAAAACTTATATAGATAGATTTATTTGTTGTGATTTGGCATCAAAAACATGATTTTTGTATATGTATCAAAATTATGAATTTGAAACTTTAATTCACTAATTGATTGATGTTTGTGTTGTTTGTTTATTTGTTTAATCATTTTTAACCATTTAGTCTAATTGAATCTGTAGTGGCCCGCTAATCCGTGCTATCTGAGTTGACTAAAAACACCACACGTCCAACTCAAATTGCACAGAAATACGACTCATTATTAGAAAGAAGTTAGAGGATGAGAAATAGAAAGAAAGAAATATTAGAATAGAAGAAAACGAAGATCACAAACTCACAGCGGAACGAATAAAATATATTATATAACATAAGCTTTGAAATACAAATCTGTTTTGTACATATATACATACCATCATCAGAGTACAACAATCATTTCTGGAACAGTTATAAACACCTGTTTCCAGATACAAACAAAGTCCACAGCGGAATATATGATAGCCTATAGCTAACCGGTGAAACCTCCTGCTTCCAGCTCCTTCAAATAGATCTGTGAAATCCCGACTACTTAACTGCCCGTACAAATTTGGGCACCCAAGAGTTTAGGGAAAACAAAACAAAATAAACTTTGGGTCAGTCATGGGACTGGTGTGAGTAAACTCCAACCACTTGTTTAACTTTTAAAAATTCTTTCAAAAGAAAAGATAATAGTAAGACCAGCCCACACATAAACACGGACGGTGTTTACCTTACTATAACCCAAAACACTTTGATACGAAAATCCAGTGATATTATAATAATGTCTACATCAAGTAAATAACCAAATAGCAGAACGCTTGCATCTCACGCTCCACATATATAGTATATAATCAAAAACCGCATGGCGCTTATTGGAGATTGGATTTCCAACATGACAAGGTATGGGACCACCTTCCGATGATGTATCTCTAGAGGCAAATACACCTGGGTTCAACAAGAACGTCTTGCAACCCGGCCCACACATGACCGACCACTCATTTCGCTTGAGTGTATCGAATGTATATCACCAACGGTTGGACTCAAACCACCATTCCCGAATGGGCAGAATCGATAGATTTAGAAACAAAAGGAATTTCTCTAGATAGGTGATTATACACCCTAATGGGTGCGACCCACATAGCCATGCTGCCTGCCCGATTTTTGTCCTCTCCCGGTTGTTGAGGCCTGAGGCTACGCATACTTACCATTCCTTGATAACACAATTCACTTTGAATGCCACATCGTCAGATCCGTTAATCACTAGTTGAGTTTGCACAAATATTCTGGATATTATGCTAAGGGATAAATCCGTTGCAACCATATATATTCATACAGACCAACCCATTTGATCATTGGAAATACTCTGTCAGACATTCGTCCATTTACGTTCGTTCTGGGATTGAACGAAACCGAAGGCACTATTTCTATTACTAGAAAAGCCCTTGCACTTTACTCCGCCTTCAATATATTCAGCATACTTGGTTCGCAACGCTTATGCCGATACGGAGTGGTTCTTCGGATAATAATCCAACTGGTCTCTCCATATTGACAACGATGGTCAAAAACTTCGATAGTCTGTGATTTAACTATCGAATAAAAACAAGTGTTCATCCAAACATATCAAACAAATCACTGGGCCCTTTAATTAATATTTCATTAATTAAATCTCTTCTATATTCTCTTATCAATATTTGTTAACCAAATATTTTCAATAATCATCTTGCCTCTTATGTCTTTTGGAAAACGGTTCCAAATATTAACTTCTTTTTATTTTCTATATATTAGAAAATATCTCTATTTGCAATTGGGAACAATTCAAATCACTTATCTCTATTCCCTTTTGTTTACAATATTCGATTTTTATATTCACTTTCCTATCGAATATTCAATACGTCGATACAATGATTTCTAATTATCAAAATATCTTAAAAATATTCTAACTTCTTAAATTTCCGGAAAATTTCGCCATAACCTCCCCTGTATCGGGAGCATCGGGAAATTTCAAATAGCTTCCCGGTATCTTCTCATTTCAAAAAGAAAAAGAAAAAGCCAAGCGGCTTGCCGATACGGCGCATAAAACCCATATATGAATTTAAACATGTACCTTTTGTCGGGCACATAAATAAAAATCTTCATATACTCCATCCATACCTGTTTAACACATGTTCACCTATTTC
Source organism: Allium sativum (assembly GCA_030737875.1). Lineage (NCBI taxonomy): Eukaryota > Viridiplantae > Streptophyta > Magnoliopsida > Asparagales > Amaryllidaceae > Allium > Allium sativum. Next base: position 1,029,776,323 of record CM060918.1, read on the forward strand.
CAATTCAATTCAACTCAATCCATTCGTTTGAATTCAATTTTTGAATTTGTTTGAATTCAGTTTCGCTCAATTATTCTTTAATTAGCCTTTTTGCCTATTTCACTTCTTTGTTGAACATAACATGTTCAAACAAAATATTTAATTAGCTTATATCCAAATTGAATTTCAAATTTCCAATTCTAGCTTCCCTTTCGATTTCGAATATAAATTTTCAAATCGAGTTTACTTATTTAAGGCCCAAGATCAATTCAATATCTCATTTACTAATTCCTATTCGAATTAGTTAATTCTATCCAAAAATCAAAAATCTGATTTTTGTTTCAAAAATCAAATTCATTACTTCACTTGAGTTCACATATAATTACATCTCAGAAATCTGAAATTTTCTAAATAGAAATTCAAATTTCATTTGCTTAAAATCCTTTTATAAAATTAAATAAACCGTTATGGGTTTAAAACGATTTTGGCGCTGTTTTTCTGAAAATTTGATTTTGACATATGTCAAAATCTATACGACGAAATCCAGATTTTTCTCCTTCATTAGAAAACTATTATCAAATCGGTCCTGACGTTTCTTGTTTCGAAGAATTCCGGCTTCAATTGCGCTCTGTATACTCAATTGAAGTTCGAATCGCCAATTTACGAACTGCAGCGCTGCGGCGAGTTCGTTTTAATTATATTTCTATATATATACTTTTAAACCTCGCTTAAACTAAATTCACTCTATTCTGACATATTATATATCAAACATTTTTTCCAATTCAACAAATATTTCTGATCTTCTATTTTATTTGTATTTGAAATCTATATTCAAATTCCAATTCGATTCTAATTAAAATTCTATATTCAACTATTTGAATTCAAATTCCATTTTTAATCTATTTGAACTTCAAATACCACATTTTAATTCCTTTGAATTCAAATACCATGTTTCAAATCTCTTTGAAATCCTTTTATTCACATTTATTTTTAAAATTCTATTTGAATCCGATATTTAAACTCCCTTTGAGTTTTGTTTGAATTCTTATATTTAACTCCATTTAAATTCTTATATTTAAATCCTCTTTATTTAAAACCCATTATTTAAATCCCATTTGAATTTTCTTATTTTAAATCCATTTGAACTCCTTTGAATTCAAATTCCATTTCAAAACTATTTGGATTTCCTATTTTGAAATCCTATTCCAATCTTACTTTGAAATCTTATTTTTCAAAGTTTATTTCAAATTCTATTTTGAAATTCTATATTCAAATCTCTATTTGAATTTACTAATTCAATTCCCTGTTCAAATTCAATACTTGAATTTCTATTCAAATCTCTATTCAAATTTCCTGTTTGAATTCCATTCAAATCTCTATTCAAATTTCACATTTGAATTCTTCTTTGAAATTCTATATTTCAAATTCTATTCAACTCCTCTTTGAAATTCCATATTTCAAATTCAATTCAATTCTTCTTTGAAATTCTATATTTCAAAGTCTGTTTCTATTTGAATTCTTATATCCAATTTCTTTAAACAAGTCTCGACTTCAATTCCTTTTGAAATCGATATTTCTATTTTTCTTTGAAGATAGATTTCCCATTCCAATTTCACACTTGTATTTCTATTTCTGAATTATCAAATGATAATTCTTTTTTTTTTCTTCATTTTATAACTTCGTTATAAAAGAACTATTTATAAACTTCATTTATAAAGAAACTACTTGTTTTATTTTTCAAAAACAAGTTTATATTTCCATTTAAAATTCAAATTCTATTTAAAAATAGAATTTTTCCTTTTTAAACCTCAAATATCCTTTCAATTGGCCCAGTGATATTTAAAACAATCAAATCACCCAATTTTCAATCATTTGGTTTTTAACACATCATATATGAATATATATAAAATCAAACAAACAACAAACAAATAATATATTTTTGAGGAATCCAGTTGGATTCCTCCAACCTGTTTTCCTGCATCCACAGATGTTAGCACATAAATAATACCCATTCTGCTTCGTGGCAGAATATCGCGGTATAGAAGGTCATCCACTAATCATAGCGTGGGGCGTATAGGGTAATCATCCGCTATGAAACTGCGGGCATCCGCTAATGAGACTGCGGGAATCCAACCAATCAATCAACCCAATATATATATATATATATATATATATATAAAATAGCCTAAATAACTAATATATATAAAACAACCATAAAACATTCACACAAGCAACAGACAAATTATTTTTAATGAAATAAAAATAATTCTAAAGGTGAGTGAGATTTACTCACCGTGATTTTCGTTACAATCCATACTGATTTCAATCCAGTTCCAGCTAATTTCATTGCGCATATATTATCTCCCTGATCCCAACATACTTTTGTTTCGTTTGTTTCTGTTATTGTATGAAATATAGGCTGATGTTACAATATTTAAATCAAATTACTTTTAATACACTAATTACTATTACTAGTGGTTTAATGATCTAGTTAAACGTTTAAATAAATTTATACGCCACATTATAAAATAAAAAGGGTTGTAGTGAATTTAATTACCTAAATCCTGGTGTAACATTAACCATCTTCTGTTTCACTGCATTCGAACTTGCTTCCAGTTCATCACCCATTGAATCGCATTCCACCAGTATTCCATTCAAACGCCAATTCTCCAGTTCCGTTCATCATCATCATCGCACCAATTTTGACATCGATACCAACGTCGACCCTCTTCCTGAAATCGCAGTGACCTCCTCATTTCACCGCATACCACCCTGAAAACCCCTTCTGCAAATCGACAACACCCCAATTTGAAACTCTCCAGAACTCCAAACTCGCAACCCTAACACTGTCGGGTTCGAGTTCGAACCTCCACAACGACCGTCGCACCAAAACAGATGATACCCGCGTGAAGACCCCCTTTGGCAAAGCGAACGAACCAAGGATTTGTTCGATTCCAGATGGTATTTGATTTTATAATAATTATTGGAAGAATTTGAATTGGAAAGGCTGCGATTTCCCTTTTTTGTCTATTTAGGATCAGAGGCGGTTTTCAATTCAGAAGAAATGAAAGAAAAAAATAAAAATAAAAGGAACGGATTGATTTTGTTTGCTTTCTGAGTGAAGGAAATGAATTTGGGTGGGTGCGACTTTTATAGATCGAGAGGGAGACAAACGTACAGGGCCATTAAAGTTTGTTTCTTTGATACCGTATGAAGGAGACAAAAGTTTTCAGCTCGAGGAAGGGATTGTCTGTGTTGATTTGAAACTTCAGGGTGGCTCATTACAGAAGGAGGTCGGCTGATGTAACGTATAAATATATTTTACTTTGGTATATTAGTTGAAAATATCTCGTGGTCCTATAACGCACCATCCTGAATCGCTAACCTAACCCAATGACTGATGTTATTAGATTATTATGTTATTCTAAACTTAACTGAACATGTTCTGAAATGTAATTCGATCCTTATACAAACCATCAATATTAAACTGACGATTTTCATTAAATTCATTGATAAAAATAATTATCAAAATAAATCGTATTTCGATTATTGAATCGATCACTCAATATAAAATAACATTTATATTATCAACTCACTATTTCGACGATATTAATTATTTAAAATAAACTGCTCAAAAATCCGGGTCGTTACATTCTTCCCCCCTTAAAAATAATTTCGTCCTCGAAATTGCTAAGGTAAGAAAATGGTACAAATCCATTACCTTTCAAACTCCTTTATGTTGAAACTCACCTCCTTATATTTCAACATATTTAATTTCCCCAAAACTTTTGGTCTTCCTTCCTTTAATTTGAATGATCTACGATCAATCCATTTATATCCAATCTATGTTCTATTAAACTAACTCAAATTGATTCTAATCAATTGATTCATCCTGAACTATTTAACTTGCTTAAGTTAAATTTTAATTCCAGAATCCAAATCCCAGGGTTTTCATTTCAAATTCTTCTGAAATCACATAAATGTATACTTATATTTATTTTCATTTCAATTCAAAACATTTGAATTTTCAATCTACTTGTTTTCTTTCAAAACAAATTTCCATCAAAAACTTTCTAAGGTAGCAATTCATCACTTAGAAACTCGGAAATGAACACTGATGATGTTGCAATCATCATCAGAATAATTTCCCAGTCACGGAAGTGAGTTCAGTGCTTAAACAATTTCAAAATCCATCTAAAATGATTTCCTTTCAAATCCTTTTAAAACAAAGCTATATTATTTTAATATACTTTGAAAAATAATTTTCAACTTCCCAGGATTTAAATTCTAAATTCTGGTTTGAATTAAATTCTAATTCATCTCATTTGTATATTTTTCATTCATATACAAAATCTATTCGGTTATATATAACCATTCCCATTTTATAATCTTATTTGATTATAATCTTAACATCCAACACATCCATATAATAATTCTAGAAAATTATTCTTTCTATATCAAAAATAGAAATTTTGGGTAAAATTATTTCATTTACCCACTTTAAAACAATATCGTGTTCAATCTTCTGTCCAAGTATTTAGAAATTCCTATCGACGTCGTGGCGTCCCACGATTCGATCAGAATTCATAAACCACTCTACAGACTAGCCAACACAATATAAAATAATTTTACATCAATGTACAAATACGCTCTCTCGTATATATACGCTCAACTCATTCTAGGGTGCTACTGACCCTATCTCTAATGAGCACATGTCACACAAGCCTAGGTGTTCGCTCAACCTAAGCTCTGATACCAACTGTAGTGGCCCGCTAATCCGTGCTATCTGAGTTGACTAAAAACACCACACGTCCAACTCAAATTGCACAGAAATACGACTCATTATTAGAAAGAAGTTAGAGGATGAGAAATAGAAAGAAAGAAATATTAGAATAGAAGAAAACGAAGATCACAAACTCACAGCGGAACGAATAAAATATATTATATAACATAAGCTTTGAAATACAAATCTGTTTTGTACATATATACATACCATCATCAGAGTACAACAATCATTTCTGGAACAGTTATAAACACCTGTTTCCAGATACAAACAAAGTCCACAGCGGAATATATGATAGCCTATAGCTAACCGGTGAAACCTCCTGCTTCCAGCTCCTTCAAATAGATCTGTGAAATCCCGACTACTTAACTGCCCGTACAAATTTGGGCACCCAAGAGTTTAGGGAAAACAAAACAAAATAAACTTTGGGTCAGTCATGGGACTGGTGTGAGTAAACTCCAACCACTTGATTAACTTTTAAAAATTCTTTCAAAAGAAAAGATAATAGTAAGACCAGCCCACACATAAACACGGACGGTGTTTACCTTACTATAACCCAAAACACTTTGATACGAAAATCCAGTGATATTATAATAATGTCTACATCAAGTAAATAACCAAATAGCAGAACGCTTGCATCTCACGCTCCACATATATAGTATATAATCAAAAACCGCATGGCGCTTATTGGAGATTGGATTTCCAACATGACAAGGTATGGGACCACCTTCCGATGATGTATCTCTAGAGGCAAATACACCTGGGTTCAACAAGAACGTCTTGCAACCCGGCCCACACATGACCGACCACTCATTTCGCTTGAGTGTATCGAATGTATATCACCAACGGTTGGACTCAAACCACCGTTCCCGAATGGGCAGAATCGATAGATTTAGAAACAAAAGGAATTTCTCTAGATAGGTGATTATACACCCTAATGGGTGCGACCCACATAGCCATGCTGCCTGCCCGATTTTTGTCCTCTCCCGGTTGTTGAGGCCTGAGGCTACGCATACTTACCATTCCTTGATAACACAATTCACTTTGAATGCCACATCGTCAGATCCGTTAATCACTAGTTGAGTTTGCACAAATATTCTGGATATTATGCTAAGGGATAAATCCGTTGCAACCATATATATTCATACAGACCAACCCATTTGATCATTGGAAATACTCTGTCAGACATTCGTCCATTTACGTTCGTTCTGGGATTGAACGAAACCGAAGGCACTATTTCTATTACTAGAAAAGCCCTTGCACTTTACTCCGCCTTCAATATATTCAGCATACTTGGTTCGCAACGCTTATGCCGATACGGAGTGGTTCTTCGGATAATAATCCAACCGGTCTCTCCATATTGACAACGATGGTCAAAAACTTCGATAGTCTGTGATTTAACTATCGAATAAAAACAAGTGTTCATCCAAACATATCAAACAAATCACTGGGCCCTTTAATTAATATTTCATTAATTAAATCTCTTCTATATTCTCTTATCAATATTTGTTAACCAAATATTTTCAATAATCATCTTGCCTCTTATGTCTTTTGGAAAACGGTTCCAAATATTAACTTCTTTTTATTTTCTATATATTAGAAAATATCTCTATTTGCAATTGGGAACAATTCAAATCACTTATCTCTATTCCCTTTTGTTTACAATATTCGATTTTTATATTCACTTTCCTATCGAATATTCAATACGTCGATACAATGATTTCTAATTATCAAAATATCTTAAAAATATTCTAACTTCTTAAATTTCCGGAAAATTTCGCCATAACCTCCCCTGTATCGGGAGCATCGGGAAATTTCAAATAGCTTCCCGGTATCTTCTCATTTCAAAAAGAAAAAGAAAAAGCCAAGCGGCTTGCCGATACGGCGCATAAAACCCATATATGAATTTAAACATGTACCTTTTGTCGGGCACATAAATAAAAATCTTCATATACTCCATCCATACCTGTTTAACACATGTTCACCTATTTCCAATTCAATTCAACTCAATCCATTCGTTTGAATTCAATTTTTGAATTTGTTTGAATTCAGTTTCGCTCAATTATTCTTTAATTAGCCTTTTTGCCTATTTCACTTCTTTGTTGAACATAACATGTTCAAACAAAATATTTAATTAGCTTATATCCAAATTGAATTTCAAATTTCCAATTCTAGCTTCCCTTTCGATTTCGAATATAAATTTTCAAATCGAGTTTACTTATTTAAGGCCCAAGATCAATTCAATATCTCATTTACTAATTCCTATTCGAATTAGTTAATTCTATCCAAAAATCAAAAATCTGATTTTTGTTTCAAAAATCAAATTCATTACTTCACTTGAGTTCACATATAATTACATCTCAGAAATCTGAAATTTTCTAAATAGAAATTCAAATTTCATTTGCTTAAAATCCTTTTATAAAATTAAATAAACCGTTATGGGTTTAAAACGATTTTGGCGCTGTTTTTCTGAAAATTTGATTTTGACATATCTCAAAATCTATACGACGAAATCCAGATTTTTCTCCTTCATTAGAAAACTATTATCAAATCGGTCCTGACGTTTCTTGTTTCGAAGAATTCCGGCTTCAATTGCGCTCTGTATACTCAATTGAAGTTCGAATCGCCAATTTACGAACTGCAGCGCTGCGGCGAGTTCGTTTTAATTATATTTCTATATATATACTTTTAAACCTCGCTTAAACTAAATTCACTCTATTCTGACATATTATATATCAAACATTTTTTCCAATTCAACAAATATTTCTGATCTTCTATTTTATTTGTATTTGAAATCTATATTCAAATTCCAATTCGATTCTAATTAAAATTCTATATTCAACTATTTGAATTCAAATTCCATTTTTAATCTATTTGAACTTCAAATACCACATTTTAATTCCTTTGAATTCAAATACCATGTTTCAAATCTCTTTGAAATCCTTTTATTCACATTTATTTTTAAAATTCTATTTGAATCCGATATTTAAACTCCCTTTGAGTTTTGTTTGAATTCTTATATTTAACTCCATTTAAATTCTTATATTTAAATCCTCTTTATTTAAAACCCATTATTTAAATCCCATTTGAATTTTCTTATTTTAAATCCATTTGAACTCCTTTGAATTCAAATTCCATTTCAAAACTATTTGGATTTCCTATTTTGAAATCCTATTCCAATCTTACTTTGAAATCTTATTTTTCAAAGTTTATTTCAAATTCTATTTTGAAATTCTATATTCAAATCTCTATTTGAATTTACTAATTCAATTCCCTGTTCAAATTCAATACTTGAATTTCTATTCAAATCTCTATTCAAATTTCCTGTTTGAATTCCATTCAAATCTCTATTCAAATTTCACATTTGAATTCTTCTTTGAAATTCTATATTTCAAATTCTATTCAACTCCTCTTTGAAATTCCATATTTCAAATTCAATTCAATTCTTCTTTGAAATTCTATATTTCAAAGTCTGTTTCTATTTGAATTCTTATATCCAATTTCTTTAAACAAGTCTCGACTTCAATTCCTTTTGAAATCGATATTTCTATTTTTCTTTGAAGATAGATTTCCCATTCCAATTTCACACTTGTATTTCTATTTCTGAATTATCAAATGATAATTCTTTTTTTTTTTCTTCATTTTATAACTTCGTTATAAAAGAACTATTTATAAACTTCATTTATAAAGAAACTACTTGTTTTATTTTTCAAAAACAAGTTTATATTTCCATTTAAAATTCAAATTCTATTTAAAAATAGAATTTTTCCTTTTTAAACCTCAAATATCCTTTCAATTGGCCCAGTGATATTTAAAACAATCAAATCACCCAATTTTCAATCATTTGGTTTTTAACACATCATATATGAATATATATAAAATCAAACAAACAACAAACAAATAATATATTTTTGAGGAATCCAGTTGGATTCCTCCAACCTGTTTTCCTGCATCCACAGATGTTAGCACATAAATAATACCCATTCTGCTTCGTGGCAGAATATCGCGGTATAGAAGGTCATCCACTAATCATAGCGTGGGGCGTATAGGGTAATCATCCGCTATGAAACTGCGGGCATCCGCTAATGAGACTGCGGGAATCCAACCAATCAATCAACCCAATATATATATATATATATAATAGCCTAAATAACTAATATATATAAAACAACCATAAAACATTCACACAAGCAACAGACAAATTATTTTTAATGAAATAAAAATAATTCTAAAGGTGAGTGAGATTTACTCACCGTGATTTTCGTTACAATCCATACTGATTTCAATCCAGTTCCAGCTAATTTCATTGCGCATATATTATCTCCCTGATCCCAACATACTTTTGTTTCGTTTGTTTCTGTTATTGTATGAAATATAGGCTGATGTTACAATATTTAAATCAAATTACTTTTAATACACTAATTACTATTACTAGTGGTTTAATGATCTAGTTAAACGTTTAAATAAATTTATACGCCACATTATAAAATAAAAAGGGTTGTAGTGAATTTAATTACCTAAATCCTGGTGTAACATTAACCATCTTCTGTTTCACTGCATTCGAACTTGCTTCCAGTTCATCACCCATTGAATCGCATTCCACCAGTATTCCATTCAAACGCCAATTCTCCAGTTCCGTTCATCATCATCATCGCACCAATTTTGACATCGATACCAACGTCGACCCTCTTCCTGAAATCGCAGTGACCTCCTCATTTCACCGCATACCACCCTGAAAACCCCTTCTGCAAATCGACAACACCCCAATTTGAAACTCTCCAGAACTCCAAACTCGCAACCCTAACACTGTCGGGTTCGAGTTCGAACCTCCACAACGACCGTCGCACCAAAACAGATGATACCCGCGTGAAGACCCCCTTTGGCAAAGCGAACGAACCAAGGATTTGTTCGATTCCAGATGGTATTTGATTTTATAATAATTATTGGAAGAATTTGAATTGGAAAGGCTGCGATTTCCCTTTTTTGTCTATTTAGGATCAGAGGCGGTTTTCAATTCAGAAGAAATGAAAGAAAAAAATAAAAATAAAAGGAACGGATTGATTTTGTTTGCTTTCTGAGTGAAGGAAATGAATTTGGGTGGGTGCGACTTTTATAGATCGAGAGGGAGACAAACGTACAGGGCCATTAAAGTTTGTTTCTTTGATACCGTATGAAGGAGACAAAAGTTTTCAGCTCGAGGAAGGGATTGTCTGTGTTGATTTGAAACTTCAGGGTGGCTCATTACAGAAGGAGGTCGGCTGATGTAACGTATAAATATATTTTACTTTGGTATATTAGTTGAAAATATCTCGTGGTCCTATAACGCACCATCCTGAATCGCTAACCTAACCCAATTACTGATGTTATTAGATTATTATGTTATTCTAAACTTAACTGAACATGTTCTGAAATGTAATTCGATCCTTATACAAACCATCAATATTAAACTGACGATTTTCATTAAATTCATTGATAAAAATAATTATCAAAATAAATCGTATTTCGATTATTGAATCGATCACTCAATATAAAATAACATTTATATTATCAACTCACTATTTCGACGATATTAATTATTTAAAATAAACTGCTCAAAAATCCGGGTCGTTACAGAATCAAATATTGAATTGTATTGAAAATGGGTCACATTTGCTTGCATATACATATACTTACATTGAACAGGTCATAGCGAGGAGGCTAGAGCAGAGAATAAAATTTGTTGCCCGACAAACAGGTACATATTTACTATAATTTACTATTTTGTTTGGTTGATGATGATTTTATGAGCCGATTAGCTAGCCGCTTGGCTTTTTCTTTTTCTTTTTGAGATCAGAAGGCCTGTATGGCAATTTCAGGATTTTCCCGTGGCTCCCGGTGCAGGGGAGGTTATGGCGAAATTTTTCGAAAATTTAGGGTGTTAGCCAAATTTTTGAAAAATTTGAAAAGTTCTTAGAAACTGAAAAGTTGAAGAACTTAAGCCGTAATCAAAATAATGGAAGTTGAGTTGATTTGTTAAACAACTTTCGGCTTCGTTCCTTTTCGACCTTTGATGTAGAGAAGATTAATATCATCAATAATAAAAACCAGAACAAATTTATTCAATTAAATCACACATTGAACTGATTAGAAAATAGTTAGAAATATATACTTGTGCATAATATATATTTGAACAGAAAATTGGATAACTGTTGAGTAAAGATTTTATTTGCGTGCCCGACAAATAGGTAAACCTTAATGAGTTGGATGCACACTTTTATTATTATATCAACTCCTGTGAATGCCATTGGATGCGGAGTGCTCGTTATTCTGTGTGTAAAAAAAATGTCGCCACAGGATAGCAACAAATAATTTTGAAATACATTACATGGCATACTTCTGGAAGAGTGTCATACTTCATCATATACCACATAAGCATTTCGAGCTTGTGTGACGAGGTGGAAGATTTACCATACGAGCGAGAGGCATGTATGGCGATGACTATATTTTACAGGTTGAACTGATGACTGATATGGACTATTTAAATTGTAACGATAAAATTGCCAAATTAATAAAAACCCCACACGGGTCTAGAGTTGACAATAATCATGTCTCTCTAGTTATTAGATACGGCACATGGACTATTTATTTCCCACACGGGACGAGGTGACGAGGATTTATCCTCTGGAGCATTTAAAATACACACTCCCTCAGGCTTTGACAGGGTGACGAGAATTTATTCTCTGGAGTTGTTATCAATACACGCTCCCCTGTAAACACCAGAATATATCACTATAAATATGTGTTTGCTTATTAGGATTTATTGGGTACCTAATACGGCCCAATAAATTTCCAAACCCCTCCCCGTACAAAGGAGGTTATGGCGAAATTTTTCGAAAATTCCGGGTGTTAGCCAAATTTTTGAAGAATTTGAAAATTCTCAGAAACTGAAAAGTTGGAGAATGGAAGCCAGATCGAACATAGAGTTGATTAATCAAACCACTTTCGACTTTGTTCCTTTTCGGGGACGAAAAGTTTTAAGTGGGCGAGATTGTAACAACCCGGAAATGCGGGCCAGTTTAAAAATTTTATTTTGGCAATTTTAGCGAATTTTGAATATTTAAAATGAATTATTTTAAATAACATCGACGAGAAATTTATTTTGAATAGAATTCGAATGTATATATTATATACGTCGTCGTTAGAATATAATAATTATTTATAATTATAAATAGAATTGAAAATGGCGCGGTAGTTCGATAATTCGATTTCAAACTTCAATTGAATGTACCGGGTGCAAAATAAACCGGGTTTTAGTGAAACCAAAAATAATAGGATCTATTTGATAATATCTTTCCAACGAATCCGAAAAATCGAGATTTCATAGAGGGAATCAAAAGATATGTCCAGTTGAAGATTCTGAATAGTCGCTATGGAATTCAGGCCCTTAAAAATGGGAATTTTGCAAACGACCTCAGTTTTCGACGAAACCACTTTTGTTGGATCCGCGATGTCAAATTATTGCTAGGTTTCAAATTTCATAATTTTTCGAATAAATATGTGAGCGTGGCAAAGGAAAACGCGTTTGACCAGTTTTAGTTGATTTTAATCGACTGGAAAATGACCATTTTTCCAATGGTCTCAGAATTCGACGAAACTAGTTTTGTTCGGACCGTATCGTCAATACGAAGCTAGAAAATATTTTTCTGGGATTTATAGAGTTAGTATGTGACCCCGGTAAATTGAAATGCGTGTTCAAATTCAATATATAGAGCTATATGTTGATTTTAACGGAAACTGATCGAAACGATAGAATAGGCTTGTGAAACATATCCCATTGTGTTCAGAATGGGGGTAATACGCTAGGGACGATAGTCGTTGGGTCTCGTTCAGAGTTCAAATGTAAAGTCAACTGTTAGGAATAAAATATAATATAAAATATATATTTATATATATTGGATAACTCTCTCTCCCCTCACATTCTTTTCTCCCGTCAGTTTATTAAATAAAAAAATAAAAAAACCAACCGTGGATCTCGATCTCGCGCAGCCACCGTTGGCCACCTCGCGCCACCGCCAGGCCCCCTCCGTCCATCACAACTCCGCCACAAACCCCCATCCTCTCTCCTTTCCTCCGTGCGATCCCATGGGCCCCAATCCCGAAGCAAACACCCCCGCGCCTCAGCCTAGTTGCTATGCCGCGCCTCTGGCCGGACCCCCTACCTGCGATGATCGTCGCTGGCCGCCCCTCTTCCCTGAACCGCCACCCCCTTCCTTCAGTCGAACGCGACGCCCCTCCTTGAAAGCTCCACCGCCCGAAGCCCTACACCCACCGCCACATGCCCCTCCTCCGCCTCTTCTTCTCCTCCTCTAGTCAGAGACCGACGGTGAACCCCCCCCCTCCAACGATGCTCCAGCTCGACAGTGAAGGTGATTTTCACTTTATTAAATCAGTTTTTAATTTAATTTCAGTTTTATTTTATATTGTATAAGGTTAAAAATATAATCTTTTATATTGTAGAAGGATAAAAATATGATTTTTACATTATAGAAGTGTTAAAATTTTGACCTTTATATATGTAGTGAATCAAAAACATGACCCCTATATAGTAGCGATGTAAAAATAGAATTTTTATCTATATAGTAGTGGTGTAAAAATAGAATTTTTATATATTGAATAGCAAAGTAAAAATAGAATTTTTATATATTGAATAGCGAAGTAAAAATTCAATTTTTATATATTGAAAAGCAAAGTAAAAATTCGATTTTTATATATTGAATAGCGAATTAAAAATTCGATTTTTATATATTGAATAGCGAAGTAAAAATTCGATTTTTATATATTGAATAGCGAAGTAAAAATTTGATTTTTATATATTGAATAGCGAAGTAAAAATTCGATTTTTATATATGTAGTGAATACGGGCAACGAAAGTGACAAAGGGAGAGAACGACGAAGATTTCTACATAGGAAGAGTCGAGATGATTGGATTAGCTATTGGTGAGAACTTCTCACTCTAAATTTCTTTTCTAGTTAGTTATATATATACTAGGATGCAGATGGTGCTTAGCAGCACCCGACACCCGTCGTCCACAGACCATGGACGGCTTATATGCTTGTTTGATGTGTTGTGAAAATTGTTTGTGATGTTGATGTGAAATCTGTAATAAGATGTAGATAGTTGAAATAGATTAATTATCATTAAAAATATACTTTTTAACGTGAATGTGAGTAAATAAATATTTATAAACAAATCAGCCGATTTGTTTATATACACCGATTTGACTGATATTGATTGAGATGATAAATTTTACACATCGCCCAACTGCACAAATAAAAATATATGTGTTTGTTGATTTGAAACCCCACACGGGTGTTGGGATGATATTTGAGTACACTTATCCCAATTATTTAATTGAATGTCGATCGATTGGACGACAGGCTGTGTAAGCGTTAATTATTTTTATTTGATGCTTATGCAGTTGTGTGGTGCACTTTGGATGATGGTTGATTGTTTGTCGTTGCTATTATATACATGTATTGTATGAAATCCATATAATTAACATTATGTGGTAATTGATTGAGCCTCATTCCAATGGGGGAAAATATTCATGTGTTGACGATGTTCATGTGTTGAAACTATTCAAGTATTGAGTAAAATATTTTAATAATAAAATTTACATCTTCATCATATTTAAAATTAGAACTACTTCACGGTGGAGTCTGATTTAAAAATCAAACGATAGATACCATAATTTTATAAAATATTTTACATAACAAAAATAGTGATGTGTTGACAGTACTCATGTGTTGAGATTAGTCGTGTGTTGAAAGAAATATAGATTCATGTGTTGAATAGAATAAATATTCATTTGTTGAATAGAATAACGAATTTATTGAAATATATAAAGCCGTGTTGATTAGAGATGCGTTATTTTGACGCGAACGATATTTATATCGATTTTATTCGTTTTATAGTGAATATTGAAAAGTGATTTCAAAATTTAATATTTTGAAATGAAATTCAAATTAAATTAGATTAAAATTCAAATTGAAATTTTATTGAATCAATTTGAAATGAATTCGAATCGAATAGAAAATGAATTCGATTTGAATTGAATAGAAAGTGAATTTGAATTCGAATTGAATAGAAATGAATTCAAATTGAATTAAATTGAAATTGAGTTAAAAACGAATTGAAATCGTTTGGAGTGAAATTTAAAACGAACTGAAATTGAATTGAAATCAAATTGAAATGAATTCGAATTGAATTAAATAGAAGGTAAATTCAAATTGAATTGAATTGAAATGAATTTGAATTCGAATTAAATAAAATTGAAATGAATTCGAATTGAATTGAAATCAAATCGATTTGAAATTGAAGATGAAGTCGAAATTGTTTTTAAAATGAATTTAGAACTATTTATAAAATTCGTTTTAAAAGGAAATCGACGAAATATATATAATATATATATATATATATATTATATATATATATAATGGCCTGAATAGAACGCGTCGCGCCGCGGCAGTTCGTGAATTTCGGCCATTGACTTCGAATTGACGTTGTGGGAGATCCGACCGTCGGATTCTCCTAAAACCGGAACCGTTGGGTTCGTATCGAAAAGAGCTTTCCAATGAATATTAGAAATTTGAAATCTAACGATTGGATTTGGAATTATGTCCAAATCAAATTTAGAAAAGGTCATTGTAAGTGCAGTTCGATTGCCGTTGATGGAAATCGACTGTACGGGCCTTGATAAAATTATTAAAAATATTAATAATTTGTGTAAAATCATAAGAAATGATTTGGGAAAAATTGAGCTGAAGAATTCCAAATTTGAAAGGATAAAAATAGATTTTTGTCGAAATGAACTAGTTTTGAACTAGAATAAAAATCAATTTATTTTTGAAATAAATAAATTGAATTTGAAAGTGATTTTAAAAATAATCAGTATTCCCAATACGTGAGTTGGACTGGAGTTGAATCGAAATTATCTTCGGAATATTTCGATGTTGGATTTCGTGACTATACAGATATTGTTATGGGAATTTGAAAGATAAATTTTATATCGTTATTTCCAATACGATATTTGTTGGTTTCAGGATTTGATATTGAATATAAGCCGATATATTTTCTATTCAGAGCCTTGTATTTAATATCAAATGTGATTTGGGTTTATCGTGGATCGTGTTTTAGATGACATTGGTTCTTTAACCCAGTTAAAGGCAGGATATTGATTTTTGAAAAGATTGAAACTAAGTGGAGTTTTAATGAATCTTTAATTAGATTAAAATGTGAATTGATAATTTAGATTATCAAATCTGAAAAGTGATCGAGAATGGAGTACCACCAGTTTTGCTCCAAAGCGATAGTTAAATCTTTAATTAGATTTGAACGTGAAATGGTAATTAATTTTACCGATAACACCGTGGTGTTAGGAATGGAGTATCACCAGTTTTGCTCCATGGGATATATAGGTTAGGATTGGGAAATAAAATAAATAATTACTTCGGTGTGGTTCGCTAATCCCGACTAGTTTGAAATGATATCCAGAGGAGGATTAAAGAATAAATTTAGAAGAATTTATCTTGGATAAAATTAATGGGAACCTTTCCCTAAGAATGTGATTTTGTGAATAAATGAATATTCTGAATTGGAATGAGGCGTTTGTTGTGTTTGTGTAACATTCGTTTATTATATACGTGGGTTATTCAGAAAGGCCGGGTTTATACCCATTCTGAATAACCGATTCGACGGGATGTCGAAGATGAAGACTGTGGTTGAAGACCGGAAGTCTTTACATCGTTTCGGTGATTACTGATGATCTCGATTGGGCTGTACACCCAAGATGAGGGAAATAGTTGGTGATCGTCCAGACGTACTTGGAGATGGATGGATATGCGAGGAAAGTGCCTCTGGTTTCGTTCAGACCCATAACGAACTTGTAAATGGATTGTGTGTCTGACATTGGATTTTATTCTGTGTTGATTGATCTCTATTAAATATACATCTGTTTGGCGGCGGAGAATTTATTCTTTTGCTTAACGCCCTTCTCTGAGACGTACGAGCTCAGAGGTTGTATATCGATGGACATCAGTCGCATGGAGTGAATTGCCAGTGTGGCACGCGTAAGTGGAAAATGATCAAGGCTTCTGTTGAAAAGCAAAGTCTTGTGGTTGATGATCAAAGCACGGCCTGTGTGGCGTAGCTTTGTGTGTAACGTGAATTCGCGAGCCTCACACCTCGGTATGAGTCAAAAACGGGATAGTGACTGCAGGGAGAGCATGACGTTTCTTTCTAGATAAGGTGGTGTCAGTGATCTACCAGCCCTGACATTTATATACTTTTCACCTGTGTGGTTGTTGGATACGAGGCGCCTCGGATATAGGTCTGTAAGGACCGGGAAACGTGTGTTCATGAATAATTAATCCTCAAAAGTAAGAGAGGACCGACCCTGAAGATCCAAGGATCATAGTGGGGTCCTGGGACATTTGCTAGATTGTCTCGAACGCAGAGAGGAGCTTGCCCCTTACCTCGACTCATGACGGAAATACAATTTCCAATACGTGATACTGCGGTTTTAATTGTAGAACTAGTATGGCGACATGATAGATGGTACCCATGCCGTCTATGATTGATATTTATGATTGAAATTGTTTTGACACTATACACTTATAATAGTATCAAATGATTTGTTTTAAACGTACCAAGCATGTTTGGCTATTATAAGGGAAAACCCTATCCTCCGGCTTGCGTTGCATTGTGTGATGGGACCTGGGTCTTATAATAGCTTCATTTTTCCAAAGAGCATTGCGCTGTTTTGTTATATGCACTAGTGTTCTTGGGAGGAATCCCGTTCCTTGTTATACGGCGTGGTCCCTTGAATTACTGTCTTTTAAAGTAAAGTTTTAAATAACTGTTTTAGTTCTCACACCAGTCACATGACTGACCTGGAGTTTATTGTTTTAACCTAAACTCTGGGTGCCCCTATTTTCGACACGGGCAGCTAGTAATTTTGGTTTTATATTCACAGGGTCCTGATTTACAGGTGGAACGATGCTCGGAAAGCTCTGTATCCGTGTATCACTTCTAGTTGTGTTTTGTATATTTTTCCGTTGCTATGTAATTTAAATCTCTGATATTTGTTGAATGTAATTTATTCATTTATACTCTGTATATTCTTGTATCTGATGGAATTGTTGTAGTAACAATGAAATGTTCTTCCATTTGCGTTCATTTGTGTGTTGTTCTCAAAGTATCCGCTCTTTCCTTCACGGGGAAGTTACGGGTCCTTACATTACATTTGGTATCAGAGTTTTGGTTTAGCGAAAACCTTGGCTCTATTTGGGATTAACTCATTAGAGATAGGGTTATAATACCGTTGAACGAGTTTTAGTGTATATGAGAGAGCGTACTTGTAATTTCGATATAAAAATGGTTTTGTATTGTGTCGATTTATACCGTTGAGTATTTATGAATTTTGGTCGGTACTTGGGATGTCGATGCTTCGATAGGGATTCCTAAACACTTGAATAGGACTCATTGGCATAATATTGTTTTGAATTATATTTCATATATATAAAGAATTATTTGAAAATCTATGAATTTTGATTTTGTTGATAATAATATTGGATTATCATTTATTATTTGATTAATCAATTATTAAAACTATTGGTTATTGAATGGTTTAAGAAAAATGAAATACTGAAATTAACTGGTACTGAAATAAAAAGAAGTTAAATATGGAATTTGAGAATTTAATTTCAGGTTGTTGTTTAATATTGATTTGCAAATGGTTTGAAATAATAAATTTATATTTTAAAAGTTGCTCCATATAGAAGTTGTTTTCAAATGAATTTTGAGTAAGTGTATACTCCGCTCTTAACTCTGAAAATGATTTCGGTAATGAGTGCACATATCATCGACGTTTATTTTTGAGAATTTTGAGTGGAGGAGACCACTTAAATTTTTTATTGAAGTGACCTGAACTTCCCCTGACGGGAAAGCCCGGATTGAGTTGAGAACACAGCAAACCAGAACACAAGCAGAAGAACATTTCATTGCTTATTACAACAATTGCATCAGAGTACAAGAATATAACAGAATATGAATAAATGTTATACAACATAAAATATCAGAGATTTAAAATATAATGCAGCGGAAAATAATACATAAAACAACTGAAACAAATACACGGATACAGAGCTTTTCAAATATAGCTCTAGCTGTAAATCCAGGATCCTGGAAAAGAAATAATCTGCAAAACCAAAACTACTAGATGCCCGTCTGGAAAATAAGGGCACCCAGAGTTCAGGTTAAAACAATGAACTCCAGGTTAGTCATGTGACTGGTGTGAGAACTAAAACAGTTATTAGCTTGATTTTAAAGTTAAGTAAATCAAGGGAGCACGCCGTATAACACGGAACGGGTTTACCCCTAAGAATACCAGTGCATAAAATAAACAGCGCAATGCTAAATAAAGAACAATGAAGCTATTATAAGACTCAGGTCCCATCACACAATGCAACGCAAGCCGGAGGATAGAGTTTTTACCTTATAATAGCCAAAAATGCTTGGTACGCAAAATTTCATATTTTATTATTACTATAAGTGAAGAAATCAACTTCAAGTATAAATGTATCAATCATAGACGGCATAAGCGCCCCATCCCACTATGTTGCCATATATAGAATTACAACTAAAACTGAAATGTTGTATTGGAAGTTGGATTTCCATCGTGAACCAAGGCAAGGGATCGTCCTTACTGCTTTGAGTCAATCTAGCCCATGTATCAGGACTCAGACTCAGGTGAGCCCTTAGGAGCGCCAGGGCCGGTCCTCCTTTACGTTTGAGGATTGGTTATTCCTGAACAATACGTTTCCCCGTCCTATGGGGCGTAAAATCCATCCATCGGCCCCGTAGTGACCGATATATCCGAGGTACCTTGCTTTCCATCATCTACATAAGTAAAAATGTCTGGGCTCCATACCATAACACCACTTCTAGCTAGAATGAAACGCATGTCCTCCTTGGGATTCTTCTCCCGTTTCTGGTTCACACCGGGGTATGAGGCTCCCAAAAATCAATATTAATGATTATTTAACTTTGGGAAATCATATCCTGTGGGTTAAAGAACCAATGTCATTTAAAACACGGTTCACGATAACCCAAAATCACATTCCATTAATTATGGAATTTTCACGGAAAACATATCATTATATAATCGATGTCAATTTCTGTATCCGACAAATAATATAAATGGAACAATGAAAAAGCCTTTTTAATTCCATATATATTAACAGTCTTCCTCCACGGAAGCTCACTTCGATTATTACCAAATCGAATTCCATTTTATTTTATTAAATTGGAAAACTTTACTTTGGAAAATTTCCATTAAATCTTAATAAAAGATTTATATATTCCAAATCCCATTTCATTATAAATCGGGTTAAAGAACAAGTGTTATTTAAAACATAGTTCGCGATAAACCCAATTCACATTTTATTTCATTCCAATTAAATGTTAATTAACTGGAAACTCTAATAATCTTAATTAAAAGATTTACTCTTTTCACACGGGGTTCAAGAACAGTGTTATTTAAAACACCATTCACAACAAACCCAAAATACAATTTAATATTAAATACAAGGCTCTGAATAGAAATTATATCGGCTTATATTCAATATTAAATTCTGAAATCAACAAATATCGTATTGGAACAACGATATATATATATATCTTCCAAATTCCTCCACCATATCAGTATAATCACGGAATCCAATATTGAAATATTCCGAAGATAACTTTGATTCAAATCCATTCCAATTTATACATTGGAAAATTCTGGTTATATTAAAACCATTTCAAATCCAATTTTTTTTATTTAAAAATATCGAATTATTATTCTAGTTAATAACTAGTTCATTTCTATAAAATATATTTTTATCTTTCCAAATATGGAATTTTTCATCCTAATTCTTTCCAAATCATTTATTATGATTTTACCCAAATTATTAATATTTTTAATAATTTTATCAAGGCCCGTACAGTTAATTTCCATAAATGGTCATCAAACTGCACTTACAGCGACTTTTTCGAAATTTGATTTGGACATAATTCCAAATCCAACCGTTAGATTTCAAATATCTTATATTCGTTGGAAAGCTCTCTTCGATATGAACCCAACGGATCTGGTTTTAGGAGAATCCGATGGTCAGATCTCCCGTAATGTCAACTCGAAGTCAATTGTCGAAATTCGTGTATGGTCGCTGCGCGATGCGTTCTATTCAGGCCATTAAATATATATATTACATATGTTTCGTCGATTTCCATTTAAAATGTATTTTATAAATCGTTGATAAATTCGTTTTAAAAAGATTCCAACTTCATTTTCAATTTTAATTCAAAATTGAATATTCTATATCATTAATATATAAATGATAATATTTTCAAAATATCATATTTTGAAATCATTTCTCTTTTTGATATTCATTATAAAAATGAATGAAATCGATATAAATATCGTTTGCGTCAAAATGGCGCACATCTAATCAACACGGCTTTATATACTTCAATAATTTTGTGTCCATCCAAAATCGGACATCAAAATCAGATTTTGATCCTTACTGAATATTCGTTATTTTATTTTATTCAACACATTATTCTACTCAACACATGAATAATTTTAATGGTTTATACGTCCAATAAAAATGATATTTTTATTGTTTAAATACTTTATTCAACACATGAATATTTTCTGAATATTATTTTAAAATATTCTTTATCTTATTTTATTCAACATTTGGATATTTTCTAAATATTATTTTAAAATATTCTTTATTTTCCAAATTGGAATAAGACCCAATCAATTACCATATAATGTTACTTATATAGATTCCATACAACACATGTATATAATAACAATGATAAGCAATCAACCATCATGCAGAGTGCATTACACAACTGCATAAGCATTAAATATAAATAATTAACGCTTACAACAGTCTGTCAACCAATCGATCGACATACAACTAAAATATTTGGAATAGTGTACGTCAAATATCATCATAATACCCGTGTGAGTTTTCAATCAACAAACATAGATTTTATTTGTATAGTTGGGCAATGTGTAAAATTTATCGTCCCAATCCATATCAATCAAATTGGTGTACATAAACAAATCGTCTAATTTGTAAATGAATATTTATTTTATTCATATACACGTTAAAAAATATATTTTTAACAATAAAATATTTTATTCAAACATGAATATTTTATTTAGTTCATTTATACAATAAAATTGATATTTTTATTGTTCTAACATATAATTCAACCCATGAATATTTTATTTTCATTTCGCATCACAATCAACAGTCAATTTCCACAACACAATACAATCAAACAAGTCGTCCATGGTTTGTGGACGATGGGGAGCAGTTCATATATGCAGTTATAAAATAAATAACTGTACAAGAAATTATAGTGAGAAGTTCTCACCGTCGATTTTCACTCCGTCAGTTTTATTTTTGAATTTCTGAACTGTTTGGATTTGAGTTTGCCCTAAACTCTAAGGTGCCCCAAATAGGACCCGGTTAGTTTTGTTGCAAAACTCTCATCCCCACGATCGCAACGGATCCAGTTTTGCGCGATTTGGACCTCCTATGGAAAAGATATTGTATTATTTACATTGTATAATTAAATGAGTTAATTAATTAATTAAATTATATAATTTAACCTTTAACAACATTTTAAACAAAACATTATCTTCCTCCTGAGAAAAACCCATCGCCCCTGTAATCACGAAACCCATCGTCTCAAAACCTTCCACCACCAATATTCGCCACCAGACACTTCGCGCCGCCAATCGACCCTCACCCCGAGCTCCACCGTCGCGAGACCCACCCGCGCTGCCCCAAACTGACGAACTCGAAGTGGCCCAGGCGCTGTAAATGGCCCATGAACGGCACCACTTTGGACACAGAATTCCGACTATCGAGGCGATTAAAATTAATCTCTATCATTGAAGTTGTTCATCACCCTAAGCTCTTCGATTTCATCTTCGGGAGCTCGTGGAACCATTGTCGTATGAAGAGATCGGAAGGGAGAAGTTTTAGGCGATTTTCGCCTTTGATTTCGGAGCTGACGGCGGAATTAGGGTTTGGGCAATAAATAGGGGTATTTATATAAATATATATTTATTAAATAATTAATTAATTCTAAAAATGTTTGTTTATAGCTACGAACTCCAAATCAAACCCAACAACTGTCGCCCCTAGCCAAATACCCCCATTCCGAACACAATGGAATATGTTTCGTAAGCCAACTCTATGGTTTTGATCAGTTTTTATTAAAATTAAAATATAAATAAGTTAAAATTGAATTTAAATGTACATTTTAATTTACCGGGGCCACATACTGACTCCAAAAATTTCCGAAAAATAAATCTAGCTATGTTTTGACGATACAGTCCTAACAAAACTATCATCGAATTTGGAGACAGTTTGAAAAATGGTCATTTTCTGGTCGATCCAAATTGATTGAAATTAACAAAACACATTTTCTTTTGCCATGCTCACATATTGATTCCAAAAAATATGAAAATTGGAATCTAGCAATAATTTGACATTCCAGATCCAACAAAAGTGGTTTCATCGAAAATGGAGGTCATTTGCAAAACGACTATTTTTAAGGGCTATATATATTATAATATACATACAAATTTCATAGCGACTATTCTAAATTTTAAACTGGACATAACTTTTGATTTATATTATGAAATCTCAGTTTCTGACATTCGTTAGAAAGATATTACAAAACAGAGCCGAATATTTCTGGTTTCGTCCAATTCTAACTTATATTGAATTCTGTATATTCATTTACAATTTGAAATCGAATTTTCAAACTGTCGCGCCATTTCAGGCTCGTTTTATAATTAAAATAAATTTATTCGTTCTAACTTCGATTAAAATAAATTTTTAGTCCTTATCATTCAAAATAAATCATTTTTAAATAATCAAAATTCATTAAAATTGCTAAAATGAAAATTTTAAATTGGTTCTGATTTTTCAGGTTGTTACACTCTCCCCCACTTAAAATCTTTTCGTCCTCGAAAAGGAACGGAGCTGAAAGGTGTTTAACCAACCAACTCAACCTTCATTCTAGCGTTCATTCTTCAACTTTTCAGTTTCTAAGAATTCTCCGATTCTTCAAAAATTTGGCTAACACTCTAAATTTTCGAAAAATTTCACCATAACCTCCTTTGTACGGGGAGACCTTTAAAACCGCAACTAGCCACGCAGGGTCCTCATTATCCAAAATGAAAAAGAAAAAGCCAGGCGGCTTGCCAATCGGCTCATAAAATCATCAAACCCAAATAAAACAGTAAATACGTACCTATTTGTCGGGCATACAATTTTATTCCTCTTCTTAGCCTCCATGCTATGACCTGTTCATTACATACACATGTATATGCATCCAATTTCAATCAATTTTCAATTCAGTTTAATGTTAATTCAATTTGGCTAAATTTGCCATTTATTCACATGTTGGTTTAAATGAATAATCACATAACACAATCAGCAATCAACAATCAATTAGTCGATTAATGTTTCAAACACATAACTTTAATACATAGTAAAAAAAAATCATATTTTTGATACCAATTCACAACAATAAACCTTATCTAGTTTGGGTTCTCACACCAGTCAATTGGAAATATATAGATATCCCACTTTCGAAACTCGAACACAAACTACTGATGCTGACATGTCAATCACTAGTATCATCAGAGTCATCTCCGGGCGACTAGAATGTGATTCTATATCTATCCAGTATATTTGAGGCTTCGAATACACGTTAATTACGTGTATATTCAAATCTCCATATACTCGATTGTCCAAATTCAATCTAAAATAAATATTCAAATACGTATAATAGGGTTTAAATTTTCAAAACAAAGTTTGTTTTCATTTTTATTTTAAAAATAACACTCTTCACACTCGTTCTAGGATATTACTGATCTCATCTCTAACGAGTTATTCTTATTTGATAGTACTAATCCAATCTGTGATGAATTATTTCGTTTGGTTCTAATGTGTCTTGTTCTCGAGCTCTGTAAACCAAAGCTTCGATACCAAATGAAGCGGCCCGAATTTTCCCTGACGGGAAAGCCCAGATTGAGTTGAGAACACGACAAATCAGAACACAAACAAAAGAACATTTCATTGTTTATTACAACAATTACATTAGAGTACAAGAATACAACAGAATATGAATAAATGTTATACAATAGAAAATATCAGAGGTTTAAATTATAATGCAACGGAAAATAATACATAAAACAACTGAAACAAATACACGGATACAGAGCTTTCTGAATATAGCTCTAGCTGTAAATCCATGATCCTGGAAAAGAAATAATCTGCAAAACCAAAACTACTAGCTGCCCGTGTGGAAAGTAAGGGCACCCAGACTTTAGGTTAAAACAATAAACTCCAGGCTTGTCACGTGATTGGTGTGAGAACTAAAACAGTTATTAGCTTGATTTTAAAGTTAAGTAAATCAAGGGACTACGCTGTATAACACGGAACGGGTTTACCCCCAAGAATATCAGTGCATAAAATAAACAACGCAATGCTAAATAAAGAACAATGAAGCTATTATAAGAGTCGGGTCCCATCACACAATGCAACGCAAGC
This sequence comes from Allium sativum, assembly GCA_030737875.1. NCBI lineage: Eukaryota > Viridiplantae > Streptophyta > Magnoliopsida > Asparagales > Amaryllidaceae > Allium > Allium sativum. Next base: position 1,029,801,761 of record CM060918.1, read on the forward strand.
CGAAGGATAGAGTTTTTACCTTATAATAGCCAAAAATGCTTGGTACTCGAAATTTCATATTTTATTATTACTACTAGTGAAGAAATCAACTTCAAATATAAATGTATCAATCATAGACGGCATAAGCTCCCCATTCCACTATGTCGCCATATATAGAATTACAACTAAAACCGAAATGTCGTATTGGAAGTTGGATTTCCGTCATGAACCAAGGCAAGGGATCATCCTTGCTGCTTCGAGACAATCTAGCCTATGTCTCAGGACTTAGACTCAGGTGAGCCCTTAGGAGCGCCTGGGCCGGTCCTCTCTTACGTTTGAGGATTGGTTATTCCTGAACAATACGTTTCCCCACCCTATGGGGCGTAAAATCCATCCATCGGCCCCGTAGTGACCGATATATCTGAGGTACCTCGCTTTCCATCATCCAAATAAGTAAAAATGTCTAGATTCCATACCATGACACCACTTCTAGTTAGAAGGAAACGCATGTCCTCCCTGGGGTCCTTCTCCCGTTTCTGGTTCACACCAGGGTGTGAGGCTCGCGAATTAACGCTATACACAAAGCGGCGCTATATTAAAGCTGTGCTTTGATCAGAAACTACAAGGCTTTGCTTTTCAACAGAAGCCTTGATCATTTGCCACTCAGGCATGCCACACATGCAATTCACGCCATGCGGCTGATATATAACCTCTAAGCTCGTACATCTCAGAGAAGGGTGTTAAGCAAGAGAATAAATTCTCTGCCACTAAACAGATATATATATTTAATGGAGATCAATCAACACAGAGTAAAATCCAATGTAAGACACACAGTCCATTTACAAGTTTGTTCTGGGTCTGAACGAAACCGGAGGCACCTTATTCCTCATCCCATATGTCCAATACAGGAGAGAGGCCCTCGCATATCCGTCGATCTCCAAGTACATCTGGACGATCACCACTTATTACCTCGTCTTGGATGTACAGCCCAATCAAGACATCAGTAATCATCCAAACGATGTGAAGACCTCTTGTCTTCAAACACCGTCTTCATCGTTGACATATCGTCGTATTAGTTATTCAGAATGGGTTAAACCCGGTCTTTCCGAATAACTCGCATATTTTATAAACAAGTGCTATAAAAACACAACATACGCCTCACTCCAATCCAGAATATTCTTTTACTCAAATATTCTTTTCACAATATTAAACCAAATTATGGTTTTCCAAACTAGTCGGGATTAGCGAACCTTACCGAAGTAATCATTTGTTTTATTTCCCAATCCCAACCTATTTATCCCATGGAGTAAAACTGGTAGTACTCCATATCTAACACCCATGGCGTTATCGGTAAAATTAATTACCATTTCACGTTCAAATCTAATTAAAGATTTAACTATCGCTTGGAGCAAAACTGGTGATACTCCATTCTCGATCATTTCGCAAATTTGATAATTTAAATTATCATATTCACATTCCAATCTAATTAAAGATTCATTAAAACTCCACTTAGTTTTAATCTTCCCAAAATTCAATATTAATGATTATTTAAATTTAGGAAATCATATCCTGTTTTTAACTGGGTTAAAGAACCAATGTCATTTAAAACACGGTTCACAATAAACCCAAAATCACATTCCATTAATTATGGAATTCTCACGGAAAACATATCAATATATAATCGATGTCAATTTCCGTATCCGACTATAAATGGAATAACGACAAAGCCTTTTTAATTCCTTATATATTAATGTCAAAGCCTTTTTAATTCCTTATATATTAACAGTCTTCCTCCACAGAAGCTCACTTCGATTATTACCAAATCGAATTCCATTCCATTTCCTCCACAGAAGCTCACTTCGATTATTACCAAATCGAATTCCATTCCATTCCAATTTATTTTTTTAAATTGGAAAACTTTACTTTTGAAATTTTCCATTAAATTTTAATAAAAGATTTATATATTGCAAATCCCATTTCACTATAAATCGGGTTAAAGAACAAGTGTTATTTAAAACACAGTTCGCGATAAACCCAATTCACATTTTCTTTTCATTCCAATTAAATGTTAATTAACTGGAAAATCTAATAATCTTAATTAAAAGATTTATTCTTTTCACACAGGGTTCAAGAATAGTGTTATTTAAGACACCATTCACAACAAACCCAAAATCCAATTTAATATTAAATACAAGGCTCTGAATAGAAATTATATCGGCTTATATTTAATATCAAATACTGAAATCAACGAATATCGTACTGGAATAACGATATATATATCTTCCAAATTCCCCTACCATATCCGTATAATCACAGAATCCAATATCGAAATATTCCAAAGATAATTTCGATTCAAATCCATTCCAATTTATACATTGGAAAATTCTGGTTATATTAAAACCATTTCAAATCCAATTTATTTATTTAAAAATATCAGATTATTATTTTAGTTAATAACTAGTTCATTTCTATAAAATATATTTTTATCTTTTCAAATATGGAATTTTTCATCCCAATTCTTTCCAAATCATTTATCATGATTTTACCCAAATTGTTAATATTTTTAATAATTTTATCAAGGCCCGTACAGTTGATTTCCATAAACGGTAATCGAACTACACTTACAACGACCATTTCCAAATTTGATTTGGACATAATTCCAAATCCAACCGTTAGATTTCGAATCTATTATATTCGTTGGAAAGCTCTCTTCGATACGAACCCAACGGTTCCGGTTTTAGGAGAATCCGACGGTCGGATCTCCCGTGACGTCAACTTGAAGTCAATGGCCGAAATTCGTGAATGGTCGTTGCGCGGCACGTTCTATTCAGGCCATTAAATGTATACAATATATATAATATATATATTTCGTCGATTTTCATTTAAAACGTATTTTATAAATTGTTTATAAATTTGTTTTAAAACGATTCCAACATCATTTTCAATTTTAAATCAAAATTGAATATTCCATGTCATTAATATATAAATGATAATATTTTCAAAATATCAGATTTTGAAATCATTTCACTTTTTGATATTCATTATAAAAATGAATAAAATCGATATAAATATCGTTCGCATCAAAATGGCGCACATCTAATCAACACGGCTTTATATACTTCAATAATTTCGTGTCCATCCAAAATCGGACATCAAAATCAAATTTGGTCCTTACTGAATATTCGTTATTTTATTTTATTCAACACATGGATATTCTATTCAACACATGAATAATTTTAATGGTTTATACATCCAATAAAAATGATGTTTTTTTTGTTTAAATATTTTATTCAACACATGAATATTTTATTCAACACATGAATATTTTCTGAATATTATTTTAAAATATTCTTTATCTTATTTTATTCAACACGTAAATATTTTCTAAATATTATTTTAAAATATTCTTTATTTTTCAAATTGGAATGAGACCTAATCAATTACCATATAATGTTACTTATATGGATTTCATACAACACATGTATATAATAGTGAAAATAAGGCTCAGGTCCCTAAAAGCAAACTTAATTAGCCTCACATCCTCCTCTTCTAAAACGTAAAAATTTCATCCCTGTTTTTCAAATGCGACTAATATTTTCCCCCAATTGCCCTTTTTCTTAATTATCGCCGCAATTAACTTGGGATGATACACGTATTGCTGAATTTATTTTCTCAAAAACATATATTTTATTCTTCATGGCGGCGCAATTTTTAACGATGGTCTACATCGATCTATATTCAGATTTTTCATAATTTTAGGATCTGATTCGATATTTCTTTTTACCGGCTAATGGTGGCGGCATCTTTTTGTGTGGACGGCGGCTATTTTTTGCGGGGGGAACGACGACGATGTTAGATCGTAGGAGGGGGGCGACAGGGGTATTCAAGCAGCCGTCTTCATCCAGGTAATTTATAACTTTTAGTTTTTTTTTTTATTTTGTTTACTGATTTCAGTTTTGCAATTGACTTTTGTTGAATCTTTATTCTGAATTATTTTAATTAAGAAATTTTTTTGATGGATAGTTTAATTATAATTCAGTTAGTTTAATTTTACATCCGTATTTACGTTGTATTTTTTCATCTGTTCTGCATTTATGTATAAAAATATGCATATATTTTGAATATGAGCATATAAAAATGCAACTATTGGTATAATATGTGTTTGGATTTATTCAGAAAAGTTGCGTGGAAGTATGCATATTTTCTGTATATATGCATACAAATATTCAGCTCCTTTTATTTTCTGTTTATTGGCGTGCCTGATGATTAGTTGAATACATATATGAATATATTCTTAATATATGCATATTGATAGTGTTCTAGATCTATTTTTTAATATAATATATGCAAATATTCTGAAAATTTTCATGTAAACATGCAGATATTACTATTATTTGCGTATATGTATGTATCTAGTTATAAGTATATGTCTATGTTTTTGTAATTTTATTTGAATACATGCAGATAAGGCTGATTAATGTTTTTTCTTTTTTTAACAGTGGTCCTGCAAATATTGGTGCATGTTTGTTATTAACATAATGAAGCAGAGAAGTGAGGACAAAGAAATCACTAGAGATGAAGAAATTAAAATGGAAGAAAGGGGTGTTTATATTTGTTAGAAAAGGTTGAGTGCTATTTTTTTTTTGAACTACGTGTGCATGATTATATAGTGTGTAAACTGAATTACCTTTTTATTTTGTGAAATTATGAATTGATGTTGTCATGTGTACAGTTATTCATCGTATTTTGCATACTTATATGCATGTTTTCAATATAATTGCTGATGTAACTACATATATTTGCAGCATTACTCCAGAAGATGTTTTATTTTTATTAAATACTGACATGTATGAACTAAACTTCATAAAATTATACGAATAAATAACGAAATTAAAACTGTAGAATCAGCTGATTAAATTAAAAAATTCAGGATTAATAGGTGAAAAAAGTAGACAAAGTTAAAACAGAGTAAGCATAAACGATAAATTTTCAAAACTTTCATGCAAATAAAGAGAATAGTTGCATACTTCTATGCAACAATGTAAAAAACTTGTGTACATTATCCATTTACAAAAATAATTTCATACCTGTATGTAGCTTTTATGAATTTTTTTCATACATTTATTCATCTACGCAATATACGAGCAAAGTTGATACAGATATTCAGTATTTTTGCATACATCTATGCAATTATACATAATATTTGCATACTTCTATCCAACTATATAGAATGATTGCATACAAAGTATTTCTGGAAAAATTAACTCTAAAAAATATAGAATTCATATTAAAAATTGAACTAATTTTATAACAGCCCATAAAAATTCATAACATTATACTTTCAAGAAATGCAGAATGCTTATACGTATAAAGATCATCTTTCTTTAATTTCTCTATCAGTTCGATGAATGCCTTAAGATTATTCCTATACACACTATCCTTTTTGGGATTCTTCCGTACTTCTTCGATTTTTCATTCTTTCACCAACTATTGAGATTTAGACGGCTGTTCGGTAATTACTAACGCTCTTTTTTTTTTAAAATCTCATATAGGATCATCTTCCACCATAGATACCTGTAAAAAGAATTAGAAAGTTATTAACAAAAGGTTTCAAACTGTTCTAAATATATGCGTACCAGTCTGCAAGTATTATGTCTAATGTCACGCAAGTGTTCATGTATTTTGAATAACAGTACAAAATTTCGCAAATATTGTTGATACATACTCAAACATGTGCAAATAATCTTCATAATTGTACACAAGTGTGCAATTTTTACTAATAATAGCAAATAAAGCATGTATTTTCAATAATAGCACACAAGTGTGCTACTATATAGAATATATGTACACAAGTATGCAAATATTACAGACATAAGCTCACAACTGTATAAAAATTCGTAATAACATCACAGAATTGTGCAGAAGAACATAAAAATTGCACACTATAGTGCAATTATTTGGAATAACTGCACACTAGTGGTCATCTGTTATAAACTGTTTTCCACAAGTGTTTGAGCATTCTGACCACATTCAAACATGTTTCCAAATATTCATACCAATATCTTACAACCATTCATGAACTCTTACAATAATTTTGTTAATATTTGTAAATCAGCAAGCAAATATAGAAGATAATTATATACATTACTGCAAGAAATCTAAATTAAAATTTTCAAATATTCACCGACTCATAACAAATTATAGTTTCTTATGCAAAAGTCCTGAATAAACAAATTTGCATATTACACATGTTTTAACAATATTTGCATATTTGTATGCTCATATTCACAACTTATACATGTTTTTATACACATATTCCAAATATAGAACAAATATATTGAAAAATTAATAAATAAAACTGTACTATCTACAATAACATTAAAACGTTATACAATAATTAATCAATCGACAAAACTATAAAATTATAGAAGATTATATTAATCCATCAACAAAGATCGAGTAAAAATTGATAACCGAAAAAAAAATTAAAACGTACTGATTGAAAATCATACAATCATGCAACACTACTGTATAGTTGCATACTGATTTGCAAGAATTAGGTGATAACATCAAATAAATAAAATAAAATAAATAAATAAAAGCTTACAGCGGGTTTGGGGGGGAATGGCGGCGCTGGGTGGTGGAGGAGGGGGAGCAGGCGGCGCCTGAGGTGGAGGCAGTCCAGTCAGGGGTGGCGACAGTGGTTACTTCGTAGTGGGGTGTAGTTTTGGGGCCGTAGCGGTTTGTCGACGGCGGTGGGGCCATCGATGGGCGACGCGGCGGCTATTGCGGGGGAAACGACGGCAATGTCAGATCGTAGGAGGGGGCGACAGGGGATCGGGATTTTCTAATTTGTGTGGATGGCGGAAATGAAATTGGATCGTGGTTTAGGGTTCTGGAACTGCGTAAGGGTAAGACGGGAATTTTTTAAGCCGATTTTCAAAAATAGGGACCTAACTTATATTAAGTTTATGGCCGGATGTAAGCCTAATTTTGAAACTTAATAGGGACCTGTAAAAAACGCACCCTATATAATAACAATGATAAATAATCAACCATCATCCAAAGTGCATTACACAACTACATAAGCATTAAATATAAATAATTAACGCTTACAATAGTTTGTCAACCAATCGATCGACATACAACTAAACAATTGGGATTAGTGTACGTCAAATATCATCCCAATACCCGTGTGGGGTTTCAATCAACAAACACATATTTTATTTGTGTAGTTGGGCTATGTGTAAAATTTATCGTCCCAATCCATATCAGTCAAATGGGTGTACATAAACAAATCGTTCGATTTGTAAATGAATATTTATTTTATTCAATACACGTTAAAAATTATATTTTAACGATAAAATATTTTATTCAACGTACATTTTAATTTATAGGGGCCACACACTGACTCCAAAAATTCCCGAAAAATAAATCTAGCTATGTTTTGACGATACGGTCCTAACAAAACTAATTTCGTCGAATTTGTAGACCGTTTGAAAAATGGTCATTTTTTGGTTGATCCAAATTGTCTGAAATTGACAAAACCCATTTTCTTTTTCCACGCTCATATATTAATTCCAGAAATTATGAAAACTGGAATCTAGCAATAATTTGACATTCCGAATCCAACAAAAGTGGTTTCGTCGAAAACAGAGGTCGTTTGCAAAACGACTATTTTAAGGGCGATATATAATATAAAATATATATAAATTCCATAGCGACTATTCTAAATTTTAAACTGGACATAACTTTTGATTTGTATTATGAAATCTTAGTTTCTAACATTCGTTAGAAAGATATTACTAAACAGATTCAAATAATTCTGGTTTCATCCAATTCTGACTTATATTGAATTATGTATATTCATTTGAAATTTGAAATCGAATTTTCAAACTGCCACGCCGTTTCAGGCTCGTTTTATAATTAAAATAAATTTATTCGTTCTAACTTCGATTAAAATAAATTTTTTGTGGTTATTATTCAAAATAAATCATTTTTAAATAATCAAAATTCATTAAAATTGCTAAAATAAAATTTTTAAATTGGTTATGATTTTTCGGGTTGTTACATTTATATACCTTATTTTGTGAAAATTGAATTTATTTGGATCTTTTGAAGTATGGCTAAAAAAAGAATTGTATATATTATTTCAAAGGTTGTTTTTGAAATGACACGAATTTTTGAACTCTTAAGTTATATAAAAACTAATGATTTTCAAATTGTTGTAATGAACTAAAACTTGAAATTACTGAAACTTATGAATTGTGAAATAAGAAATGAACCTAAGAGATATGTAAATTCATGATGAAACTCTTCGAAAATTGAAATAATGAATTTGGGACAAACCGAAATAATTGAATTTGTATAATAATCAATTCTTTCCTATAACATTTTAACTTTTAAAAAATTGGGTAAGTTATATACGCTATTGGAAAGAATAATGAAAGGTGAATAAAATTGATAGTTTATATATAAAAATTAAACTTAAGTTATGAAATAAATGATATATACTTAGTTATGTTTGAAATTGAATTCAACTTAGTAAGGCAAATAAACCGAATCAATAGAAATAAACTAATAAAGTGAATTGTTGGGTTATGAATTAAATGTATTGGTATTGATGGTTTGATGTTCGACGATTTATATAGTCGATATTTCCAAGTTGAATATAAAATTTTGGAGATAATAAGCTAAACTCGATTTTCAAATTTATTGAACTAGTTAAGTTGAGTAAATTGAATATATTAGTGTTTATACATGAAACGACCCAAACTGTCCCTTATGGGAAAGTCCGGATTGAGTTGAGAACATGACGCATCAAAACACAAACAATAGAACATTTCATTGTTATTACGACAATTACATCAATGTACAAGAATATATCAGAGTATGAATAGATATTACACAGCGGAAATAAAATAATATCAGAGATTTAAAATTACATTTAAATTGCAGTGGAAAAATAATACAAAACACAATTGAAAGAAATACACGGATATAGAGCTTTTCGAATATCGCTTCAGTTGTAAACCAGGATCCTGTGACTATAATATCTGCAAAACCAAAACTACTAGTTGCCCGTGTGGAAAATAAGGGCACCCAGAGTTTAGGTTAAAACAATAAACTCCAGGTCAGTCATGGGACTGGTGTGAGAACTAAAACAGTTATTACCTTGATTTTAAAGTCAGGTAAATCATGGGACCATGCCGTATAACATTGAATGGATTTATCCCCCATGAATACCAGTGCATAAAAATAACAGTGCAATGCTAAAGAGAAAAATGAAGCTATTATAAGACTCTTGTCCCATCACACAATGAACATAGTCGAGGATAAAGTTTTCCCTATAATAGCCAAATATGCTTGATACGCGAAATTTCATCTTTTATTATTACTACAAGTGAAGAAATTAACTTCAAATATAAATATATCAATCATAGGCGGCGTAGGAACCATTATAATATGTCGCCATATATATATTTACAACTAAAACCGAATATCATGTATTGGAAATTGGGTTTCCATCTATGAACCGAGGCAAGGGATTATCCTCACCGATTTCGAGACACACTAGAAAGTGCCTCAGGATCCCTCATAGCAAACCCCTTGGATCTTCATGGTCGGTCATCCGTCGATGATTAGTTATACCATAAACTATATGTTAGCCGGTTCTATCGAACCTCTAAAATGGTCAGTATGTCGACTATATCCATCATCCCCGTAGTGACCAATATAATATCCATCAGCCCCGCATTGACCGATATTGTAACATCCCGAGTTATGCGACAATTTAAAATATTAAATTTTATGTGATTTAGAACAAAATTGTTTTAAATATTAAAATTTATGATTTATATCGTATATTGATAAGATATGTACTAAAATTTAATCATTGAAAAATGATCTGCAATAGAATATGTATGATAATAGCAGTGTTTAATAATTTACTTATAATGGAATTTGAAATTTTATTGAATTAACAAATTATAATGGGTTAACTAATTTTGGAATTTTACATATGTTGAAAATTTAATTTATTGTATATAGTAATAATTAACATTCATTGTTTGTACAATGAATGTCAACTTGTAATAAATGTCATTATCTATATGGATTGACAATATAAATTATAGGCCGGTTTATATTGTAATTATTGAGAATTGAAATTTGATTTTTATTTAATTGAATTAAACCGAGTCAATGAATTTATAATTAAAACTTTAATGACTTAATTTGGAAATTTATGGTGAAAACTTAATTGAATGGTTTAAGTATTGAAATTTGATTTATTGTGACATTGTTACCTGTATTGATTTCAATCACATTGTGCATTTGTTTATATTGATAAGTATGGAAAGTTAAACTTAATATTAAATATGAACAAAATTTGATTTAATTAATTTATAATTGAAATTTAAATTAAATATTTGTTTAATAATCAAATGGAAATTAATATGAGTAAAACTTGATCTACTAAGTTAAACTGAATTTTATTTTGATTTAAATAAAGTTGATGTGCATGAAAAAAATGGTAATTATTTGAAATTGGCAATTTATAGTGAATCATTAATGCTTAAAATGAATTGGAAAAAATTAATTGCTCAATTTAAACTATTGGAAAGTGGTATTAGAGATCCATAATATATGCAATTTATTTCTATAACTAATGTGAGTCCTAATTTGAATTAGAATAAATTTATTAACGTTTGGTATTAAGTTTAAGATGAATACAAAGAGTGACTGAATGTTGTATTTATTAATTAGACATGTTGGGTATTGAATTAAAGATGAAAACGGAAAGATTTGATTGCTTTAATTGGTAATTAAACCATTAAAATTCCAACATAATTCTCTGCTTAAACCTAATTCTATATCTCCTGGCCGTACAAAATCAAATAGTCGCATTTCTTTTTCTTCTTCTTCAGGGATAGCAATGGCCGTTTTTTTCTTATGCTTTAAAAATCAAAATCTTATCAATCTTTTCATGAAAAATTATAAAAAAAAATTGATTCAACCCAGATGAAAACCATCTTCGATTCTATATGGTTGCTTGAGGGTGCGACATCAGTTGTTTACTCGACATTATGTCTACAGTGTAGAGAACCAGTTAGGGTTCGGGATTATGATTGATATAGGGCTCGGTCTGCAATTTGGAGATTATATTTGGATTCATGAAGGAAAATAGCGTCGACCGGCAAAACTTTGGGGGAAACGGTGACAAAAAGTGTCGCAACATTTACTGTAGCGTGCGTGAGTATGTTGTAGGACGGAAATTGATGGAGACGGCCGAGTTCGAGAGGTTGATGATGAGAAGGGAGCTTTTAAGAAGAGAACTTCATTGGAGAAAATAGTTTGAATTTTCGTGGTAAGAGTGAGAAGATGGTGAAGAGAAAAGCCACATTTTTTGGCCATGAATGTTTTAACAGCAGGTTCATAATGTAATGGAGGAGAAGAAGATGGTGAATGGGTTGGTGACGTGGCATCCGGTAAGTGGGTGAGTTATCTTTGTTTATTTTATATAAACTTGAAATGCAAATCGCTAAAACATGTATAACTTTTTCATACGACCTCAGTTTGACACGCGGTTTGTTGCGTTGGAATCATATCGACGAGCTCTTCGCAATGGACCTGGTTTGGACTTATTCTGAGACCGTCAAATTTTGGGCCTATTTTGGAGTTTAAACGCGTCCAGAACCGAAGGTGAGTGATTTAACCCACTCACGCTTAACTAAAGTATTCTAATATTAGTTAAAATAATACTATGTCATGATATGATTGTTTGTATTGATGTTTAACAGTTTAAATTGCATATTTATATTGATTTGCATCGATATTGTAGTTTAATTTGACTGTTAGATAAAATTTTACAGTTGAGTTAAAATTTGACATTTAATTTCTGTTTTGAAACTTGACACCTGATAATTGGTAAATTTATTTGATATTTGACTGTTTGTATGTATTGATGTGATGAATGACTAGAATGTGATATGTTTGACATATTGATGTTAATTGTGTGAATTTACCAGTTATTCACATTTATTTATATATGACCATTGTTGTGTTGATTAATCCCAATCTTTACCCTAGATGTTACGGGCATCGAATAAACCCGGGGTTAATCATTAAAATGAATTAAGAACATAGGTTGAAATGATAAATACCTATGACCCTGACCTGGATTGAAATGATATATATCCTTTCCCAAAGTACTAAAATTAAATTTTAAGTATCACTTGGCCATAGGATAGAAAATTATATACGGACACCGGTTGGTTAAATAAAATTGTTTTAACCATGTATTTTGAAATGTTGTTTTAAAGACAATATAAGAGATATTTTATAATTTATTTCCTTTGAACTTGAACCTGGAATTTTGAAATATATAAAAAAAAGGGGAAATAAATTAGTATTGTAACTGAAGCTAAATAAAGTGAAATATAATGTAAATCGAATTTATTGAAATTGAATTGTTTTATCCACCTTTGAAATTTATTGTGAATCAACATTGATTTGAATTATATGTGAATTGTGAACTATATTTGACATAAATTGAAATCATTGAAAATGAGAATCTGATTTGGAACGTAACTATTTGAATTAATTTGATCAAAGTGAAATGAATGTAAATTGGAAGTTTAATCGATGGAATTATAAAAATTTGAGTTGATTGAATTGAAGATTGAAATATGACTTTAAGTTTAATTGAAAATGTTAGAGAACGATTCTAATTCCAACTATAGTATTTCAAAACCATTCTTTATAAACTATTTTAATAATAATTATATTTTCTGTATAAACTATTTTACTTTATTACTATTTTATTTTATAAATTATTTTAAATAAATCATTTTATAATTAATATTTATTTTATAAATTATTCTAATATTTTAACTATAGATTTTACTAAATTTGATAATTCTATTTTAATTACAAACTATTTATTTTTCAACTATTTCAAATTATATATCTAAACTATTTCACATATATTTTTACTATCTTAATATTCAAATTATTTTAAAAGTTGGAATTGTTCAAGATTTAAGTTTGGTTTTTAAAGGAGATTTCATTATGAAACATTATATTTTGACTATTGAAATGATTTTAGAAAATATGATATTTTCGATATGAAGTACGAACCCCCTTTGAAATGTAAAAGAACTGACCGGTGTGAAAAATGTAAACGTTTGGTTGTTAAAGAGACCGGGATCGGATATTGTCATACTCTCTGCCAATACCGAAAACCACTTTAACAACTGTGTACGCGGTGGAGTTCCAGAAATGGTGTTGGATGGATTTGGAGGCGATTATTGGATTTGAAGAAAGAGAACGATGATGGATAACCTTGACCTTCGGGTCATAATTAAAATGACTAAAACAGGAGCCATACCCAGGTTAATTGAGTTAGCTACTCTGAGCAGGCATACTTCTTCGATACCATATATATACTTTGTGATTGATTGGCGCCTTTGATTTGATTTTGGGGTATGTTTGGGGTGGGCGGTAGTTGCGGCTATGCGTTACCACCGGCCTGGGTCAGCAATCCGGTAGAATCACTACTGATGGGTATTGCCTCGATGCCTTGTCATATTTATCCTGATCGAGTCCCCTACGATTTTGATTTAACGTTGTCGTATCACGGCGCATCCCTATCCGCCGACGTACTGGTGTGTTATATGCAAACTGTACGGCAACGGTATAAACGGTGTAAGGGTAATAATGGTAATCCCGCTTACATTATTTTATTATGTTATATTTAACCATAGACATTATTATAATAGCGTATTATATTATATAGTATTAGTTTGACGGATCCTTAGGAGATGGAAATTCCCGTAACATCTCTTAAGTTATTGCATTCATATTATTACATGAAATTTGATTTAACTAATATGAGAATGATTTAGTTCTGATCCGAGTGTTTGTTGTGTTTCTTTTTATGCAATACGCTCGGGTCAGACCGAGTTGCAGTTAGCGAAGATTTCTTACTTTGAAGATACAAGATGAAGATGGAATTCAACAGACGTACTATAATTATTATTCCGCTGCAAATGCATTGGTATGTTGTATGTTAATTTACTCTGATAATCGTTGTAAAATATAATAAAATGTATGTTTAACAGCTTCATGAACTGTTACTTATTATTATATTTTGTCCTTCCGCTGCGAGATTCTGTATTTGTTCTTCTTCTTCTCTTTTTTTTTCTTATATAAATCCCAATAACTATCCTTATTTTTGATTTGTTTATGTCGACATTGAGGATCATTGTCGATTTGAACGGTCAAAAATATCAGGATGTTACATTTGGTATCAGAGCTGGTTAGAGAATGTGATAGGGGGTTCTCGCTTGACTGTTTGGTGGCGAGCAGGAGACTCTTACCCCTACACATCCCAATGGTAAGATTGGGTTGGTTGTTGCAGTCGAGAGGCTGGCCGTAAAATCAGTTCTGAGGTATCACTGCATGTCACGGTGGGAGGTTAGCCCACTGCCTGATGGTTGCAAAGCCTAGGGCCGTTACATTTGGTATCAGAGCTTTGGTTTAGCGAATACCTTGGCTCTATTTGGGATTAACTCATTAGAGATGGAGTAGTAATACTCTAGAATGAGTTTGAGTGTATATGAGAGAGCGTATTTGTATTTTGATATAAAAATGGTTTTATATTGTGTTGGTTGTTCTGTTGAGTATTTATGAATTCTGGTCGGTACTTGGGACGCCAAGGCATCGATAGGGATTTCTAAACACTCGAACAGGGCTTATCGACATAATATTGTTTTGAATTATATTTTAATTATATATAGAATTATTTGAAATATATGAATTTTGATTTTGTTGATGATAATATTGAATTTTCATCATTCATTACTCGATTAATCAATAATTTAAAACTATTAGTTCTTGAATGGTTTAAGAAAGAAATATTGAATAAACTGATAATGAAATATTGAAAATTAATTGGTAGTGAAATAAGAAGTTAAGTATGTATTTGAGAATTTAAAATTTCGGGTGGTTTTATAATATTGATTTAAAAATGGTTTTGAAATAATTTATTTATATTAAAAAAAAATGATTTGTATATATAAATTGTTTTCAAATGAATTTTTGAACTAAGTGTATATTCGTCTTTTATCTTCGGGAAATGATTTCGGTGATGAGTGCACGCATCATCGACGTTTATTTTCGAGAATTTGAGTTGGGTGACCACTTAGAAGCTTATATATTTTGTTTGAATATTTGATTCATTTAAATCTTTTGAATTATGGTTTGAAGTATTATATATATTATTTTAAAGTTGATTCAGAAATGAACCCGAAGTTGAATTTTTAAGTTCTCGAATAATTGAAATAATGAACTAAACTTAAAATTCTAAGCCATTGAATTGTGAAATAAATAAAATGAATCTAAGAAAAATATGAAATAAAGTAATCTCTTAGAATTGTGAAATGAAAAAAAAGTCGAAGCAAATTGGATAATATTGAGTTTGTATAATATTAAACCTTTTCTATGACATATATAACTTAGCATAGTATATAAGAAGTGAAAATGTTATAGGAATTGACAATTACAAAATATACAAGTATAGTTATGAATAATAAAAGGGTGAAATTTTATTGACGGGTTATGAGATTAAAGAAGCCGTAAGTTTGGACCATAACGTCATACGCTTAGATTGTTATGGAAATTGAATTCAACTATGTAAAGTAAATAAAATTTGGACTAATGAATAAATTAGTTAAATAAATTTATAGCCGTAAAATGTTGTACTCTTAGATTGTGTATTATGAAGAGAAAAGAGATATTTTAAGAAATATGCAAATGGTAAATAGTACAAATGAACATGAATGGAGGTAGGGAACTTAAACAAATCTATTTCACTAATGAATATTGATGTCCAAATAGAAAATTAAGTAGTTATAGGAATAAATGAAATTGACATGGTAGTGTATGAAGGAAAAATGAACTTGTTAAAGAGACAAATTAATGGAATGAAAAATAATAATAGATATCTGATATAATATGGAAATGCACTTAAATGGTTAAATATGTAATGCTAATTGAAATGGACATATTGAATGATACTATAGTACATCCTATTGTATATAATTTTTTTTTTCTTTCCAAAAATGTCAAGGAGTTAAAGTGATAATATAATTGGTAATTGTACATTATACTAGTAAACGGAACTTGGGTAATAAAGGTTAATGAGAATGAACATTCGAATAGAAGCAGATTTGGTTATATGAATGTAAACAAATCAAATGATAAATGAAATTGATGGTAGATTTAAAATTCTATAATTAATCAAACTTAACTTATGAAGTCTAATCAAATGAATGTCGAATATAAATGGAATTGGATTAGGTGGTTATAAACAAAGCTAGTGTAAATATATTTACATTCAATGTCGATAAAAATAATTGAAAGTGAATAAGAAATTAGATGATTAGGTAAATAAATTGACAACTTCCTAACTACGCCTTTTCGAGGACGAAAAGTTTTCAGTGGGGAAGAGTGTAACATCCCGAGTTATGCGACAATTTAAAATATTAAATTTTATGTGATTTAGAACAAAATTGTTTTAAATATTAAAATTTATGATTTATATCGTATATTGATAAGATATGTACTAAAATTTAATCATTGAAAAATGATCTGCAATAGAATATGTATGATAATAGCAGTGTTTAATAATTTACTTATAATGGAATTTGAAATTTTATTGAATTAACAAATTATAATGGGTTAACTAATTTTGGAATTTTACATATGTTGAAAATTTAATTTATTGTATATAGTAATAATTAACATTCATTGTTTGTACAATGAATGTCAACTCGTAATAAATGTCATTATCTATATGGATTGACAATATAAATTATAGGCCGGTTTATATTGTAATTATTGAGAATTGAAATTTGATTTTTATTTAATTGAATTAAACCGAGTCAATGAATTTATAATTAAAACTTTAATGACTTAATTTGGAAATTTATGGTGAAAACTTAATTGAATGGTTTAAGTATTGAAATTTGATTTATTGTGACATTGTTACCTGTATTGATTTCAATCACATTGTGCATTTGTTTATATTGATAAGTATGGAAAGTTAAACTTAATATTAAATATGAACAAAATTTGATTTAATTAATTTATAATTGAAATTTAAATTAAATATTTGTTTAATAATCAAATGGAAATTAATATGAGTAAAACTTGATCTACTAAGTTAAACTGAATTTTATTTTGATTTAAATAAAGTTGATGTGCATGAAAAAAGGGTAATTATTTGAAATTGGCAATTTATAGTGAATCATTAATGCTTAAAACGAATTGGAAAAAATTAATTGCTCAATTTAAACTATTGGAAAGTGGTATTAGAGATCCATAATATATGCAATTTATTTCTATAACTAATGTGAGTCCTAATTTGAATTAGAATAAATTTATTAACGTTTGGTATTAAGTTTAAGATGAATACAAAGAGTGACTGAATGTTGTATTTATTAATTAGACATGTTGGGTATTGAATTAAAGATGAAAACGGAAAGATTTGGTTGCTTTAATTGGTAATTAAACCATTAAAATTCCAACATAATTCTCTGCTTAAACCTAATTCTATATCTCCTGGCCGTACAAAATCAAATAGCCGCATTTCTTTTTCTTCTTCTTCAGGGATAGCAATGGCCGTTTTTTTCTTATGCTTTAAAAATCAAAATCTTATCAATCTTTTCATGAAAAATTATAAAAAAAAATTGATTCAACCCAGATGAACACCATCTTCGATTCTATATGGTTGCTTGAGGGTGCGACATCAGTTGTTTACTCGACATTATGTCTACAGTGTAGAGAACCAGTTAGGGTTCGGGATTATGATTGATATAGGGCTCGGTCTGCAATTTGGAGATTATATTTGGATTCATGAAGGAAAATAGCGTCGACCGGCAAAACTTTGGGCGAAACGGTGACAAAAAGTGTCGCAACATTTACTGTAGCGTGCGTGAGTATGTTGTAGGACGGAAATTGATGGAGACGGCCGAGTTCGAGAGATTGATGATGAGAAGGGAGCTTTTGAGAAGGGAACTTCATTGGAGAAAATAGTTTGAATTTTCATGGTAAGAGTGAGAAGATGGTGAAGAGAAAAGCCACATTTTTTGGCCATGAATGTTTTAACAGCAGGTTCATAATGTAATGGAGGAGAAGAAGATGGTGAATGGGTTGGTGACGTGGCATCCGGTAAGTGTTTGTTTATTTTATATAAACTTGAAATGCAAATCGCTAAAACATGTATAACTTTTTCATACGACCTCAGTTTGACACGCGGTTTGTTGCGTTGGAATCATATCGACGAGCTCTTCGCAATGGACCTGGTTTGGACTTATTCTAAGACTATCAAATTTTGGGCCTATTTTGGAGTTTAAACGCGTCCAGAACCGAAGGTGAGTGATTTAACCCACTCACGCTTAACTAAAGTATTCTAATATTAGTTAAAATAATACTATGTCATGATATGATTGTTTGTATTGATGTTTAACAGTTTAAATTGCATATTTATGTTGATTTGCATCGATATTGTAGTTTAATTTGACTGTTAGATAAAATTTTACAGTTGAGTTAAAATTTGACATTTAATTTCTGTTTTGAAACTTGACACCTGATAATTGGTAAATTTATTTGATATTTGACTGTTTGTATGTATTGATGTGATGAATGACTAGAATGTGATATGTTTGACATATTGATGTTAATTGTGTGAATTTACCAGTTATTCACATTTATTTATATATGACCATTGTTGTGTTGATTAATCCCAATCTTTACCCTAGATGTTACGGGCATCGAATAAACCCGGGGTTAATCATTAAAATGAATTAAGAACATAGGTTGAAATGATAAATACCTATGACCCTGACCTGGATTGAAATGATATATATCCTTTCCCAAAGTACTAAAATTAAATTTTAAGTATCACTTGGCCATAGGATAGAAAATTATATACGGACACCGGTTGGTTAAATAAAATTGTTTTAACCATGTATTTTGAAATGTTGTTTTAAAGACAATATAAGAGATATTTTATAATTTATTTCCTTTGAACTTGAACCTGGAATTTTGAAATATATAAAAAAAAGGGGGAAATAAATTAGTATTGTAACTGAAGCTAAATAAAGTGAAATATAATGTAAATCGAATTTATTGAAATTGAATTGTTTTATCCACCTTTGAAATTTATTGTGAATCAACATTGATTTGAATTATATGTGAATTGTGAACTATATTTGACATAAATTGAAATCATTGAAAATGAGAATCTGATTTGGAACGTAACTATTTGAATTAATTTGATCAAAGTGAAATGAATGTAAATTGGAAGTTTAATCGATGGAATTATAAAAATTTGAGTTGATTGAATTGAAGATTGAAATATGACTTTAAGTTTAATTGAAAATGTTAGAGAACGATTCTAATTCCAACTATAGTATTTCAAAACCATTCTTTATAAACTATTTTAATAATAATTATATTTTCTGTATAAACTATTTTACTTTATTACTATTTTATTTTATAAATTATTTTAAATAAATCATTTTATAATTAATATTTATTTTATAAATTATTCTAATATTTTAACTATAGATTTTACTAAATTTGATAATTCTATTTTAATTACAAACTATTTATTTTTCAACTATTTCAAATTATATATCTAAACTATTTCACATATATTTTTACTATCTTAATATTCAAATTATTTTAAAAGTTGGAATTGTTCAAGATTTAAGTTTGGTTTTTAAAGGAGATTTCATTATGAAACATTATATTTTGACTATTGAAATGATTTTAGAAAATATGATATTTTCGATATGAAGTACGAACCCCCTTTGAAATGTAAAAGAACTGACCGGTGTGAAAAATGTAAACGTTTGGTTGTTAAAGAGACCGGGATCGGATATTGTCATACTCTCTGCCAATACCGAAAACCACTTTAACAACTGTGTACGCGGTGGAGTTCCAGAAATGGTGTTGGATGGATTTGGAGGCGATTACTGGATTTGAAGAAAGAGAACGATGATGGATAACCTTGACCTTCGGGTCATAATTAAAATGACTAAAACAGGAGCCATACCCAGGTTAATTGAGTTAGCTACTCTGAGCAGACATACTTCTTCGATACCATATATATACTTTGTGATTGATTGGCGCCTTTGATTTGATTTTGGGGTATGTTTGGGGTGGGCGGTAGTTGCGGCTATGCGTTACCACCGGCCTGGGTCAGCAATCCGGTAGAATCACTACTGATGGGTATTGCCTCGATGCCTTGTCATATTTATCCTGATCGAGCCCCCTACGATTTTGATTTAACGTTGTCGTATCACGGCGCATCCCTATCCGCCGACGTACTGGTGTGTTATATGCAAACTGTATGGCAACGGTATAAACGGTGTAAGGGTAATAATGGTAATCCCGCTTACATTATTTTATTATGTTATATTTAACCATAGACATTATTATAATAGCGTATTATATTATATAGTATTAGTTTGACGGATCCTTAGGAGATGGAAATTCCCGTAACATCTCTTAAGTTATTGCATTCATATTATTACATGAAATTTGATTTAACTAATATGAGAATGATTTAGTTCTGATCCGAGTGTTTGTTGTGTTTCTTTTTATGCAATACGCTCGGGTCAAACCGAGTTGCAGTTAGCGAAGATTTCTTACTTTGAAGATACAAGATGAAGATGGAATTCAACAGACGTACTATAATTATTATTCCGCTGCAAATGCATTGGTACGTTGTATGTTAATTTACTCTGATAATCGTTGTAAAATATAATAAAATGTATGTTTAACAGCTTCATGAACTGTTACTTATTATTATATTTTGTCCTTCCGCTGCGAGATTCTGTATTTGGTCTTCTTCTTCTCTCTTTTTTTCTTATATAAATCCCAATAACTATCCTTATTTTTGATTTGTTTATGTCGACATTGAGGATCATTGTCGATTTGAACGGTCAAAAATATCAGGATGTTACAGATATATTCGAGGTGCCTCGTCTCCCATCAAGTAATAATAGTATGCAACATCCACATGAGTAAATAGTCTAGGCTCCATACCATGATGTTACTCGTAGCTAGAACTAAAATATGTCCATTTCCATGCAGTCACTATCCCGTTTTTGGTTCACACTTGGGTGTGAGGCTCGCGAATTAATGCTACACAAAGCTATGCTATTTAAAGCCGTTCTTTGATCATGAACCATAAGGCTCTGCTTTTCAACAAAAGCCTTGATCCTTTGCATCTCAGCATGCCACACTGACAATTCACGCCATGCGACTGATATCTATCAATATATAACCTCTAAGCTCGTACGTCTTAGAGAAGCGTGTTAAGCAAGAGAATAAATTCTCCGCCACCAAACAGATATATATTTAATAGAAATCAATCAACACGGAATAAAATCCAATGTCAGACATACATCCATTTACAAGTCCGTTCTGGGTCTGAACGAAACCGAAGGAACCTTATTCCTCGTCCCATATGTCCAATACAGGAGAGAGGTCCTCGCATATCCGGTCGATCTCCAAGTACGTCTGGACGATCACCACTAATTAACTTGTCTTGGGTGTACGGCCTAATTAAGACATCAGTAATCATCCAAACGATGTGAAGACCTTCGGTCTTCAGCCACCGTCTTCATCGGCGACTTATCGTCGAATCAGTTATTCAGAATGGGTATAAACCCGGCCTTTCCGAATAACTCGCGTATATTATTAACAAGCGCTACACAAACACAATATACGCTTCATTCCTATTCAAAATATTCTTTTATTCAAATATTCACATCATTAGGGAAAGGTTCCCATTAATTTTATCAAAGATAAATTCTTTAAATTTACTCTTTAATCTTCCTTTGGATATCAATTCAAACCAAATTAAGGTTTATCCAACTAGTCGAAATTAACGAGCCATATCGATGTAATCATTTGTTTAACTTCCCAATCCCAACCTATTCATGCTATGGAGCAAAACTGGTAATACTCCATATCTAACACCACGGTGTTATCGGTAAAATTTAATTACCATTTCACGTTTAAATCTAATTAAAGATTTGACTATCGCCTGGAGTAAAACTGGTATACTCCATTCTCGATCATTTACTAAATTTGATAATTTAAATATCACATTTCAGTCTAATTAAAGATTCCTTAAAATTTCACTTAGTTTTAATCTTCCCAAAAATCATTATATAATGATTATTCAAATTCAGGAAATAAATCCTGTCTTTAACTGGTTTAAAGAACCAATGTCATTTAAAACATAGTTCACGATAAACCCAAAATCACATTCCATTAATTATGGAATCTTCATGAAAAACAGATCAATATATATAATCCATATAAACATCCATATCCAACCAATAATATAAATGGAATAACGACAAAGCCTTTTAGATTCCATATATAGTAATAGTCTTCCTCCACAGAAGTTCACTTCGATTATTACCAAATTGAATTCCATTCAATTCCAATTTATTTTATTAAATTGGAAAACTTTACTTTGGAAAATTTCCATTAAATCTTAATTAAAAGATTTATAAATTCCAAATTACATTTCACGATTAATCGGGTTAAAGAACAAATGTCGTTTAAAACATCGTTCACTATAACCCCAAAAATCCAATTCCTTTATTCAATTCCAATTAAATGCTAATTAATTGGAAAACTTCACTAAATCTTAAATTAAAGATTTATTCTTTTCTCATCTGGGTTTAAGAACAGTGTTAGTAAATACACCATTCACGACAAACCCAAAATCCCATTTGATATTAAATACAAGGCACTGAATAGAAATTATATCGGCTTATATTCAATATCAAATTCTGAAACCAACAAATATCGTATTGGAAATAACGATATAAATATATCTTCCAAATTTCCATAACAATATCTGTATAATCATGAAATCCAACATCAAAATATTCCGAAGATGATTTCCATTCAAATCCACTCCAATTGATATATTGGAAATTCTGGTTATATTAAAACCCATTCTCAATCCAAATTATTTATTTATTTATAAATAATTGGATTATAATTCTAGTTGATAACTAGTTCATTTCGATAAAAAGATATTTTTATCTTTTTAAAAATGGATTTTTTTATCCCAATTCTTTCCAAATCATTTATTATGATTTTACACAAATTATTAATATTTTTAATAATTTTATTAAGGCCCTTTCAGTCGATTTACATAAACGGTCATCGAACTGCACTTATAGCGACCTTTTCCAAATTTGATTTGGATATAATTCCAAATCCAACCATTAGATTTCAAATCTCTTATATTCGTTGGAAAATTCTTTTCGATACGAACCCAACGGTTCCAGTTTTTGGAGAATCCGACAGTCGTATCTCCCGTAATGTCAATTCGAAGTCAATGGTCGAAATTCGCGAACGGTCGCGGCGTGGCGCGTTCTATTCAGGCCATTAAATATATATGGTATATGTTATATATATTTCATCGATTTCCATTTAAAACGTATTTTATAAATCGTTTATAAATTCGTTTTAAAATGATTCTAACTTAATTTTCAATTTTAAATAAAAATTGAATGCTCCTTCTCATTATAATATATTAATGATAATATTTTCAAAATATCAGATTTTGAAATTATTTCCTTTTCGATATTCATTATAAAAATGAATAAAATTGATATAAACATCGTTCACGTCAAAATGGTGCATCGCTAATCAACACGGCTTCATACATTTCAATATTTTCGTGTCCATCCCAAATTGGACATCAAAATCACATTTTAATCCTTTACTGAATATTATTTTAAAATATTCGTTATTTTAAAATATTCTTTTCTTCTGAATTGGAATCAGACACAGTCAATTACCATATAATGTAATGTATATGCATTTCACACAACACATGTATACAATAATAATGATACACAATCAACCATCAGCAAGAGTGTATTCTACACTGTATAAGCATTAAAAATAAATAATTAACGCTTACAACAGTCTGTCAACCAATCGATTGACATACAACTAAACAATTGGGATTATTGTACGTCAAATATCGTCCCAATACCCGTGTGGGGTTTCAAACAACAAATACTGATTATTATTTGTGCAATTGGGCGATGTTTAAAATTTATCGTCCCCATCACTGTCAATCAAATGGGTGTACATAAACAAATCATCCGATTTGTAAATGAATATTTATTTTCATTTCAAAAGAATTTAATGTCGTTCATATATACATTAAAAAATATATTTTTAATGATAAATTATTTATTCCAACACATGAATATTTTATACAGTTCATTCGTTCAATAAAAATGATATTTTTATTATTCTCACATTTTATTCAACACATGAATATTTTATTCAGTTCATTGATACAATAAAAATGATATTTTTATTGTTCGAATATTTTATTCCACATAATACAATCCACAAACACAATACAGTTCATTCAATCCAAACAAACAATCATGGTTTGTACAATAAAATGTGTCGGGTGCTACTAAGCACTGTCTACATCCTAGTATATATTTAACTGTAAAGTAATAAGAGTGAGAAGGATTTCTCACATTCGTTTCCAATTTGCCAGTCTTTATTTCTGAATTCCAGTTCTGTTTGGATTTGAAATTTCTTGAAATTTTAACGTGCTCCATTTTTAACCTAGTCAGTTCCATGTTGTAGCTCTCTTTTATGCGATTCCAACGGATTTGAAATCGTTCGCTTCCGTTTCCATATGAGAAAGTTACAACTAATTATACATTTACACATTTTAATATATAATTAATTAAATTAATTAAATATTAATCCCACCCTTTAACACATCTTCTTTTTGTAACAAGACATCCCCGTAAAACCCATTTTCAACGCAACCTAGGGTTCTTGACTGCGCCGTCGTGCTTCACTTGACCTCCGATCAGAAGGTGTCACATCGAGGAGCTCACCGCCGCCGCCCTCCTCGCCGAGTTCAGGCGAACTCGCCGCCACCTAGGCGTAGCAATCAGCCTCAAAAGATCTCGCGTTTGAGCGCATAGATCGAGAAATTCATGCCTCTAAAAACCATCTCAGCCATTGACTATGTGGATCATGAGGAGCTGAACAATTTTCCCTAATAAGTCATCTACTAATATTGTGTGGATTGGCAAATCGATGGTGAGAAAATCCGGACAGTAATCGCCATCCGTTTTGGAAAAGGTGGCGGCCCTGCGTTAGTGATTAGGGTTTTACAAAATGGCCTTATATATATATATATATATAATTTTATAATTATTTTAATTCGTAAAATAGTAGTTTATTGTCACCAACTCCAAATCAAACCCAACGACTGTCGCCCCTAGCTAAATACCCTCATTCTGGACATAATGGGATATGTCCTGTAAGCCAATTAGACTGTTATGATCAGTTTTTCTTTAAATTAAAATATAAATCAATTAAATTTGAATTTAAACAGACATTTTAATTTACCGAGGCCACATACTGACTCCAAAAATTCCAAAAAATTAAATCTAGCTATGTTTTGATGATACGGTCCTAACAAAACTAATTTAGTCGAATTTGGAGACTATTTGAAAAATGGCCATTTTCTGGTCGATCCAATTCAACTGAAATTGTAATGACCCGCATTTTTCAGCTGTCGAATAATTAATTAATTTAATTATTCAATATCGAGTTGGCGATATCGATAACCAGAATTAATTGTATTGAATATTTAATTAATTTAAATAATAGAATAATATATTTAATTCAGAAATAGTCAAAAATAGTGAAATTCACAGTATGGTGTAATTTGGATTATTTAAAATATATAATTCAGTTTAGAGTTGAATTATATTCACGAATATATTATATAAACGAAGTTTGAACATCTAATTATATTATAATTAAAATCGAGCTCGAAATGGCGCGGCAGTTCGCTATTTGGCGATTTGAACTTCAACTGAAGGGTTCATTTTAAATCGGATTTCTGTGAAACAAGAAACGTACGGAGCTGGTGAAGTATATTATTCTAGTGGAAGAGAAAAATCAGGATTTCATTGTATAGATTTTGATTTATGTCCAAATCAAATTTTAGAAAAGTCGCTGTGGAATTCCTATATAATTTATTTATATTTATAAAAGGAATTTCATTATTAATCGAATATCGATTTATATCGGGATTTGAAATATCGAGTTAGAAATTCATATAGGAATATTGTGGAGCTGAATAATATTCTATTGTGAATATATACGAGAATATTTATTTTTAAATATTTAATATAAATGTTTTTAAATATATTTATATATTTAAAAGGGTTATTTAGAGCTTTAAAAATAGCCAGTTTTTCAAACGACCTCGGAATTCGATGAAACTAATTTTGTTGGATCCGCAATATTAAATTATTGCTAGATTTCAATTTCCATGATTTTTGAAGTCAGTATGTGGTCGTACGGGATTTTAATGTGAAAAACAGTCAGTATTTTGACGGTTAAAAATACGCTGTGTGAGCATATGGAGTCGGAATTCAACGAAACCAGTTTCGTTTGGACCGTAATGTCGAGCTGTAGCTGCATGTCCATTTCCATGATTTTTGAATATCATGTGTGATCACACAGATTTTTAAAAGAGCAGAAACGAATATAAAATAACAAGCAAAATATCTAAAATCATTCTGAGGCCTAGAAACATGCCACATCCCCACCTCTCCAACCACACAAAAATCACGACCTTCCTATATAATCAAATTTTAAGCCGCTAGTTATTTTTTTCTTCCAAGTTAAAACGAGATCAAGGAAAAATCAAAATCAATTCATGGAAATTCCTAAAATTAGGATATAGAGGGATTTGAATCCCTGAGATGATCCTCTTTCACCTCCTATCAGTTTTGAAGGTTGCGCACCACTCTTATTTCGCTGGTATATATAACAGTGATTTTAGGGTTTGCGGTTTCGGGAAATATGAGCATCGAGGTGGTGTTTGAGTACTAGTTTTGGGTTGAGGATGTCGAATTGCTGATGTTGGCAACACTTTGGAGATTTCCGTGCCAGGAAAGTTTGGACCTGGCGTCAGTCGCCTGTGGTGTTGCTCTCGACAGGAAGAGGTCGAGTTCGATCTTGCTGGGTGGAGAAGGAAGTGCAGATGAAGTGATAAATAATGGCAGTGTCCATTTGTTGATCGATGAAGTGGAGATGTAGTTCGGTGGAGGTGAACGTTTGGTAATGGTGTTTGGTTGGAGCGATATACAACAATGTTTTGGGGAAGAAAAAGAATTTCGGGGTGGGCTTTAAATGGGTGTAGATGAGCCGAAAGGAAAGGTTAGGGTGGGCCGAAATTTATTATTTAAATTTTGGTTTAGTTTTGTTTTAATAAAGTAATAACTTATTATGGTTATAACTTATCCGTACGAAATCGGAATTTCGCAAATTCAGATCCGTTGGGATCGTATGGACGGACACTACATGATGGAACTGACTAAAAGTCCACCAGAGCTCGTTACAATTTATGGCGAAATAAACTGTCCGTCTGAATCAATAGACGCAAATCGTTAATTAACGGTTAACGCGAAATATGAGTAAAACCCACCAACTCTGAACGGTTATATTTTTCTAACATATATTTAGAACTGATAATTATCGGTTGATTGATGTGTGTTAACTGTTTGGTTGAATTGCTTGTGTATTGGTTGAAATCATAGATAACGATATATATATATATATATATATATATATATCGTTAATCAAATATTGATTCTGTTTATCAGAATATTTCATATCGAAATGAAATCGATGTTATTATGTTGTTTAACATCTGTGATGCAGAGAAACAGGTTGGAGGGACCCAACCGGGTTCCTCAATATATAAAATACTGTTTTGTTTCATATATCGTGATATATGATGTGCTATATAATCTGTTGTTGATTTTGTGTGTTTGAATGATATCGATCATTGTTATTCGGTATTGTGAATACCGTAAGACTAGAATGTAGAAAAGGGGATTTTCAAAAATGTATTTTGAAAATAAATTAGTTATATAAAATCAATGGATTTTATATTAAAAAGGAGAAAGGGATTTTATAAAAGAAAACAGTTATAAAATCAAAAGGGTTTTAAAAAGGAAATATTTATTGAAAATAAATATGATAAAGATAAAAGGAAATTTATTTATAAAATCAAAGGATTTTATAAAAAGTATAGTTGCTTGTAAAATGAATTAGAAAGATAAAAGGAATTATTTATAAAATCAAAGGATTTTATAAAGAGGAATATTTATTTAGGAAATAAATAGAAGGATAAAAGGGATATTCATTTGGGAAATAAATAGAAGGATAAAAGAAATATTTATTGGTTAAATAAATAGAATTGAATGGGAATAGCTATTTGTTAAGTAAACAAATAGAAAAGGAATTATTTGTATAAACAAACAGAAAATGAATTAAAAAGGAGTTAATCGAATATTGGTTATTCGAAAGGAGTTATCGAATATTAGTTATTCGGATAAAGTTAAAAGGAGTTATCGAATATTAGTTATTCGAATAAAGTTAAAAGGAGTTATCGAATATTAATTATTCGAATAAAGATAAAAGGAGTTATCGAATGTTAGTTATTCCAATAAAGTTAAAAGGAGTTATCGAGTTATTCAAATAAAGTTAAAAGAAGTTATCGAATATTAGTTATTCGAATAAAGTTAAAAGGAGTTAATCGATGTTAGTTTAATCGAAAGGAGTTAATCGATGTTAGTTTAATCGAAAGGAGTTATCGATGTTAGTTTAATCGAAAGGAGTTATCAATGTTAGTTTAATCGAAAGGAGGTTATTGAATATAGTGTATTCGGAAGAAAGGAGATTATCGAATATAGCATATTCAAAAGAAAGAGATCGAATATAAGTTATTCGAAGGGAGTTAATTGAATATTGGTTATTCGAAGGGAGTTAATCGAATATTGGTTATTCGAAGGGAGTTAATCGAATATTGGTTATTCGAAGTGAGTTAATCGAATATTGGTTATTCAAAGGGAGTTAATCGAATATTGGTTATTCGAAGTGAGTTAATCGAATATTGGTTATTCGAAGGGAGTTAATCGAATATTGGTTATTCGAAGTAAGTTAATCGAATATTGGTTATTCGAAGTGAGTTAATCGAATATTGGTTATTCGAAGTGAGTTAATCGAATATTGGTTATTCGAAGTGAGTTAATCGAATATTGGTTATTCGAAGTGAGTTAATCGAATATTGGTTATTCGAAAGGAGTTATCGAATCTGGTTATTCGAAAGGAGTTATCGAATCTGGTTATTCGAAAGGAGTTATCGAATCTAGTTATTCGAAAGGAGCTAATCGAATATAGTTTATTCGAATAGAATTAAAGGAGTTAATCGAATATAGTTTATTCAAATAGAATTAAAGGAGTTATCGAATATAGTTTATTCGAAAGGAGTTAAGTGAAAAGAGTTAATCAAAAAGAGTTAATCAAATAGAGTTAATCGATTAGAGTTAAATCAAATAGAGTTAATCCAACAGAGTTAATTGATAAGAGTTAATTGATCAAAGTTAATTGAATAGAGTTAATCAAATATAGTTTATTCAAAGAAAGGTTTTCAAATTTAGTTATTCGTAAGAGATATTATCGAATATAGTTATTCGAAGGGAGGAGTTATCGAATAGATATTTATTCGAAAGAGAGTTACGTAAGGAAGTTTGTTAAAGGTTTAAAAGATAAACTTTGTCTATTCCGAAGTTAAAACGTTGTTCAGTTAAGGTCTGAGAGGTAATTATACCCCAACTTGATTGACTTCCTTCTTAACTAAGGAAATGGCTAAGGTTTGATAGTAAAGGATGGTTAAGTAAATTTAGTTAATAAGTGTAATGGTTTGAGTTGGCATAGCGATGGTTTGTTCAAACATCTATGTAAATCCAATGTAAGAGTTTTGGAAATGTTTTCCAATTGAGAAATCAGAAATGTTTTCTAATGTAGAAAACAAGAAATGGAAATGTTTTCCAGTGTTAATAACATATATTTTATAAATTTAGAAAATAAGAAATGTTGAATATATGGAAACAGGAAATGACAAATGAAATAAATTAATGATAAATTAATTTAAAGAGTTAAATGTTGAATGATGATTGATCGATAAAATTTCCATCTGGAAATAATATCGTTGTTTGCACACGTGTTTTTCTTTGATAGTTAACTCACCGACTATCGAAGTTTTTGACCATTTTAACGTTGTTAATATGGAGAGACCGGTTAGATTATTATCCGAAGAACCACTCCGTATTGGCATAAGCGTTGCGAATCATACATGCCAAAGATAATGGAAGACGTAGTAAAGTGCAAGGGCTGTTGTATAAATCTTAGATAACAATTGCCTAAGATGGATGTACTGAATAGTGCCTTCGGTTTGTACAGTCCCAAGACGACCTATATGGACGAATGTATGACAGAGTATATTTAATAGATCGCGTAAGTTGATCTCTTCAAACGTATTTACGTTTGGTAGTGGAGGAATTCGTTTCTCTTAGCTGTATACCCGTGGTATTTTTGGGGAAATCTGTGACGAACAGGGAATTTCGCTCGGTCCGAACCAGTCGCTAAACCGATCCAGGACGTTTGAAAACGCCCTATCGTTTGAGAACACGACAAAATAGAACGCATACCGAAGAACATTTCATTGTATATTACAACAATGCATCAGATTACAAGAATATACAGAGTATGAATGAATATTACACAGAAATATCAGAGATTTAAATTACATTTGAATACATCGCAGCGGAAAATAATACAATATACAACTAGAAGAGATATACGGATACAAAGCTTTCCGGATATCGTTCCAGCTGAAAACCAGGATCCTGTGAATATAAATCTGCAAAACCAAAACTACTAGATGCCCGTGTCAAAATAGGGGCACCCAGAGTTTAGGTTAAAACAATAAACTCCAGGTCAGTCATGTGACTGGTGTGAGAACTAAAACAGTTATAAATCTTTATTTTCAAAGTTAGATAAATCAAGGGACCACGCCGTATAACACGGAACGGGTTTCCTCCCAAGAATACCAGTGCATAAAACAAACAGCGCAATGCTAAATAAAGAAAAATGAAGCTGTTATAAGACCCAGGTCCCATCACACAATGCAACGCAGCCGAGGATAGGGTTTTCCCTTATAACAGCCAAAGAATGCTTGATACGGTTAAAACAAATCGTTTGATACTATTATAAGTGCATAGTGTATAAAACAACTTCAAATCATAAGTATCAATCATAGGCGGCATGGGTACCATATATCATGTCGCCATACTAGGCTCTACAAATAAAACCGCAAATGTCACGTATTTGGAAATTGGATTTCCATCTATGAACCGAGGCAAGAGATAGTCCTCAACCGATTCGTGACTCTCTAGCCCGAGCCACAGGACCCAGACTCAGGTGGGCCCTTGGATCGTCAGGGCCGGTCCACCGATGTGGATTAAAATGCCTGAACACTGCGTTTCCCCGCCCTTTGGGGCGTAAATGAGCCAACGAATGGCTCCATCGGACCCGGATCGTCCGATCTAACCGAGGCGCCTCGCAACAGCAACAACCACACAGGTGAAAAGTATATAAATGTCAGGGCTGGTAGGTCACTGACACCACCCTAGCTAGAAAGAAACGCATGCCCTCCCTGAGGTCCGTCTCCCGTTTTTGGTCCACAACCGGGGTGCGAGGCTCGCGAATTCACGTCACACAAAGCTGTGCCACACAGGCTGTGCTTTGATCATCACCACAAGACTTTGCTTTTCAACAGAAGCCTCGATCAATTGCCACTTAGGCATGCCACACAGGCAATTCACTCCATGCGTTTGATATCCATCAATATATAACCCCTGAGCTCGTACGTCTCAGAGAAGGGCGTTAAGCAAGAGAATAAATTCTCCGCCGCCAAACAGATATATATTTAATAGAGATCAATCACACGGACTAAAAATCCAATGTCAGACACACAGTCCATTTACAAGTTCGTTCTGGGTCTGAACGAAACCGGAGGCACCTAGTACCCCGCATATCCATCGATCTCCAAGTACGTCTGGACGATCACCAACTGTTTCCATCTTCTTGGGTGTACAGCCCAATCAAGATCATCAGTAATCACCCAAACGACGTGAAGACTTCTGGTCTTCGACCACCGTCTTCATCTTCGACACCACGTCGAATCAGTTATTCAGAATGGGACAAACCCGGTCTTTCTGAATAACTCGCGTATATATTATAAAAGTGTTACACAAACACAACATACGCCTCATTCCAATTCAGAATATTCTTTTATTCAAATATTCCCATACTTTGGGAAAAGTTCCCATTAATTTTATCCAAGATAAATTCTTTAAATTTATTCTTTAATCTCCTTTGAATATCAATTCAAACTAGTCGGGATTAGCGAACCACACCGAAGTAATCATTTATTTTATTTTCCCAATCCCAACCTATTCATCCCATGAAGTAAAACTGGTAGTACTCCATATCTAACACCACAGTGTTATCGGTAATTCAATTACCATTTCACGTTCAAATCTAATTAAAGATTTAACTATCGCTTGGAGTAAAACTGGTGATACTCCATTCTCGATCTTTTCAATCTATTTAAAGATTCATTAAAACTCCACTTAGTTTTAATCGTTAACTGGGTTAAAGAATCAGTGTCATTTAAAACACGGTTCACGATAAACCCAAAATCACATTCCATTAATTATCGGGTTAAAGAACGAGTGTTGTTTAAAAACACTGTTCACGATAAACCCAAAAATCAATACCAATTCAATTCCAATTAAATATCATTTAATTAGTACACTTCATTAAATCTAACTAAAAAGATTTAATCTTTTCTCAACTGGGTTCAAGAACAGTGTTAGTGAAGACACCATTCACGACAAACCCAAATCACATTCGATATTCAATACAAGGCTCTGAATAGAAAATATATCGGCTTATATTCAATATCGAATTCTACGACTAACAAATGTCGTATTGGAAATAACGATATAAATATATATCTTTCAAATTTCCATAACAACCCCTGTATAATCACGAATTCCAACATCGAAATATTCCGAAGACAATTTCGATTCAAATCCACTCCAATGCAATCATTGGAAATTCTGGTTATTTTCAAAACCATTCCAATTTCAATTTATTTATTTAAAAATAAATAGAATTATCATTCTAGTTCAATACTAGTTCATTTCGATAAAAAAAATCTATTTTTATCTCTTCAAATATGGAGTCTTTCATCCCAAATCTTCACAAATCATTTCTTATGATTTTACACAAATTATTACTATTTTTAATAATTTTATCAAGGCCCGTACAGTCGATTTCCATCAACGGCCATCGAACTGCACTGACAGCGACCTTTTTCGAATTTGATTTGGACATAATTCCAAATCCAACTGTTAGATTTCAAATTTCTAATATTCGTTAGAAAGCTCTTTTCGATACGAACCCAACGGTTCCGGTTTTAGGAGAATCCGACGGTCGGATCTCCCGCAATGTCCGTTTGAAATAAATGGTCGAAATTCACGAACTGCCGCGGCGCGGTGCGTTCTATTCAGGCCATTATATTATATATATAATATATATAATATATACTTCGTCGATTTCTATTTAAAACGAATTATATAAATAGTTTTAAATTCGTTTCAAAAGCAATTTCAACTTCCTTTTCAATTCAAATCAAAATTGAATTCTTCTTTATAAATTCGTTTTAAAATTCATTTCTATTCAATTCAAATTTCAGTTCAATTTGAATTCATTCCAATTCACTTTCAATTCAATTCGAATTCGTTTTCAATTCAATTCATTTCGAAATCACTTTCAATTCAATTCATTTCGAAATCACTTTCAATTCAATTCATTTCGAAATCACTTTCAATTTAATTCATTTCGAAATCACTTTCAATTCAATTCATTTCGAAATCGTTTAAAATCGATATAAATATCGTTCACGTCAAAATGGCGTCAATCTAATCAACACGGCTTCATATATTCCTATTTTCAAATATTCTATTTCAAATATTTCTTTTTCAAAACTGGAATGAGGCCCAATCAATTACCATATAATGTTAATTATATGGATTTTCTACAACACATGTATATAATAGCTTTGAAAAATAATCAACCATCAACCAAAGTGCACTACACTGTATAAGCATCAAATATAGTTATCTAACGCTTATAACAGCCTGTCAATCGATTGATCGACATATTTAATCAATCAGGATGAGTGAACTTCAAATTTCATCCTAACACCCGTGTGGGGTTTCAAACAATCAAACACATATTTTATTCGTGCTGTTGGGCGATGTGTAAAATTTATCGTCCCAATCAATGTCCTTCAAATAGGTGTACATAAACAAACCGTCTGGTTTGTAAATGAATATTTTATTTTATTCACTTTCACTATATTCATATTCACGTTAAAAATTATATTTTTAACGATAAAACATTTTATTCCAACATATGAATTTCTATTATTCATTTACACAATAAAATGATATTTTTATTTTCTAACATATTTTAGAAAATTTCGGCGGCATAACGGCACGATACTAGAAACGGGACAAGGCCTAGCCTTATCCCCGGTCTAGTGAAGGCCCACGCCATTCACACAACAATCACAATCACCAAACAATTCAATTTCAAATCAAATCATCTAATCAACTACACAACCAAACAATTTAACAAACAAGTCATCCATGGTCTGTGGATGACGGGTGTCGGGTGCTACTAAACACCGTCTGCATCCTAGTATATATATAACTAGAAAAATTAAATTGAAAGGTGAGAAGTTCTCACATATAGCTATCCTAGCTCCACGGCACTTCATTGATAGAAATCTTCATTGCTATCGCATCTTCGTCGTCTTCGTTGCCCGTAGCCACTATATATGTAAAAATCGAATTTTTACTTCGATGTTCAATATATAAAAATCATATTTTTCTTTCGAAGTTCAATATATAAAAATCATATTTTTCTTTCGAAGTTCAATATATAAAAATCATATTTTTCTTTCGAAGTTCAATATATAAAAATCATATTTTACTTCGCTATTATATATAAAGATCTCGCCTTTTCACATATAAAGATTCAATTTTTATTTCACTACATATATAAAGATCAAATTTTTAACACTTCTATAATGTAAAAATCATATTTTTATCCTTTTGCAATATAAAAGATTATATTTTTACTACTTTAAAAATATAAAAATCATATTTTTATTATGCTATATAGTAAAGACTATATTTTTAATACTTTAAAAATATAAAAACCATATTCTTATTACTTTAAAAATATAAAAATCATATTTTTATTATGCTAATTCATTTTAAAAACAACGCTAATTTCATTTGAAAAATCTATGCCATTCATAATTGAAAAATCAATGCCATTTATATATATATATATATATATATATTTTTAAATCAATTTTAATTTCAGTTTTATAAACCATCCTATTTAGTTAAATTAAAATTAATTAAACCTAATTAAAAACTCACCTTTGCCTTTTTGTCTTTCGGGTTTGCAGCGTAGGGGGAGGGTTTTCTGCGACAAGGGGGGGTTGCGGGTTCGGTTGTGGGAGTCGGCGCCGGGTTTAGAGAGGAGGAGAAGTTGCGGAGGAAGAAAGTGGGTGCTGAGGGAGGAGATCGATGCGGGTAAGGAGAAGAACTAGCGGAGGGGAGAGCGTCGGTTGGGAGGGGGTTCGGCGATCCCCTGCTGCGTCGCTCCGACGATGGCGAGCTCGGCGGTGGGCGTCGACGCGCCTAGGCGGCGGTGGCTGCGATTCGTTCGTTTTTTTTTTTTCTTCTCTGCTTTGAAATCGATTAAATGGTTTGGGGGGGCCAGAGAGAAATAAGGGGGAGGGAAGAGAATTTTTAATTAATTAATTAAATTTTTTTTTTTTTATTTACTAAAAGTTGACTTTTGCATACGACCTCTAAACGAGGCCCACCGCCTGCCATCCATAGCGTTTTACCCCCATTCCGAACACAATGGGATATGTACCGCAAGCTGATTCGACTGTTACAATCAGTTTCCTTTGAATTTACATTTAAATCACTATATTGAATTTTAAACGTACATTTCACATTACCGGGGTCACATGCTAACTCTATAAACTGCGGAAAAATATTTTCTAGCTTTGTATTGACGATACGGTCCTAACAAAACTAGTTTCGCCGAATTCTGAGACCGTTAGAAAAATGGCCAATTTCCAGTCGATTAAAATCAACTAAAACTGGTCAAACACGTTTTCCTTTTCCACGCTCACATATTGATTCGAAAAATTATGAAATTTGAAACCTAGCAATAACTTCACATCACGGACCCAACAAAACTGGTTTCGTCGAAATCCGAGGTTATTTGCAAAATGTCCATTTTTAAGGGCCTGAATTCCATAGCGACTATTCAGAATTTTCAACTGGACATATCTTTTGATTCCCGTTAGGAAATTTCGATTTTTCGGATTCGTTGGAAAGATATTATCAATTAGATCCTATCATTTTTGGTTTCACTAAAATCCGGATTGTTTTGCACCCGGTACATTCAATTGAAGTTTGAAATCGAATTATCGAACTACCGCGCCATTTTCAATTCTATTTATAATTATATATAAATATTTATATTCTAACGACGACGTATATAATATATACGTTCGAATTATATTCAAAATAAATTTCTCGTCGATTTTATTTAAAATGATTCATTTTAAATATTCAAAATTCGCTAAAATTGCCAAAATAAAAATTTTAAACTGGCCCAGATTTTGCGGGTTATTACAATCTCCCCCACTTAAAACTTTTCGTCCCCGAAAAGGAACAAAGTCGAAAGTTGTTTAACAATTCAACTCAACTTCCATTGTTTCGATTACGGCTTAAGTTCTTCAACTTTTCAGTTTCTAAGAACTTTTCAAAGATTTCAAAAATTTGGCTAACACCCTAAATTTTCGAAAAATTTCGCCATAACCTCCCCTGCACCGGGAGCATCGGGGAATTTCAAATAGCTTCCCCGGTCCTTCAGATCTCAAAAAGAAAAAGAAAAAGCCAAGCGGCTAGCCAATAGGCTCACAAAATCATCATCACCCAAACAAAACAGTAAATTATGTAGTAAACATGTACCTATTTGTCGGGCAAACAAATTTTATTCTTCGGCTCTAGCCTCCTTGCTATGACCTGTTCAATGTAAGTATATGTATATGCAAGCAAATGCGACCAATTTTCAATACCGTTCAATATTTGGTTCTATTAGGCATAATGGTTCAAAATTAGCAAACAGATAGACAAACAACACAAACATCAATCAATTAGTGAATTAGAGTTTCAAATTCATAATTTTGTTACATATACAAAAATCATGTTTTTGATGCCAAATCACAACAATAGGCCCTATCTAATTTTGGTTCTCACACCAGTCTAATGGAAATATATAGATATCACACCTTCGACACTCGAATATAAATGCTGATGATGATGCACCATCATCAGGATCATCCCCGGGTGACTAGAGTGTGGTTCTATATCTATCCAGTATATTAAAACTTCAAATACACGCGGATCAGACGTATACGCAAAATTTGTATATACCGGATTGCCCAAATTCATATAAATAAATAACCAAATACGAATAATTGATTTATATTTCAAAACAAGATTTGTTTTCACTTTTATTTTAAAAATTTACTCTTCACACTCGTTCTAGGATACTACTGATCCCATCTCTAACGAGTCATTCTCATTGGATATTACTAATCCAATTTCTGATGAATTCTTTCGTATGGTTCTAATGTGTCTCGTTCTCTGAGCTTTGTAAACCAAAGCTCTGATACCACGTGTGACGAACAGGGAATTTCGCTCGGTCCGAACCAGTCGCTAAACCGATCCAGGACGTTTGAAAACGCCCTATCGTTTGAGAACACGACAAAATAGAACGCATACGGAAGAACATTTCATTGTATATTACAACAATGCATCAGATTACAAGAATATACAGAGTATGAATGAATATTACACAGAAATATCAGAGATTTAAATTACATTTAAATACATCGCAGCGGAAAATAATACAATATACAACTAGAAGAGATATACGGATACAAAGCTTTCCGGATATCGTTCCAGCTGAAAACCAGGATCCTGTGAATATAAATCTGCAAAACCAAAACTACTAGCTGCCCGTGTCAAAATAGGGGCACCCAGAGTTTAGGTTAAAACAATAAACTCCAGGTCAGTCATGTGACTGGTGTGAGAACTAAAACAGTTATAAATCTTTATTTTCAAAGTTAGATAAATCAAGGGACCACGCCGTATAACACGGAACGGGTTTCCTCCCAAGAATACCAGTGCATAAAACAAACAGCGCAATGCTAAATAAAGAAAAATGAAGCTGTTATAAGACCCAGGTCCCATCACACAATGCAACGCAGCCGAGGATAGGGTTTTCCCTTATAACAGCCAAAGAATGCTTGATACGGTTAAAACAAATCGTTTGATACTATTATAAGTGCATAGTGTATAAAACAACTTCAAATCATAAGTATCAATCATAGGCGGCATGGGTACCATATATCATGTCGCCATACTAGGCTCTACAAATAAAACCGCAAATGTCACGTATTTGGAAATTGGATTTCCATCTATGAACCGAGGCAAGAGATAGTCCTCAACCGATTCGTGACTCTCTAGCCCGAGCCACAGGACCCAGACTCAGGTGGGCCCTTGGATCGTCAGGGCCGGTCCACCGATGTGGATTAAAATGCCTGAACACTGCGTTTCCCCGCCCTTTGGGGCGTAAATGAGCCAACGAATGGCTCCATCGGACCCGGATCGTCCGATCTAACCGAGGCGCCTCGCAACAGCAACAACCACACAGGTGAAAAGTATATAAATGTCAGGGCTGGTAGGTCACTGACACCACCCTAGCTAGAAAGAAACGCATGCCCTCCCTGAGGTCCGTCTCCCGTTTTTGGTCCACAACCGGGGTGCGAGGCTCGCGAATTCACGTCACACAAAGATGTGCCACACAGGCTGTGCTTTGATCATCACCACAAGACTTTGCTTTTCAACAGAAGCCTCGATCAATTGCCACTTAGGCATGCCACACAGGCAATTCACTCCATGCGTTTGATATCCATCAATATATAACCCCTGAGCTCGTACGTCTCAGAGAAGGGCGTTAAGCAAGAGAATAAATTCTCCGCCGCCAAACAGATATATATTTAATAGAGATCAATCACACGGACTAAAAATCCAATGTCAGACACACAGTCCATTTACAAGTTCGTTCTGGGTCTGAACGAAACCGGAGGCACCTAGTACCCCGCATATCCATCGATCTCCAAGTACGTCTGGACGATCACCAACTGTTTCCATCTTCTTGGGTGTACAGCCCAATCAAGATCATCAGTAATCACCCAAACGACGTGAAGACTTCTGGTCTTCGACCACCGTCTTCATCTTCGACACCACGTCGAATCAGTTATCCAGAATGGGACAAACCCGGTCTTTCTGAATAACTCGCGTATATATTATAAAAGTGTTACACAAACACAACATACGCCTCATTCCAATTCAGAATATTCTTTTATTCAAATATTCCCATACTTTGGGAAAAGTTCCCATTAATTTTATCCAAGATAAATTCTTTAAATTTATTCTTTAATCTCCTTTGAATATCAATTCAAACTAGTCGGGATTAGCGAACCACACCGAAGTAATCATTTATTTTATTTTCCCAATCCCAACCTATTCATCCCATGAAGTAAAACTGGTAGTACTCCATATCTAACACCACAGTGTTATCGGTAATTCAATTACCATTTCACGTTCAAATCTAATTAAAGATTTAACTATCGCTTGGAGTAAAACTGGTGATACTCCATTCTCGATCTTTTCAATCTATTTAAAGATTCATTAAAACTCCACTTAGTTTTAATCGTTAACTGGGTTAAAGAATCAGTGTCATTTAAAACACGGTTCACGATAAACCCAAAATCACATTCCATTAATTATCGGGTTAAAGAACGAGTGTTGTTTAAAAACACTGTTCACGATAAACCCAAAAATCAATACCAATTCAATTCCAATTAAATATCATTTAATTAGTACACTTCATTAAATCTAACTAAAAAGATTTAATCTTTTCTCAACTGGGTTCAAGAACAGTGTTAGTGAAGACACCATTCACGACAAACCCAAATCACATTCGATATTCAATACAAGGCTCTGAATAGAAAATATATCGGCTTATATTCAATATCGAATTCTACGACTAACAAATGTCGTATTGGAAATAACGATATAAATATATATCTTTCAAATTTCCATAACAACCCCTGTATAATCACGAATTCCAACATCGAAATATTCCGAAGACAATTTCGATTCAAATCCACTCCAATGCAATCATTGGAAATTCTGGTTATTTTCAAAACCATTCCAATTTCAATTTATTTATTTAAAAATAAATAGAATTATCATTCTAGTTCAATACTAGTTCATTTCGATAAAAAAAATCTATTTTTATCTCTTCAAATATGGAGTCTTTCATCCCAAATCTTCACAAATCATTTCTTATGATTTTACACAAATTATTACTATTTTTAATAATTTTATCAAGGCCCGTACAGTCGATTTCCATCAACGGCCATCGAACTGCACTTACAGCGACCTTTTTCGAATTTGATTTGGACATAATTCCAAATCCAACCGTTAGATTTCAAATTTCTAATATTCGTTAGAAAGCTCTTTTCGATACGAACCCAACGGTTCCGGTTTTAGGAGAATCCGACGGTCGGATCTCCTGCAATGTCCGTTTGAAATAAATGGTCGAAATTCACGAACTACCGCGGCGCGGTGCGTTCTATTCAGGCCATTATATTATATATATAATATATATAATATATACTTCGTCGATTTCTATTTAAAACGAATTATATAAATAGTTTTAAATTCGTTTCAAAAGCAATTTCAACTTCCTTTTCAATTCAAATCAAAATTGAATTCTTCTTTATAAATTCGTTTTAAAATTCATTTCTATTCAATTCAAATTTCAATTAAATTTGAATTCATTCCAATTCACTTTCAATTCAATTCGAATTCGTTTTCAATTCAATTCATTTCGAAATCACTTTCAATTCAATTCATTTCGAAATCACTTTCAATTCAATTCATTTCGAAATCACTTTCAATTTAATTCATTTCGAAATCACTTTCAATTCAATTCATTTCGAAATCGTTTAAAATCGATATAAATATCGTTCACGTCAAAATGGCGTCAATCTAATCAACACGGCTTCATATATTCCTATTTTCAAATATTCTATTTCAAATATTTCTTTTTCAAAACTGGAATGAGGCCCAATCAATTACCATATAATGTTAATTATATGGATTTTCTACAACACATGTATATAATAGCTTTGAAAAATAATCAACCATCAACCAAAGTGCACTACACTGTATAAGCATCAAATATAGTTATCTAACGCTTATAACAGCCTGTCAATCGATCGATCGACATATTTAATCAATCAGGATGAGTGAACTTCAAATTTCATCCTAACACCCGTGTGGGGTTTCAAACAATCAAACACATATTTTATTCGTGCTGTTGGGCGATGTGTAAAATTTATCGTCCCAATCAATGTCCTTCAAATAGGTGTACATAAACAAACCGTCTGGTTTGTAAATGAATATTTTATTTTATTCACTTTCACTATATTCATATTCACGTTAAAAATTATATTTTTAACGATAAAACATTTTATTCCAACATATGAATTTCTATTATTCATTTACACAATAAAATGATATTTTTATTTTCTAACATATTTTAGAAAATTTCGGCGGCATAACGGCACGATACTAGAAACGGGACAAGGCCTAGCCTTATCCCCGGTCTAGTGAAGGCCCACGCCATTCACACAACAATCACAATCACCAAACAATTCAATTTCAAATCAAATCATCTAATCAACTACACAACCAAACAATTTAACAAACAAGCCATCCATGGTCTGTGGATGACGGGTGTCGGGTGCTACTAAACACCGTCTGCATCCTAGTATATATATAACTAGAAAAATTAAATTGAAAGGTGAGAAGTTCTCACATATAGCTATCCTAGCTCCACGGCACTTCATTGATAGAAATCTTCATTGCTATCGCATCTTCGTCGTCTTCGTTGCCCGTAGCCACTACATATGTAAAAATCGAATTTTTACTTCGATGTTCAATATATAAAAATCATATTTTTCTTTCGAAGTTCAATATATAAAAATCATATTTTTCTTTCGAAGTTCAATATATAAAAATCATATTTTTCTTTTGAAGTTCAATATATAAAAATCATATTTTACTTCGCTATTATATATAAAGATCTCGCCTTTTCACATATAAAGATTCAATTTTTATTTCACTACATATATAAAGATCAAATTTTTAACACTTCTATAATGTAAAAATCATATTTTTATCCTTTTGCAATATAAAAGATTATATTTTTACTACTTTAAAAATATAAAAATCATATTTTTATTATGCTATATAGTAAAGACTATATTTTTAATACTTTAAAAATATAAAAACCATATTCTTATTACTTTAAAAATATAAAAATCATATTTTTATTATGCTAATTCATTTTAAAAACAACGCTAATTTCATTTGAAAAATCTATGCCATTCATAATTGAAAAATCAATGCCATTTATATATATATATATATATATTTTTTTAAATCAATTTTAATTTCAGTTTTATAAACCATCCTATTTAGTTAAATTAAAATTAATTAAACCTAATTAAAAACTCACCTTTGCCTTTTTTTCTTACGGGTTTGCAGCGTAGGGGGAGGGTTTTCTGCGACAAGGGGGGGTTGCGGGTTCGGTTGTGGGAGTCGGCGCCGGGTTTAGAGAGGAGGAGAAGTTGCGGAGGAAGAAAGTGGGTGCTGAGGGAGGAGATCGATGCGGGTAAGGAGAAGAACTAGCGGAGGGGAGAGCGTCGGTTGGGAGGGGGTTCGGCGATCCCCTGCTGCGTCGCTCCGACGATGGCGAGCTCGGCGGTGGGCGTCGACGCGCCTAGGCGGCGGTGGCTGCGATTCGTTCGTTTTTTTTTTTTTCTTCTCTGCTTTGAAATCGATTAAATGGTTTGGGGGGGGGCCAGAGAGAAATAAGGGTGGAGGGAAGAGAATTTTTAATTAATTAATTAAATTTTTTTTTTATTTTATTTACTAAAAGTTGACTTTTGCATACGACCTCTAAACGAGGCCCACCGCCTGCCGTCCATAGCGTTTTACCCCCATTCCGAACACAATGGGATATGTACCGCAAGCTGATTTGACTGTTACAATCAGTTTCCTTTGAATTTACATTTAAATCACTATATTGAATTTTAAACGTACATTTCACATTACCGGGGTCACATGCTAACTCTATAAACTGCGGAAAAATATTTTCTAGCTTTGTATTGACGATACGGTCCTAACAAAACTAGTTTCGCCGAATTCTGAGACCGTTAGAAAAATGGCCAATTTCCAGTCGATTAAAATCAACTAAAACTGGTCAAACACGTTTTCCTTTGCCACGCTCACATATTGATTCGAAAAATTATGAAATTTGAAACCTAGCAATAACTTCACATCACGGACCCAACAAAACTGGTTTCGTCGAAATCCGAAGTCATTTGCAAAATGTCCATTTTTAAGGGCCTGAATTCCATAGCGACTATTCAGAATTTTCAACTGGACATATCTTTTGATTCCCGTTAGGAAATTTCGATTTTTCGGATTCGTTGGAAAGATATTATCAATTAGATCCTATCATTTTTGGTTTCACTAAAATCCGGATTGTTTTGCACCCGGTACATTCAATTGAAGTTTGAAATCGAATTATCGAACTACCGCGCCATTTTCAATTCTATTTATAATTATATATAAATATTTATATTCTAACGACGACGTATATAATATATACGTTCGAATTATATTCAAAATAAATTTCTCGTCGATTTTATTTAAAATGATTCATTTTAAATATTCAAAATTCGCTAAAATTGCCAAAATAAAAATTTTAAACTGGCCCAGATTTTGCGGGTTATTACAAAATCAATTTGTGATTTGGCGGGTATGACGATGTGACATTCAAAGTGAATAAATGTGTGATCTGTCAGAGATAAGCGTGGCCTCTAGCCTCACATCCGGGAAATGACAAAAATCAGGCAGGCAGCATGGCTATGTAGGTCGCACCTATTAGGGTGTATAATCACCTGATCTAGAGTTTCAATTACTTCTAAAAATCTATTGTCGATGCTGTCCCATTCGAGAAACGGTTGCTGATCCCAACCGTTGGGGATATACATTCGATACACTCAAGCGAAATGAGTGGTCGAGTTGCAAGATGTTCTTGTTGAACCCAGTGTATTCCTCTCTAGAGGTACACTAAAGAAAGGTGGTTCCATACCTTTTCATAGTTGGAAATCCATTACCCAATACGTGCTTGAGGTTTTGATTTTACACTATATATGTAGAACGTGAGATGAAAGTGTTTCTGCTAGATGATTATTATATTGTGGTTGATAGACATTATTATAATATCAAGAGGTTTTTGAAATAAAGATGTTTTGGATTCTCATAAGGGAAAAACCCGTTCCGTTATACGGCGTGGTCTTATGAGATATCGTTTACTTGTTCAAACTGTTTTTAACTGTTTTACTCATACCAGTCCCATGACTAACCCAGAGTTTATTTTGTTTTGTTTTCCCTAAACTCTTGGGTGCCCAATTTTGTACGGGTAGTCAAGTAGTCGGGATTTACAGATACTTGAACAACTGGAGCAGGAGGCTTCAGAATTATATAGCTATGGTTATTTTTCGTTGTGTTGTAAGTGTTGTACTTTGGAAATGATACGTATATTCAAGTACAGA
Organism: Allium sativum; assembly: GCA_030737875.1. Classification (NCBI taxonomy): domain Eukaryota; kingdom Viridiplantae; phylum Streptophyta; class Magnoliopsida; order Asparagales; family Amaryllidaceae; genus Allium; species Allium sativum. The sequence continues at coordinate 1,029,846,705 of CM060918.1, forward strand.
TTTATATTTCAAAGTTATGTTATATATTATATGTTATTCGTTCCGCTGTGAGGTTCGTCTTACTCTGATGTTGTTTTGTTCTTCTTCTATTCTAAGTTTCTATCTTATCTATTCTCGCCCTCTAATTTCTTTCTATTAACTTTCCAGTTATTTTCGATCCTTGGATGTTCAATATGGGTTGTATATCGGATAACCAAGATCGCCTTTTTCCGGGTCATTACAGAAATTGACAAAACACGTTTTCTTTTGCCACGCTCACATATAAATTCCAAAAATTATGAAAATTGGAATCTAGCAATAATTTGACATTCCAGATCCAACAAAAGTGGTTTCATCAAAAGCGGAGGTCGTTTGCAAAATGACTATTTTAAGGGTCATATATTATATAAAAATATATATAAATTCTATAGCGACTATTTCAAATTTTAAACTGGACATAACTTTCAATTTATATAGTGAAATCTCAGTTTCTTACATTCGTTAGAAAGATATTATCAAACAGATTCAAATATTTCTTGTTTCTTCCAATTCTGATTTATATTAAATTTTGTATATTCATTTGAAATTTAAAATCGAATTTTCAAACTACAACGCCATTTCAGGCTCGTTTTATAATTAAAATAAATTTATACGTTCTAACTTCATTTTAAATAAAATTTTAGTCGTTATTATTTAAAATAAACCATTTTAAATATTCAAAATATGTTAAAATAGCTAAAATAAAAATTTTAAATTGGTTTTGAAAATTCGGGTTGTTACAATACACTTAGCTAATACTATAGTATATATAATTTGGAATAACTGTTGAATGAACTATAAATATATATATAATGGATTATGCTTATAATAAGAATTTTTGTATGGAGAGAACTGTAGGAATATATGTATTGTTGTTTTTCGAGATCTAACTGGACTAGGAGACTCTACCGAAATCTCTACGTAAATTTAAGACTTAGAAAATTTTATGGAATTTGAGTTTTCGACATATATAAAACTATTTATATAATTTAAAGTTTTAAGCTGAGTAGGAAATTACATGGTTAAATATATATATTAATTAACAATTGCCTTACTACGCCCTTTTCGAGGATGAAAAGTTTTGAGTGGGGGAGATTGTAATAACCCATATTTTTCAACTGTTTAACTTTTTTATATGATTTTTGAATATTTTATGGTAATAAATAAATTTTGATGATGTAATTATGTAAATTTATTTGTAAACTTAATTAAATTGATTATGTGATGAAGTTCAACTAGTTGTAATAACAATAACTCGCATTGAATGTAAATAATACTATGATTTGATCTGTATTGTTAAATATTGAGGTTTGGATGTTAATATTGGAATATTGAAATTTAATCGAGTTAATAAATTTATAATTTAATTTTAATGATTTAATTTGAAATTTTATGGTGTGAACATATATAATTGTTTATATAATGAAATTCAAGCTATTAAACGACAGTAACTCGAATTTAAGTGCAAATGAAATTATGATTTAGTTTACACTGATGAACATTGAAAAGTTGAAATTTAAATATTTAAAATATTTGAATGAAAAGAATTTGATTTAAATTATGATTTGGATCCTAATTGAATTTGGTTAATAATCAAAAATTGGAATCCAAAATAAATAAAATGTGATTTATTAAGTTAAAATTGAATTTTATTTTCAGGCAAATAAAGTTAATAAGTTTTGAAAAAATTAGGAATTGGGAATTATTAAGAATTAAATAAATTTGGTTACTTTAAATTAAAATTTGATGATTTATGAAATCTTATGATGTAAGCTTAAGTTAAATTTATTAAGTAATGAATTTTAACCGATTGTAACAAAAGTAACTGGTGTTGTTTGTAAAGGAAATTATGATTTGGTTTGTGCTGATAAATATTAAAACTTGAATTCAGTGTTAAACTATTGGAAAGAAATTGATTTAATTCACCTATAATTGTAATTCAAATTGAAATTTATAACTATTTTTTTTTTTTGAGAATTTAACGTAGATAAAGGATTGATTTAGTGGATAATGTTTAAAATGGAATTAAATAAAAATAAAGGATTGAATGCATTATTCACCAAATAACCCTTGAAATTCAATAGCTATAAATAATCATAATTCTACACTAATTCTTTGCTTAAACCTAATCGACACAAGCCTAGATAAATCACCATATTTTTTCTGAAATAAAACCAATGGCCGCCTCCACCGTTATCTTTTACAAATTTATTAGAAATCCATTTCTCCATAAAATCGAAGATTTCAGATCCGATTAACTTGCACAAGTGAGAGCTTCAAACCCATATTAAAATCGTGAAACTCGAACGTGTTTGGAAGGTCAGCGTGAATGGCAGTGAGGCTAGGGTTGGGGTTCGTGATGCGTTTGGAGATTTATAGGCGTTTTGGTTATCGTATTTAGGTTTATGGTATCCAGTAGAACATCGTGGAAAAAGTTGAAGAAATTCTATGACAAAAAGTGTCGATACCCTGTAACTTGCATACGTTCAGGTGCTGGGAATGCGATTTTAGGGGGAGGCTCGGGTTGTGTATGATGGCGACTGAGAGGTAGAGATTTCGAATAGAAGTTCGAGGGATCTGACGGGGCCGGATTTCTTGGAGAATCGTAGGAGTTAAGGGAGAACTAAGTCACGGTTTTTGTGGCCATGAAATATTTCGTTATTACTAGATACATGAGGGAGGAGGAAGAAGCATAGTGACATGGCATGTGGTATGAGATAGTTTTTTTTTTCATTTAAAATTCTTGTGTTTAAACGTTAATAACTTTGTCATACAAATTCAGATTGACGTGCGGTTTGTTGCGTTGGAATCATATCGAAATTCTGGATGACATGGAACTGATTTGGTTGGATTTGGAGATTGTCAAATTTTGGGCCTATTTTGGAGTTCAAACGCTTTCGAAACTAAAGGTGAGTGATTAAACCCACTCACGCCTAACTAAAGTATTCTAATATTAGTTAAATTAATATCATGTCATTATGTGATTGTAATGATTGATGATTGGTAATTTAAATTGCATATTTAAATTTATTTGCATCGATAGTGTAGTTAAATTTGATTGCTATATTCAATTTTACATTTAAGTTAGAATTTGCCAATTAATTTCCTGTTTAAAAACCCGACATATGATAACTAGTAAATTTATATGATATTGAACTGTTTGGATGTATTGATATGATGTATGTCTTGAATTTGATATGTTTGACATCTTGATGTTTAATTGTATGAAGTTACCCGTCATTCACCTTGATTATATATAACCATTGTTTGTATTGACTAATCCCAAACATTTACCCTAGATGTTACGGGCAACGAATAAACCCATAATTAATCATTAAAATGAATTAAGAACGTAGGTTGAAATGATAAATACCTATGACCCTGATTTGGATTAAAATGATATATATCCTTTCCCAAAATACTAAAATTAAATTTTAAGTATTACTTATCCGTAGGATAGAAAATTATATACGGACACCGGTTGGTTAAATAAAAATTGTTTTAACACTGAATTTTGAATTATTGCTTTAAAGACAAAATAAATGATATTGTTAAATGATTTTCTTTAAATTTGAACTTTGAGCTTTGAAATTTAAAATTTCAAAGAATTCGTAAATGTGGATTACTGAAGTTAAAAACTGAATTGAATATGAACTAAATTTATCGAAATTGAATTGCTTACCCATCTTTGATATTTACTTTAAATTAACTTGATTTATAGTAATAATTGAATTGTGAACTAGAAATTTTTATAAACGAATAATTCAAAGTGAGAATTATAATTGAAATTCGATTATTTGAATCGAATTATAAAATAGAATTGTTTGAAATCGAACTGTTGAATCGAATTGAAATATAAATAGGAAGTCAAATCCTTTTGAATTAAGATATCTAAATTTAGTTGAATTAATTTGAAACTGGAATATGATTTCCAGTTTGGTTCAATTTTTAAGAAACGATTCTAATTCCAACTGTAGTATTTTAAACCATTTTATAAACTATTTTTATAATGATTAATTTTCTTTATAAACTATTTACGTTATAACTATTTTATTTTTATTAATTATTTTAAATAAACCATTTTAATAATTAAATATTTATTTTATAAACTATTTTATTTTTAACTATAGATTTTACTAAATTTAAAAATTCTATTTTTAAATACAAATTATTTTTTTCCAAACCATTTCAATTATATATCTAAACTATTTTAAATACATTTTTAACTATTTTAATATTCAAATTATTTTAAAGTTGGAATTGTTCCAAGATTTTAAGTTTGGTTTTAAATGGAGATTATATTATGAATATTCTATCTTGACTATTGAAACGAGTTTTAAAGCAAAATATGATATTTTGATATGAAGTATGAACATCTTTGAAATGTAAAAGAACTGACCGGTGTGAAAATGTAAATGTTTGGTTGTTAAAGAGACCGTGATCGGATATTGTCATACTCTCTGCCAATACCGAAAACCACTTTAACAACTGTGTATGCGGTGGAGTTACAGAATGAAGTAGGTTGATTTGGAGGTGATTACTGGATTTGAACAAAGAGAACGATGATGGATGTCCTTGACCCTCGGGTCATAATTAAAATGACTAAAACAGAGCTATACCGGACCAAATGAGGTTAACTACCTCCATCGGCAACACTTCTTCCTTTATTACTATAGTCCCCCGGTTTGATTGATTTGATTTGATGCGCATCCGTGATTAGGGATTGTTGTTCGAGGTGGGAGGTAGTCGCGGTTATGCGTTACCACCAGTCCGGGCGTGCAACTAGTATTCTCCTACTCTAGGCATTCCTCGTGTGCCTTGTCATATTATCCTGATCGAGCCCTCTACGATTTTGATTTAACGTTGTCGTATAGAGGCGCATCCCTATCCATCGACCATACCAGTGTTTTATATGCAATGTTTACGACAACATATAAATAGTGTAAGGGTAAAAATGTAATCCCGCTTACGCTATTTTAATATGTTATAATTATCCATAGACACTATTGTAATAGCGTATTGTATAGTATCTAGTTTAATGGACCCTTAAGAGATGGAAATTCCCGTAACATCTCTTAAGTTATTGCACTCATATTATCACATGAATTTGATTTAACTGAAATGAGAATATTTTAGTTCTGATCCGAGTGTTTTTGTCTTTTCATTTGTGCTCGGGTCAGCGTGAGTTTTCAGTTAACGAAGACACAGTTAGGAAAATGAAGACGTAGCCTAATTGACGTATTCATTTATATTATTCCACTGCATATATGGGTTTGTTGTATGTTAATTAACTCTGATAATCATTGTAAATGTAAAATCAAATGTATGTTTTAACAGCTTCATGAACTGTTATTTAATTATTATATTTTGTCTTTCCGCTATGAGATTCTGTGTTTTTTCTTCTCTTCTTTTTCTTATACAAATCCAAATAACTTGTAACGACCCAGAAATTCAGAACCAATTTAAAAATTTTATTTTAACAATTTTAAGGGATTTAAAATAATTTATTATAAATAATATCGATGAAATTTTTTAATTTAATTATAAAAGGAGTTTAAAATAGCGCGGCAGTTTGAAAATTCGATTTCAAATTTCAAATGAATGTACAGGATTCAAAATAAATCGGATTTCAGTAAAACCAAAAATATTTAAATCTGTTTGAAAATATCTTTCCATCGAATCTGAAAGTTTGAAATTTCATAACCGAAATCAAAAGTTATGCCCAGTTTAAAATTCAGAAAAGTCGCTATAGAATTTATATATTTTTTAATATAATATATGGCCCTTAAAAATAGCCATTTTGCAAACGACCTCCATTTTCGACGAAACCACTTTTGTTGGAACCAGAATGTCAAATTATTGTTAGATTCCAATTATCATAATTTTTAGAATTAATATGTGAGCGTGGCAAAAGAACAATATATTTTGACCATTTCAGTCAATTTCTATCGACCAGAAAATGGCCATTTTCCAAACGGTCTCCAAATTCAATGAAATTAGTTTTGTTAGGACCGTATCATAAAAAAAAGCTAGAAATAATTTTTCTGTTATTTTTAGAGTCAGTATGTGGCCCCGGTAAATTAAAATGTACATTTAAATTAAATATATATTATTTTACATTTTAATTTTGATAAAAACTTATCGTAACAGCCGAACTGGGTTACGAAACATGTTCCATTGTGTCCGGAACGAGGGCATTTAGCTAGGGGCGATACTTGTTGGGTTTAATTTGGAGTTCGGAACGATACATGAGTTATATTTAATTTAAAGAAATTAAATAAATAAAATAAAAATAAAAATACAAGTATAAATACCACTGTATTGTACTACTATTCCTCACAAAACGCTAGGCCATTTGAATGAGCCGCCACCGATCAAATAGAAGGTCACCGTGCTCAGAAAAAAATCCCCAAATTCCTGTAATTACAATTCGAATTAGAATAAGATTATAAAGCAAAAATCAAAGAGGAGATTACGATCTATGGAATGGACGGTTATGATCGGTTTTGGTATGGTGTTTGGCTCGATTTTCCACTGGGAATAGGCGCCGTTCGCAGCCGTTTATAGGACTAAGGAGGGGATCGAACGCCAGGGTGTTGGGGGTGCTGATTGCTGGCGCGAAGGCTTCATCGTGGAGGAGTCAGATCATGCAACGATGGCCAGGAATGAAGTGTGGTGGTGAAGTTGTTGAACGACGATGGGTTCATCTTTAAACAGTAGGACTTCGGGAAAAAGGATATGAATGGCAGAGAAAGAAGATGCTGTGGCCTCCGGATCTGATGATGAACGAATGGTAATTAAAGGAATAAAATCAAGTATTGTTTATAAAAAGAACATAGGATTGTTTTGCAAAAATAACATAGAATTGTTTATAAATAAACATAGAATTGTTTTGTAAAATATAAACATACATTATTTTGTCAAATGAAAACATACATTGTTTGGGTCAAATGAAAACATACATTGTTTTGGTCAAATGAAAACATACTTTGTTTTGTCAAATGAAAACATACATTGTTTTGCAAATAAAATTAACATTATTTTGAAAATAAACATCATTTTGAAAAATAAAATAAACATCGGTTTGAATAATAAAATATACAATGTTTTTAATGTTAAAATATACAATGTTTTGATCATAAAAGGAACAATGTTTTGAAATAAAAACATACAATGTTTTGAAATAAAACATACAATGTGTTGAAATATTAAAATATACATGGTTTTATAAATATGAAATATATATGGTTTTGTAAATATGAAATATACATGGTTTTGTAAATAAAAAATATACATGGTATTGTAAATATAAAAAGCATTGTTTAGAAAAGAAATTCTGCATTATTTAGAAAAGAAAATTCGCAATGTTTTTAATATAAAAATCGCATTGTTTTTAACATGATTTTTATATAAACGTAACGTAAATAAAAATATGAATTTTACCATATATATAGAACAACATTAAAAATGTGATTTTTAAATATATGAAGCGTTATTAAAAATATGATTTTTAATACGACCTACATGAAACAGAATTACGTTGGAAACACGGTGAAGACCACAACGAGAGGAAGCAAACTGAAACAGAACGGTATCAGAATCATCAGTAAAGACTGACGGAGTGGAAACCAAAGGTGAGAACTCCTCACTACTAATTCTTTGTAACAACCCGTAAAATCTGGGCCAGTTTAAAATTTTTATTTTGGCAATTTTAGCGAATTTTGAATATTTAAAATGAATTATTTTAAATAATATCGACGAGAAATTTATTTTGAATATAATTAGGACGTATATATTATATACGTCGTCGTTAGAATATATAATATTTATATATAATTATAAATAGGAATTGAAAATGGCGCGGTAGTTCGAAAATTCGATTTCTAATTTCAAATGAATATACAGAATTCAATATAAGTCAGAATTGAACGAAACAAGAAATATTTGAATCTGTATAACTATATCTTTGTAACGAAGTTAACAAACTGAGATTTCATCTTAGAAATGATAAGATATGTCCAGTTTAAAATTAGAAATAGTCGCTGTGGAATTTATATATATTTTTATATATATAAGGCCCTTAAAAATAGCAATTTTGCAAACGACCTCGGATTTCGACGAAACCAGTTTTGTTGGGTCCGTGATGTAAAGTTATTGCTAGGTTTCAAATTTCATAATTTTTCGAATCAATATGTGAGCGTGGCAAAGGAAAACGCGTTTGACCAGTTTCAGTTGATTTTAATCGACTGGAAAATGGCCATTTTCCCAACAGTCTCAGAATTCGACGAAACTAGTTTTGTTAGGACCGTATCGTCAATACGAAGCTAGAAAATATTTTTCTGGAATTTTTCTAGTTAGTATGTGACCCCGGTAATTTGAAATGTGCGTTTAAAATTCAATATAGTGATTTAAATGTAAATTTAACGGAAACCGATCGAAACGATCGAATCAGCTTGCGATGCATATCCCATTGTGTTCGGAATGGGGGTAAAACGCTATGGACGACAGGCGGTGGGCCTCGTTTGGAGGTCGTATGAAAAAGTCAACCTTCATGGATTTAAAAATTAAAAATTAATAAATTAAATAATAAAAAAATTTATAAAAAGCCCCCCCTTCTTATTTCTTCTTACCCGATTCAGTTTAAATAAAAAAAAAAGGAAAAACCTACCTCTAAATCGCGATCGCCCCCCCCCCCCCCTCGTTGCCTCGACCGCCGCCAGAGGCGGAGCTCGCCACTACCCCCAGCGCAGCAGCCCCCTCCTCCTTCTTCCTCCATTCGAACGCCCCAAAACCCAAGGCCCCTCGCCCCAAATCGCCACCGAGACCCAGAGCCGCCACCCACCTCCGCCTCCGCCCAGTCCTCCACCGTCCAGCCAGAGCGCGACCCACCTCCGACGAACTCCACTGACACCCCCCTCCTTCGATTTCTGCTGTAAGTTTTGTGTTATTTTTTTTTATTTATTTATTTTATTTTAAATCAGTTTTTTTTTTTGTTAAAAATATACTTATAAAATCAGTTTTTTTTTTGTTTTGTTAAAAATATACTTATAAAATCAGTTTTTTTATGATAAATATATGTTTATAAAATCAGTTTATATGCAAGTTTTATTAAGTAAAAGAGTTGATTTTATCATATAGAAAAAGTTGATTTTTATGTTGTTCATTAGCAAAGAAAGAAATGATTTTTATTTATTCATTAGCAAAAGAAAGAATAGTTTTTTATAAGAAGTTATACCTTTTATTGTAGAAAGAAATAATTTTTATAATGTTTTCAAGAAGAAAAAGATTTGATTTTTAAATTAATAAAAAATAGAATTTTTATATATTGAACTTCGAAATAGAATTTTTTTTATATATATTGAACATCGAGGTAAAAATACGATTTTTATATATTGAATAACATAGTAAAAATTCGATTTTTACATATGTAGAGAATACGGGCAACAAAGCGACAAAGGAGAGATTGGCGAAGATTTTATGCAAGGAAGTGCCGTGGAGCTTGGATAGCTATATGTGAGAATTTCTCACCTTTCAATTTATTTTTCTAGTTATATATATATATACTAGGATGCAGACGGTGCTTAGTAGCACCCGACACAATCGTCCACAGACCATGGACTTGTTTGTTTGGCTGTGTTGTTAGTTAGATTGTTTGAGTTGATTTGAATTGTTTGGTGAAATGAAATTGATATGATTGATGTGTGAATGGCGTGGGCCTTCACTAGACCGGGGATAAGGCTAGGCCTCGTCCCGTTTCTAGTATCGTGCCGTTATGCCGCCGAAATTTTCTAAAATATGTTAGAAAAATAAAAATATCATTTTATTGAATAAATGAACTGAATAGAAATTCATGTGTTGAAATAAAATGTTTTATCGTTAAAATATAATTTTTGACGTGAATGTGAATAAATAAATATTCATTTACAAACCGGACGGTTTGTTTATGTACACCTATTTGAAGGACATTGATTGGGTCGATAAATTTTACACATCGCCCAACTGCACAAATAAAATCTGTGTTTGATTGTTTGAAACCCCACATGGGTGTTAGGATGAAATTTGAAGTTCACTCATCCTGATTGATTAAATATGTCGATCGATTGATTGACAGGCTGTTATAAGCGTTAGATATTTATATTTGATGCTTGTACAGTGTAGTGCACTTTGGTTGATGGTTGATTATTTTCATTGCTATTATATACATGTGTTGTAGAAAATCCATATAATTAACATTATATGGTAATTGATTGGGCCTCATTCCAGTTTTGAAAAAGAAATATTTGAAATAGAATATTTGAAAATAGGAATATATGAAGCCGTGTTGATTAGATTGACGCCATTTTGACGTGAACGATATTTATATTGAATTGAAAACGATTTCGAAATGAATTGAATTGAAAACGATTTCGAAATGAATTGAATTGAAAACGATTTCGAAATGAATCGAATTGAAAACAAATTCAAATTGAATTGAAAGCGAAGTGAAATGAATTCAAATTGAATTGAAATTTGAATTGAATAGAAATGGATTTTAAAACGAATTTATAAAGAAGAATTCAATTTTGATTTGAATTGAAATGGAAGATGAAAATGTTTTTGAAACGAATTCAAAACTATTTATATAATTCGTTTTAAATAGAAATCGACGATATATATATTATATATATTATATATATAATATAATGGCCTGAATAGAACGCGCCGCGCCGCGGCAGTTCGCGAATTTCGACCATTGATTTCAAACGGACATTACGGGAGATCCGACCGTCGGATTCTCCTAAAACCGGAACCGTTGGGTTCGTATCGAAGAGAGCTTTCTAACGAATGTGAGAAATTAGAAATCTAACGGTTGGATTTGGAATTATGTCCAAATCAAATTTGAAAAAGGTCGCTGTAAGTGCAGTTCGATGGCCATTGATGGAAATCGACTGTACGGGCCTTGATAAAATTATTAAAAATAGTAATAATTTGTGTAAAATCATAAGAAATGATTTGTGAAGATTTGGGATGAAAAACTCCATATTTGAAAAGATAAAAATAGATTTTTATCGAAATGAACTAGTTTTGAACTAGAATAAAATTCTATTTATTTTTAAATAAATAAATTGAATTTGAAAAGGGTTTTAAAAATAACCAAAATTTCCAATGATTGCATTGGAGTGGATTTGAATCGAAATTGTCTTCGGAATATTTCGATGTCGAAATTCGTGATTATACAGATGTTGTTATGGAAATTTGAAAGATATATATTTATATCGTTATTTCCAATACGACATTTGTTAGTCGTAGGATTTGATATTGAATATAAGCCGATATATTTTCTATTCAGAGCCTTGTATTGAATATCAAATGTGATTTGGGTTTGTCGTGAATGGTGTCTTCACTAACACTGTTCTTGAACCCAGTTGAGAAAAGATTAAATCTTTTTATTTAGATTTAATGGAGTGTACCAATTAAATGATATTTAATTGGAATTGAATTGGTATTGATTTTTGGGTTTATCGTGAACAGTGTTTTAAATAACACTTGTTCTTTAACCCGATAATTAATGGAATGTGATTTTGGGTTTATCGTGAATCGTGTTTTAAATGACACTGATTCTTTAACCCAGATAACGATTAAAACTAAGTGGAGTTTTAATGAATCTTTAATTAGATTGAAAGGGTCGAGAATGGAGTATCACCAGTTCTACTCCAGGCGATAGTTAAATCTTTAATTAGATTTGAACGTGAAATGGTAATTGAATTTACCGATAACACTGTGGTGTTAGATATGAAGTACTACCAGTTTTACTTCATGGGATGAATAGGTTGGGATTGGGAAAATAAAATAGATGATTACTTCGGTGTGGTTCGATAATCCCGACTAGTTTGAATTGATATTCAAAGGAGATTAAAGAATAAATTTAAAGAATTTATCTTGGATAAAATTAATTGGAACTTTTCCCAAAGTATAGGAATATTTGAATAAAAGAATATTCTGAATTGGAATAAGGCGTATGTTGTGTTTGTGTAACACTTTTATAATATATACGCGAGTTATTCAGAAAGACCGGGTTTATCCCATTCTGAATAACTGATTCGACGTGGTGTCGAAGATGAAGACGGTGGTCGAAGACCGGAAGTCTTCACGTCGTTTGGGTGATTACTGATAATCTTGATTGGGCTGTACACCCAAGAAGATGGAAACAGTTGGTGATCGTCCAGACGTACTTGGAGATCGATGGATATGCGGGGTACTAGGTGCCTCCGGTTTCGTTCAGACCCAGAACGGACTTGTAAATGGACTGTGTGTCTGACATTGGATTTTAGTCTGTGTGATTGATTTCTATTAAATATATTGATGGATATCAAACGCATGGAGTGAATTGCCTGTGTGGCATGCCTAAGTGGCAATTGATCGAGGCTTCTGTTGAAAAGCAAAGTCTTGTGGTGATGATCAAAGCACGGCCTTTGTGGCGTAGCTTTGTGTAACGTTTACTTCGCGAGTTTCGCACCCCGGTTGTGAACCAAAAACGGGAGAGGACATCAGGGAGGGCCTGCGTTTCTTCCTAGCTAGGGTGGTGTCAGTGACCTACCAGCCCTGACATTTATATATTTTTCACCTGTGTGGTTGTTGCTGTTGCGAGGCGCCTCGGTTTGATCGGACGATCCGGGTCCGATGGAGTCATTCGTTGGCTCATTTACGCCCCAAAGGGCGGGGAAACGCAGTATTCAGGCATTTTAATCCACATCGGTGGACCGGCCCTGACGATCCAAGGGTCGATGCGCTCTGACCCTGAGGCTCGGGCTAGGCAGTCTCGAAGTCGGTGAGGACTATCTTTTGCCTCGGTTCATAGACGGAAATCCAATTTCCAAATACGTGACATTTGCGGTTTTATTTGTAAACCTATATATGGCGACATGATATATGGTACCCATGCCGCCTATGATTGATACTTATGATTTGAAGTTGTTTTATACACTATGCACTTATTATAGTATCAAATAATCTGTTTTAAACGTATCAAGCATTCTTTGGCTGTTATAAGGGAAAACTCTATCCCCCGGCTTGCGTTGCATTGTGTGATAGGACCTGGGTCTTATAACAGCTTCATTTTTCTTTATTTAGCATTGCGCTGTTTGTTTTATGCACTGGTATTCTTGGTAGGAAACCCGTTCTGTGTTATACGGCGTGGTCCCTTGATTTACCTAACTTTTAAAATAAAGAATAACAACTGTTTTAGTTCTCACACCAGTCACATGACTGACCTGGAGTTTATTGTTTTAACCTAAACTCTGGGTGCCCTTATTTTGACACGGGCAGCTAGTAGTTTTGATTTTGCAGATTTATATTCACAGGATCCTGGTTTACAGCTGGAACGATATCCGGAAAGCTTTGTATCCGTATATCTACTTCTAGTTGTGTATTGTATTATTTTCAGCTGCGATGTATTTAAATGTAATTTAAATCTCTGATATTTCTGTGTAATATATATTCATTTATACTCTGTATATTCTTGTAATCTGATGCAGTGTTGTAATATACATTGAAACGTTCTTTTATATGCGTTCTGTTGTGGCTTGTTCTCGAACTATCCGACGCTTTCCTTTACGGGAAGTTACGGGTTCTTACACGTGGTATCAGAGCTTTGGTTTACAAAGCAGGGAACAAGGCACGTTAGAACCATACGAAAGAATTCATCAGATATTGGATTAATAATATCCAATGGGAATGACTCATTAGAGATAGGATCAGTAGTATCCTAGAACGAGTGTGAAGAGTATATTTTTCAAATGAAAACAATTTTTGTTTTGAAAATTTAAATCAATTATTCGTATCTGATTATCTATTTATATTAAGTTGGACAGTCCAGTATATAAAGATTTTGCGTATACGTCTGATCCACGTGTATTTGAAGTTTTAATATATTGGATAGATATAGATTCACACTCTAGTCGCCCGAAGGTGATTCTGATGATTGTAGCTACATCATCAGAATTAATATTCGAGAGTCGAAGGTGTGATATTTATATACTTCCTATTGACTGGTGTGAGAACCAAAATTAGATAGGGCCTATTGTTGTGATTTGGCATCAAGAACATGATCTTTGTATATGTATTAAAATTATGAATTTGAAACTCTAATTCACTAACTGATTGATGTTTGTGTTGTTTGTTTATTTGTTGGATAATTTTGAACCATTATGCCTAATTGAATCAAATATTGAACTGTATTGAAAATTGGTCGCATTTGCTTGTATATGCATATATATCATTGAACAGGTCATAGCAAGGAGGCTAGAGCCAGAGAATAAAATTTGTTTGCCCGACAAATAGGTACATGTTTACTACATAATTTCCTGTTTTGTTTGGGTGATGATGATTTTGTGAGCCTATTGGCTAGCCGCTTGGCTTTTTCTTTTTCTTTTTGAGATCTGAAGGACCGGGGAAGCTATTTGAAATTCCCCGATGCTCCCATTGCAGGGGAGGTTATGGCGAAATTTTTCGAAAATTTAGGGTGTTAGCCAAATTTTTGAAATTTTGAAAATTCTCAGAAACTGAAAAGTTGGAGAATGGAAGTTAGATCGAGCGTAGAGTTGATTAATCAAACCACTTTCGACTTTGTTCCTTTTCGGGGACGAAAAGTTTTAAGTGGGAGAGATTGTAACAACCCGTAAAATCTGGGCCAGTTTAAAATTTTTATTTTGGCAATTTTAGCGAATTTTGAATATTTAAAATGAATTATTTTAAATAATATCGACGAGAAATTTATTTTGAATATAATTAGGACGTATATATTATATACGTCGTCGTTAGAATATATAATATTTATATATAATTATAAATAGGAATTGAAAATGGCGCTATAGTTCGAAAATTCGATTTCTAATTTCAAATGAATATACAGAATTCAATATAAGTCAGAATTGAACGAAACAAGAAATATTTGAATCTGTATAACTATATCTTTGTAACGAAGTTAACAAACTGAGATTTCATCTTAGAAATGATAAGATATGTCCAGTTTAAAATTAGAAATAGTCGCTGTGGAATTTATATATATTTTTATATATATAAGGCCCTTAAAAATAGCAATTTTGCAAACGACCTCGGATTTCGACGAAACCAGTTTTGTTGGGTCCGTGATGTAAAGTTATTGCTAGGTTTCAAATTTCATAATTTTTCGAATCAATATGTGAGCGTGGCAAAGGAAAACGCGTTTGACCAGTTTCAGTTGATTTTAATCGACTGGAAAATGGCCATTTTCCCAACAGTCTCAGAATTCGACGAAACTAGTTTTGTTAGGACCGTATCGTCAATACGAAGCTAGAAAATATTTTTCTGGAATTTTTCTAGTTAGTATGTGACCCCGGTAATTTGAAATGTGCGTTTAAAATTCAATATAGTGATTTAAATGTAAATTTAACGGAAACCGATCGTAACGATCGAATCAGCTTGCGATACATATCCCATTGTGTTCGGAATGGGGGTAAAACGCTATGGACGACAGGCGGTGGGCCTCGTTTGGAGGTCGTATGAAAAAGTCAACCTTCATGGATTTAAAAATTAAAAATTAATAAATTAAATAATAAAAAAATTTATAAAAAGCCCCCCCCCCCTTCTTATTTCTTCTTTCCCGATTCAGTTTAAATAAAAAAAAAGGAAAAACCTACCTCTAAATCGCGATCGCCCCTCCCCCCGTTGCCTCGACCGCCGCCAGAGGCGGAGCTCGCCACTACCCCCAGCGCAGCAGCCCCCTCCTCCTTCTTCCTCCATTCGAACGCCCCAAAACCCAAGCCCCCTCGCCCCAAATCGCCACCGAGACCCAGAGCCGCCACCCGCCTCCGCCCAGTCCTCCACCGTCCAGCCAGAGCGCGACCCACCTCCGACGAACTCCACTGACACCCCCCTCCTTCGATTTCTGCTGTAAGTTTTGTGTTATTTTTTTTTATATTTATTTATTTATTTATTTTATTTTAAATCAGTTTTTTTTTTTGTTAAAAATATACTTATAAAATCAGTTTTTTTTTTGTTTTGTTAAAAATATACTTATAAAATCAGTTTTTTTATGATAAATATATGTTTATAAAATCAGTTTATATGCAAGTTTTATTAAGTAAAAGAGTTGATTTTATCATATAGAAAAAGTTGATTTTTATGTTGTTCATTAGCAAAGAAAGAAATGATTTTTATTTATTCATTAGCAAAAGAAAGAATAGTTTTTTATAAGAAGTTATACCTTTTATTGTAGAAAGAAATAATTTTTATAATGTTTTCAAGAAGAAAAAGATTTGATTTTTAAATTAATAAAAAATAGAATTTTTATATATTGAACTTCGAAATAGAATTTTTTATATATATATTGAACATCGAGGTAAAAATACGATTTTTATATATTGAATAACATAGTAAAAATTCGATTTTTACATATGTAGAGAATACGGGCAACAAAGCGACAAAGGAGAGATTGGCGAAGATTTTATGCAAGGAAGTGCCGTGGAGCTTGGATAGCTATATGTGAGAATTTCTCACCTTTCAATTTATTTTTCTAGTTATATATATATATATATACTAGGATGCAGACGGTGCTTAGTAGCACCCGACACAATCGTCCACAGACCATGGACTTGTTTGTTTGGCTGTGTTGTTAGTTAGATTGTTTGAGTTGATTTGAATTGTTTGGTGAAATGAAATTGATATGATTGATGTGTGAATGGCGTGGGCCTTCACTAGACCGGGGATAAGGCTAGGCCTCGTCCTGTTTCTAGTATCGTGCCGTTATGCCGCCGAAATTTTCTAAAATATGTTAGAAAAATAAAAATATCATTTTATTGAATAAATGAACTGAATAGAAATTCATGTGTTGAAATAAAATGTTTTATCGTTAAAATATAATTTTTGACGTGAATGTGAATAAATAAATATTCATTTACAAACCGGACGGTTTGTTTATGTACACCTATTTGAAGGACATTGATTGGGTCGATAAATTTTACACATCGCCCAACTGCACAAATAAAATCTGTGTTTGATTGTTTGAAACCCCACATGGGTGTTAGGATGAAATTTGAAGTTCACTCATCCTGATTGATTAAATATGTCGATCGATTGATTGACAGGCTGTTATAAGCGTTAGATATTTATATTTGATACTTATACAGTGTAGTGCACTTTGGTTGATGGTTGATTATTTTTCATTGCTATTATATACATGTGTTGTAGAAAATCCATATAATTAACATTATATGGTAATTGATTGGGCCTCATTCCAGTTTTGAAAAAGAAATATTTGAAATAGAATATTTGAAAATAGGAATATATGAAGCCGTGTTGATTAGATTGACGCCATTTTGACGTGAACGATATTTATATTGAATTGAAAACGATTTCGAAATGAATTGAATTGAAAACGATTTCGAAATGAATTGAATTGAAAACGATTTCGAAATGAATTGAATTGAAAACGATTTCGAAATGAATCGAATTGAAAACAAATTCAAATTGAATTGAAAGCGAAGTGAAATGAATTCAAATTGAATTGAAATTTGAATTGAATAGAAATGGATTTTAAAACGAATTTATAAAGAAGAATTCAATTTTGATTTGAATTGAAATGGAAGATGAAAATGTTTTTGAAACGAATTCAAAACTATTTATATAATTCGTTTTAAATAGAAATCGACGATATATATATTATATATATTATATATATAATATAATGGCCTGAATAGAACGCGCCGCGCCGCGGCAGTTCGCGAATTTCGACCATTGATTTCAAACGGACATTACGGGAGATCCGACCGTCGGATTCTCCTAAAACCAGAACCGTTGGGTTCGTATCGAAGAGAGCTTTCTAACGAATGTGAGAAATTAGAAATCTAACGGTTGGATTTGGAATTATGTCCAAATCAAATTTGAAAAAGGTCGCTGTAAGTGCAGTTCGATGGCCATTGATGGAAATCGACTGTACGGGCCTTGATAAAATTATTAAAAATAGTAATAATTTGTGTAAAATCATAAGAAATGATTTGTGAAGATTTGGGATGAAAAACTCCATATTTGAAAAGATAAAAATAGATTTTTATCGAAATGAACTAGTTTTGAACTAGAATAAAATTCTATTTATTTTTAAATAAATAAATTGAATTTGAAAAGGGTTTTAAAAATAACCAAAATTTCCAATGATTGCATTGGAGTGGATTTGAATCGAAATTGTCTTCGGAATATTTCGATGTCGAAATTCGTGATTATACAGATGTTGTTATGGAAATTTGAAAGATATATATTTATATCGTTATTTCCAATACGACATTTGTTAGTCGTAGGATTTGATATTGAATATAAGCCGATATATTTTCTATTCAGAGCCTTGTATTGAATATCAAATGTGATTTGGGTTTGTCGTGAATGGTGTCTTCACTAACACTGTTCTTGAACCCAGTTGAGAAAAGATTAAATCTTTTTATTTAGATTTAATGGAGTGTACCAATTAAATGATATTTAATTGGAATTGAATTGGTATTGATTTTTGGGTTTATCGTGAACAGTGTTTTAAATAACACTTGTTCTTTAACCCGATAATTAATGGAATGTGATTTTGGGTTTATCGTGAATCGTGTTTTAAATGACACTGATTCTTTAACCCAGATAACGATTAAAACTAAGTGGAGTTTTAATGAATCTTTAATTAGATTGAAAGGGTCGAGAATGGAGTATCACCAGTTCTACTCCAGGCGATAGTTAAATCTTTAATTAGATTTGAACGTGAAATGGTAATTGAATTTACCGATAACACTGTGGTGTTAGATATGAAGTACTACTAGTTTTACTTCATGGGATGAATAGGTTGGGATTGGGAAAATAAAATAGATGATTACTTCGGTGTGGTTCGATAATCCCGACTAGTTTGAATTGATATTCAAAGGAGATTAAAGAATAAATTTAAAGAATTTATCTTGGATAAAATTAATTGGAACTTTTCCCAAAGTATAGGAATATTTGAATAAAAGAATATTCTGAATTGGAATGAGGCGTATGTTGTGTTTGTGTAACACTTTTATAATATATACGCGAGTTATTCAGAAAGACCGGGTTTATCCCATTCTGAATAACTGATTCGACGTGGTGTCGAAGATGAAGACGGTGGTCGAAGACCGGAAGTCTTCACGTCGTTTGGGTGATTACTGATAATCTTGATTGGGCTGTACACCCAAGAAGATGGAAACAGTTGGTGATCGTCCAGACGTACTTGGAGATCGATGGATATGCGGGGTACTAGGTGCCTCCGGTTTCGTTCAGACCCAGAACGGACTTGTAAATGGACTGTGTGTCTGACATTGGATTTTAGTCTGTGTGATTGATTTCTATTAAATATATTGATGGATATCAAACGCATGGAGTGAATTGCCTGTGTGGCATGCCTAAGTGGCAATTGATCGAGGCTTCTGTTGAAAAGCAAAGTCTTGTGGTGATGATCAAAGCACGACCTTTGTGGCGTAGCTTTGTGTAACGTTTACTTCGCGAGTTTCGCACCCCGGTTGTGAACCAAAAACGGGAGAGGACATCAGGGAGGGCCTGCGTTTCTTCCTAGCTAGGGTGGTGTCAGTGACCTACCAGCCCTGACATTTATATATTTTTCACCTGTGTGGTTGTTGCTGTTGCGAGGCGCCTCGGTTTGATCGGACGATCCGGGTCCGATGGAGTCATTCGTTGGCTCATTTACGCCCCAAAGGGCGGGGAAACGCAGTGTTCAGGCATTTTAATCCACATCGGTGGACCGGCCCTGACGATCCAAGGGTCGATGCGCTCTGACCCTGAGGCTCGGGCTAGGCAGTCTCGAAGTCGGTGAGGACTATCTTTTGCCTCGGTTCATAGACGGAAATCCAATTTCCAAATACGTGACATTTGCGGTTTTATTTGTAAACCTATATATGGCGACATGATATATGGTACCCATGCCGCCTATGATTGATACTTATGATTTGAAGTTGTTTTATACACTATGCACTTATTATAGTATCAAATAATCTGTTTTAAACGTATCAAGCATTCTTTGGCTGTTATAAGGGAAAACCCTATCCCCCGGCTTGCGTTGCATTGTGTGATAGGACCTGGGTCTTATAACAGCTTCATTTTTCTTTATTTAGCATTGCGCTGTTTGTTTTATGCACTGGTATTCTTGGGAGGAAACCCGTTCCGTGTTATACGGCGTGGTCCCTTGATTTACCTAACTTTTAAAATAAAGAATAACAACTGTTTTAGTTCTCACACCAGTCACATGACTGACCTGGAGTTTATTGTTTTAACCTAAACTCTGGGTGCCCTTATTTTGACACGGGCAGCTAGTAGTTTTGGTTTTGCAGATTTATATTCACAGGATCCTGGTTTACAGCTGGAACGATATCCGGAAAGCTTTGTATCCGTATATCTACTTCTAGTTGTGTATTGTATTATTTTCCGCTGCGATGTATTTAAATGTAATTTAAATCTCTGATATTTCTGTGTAATATATATTCATTTATACTCTGTATATTCTTGTAATCTGATGCAGTGTTGTAATATACATTGAAACGTTCTTTTATATGCGTTCTGTTGTGGCTTGTTCTCGAACTATCCGACGCTTTCCTTTACGGGAAGTTACGGGTTCTTACATTCTGCATAATTATTTATTTTCATAACCGAAAAATATATAGAACTGCCAATGTAGATTTTTATCTGATTAATTATTATAAATTATACACGGTACTTGTTAGATCACATTTCTCGTCCACAAACCAAGGATGATTTAAATTGGCCGTATTGCATGTTGGTTGTGATGTGAATTATTTAACATATTAAAAATAATGTTAATATTAATAGGAAAGTAAAGTTGAATTATAAATATTCATTTATAATTTGAACAGGGAAAACTGGTTAAATTTATTAACCAATAATTTGTTTAAATAAACTGTTTTTGTTTGAAAACCCCACACGGGTATTAGGATGATATTTGACATACACTAGTCCCAATATTTATTTGTATGCAATCGATGGATTGACAGTCTATGACAAGCGTTATTTATTTATTTTAATGCTTACACAATTGTAAATTTCACTTTGGATGTGAATGGACTGTTTAATGATTGTTTATCATTAGAATACATGTAGTGTATAAAATCCATATAATTAAAATTATATGGTAATTGTTTGAGTCGCATTCTGATTCAGAAATAAATAATATTTTAAAATGAATAATGTTTTATAAATGATGTTAAATAAATAAAT
The DNA here is from genome assembly GCA_030737875.1 of Allium sativum. Lineage (NCBI taxonomy): Eukaryota > Viridiplantae > Streptophyta > Magnoliopsida > Asparagales > Amaryllidaceae > Allium > Allium sativum. Next base: position 1,029,867,969 of record CM060918.1, read on the forward strand.
AAATAAATCATTTTAGGATAAGATATCATGTTAGAAAAAAAATCATTTAGGATAAGATATCATGTTAGAAAAAAATATCATTTTAGGATAAGATATCATGTTGGAATAAAATATCATTTTAGAATAAGATATCATGTTAGAATAAAATATCATTTTAGAATAAAAGACATTTTATGTAAAAGTACATTTTTAGAGTAAATAATATAAAAGAAAATTTTATATGTAAAAGAAACATTTATATGTAAAGGGATATTTTTAATGTAAAGTAACATTTATAATGTAGATAACATTTATAATGAAAATAACATTTATAATGTAAAAGGACATTTATATGTAGAAGAATCATTTTTATGAAAAAGGATTATTTATATGAAAAAGAATCATTTTTATGAAAAAGGATCATTTATATGAAAAAGAGTCATTTATATGAAAAAGAGATCATTTATATGAAAAAGAACATTTTTATGAAAAGGAAACATTTATAATGTAAGAAACATTTTTATGTAAAAGAACCATTTTAATGTAAAGAACATTTTTATATAAAAGAACATTTTAATGTAAGAGTTCATTTTATATAAAGAACAATTTAAATAAGGAATCTTTTAAAATAACGAATATTTTAAAATAATATTCAGCGAGGAATAAAATTATGATTTTTATGTCCATTTTTAGATGGACACAAAAATATGAAGTCGTGTTAAGTAGCAAAGGCCATTTTAACCCGAACGGGTTTATCGACCGATTTTTTTCATTTCATAATGAATATCGAAAAGAAATGATTTCAAAATTTAATACCTTGAAAATATTATCATTTTAATATGATAAAGATATAGAATATTCAATTTTTATTTAAAATTGAAAATCAAGTTAAAATTGTTTTGAAACGAATTTAGAAATGATTTATTAATACGGTTTAAATGGAAATCGGCGATATATATAATATATATTTAAATGGCCTGAATAGAATGCGCCGCGCAGCGACCGTTCGCGAATTTCGACCATTAACTTCAAATCAGCGTAACGGGAGATTCGACCGTCGGATTCTCCTAAAACCAGAACCATTGCGTTCGTATCGAAAAGAGCTTTCCAATGAATATAAGAAGTTTGAAATCTAACGGTTGGATTTGGAATTATGTCCAAATCAAAATTGAAAAAGGTCGCTATGGATGCAGTTCGGTGGCTGATATTGGAAACCGGTTGTATGGGCGATATTAAATTTATTAAAAATATGGAAAAATTATGTAAAATCATAATAAATGATTTGGAAAGAATTTGGATGAAAATTCCAATCTTATAAAGATAAAAATATATTTTTATCAAAATTGAACTAATTATTAACTAGTATAAAAATCCAATTAATTAATATTTAATTGGAATTAAAGAGAATAAATTGGATTTTGGGTTGTCGTGAACGGTGTCTTTAATAACATTGTTCTTAAACCCCGATTAGAAAAGAATAAATCTTTTAAATAAGATTTAATGTAGGTTTCCAATTAATATTTAATTGGAGTTAAATAGATTATAATTTTGGAATTTATAAATCTTTTAATTAAGGTCATTAGAGTTTCCAATTATATTTAGTGATTGGAATAAAACGAAATGTGAATTGGGTTTATTGTGAACTGTGTTTTAAACGACATTTGTTCTTTAACCCAATTAACAGTGAAAAGATAATTTGAATTTATAAATCTTTTATTAAGAGTTAAAGGAAAATTTTCCAAAGTAAAGTTTTCCAATTTAATATATTAAATTGGAATTGAATGGAATCAGATTTAATAATAATCGAGATGAGCTTCTGTGAATGAAGACCCTTACTGTATATGAAATTTAAAAGGCTTTGCCGTTATTCCATTTATATTATCAGTCTAATATGGGAATTTATATCGATTATATATTGATCTGATTTCTGTGAAGATTCCATATTGATGGAAGATGATTTTGGGTTTATCGTGAACAATGTTTTTGAATAACATTTGTTCTTTAACCCAGTTAAAAGATAAGATTAATTCCTTAAGAAACAGAATGATATAGCCCAAGTTATGCTTCTTACTTATATTTTACTTCTCTGCACTAATACTAGTATAACAGGATTAGGCGTTACCCTAATGTCCAAACTGAAACAGAAACGGAATAGAATAATCTATACAGGAACAGAATGCCGGTAATGGGCCTTTACCACCCCAACAGACGGAAGGTACATAAACGGAATCAGAGACGGAAACAGAATAATCCCTATAGAAACAGAATGTTAGAATTAGGTTTACACTAGTAAATGGGCCTTTACCACCCCAACAGACGGTACCACGCAGAAATAGACAGGTGTTACCACCCAACAGAAACAGACGGTACCCCAACAGAAATAGACAGAACTAAGTGTACCCTAAATCTACCCCAAGCGATCGGCTCCCTAATACATAAATACCCTGTGCCAGCCCCACAGAAGGGTGTATCACTCCCCAAAGTGGCAACCTTTAAATGACACAGACCTATTTACAGATGTCACGGCGTCTTACATCCTCATAGGCAAACCGGGATCCATGCACGCACATGACCCGGTTGGAACGCACCATCAACACCCCTCGCCATTATCAGAATGAACCACTTATAATTAGTTCAGTAAGCGTGCCCGGACCCTACCTACTGTTGGGTCATAGTTTTGATACCGGAAAGGGTTACTGACTAATATGGGTCCCAAACAACAGATGACACAAGTATTTTCCCTCCTAACCTTGTGTCCCCAGACTAACAGATTTCAGATTAACTTGTTTACAAGTTTTAGGCCTACAGAGTTCAAAATCAACTAGTTCACAGACCAGTAAATCAAGTCAACAGGTTTTCAGACTAACGGATCAGATGTATAGTTTTAACAGACTTACAGATTGTCTAACTTTGTATTGGGCCTACAGATTCACGAAACAGGTTTATTAATTCATCAGTCCAGTTGGTTTAGCCTTATCTACCCAACACGTTTTAGACATCATATTTATCTCAGATTTGCATTAATTAAATATTAATGCGTAGACCTCTCACATTAGGTCGGTAGCTTGTGGCCACTGGATAAGCCGGGCGGTTCCGGGCAGACTTCTGCCACAAGCCAGACCTAACCTCGTGTCTAAGCATATTTTAGTTATGCCTACGACATCTCATATTAGACTAGCAGTTTGCGGTTGCCGGTTAAGCCGGTTGGGTCCGGGCAGGCTTCTACCGCAAACATGAGTCTAACCTCGTGTCTCAGTATTTTTATTTTAACCAGTTTATTCCATTACAAATTATACAAATATCAGACTAATTATGTCAATTTAAAAGATTTGACTTCTTTTCAAGTCGCAGCAGATTAAACAAATTAACATGTTTTACACAAATTACAATCATTCAGCTTTTCAACAGATTTAGCAGCTCAGGCGGTTCAACAGATTTAGTAGATTAGGCAACTCAACAGATTTGGCAAATTAGGCAAAATTAGCAGATTAGGCGATTCAACATATGTAACAGTTTAGGCAATTCAACAGATTAAACAGGTAACAGGTTTAGCAGATTAGGCAAATTTAGCATAATAAGAAGATAATAGTTTTAGCCGATTTAAACATTCCTTAAAGTCCTATTCACATATCTTGCCTGATTCGTAAGGTAAGCCTAAACTTATATGCCCAAATTATGGTCATAATCCACCATATAACATATGTCCCAATTTTAAGTTAAACTTCCATAGTTCAGAATATTCTCCAAAAACCTTACATATAAATTATGCCAAATATAGCCATTGATTACAATGCATGTCACATATCCAACCCCCCCCCCCCCCTACTTAGGTGTATTCACACTTAATAATTATCCAATCTTAATATGGATCTTTACACCTAAGTTAAATGCAAATTAATTCTCTTTTTTTTCAAATTTCAGACTATAATATATATAGTATGTCCAGATCTAGATCTTGGATTACAACTTGTACTATGCATCCAAATCAGTTACATGTTCACAGTTGAACTTTACGCCACAAATCCCAAGTCATGTCCAATATTCTTTATGCCTCAAATCTTAAGACATATGTTAAATACACCTTATGTTTTAAATACAACATGCCCAATTATATGTCTCAGATTTATGTTCTAAGTTCAACCTATATTCTTTATGTTCTAAGTCACAATAATCCTCTCCTTCCAAGTCATAGATCGTCTTATACAATATGCCTCAAATTTATGTCCAGAATTACAACATGCGTTGTATCCTCAAATTAATTACAAATCAATTATGCCTAAATATGCCTCATTCAATATTCTTTCCAAATTTAGCGTTTATGCGTTCATCTCTTATGAGATCTGGCTCAGGCTCGTGGTAGCCTGGCTATCAAACAAAAAGAAAGAAAGGAGGAAGAAATACAGAACAAACAGAATAATAAAACAGAGGAACAGATCTAATAAATAGAAAAAGGACATAATCTCAGATTCAGTTTTATAATTATGTTAAGATCATGATTAAAATTCATATCGGAAAATAACTGCACTTGCCTTGATTGGATTATAGAAGAAGAGTTGCAGTAGTTCTCTTTTAATCTTATTCAGATTTGGAAGAAGATGCACTAGTTCTAGTTTTGATCCCAGCAGAGTAGTGACGCCATTATTTTATTTATTTATTATAGAGGCATAGTATAGGTAGAATGAAATTGTGTGGAGAGAAAGTGAGGTTTGAGGGTGTTTTTATAGGAGAATAGGGTGATTTAGAGCCTTAAGATCAGTCCAGAAGTTATCAGAACCACCCAGCTCGAAGACAGGTCAGCCAGCCACATAGAAAAAGACACGTCATCATAGAACACTCCAGAATTCTGTGTTGGATCGGTATGGGCGCACATGGAAGGTGCGCCAGTGTATTTTTGTACTGGCGCACTTCACAAGTGCGCCAGTGTATTCTGGCTTGTTTCCGGTTTTTCTGCCTAACTTCGTTCGTCCATATCTTCTTCATACGATATCCGTTTTACGCAAGCTCGGACTCAATCTCAAGCAGAATTTTGAGACGAACGCAATGGCGCAACCCTTTTCCCTTAATTCATCTCCTAAAAATTAAGTATATTTTAATTTGTTACTTATACGTTCACAGAAAATACGGGGTGTTACATATTCTGTCTTGAGTTCGTATAGGCTTTTTAGTTCTTTATATAATATTCTGTCTTGAATTCTAATATAATGGCTGAAACAAATATATTAATTCCAACATACAATGTTAGACTCAGATATTGCCATCCTCGTTTAAGCCTGGTAGATTCACTATGTAACTTGACTTGATATTAAATGGTTGTTTACATGTCATGCTATGTCGTGCTGAGTCGACACCATCTTGTTGTTATATTTAAAACCGAGTTACTGAGTGGGCTAAGGCGTAGATACATACAAGTTTTGGGTTAATGAATGGGTTAAGCCGATGAGTGTAATTAGAAGTATACTGTCACATGTTTTGCCGAACACACATACAACATTTATGTGGATATCAATTTTTTTTTTTTTGAAACTGTGTTGTAGTATGCATCCCCTCCATGAAAGTAATATGGATCTGTTTTAATGATCTTAGAATTTGACTGTTTCCAATCCATGCTGCATGTATGTTCTACATGTATATATGCATATCCGGTGTGACATGTATGTGTATGCATATAATCTCATTTACGTATGTGTGTACACTTATATGACAGTTAGGTTGGGAATTCTTGTTTAAGATAAAATGATTTCATTAAACATTTAGTTACCATTGATTTACTTGAATAAAGGTACAACCTGGCCCGAACTTTTGTTTTGCTTGGGTCGGAGTCAGACCCGAGTGTTACAGATCTAAAGACTACAACTTAGGTGTTAAAGACTAATGAAGCTGGGAATACGAAGATGGCGCACTCAAAGTTTTTAAACTAGTAAATATTTTTGTATTTAAACTATTTTTAAATTCCGCTGTGTATAGGAAAAAAATCTTGTATTCAAAATTCTGGTTATATATAAAAGTGATATTTCGCTGTTCAATACTGTGTCTTTTATTTATTCGGTATTTTTTGTGTTAATTCTGTTTTTAAACTCTGTAAGCTAAATACGCTCCTTCGCTTTGAACGTTTCAAATTGGTTTAATCACCGATTTGAAGCAGTCAAAAAGGCGGGACGTTACATTTTCTCCATGGGATGGATAGGTTGGGATTGGAATTAATAATAAATGATTACTTCGGTAAGGTTCGCTAATCCCGACTAGTTAAATAAATCTTTTGAAATTGATATTCAAAAGAAGATTTAAGAATAAAGTTAAAAGGATTTATCTTTGATAAAATTAATGGGAACCTTTCCCTAATAATATGAACATTTTATTTAAAGAATATTCTAAATTGGAATGAGGCGTATGATGAGCTTTACAGCACTTGTTTATAAAATACGCGAATTATTCAGAAAGAATGGGTTTAACACATTCTGAATAATTTCTACGACGATCAAGAGTCGAAGATGAAGACGGTGGTTGAAGACCAGAGTTCTTCACATCGTTTGGGTGATTACCGATGCCTTGATTGGGTCGTACACCCAAGACAAGGTAATAAGTAGTGATTGTCCAAATCGTACTTGAAGATTGACGGATATGCGAGGACCTCTCTCCTATATTGGACATATGGGACGAGGAATAAGGTGCCTCCGGTTTCGTTCAGACCTAGGACGGACTTATAAATGGATGGTATGTCTGACGTTGTATTCCTTTATGTTGTATTCGTTGATCTCTGCTAAATATATATCTGTTTGGTGGCGGAGAATTTATTCTCTTGCTTAACACCCTTCTCTGAGACTAGAGGTTATATATTGGCAGAAATCAATGGTATGGTATGGATTGACAATGTGGCATGCTAAGATGCAAATGATCAAGGCTTTTGTTGAAAAGCAGAGCCTTGTGGATGATGATCAAAGCACAGCTTTAATTAGCATAGCTTTGTGTATAGCATTACTTCGCGAGCCTCACACCCCGGTATGAACCAGAAACGGGAGGGGACAGCAGGGAAGGCATTACGTTTCTTTCTAACTGGGAGTGGTGTCAGCGTTTTGCAAGCCCTGACATTTTACTCATGTGGATGTTGCTTATTATTACTTGATGGATAGAGAGGTGCCTTGGATATATATATATATATATATATTGATAGATGTTCTGGTCGACATTACTGACCAGATTATTTTACGCCCCATAGGGCGGGGAAATGCATACTTAGGAATTATGAATCCACCATCGCACTTAGTGTGGACCGGCCCTGCATTTTACCTAGGTACAGTTGCGATTGAAGCCTGAGACTCGGGCTAGAGAGTCTCGAAACGGAAGGACTGCGCCTTGCCTTGGTTCTAGATGGAAATCCAACTTCCAATACGACATCATGCGGTTTTGATTGTAGAACTAGTATGGCGACATGATATATGGTACCCATATCGCCTATGATTGGTACATTTATATTCGAAGTTGATTTCTTCACTTATAGTAATAATAAAAGATGAAATTTCGTGTATCAAGCATTTTTGGCTATTATAAGGGAAAACTCTATCCTCCGACTGTGTTCATTGTGTGATGGGACCTGAGTCTTATAATAGCTTCATTTTTCCAAAAAGAATTACGTTGTTTTATTTTAAACTAAGGTCACGTGGAGTAAACCCATTCCGTGTTATACAGCGTGGTCCCGTGATTTACCTAACTTTAAAATCAAGTTAATAACTGTTTTAGTTCTCATACCAGTCCCATAACTTACCTGAAGTTTATTGTTTTAACCTAAACTCTGGGTGCCCATATTTTCCACACGGGCAGCTAGTAGTTTTGGTTTTGCAGATATTATATTCACAGGATCCTCGTTTACAGCTGAAGCGATATCCGGAAAGCTCTGTATCCGTGTATTTCTTTCAGTTGTATTTTGTATTATTTTTCCGCTGCTATTTATATGTAATTTAAACCTCTGATATTGTATTTCCAATGTGTAAATTATTTGTTCATACTCTGATATATTCTTGTACTCTGATGTAATTGTTGTAATAAGCAATAAAATGTTCTTTTATTTATGTTCTGATGTGTGTTGTTCTCAAAGCAATCCGGGCTTTCCTTTATGGGGAAGTTTGGGTCGTTTCATTTGGTATCAGAGCCTTGGTTTACAGAGCTCGAGAACAAGACAGAACCAAACGAAAGAATTCATCGGAGATTGGATTAGTAATATTCAATAAAAATGACTTGTTAGAGATGGGATCAGTAGTATCCTAGAACGAGTGTGAAGATTATTATTTTCTTTAAAATAAAATAAAAACAAATTTAGTTTTGAAAATTTTATCTTAAAATACGTATTTGAGTATATTATTTTATTTTAATTTGGACAATCGAGTATATAGAGATTTGCATATACGCCTAACTAGCGTATGTACGAAGTCTCGAATATACTGAACAGATATAGAATCACACTCTAGTCGCCCAGGGGTAATTCTGGTGATGCCCGGGCATCATCAGTATGTATATTCGAGTTTCAAAAGTAGGATATCTATATATTTCCAATTTACTGGTGTGAGAACCAAAAATTAGATAGAGTTTATTGTTGTGATTTGCACTGAAACATGATTTTTGATTTTATATAAAAGCTATATATATTTGAAAAGTTAATCACCTCATTAATTGCTGGTTGTGATGTTTGATAATTAGTTTAACTAATTAAAATATTAGGAAGATAAATTTTGTTAAAACGAATTTAATATTGAACTGAATTGAAAATTGATTAGAATGGAAAGTTGGGTTGGATAGTTGAACAAATTTCAGCTCCGTTCTTTTTCGAGGACGAAAAGATTTTAAGTGGGGGAGATTGTAACGACCCGGGAATTCAGAACCAACTTAAAATTTTTATTTTAACATTTTTAATGGATTTTAAATATTTTAAATAATTTATTATAAATAATAACAACGAAAAATTTATTTAAATCGAAGTTAGAACGAAAATTTTTAATTTAATTACAAAAGGAATTTAAAATATCGTGGTAGTTTGAAAATTCGATTTCAAATTTCAAATGAATGTACAAGATTCAAAATAAATCGGATTTCAGTAAACCAAAAATATTTAAATCTATTTGAAAATATCATTCCATCGAATCTGAAATTTTGAAATTTCATAATAGGAATCAAAAGTTATGCCCAGTTTAAAACTCAGAAAAGCCGTTATAGAATTTATATATATTTTAATATAATATATGGCCCTTAAAAATAGCCATTTTGCAAACGACCTCCATTTTTGACGAAACCACTTTTGTTGGTACCGAAATGTCAAATTATTGTTAGATTCCAATTTTCATAATTTTTATAATTAATATGTGAGTGTGGTAAAAGAAAAGGTATTTTGACCATTTCAGTCAATTTGGATCGACCAGAAAATGGCCATATTCAAACGGTCTCCAAATTCGACGAAACTAGTTTTGTTAGGACCGTATCGTCAAAACAAAGCTATAAATAATTTTTCTGTAATTTTTAGAGTCATTATGTGGCCCCGATAAATTAAAATGTACGTTTAAATTAAATATATATTGTTTATATTTTAATTTTGATAAAAACTTATCGTAACATCTGAATTGGGTTACAAAACATGTTTCATTATGTCCAGAACGGGGCATCTAGCTAGGGGCGACACTTTTTGGGTTTAATTTGGAGTTCGGAACGATACAGGAGTTATATTTAATTTAAAGAAATTAAATAAATAAAATAAAAATACAAGTATAAATACCACCGTATTGTTACTACGTATTCCTCACAAAACCCTAGGCCATTTGAATGAGCCTCCACCAATCAAATAGAGGGCCATCTTGCTTAGAAAAAAATCCCCAAATTCCTCTAATTACAATTTGAATTAGAATAAGGTTATAAAGAAAAAATCAAAGAGGAGATTACGATCTACGGAATGGACGGTTATGATCGGTTTTGGTATGGTGTTTGGCTCGATTTTCCACCGGGAACAGGCGCCGTTTGCAGCCGTTTATGGGACCGAGGAGGGGATCGAACGCCAGGGGTTTAGGGGTGCTGATTGCTGGCGCAAAGGGCTTCACCGTGGAGGAGTCAGATCATGCAACTGCGGCTAGGAATGAAGTGCAGCGGTGAAGTTGTTGAACAACGATGGGTTCATCTTTAAACAGCAGGACTTCGTGAAAAAGGATTTGAACTGCAGAGAAAGAAGATGTTGTGGCCTTCGGATCTGATGATGAACAGATGGTAATTAAAGGAATAAAACCAAGTATTGTTTATAAAAAGAACGTAGGATTGTTTTACAAAGATAACATAACATAGAATTGTTTTACAAAAATAACATAGAATTGTTTATAAATAAACATAGAATTGTTTTGTAAAATATACACATACATTATTTTGTCAAATGAAAACATACATTGTTTTGGTCAAATGAAAACTTACATTGTTTTGGTCAAATGAAAACATACATTGTTTTGTCAAATGAAAACATACATTATTTTGCAAATAAAATTAATATTATTTTGTAAATAAACATCGTTTTGAAAAATAAAATAAACATTGGTTTGAAAAATAAAATATACAATGTTTTTAATGTTAAAATATACAATGTTTTGATCATAAAAGGAACAATGTTTTGAAATAAAAACATACAATGTTTTGAAATAAAACATACAATGTGTTGAAATATGAAATATACATGGTTTTATAAATATGAAATATACATGGTTTTGTAAATATGAAATATGCATGGTTTTGTAAATATAAAATATACATGGTATTATAAATATAAAAAGCATTGTTTAGAAAAGAAAATTTGCATTGTTTAGAAAAGAAAATTCGCATTGTTTTTAATATAAAAACCGCATTGTTTTTAACATGATTTTTATAGAAACATAACGTAAATAAAAATATGAATTTTACCGTATATATAGAACAACATTAAAAATATGATTTTTAAATATATGAAGCGTTATTAAAAATGTGATTTTTAATATGAACAACGTGAAACAGAATTACGTTGGAAACACGGTGAAGAACACTACGAGAGGAAGCAAACTGAAACAGAACGGTATCAGAATCATCAGTAAAGACTGACGGAGTGGAAACCAAAGGTGAGAACTCCTCACTACTAATTCTGCATAATTATTTATTTATTTTCATAACCGAAAAATATATAGAATTGCCAATGTAGATTTTTATCTGATTAATTATTATAAATTATACACGTTACTTGTTAGATTACCTTTCTCGTCCATAAACCGTGGCTGATTTAAATTGGCTGTATTGCGTGTTGGTTGTGATGTGAATTGTTTAACATATTAAAAATAATGTTAATATTAATAGGATAGTAAAGTTGAATTGTAAATACTCATTTATAATTTGAACAGGGAAAATTGGTTAAATTTATTAACCAATAATTTGTTTAAATAAACTTTTGTTGTTTGAAAACCCCACATGGGTGTTGGGATGATATTTGACATACACTAGTCCCAATATTTATTTGTATGTCAATTGATGGATTGACAGTCTGTGATGAGCGTTATTTATTTATTTTAATGCTCACACAGTTGTAAATTTTACTTTGGATGTGAATGGACTGTTTAATGATTATTTATCATTATTGTTGAATACATGTAGTGTATGAAATCCATATAACTAAAATTATATGGTAATTGCTTGAGTCGCATTCCGATTCTATAACACCCCGTATTTTCTATGAACATTAAAGTAACAAATTAAAGTATACTTAATTTTTAAGAGAAGAATTAAGGGAAATGGGTTATGCCATTGCGTTCGTCTCGGAATTATGCTTGAGATAGAGTCCGAGTTTGCGTAAATCGGACTCCGTATGAAGAAGTTATGACCTTCAGAAGATTCAAGAATTTAAATAATAAAACCAGCCTGAAATTCAAATTTAAAGTTTCGAAATTCAAAAACCCCGAAGCAAGCTGGGTGGGAAATTTCCCGCCCAGAGACCAGGTCGACCTAGAGGTCGACCTGGGTACGTAGGTCGACCAGGGGGTCGACCTCCCCCTCGGGCTAGATCTGAAGCCCGACGTGTTTCTTTGTGTGACGATTTTTTGACTCATTAGGGCTTGTGTGGCAAGTTCTGGTTGGTTCTCTTAGGTTTAAATGGCTTTGATTGGTCCTAGGTTGATCTAATGCCTCTTATTAAATCAAACTTCTATACAAGCAACCTAAATCTAAACCATAAGCCACACAAAAATATTCCTAGAGTCGTCATACCGTCGATACTCAACCTAGAGTAGCCGCCATTCTCCTTCAACTAGAAAGCAAGATTAAAGCTATGAATCAAATCAAATCTAAATTAGAAGAACAATTAGTCTACATCAAGGGAGAGCTATTCAGTTTCAGAATACAGATCCCAAAAAACAAGATTTGCCTTTGTTTTGTAAGTCAGTTACTTTTTAACTTTGAACACCTAAATCTAATCGTGACATGTAATAAAATGAATATGAGAATATGCCTGATGTAAGCAATCCTTTCATTTGAATCTATGCTTGTATATGCCTTTGGGAATCATTATTGGTCCAATCATATCTATCTTTGTTGTATAGCGAAATTGTAATCCTATGATATAACTCTTGTCAAACCTATATGATAGTTCATAACGATATTCATATTTATATGCCTGCGATGGATTCTATGCAAAACTTGTCAATTTGGCATATCAAATTTATGGATCAATAGTTCTTATCGTCAAATGTCTATTCTTATGCCTCATATGTTCCATATTGTTTCTCCGCTTGTTTTATGAATCTTGCGTTGAATCTCGAAATGCGTACGTTATGAATGCGGGGGTAATTGGGTATAACATGAAATTGACATTATTTGGCATAATTTGGAATATGTAGTATGGCATGACTGTTAAGATGTAATTTGGCATGAATTATGGAATATGTAAATTTGACATATTGAAACTAGAATTGGCATGAACGACAAAGTATGAAATTAGCATATAAATCAAGTTTTGGGCAAAATTGTTATTGGCATATAAATCAAGTTTTGGGCAAAATTGTTATTGTTGCGAATTTGGGGTAACTTGAGCATTAAATCTAGATTAGGCGTAAAATGTAATTTGGAACATTAAATCTAGATGTGGCCTAACTATTTATTTATGACGCCTAGTATAATGAATATTGTAATTTTGGGACATGCCTATTATTACAAACTTGAGAAGATTAGGTGTAGCCTATTTTGATTAATAACTTGAAATTGGAACATGACTAGTTTTGGTGAATTTGGTAATTAGCATGAAAAATATAGAATTGGGTATATATGGTAATGGTGAATAATTTGCATATAAACTGTAAATATGTGAATTAGTGAAAATATGAATATGCCTAACCCGAGGTTAGACTGAGTTGTGGTGTAAAACTGCCCGGAACCACCCGGCACATCCAGTAACCCCAACAACACCTATCTAATGTGAGAGGTTAGTGCATCATGCCCAAGAAAAACCCAAGGTTAGATTGAGTTGTGGTGTAAAACTGCCCGGAACCGCCCGACACATCCAGTAACCGCAAGAACACATATCTAATGTGAGAGGTGGTGCATTAATAAATCAGTCAATGCTAATGAACAAGACATGCTAAGAAATGACTAGGGTTAAGTAATAAGAACACTTAACCAATATAACAAGATGAATGACTAGGGTTAAGTTAATAGAAAACACTTAACCGGTATAGCATAATGAATTAGTAGGGTTAAGTAATAAGAAACACTTAACCATTATAACTTGATTTGTGGTGAGGATAAGTTAAAACAAAAGGGCAACACTTAACTAATATAGCTTGATTTGTTGTAAGATTAAGTTAAAACCAGAGGGCAGCACTTAACCAATATAACTTGATTTGTGGTAGGGTTAAGTTAACACAAGAAGGCAACACTTAACCAAAGTAACATGACAAGTAAGTGGGTTAAGTTAACTTGAATTGATTGATGACACTTAACCAATACAACATGATGAACATGTGGGGTTAAGTTAACAAGAAACACTTGACCAATATAATTTAATGGACGAACGGGGTTAAGTTGATAGGAAACACTTAGCCAATCCAACATGATAAGTGAGGAGGGTCAAGAAACACTTAACCAAAAAGACACGATGAATGGGTGGGTTAAGTTAACATGAATGGGCGACACTTATCCAATATGGCATAATGTGTGGGAAGGTTAAGTACATATCGGGTTGGTGGGTAATATTAGTAAATATAGGCCCACAAAACTTAACCATTAAATAAACATTCTTGAATCAGTGGGAAGGTTAAGCACATATCAGGTTGGTGGGTAATATTAGCACATATAGGCCCACAAAACTTAACCATTAAATAAACATGCTTGAATCAGTGGGAAGGTTAAGTACATATCGGGTTGGTGGGTAATATTAGCACATATAGGCCCACAAAACTTAACCATTAAATAAACATGCTTGAATCAGTGGGAAGGTTAAGTACATATCGGGTTGGTGGGTAATATTAGCACATATAGGCACACAAAACTTAACCATTAAATAAACATGTTTGAATCAGTAGGAAGGTTAAGTACATATCGGGTTGGTGGGTAATATTAGCACATATAGGCCCACAAAACTTAACTGTTAAGTAAACATGCTAGAATCGGTAGGAGGGTTAAGTACATCTCGGGTAGGTGGGTAATATTTGTATGTATAGGCTCACAAACTTAACCAACAGGAAACTCTAGTAACGGGGACCCATTTCAGCAGTAACCCACATAGATGTATCATGATACCCTGAAACTAGGCAGGGTGGGGCACGATTACTGGGCTGATTATAAGCGGTTAAAACAGCGGCAAGGGGTACATCAGTGTAGGTTCCCACAGTTTACGGGCGTGCACGTACTCCGGAGTGGGAAAAGCGGGTATTGAGTACCAGTAATTATACACTGTGCATCTTGAATCGTGTCGGGTCGCTATCATAAGGATTGATACACCTTGTGGTGGGACCAGCACAGGGTATCTACACGCAAGAAAGGGCTGATTGACACAGACACATTTATGCAAGTAAGGAGCCGATCGATAGGGTAGTAAGGGTACATCTAACATGTTCATGGCAATTAGGCTGATTGAGGTGGAATCCTCACGATAGATGTACACCTGAAGGCTACCACCATTTGCGGGGATTAGGATCACGTTGTAATATTATCATTTTATACAGATTACTAGTTGGGACACTAGTTAGGTGGTACAGAGATATATATAAAAATCGTGATTACAAAGTAGTAGCGAAGCAAAGAAAGAGTAGAAGCGCATTCAGTTTATCTTGCCTTATCATACCTTACGCTTATCCTATGTTATCTTGTTATCTCTGTTATCACGGTATTGTCTTATATTCAGTTTATTCATGTCATGATGCTTTTGTCTATTTATATACTGAAAGTCACTGGACTTACCAGACTCATGTCTGACCTATTTTGTTTCGCCTCTTTTCTTCCGTCCCCCCCCCCGGTTCATAGGGAGGAAATGTTATCACTTAGCTCAGTTTTCTTTCCAAGCTCGAAGATAGTCGATGTATTGTTTTGGACTCTCTCTTCCACTGTTATGGATGGTTCATGCTTTATTGGGGAATATCATTGTTATTTTTATGCTTCTTTTATACTTGGAAGTTTTTAAATCAAGGCAGAATTTCTATGTATTACTTTTAAGTATGATTGAGACAATTGTTGTAAAAGCTTGACTGAATTAAGTTGTTTATAAAATGACTTTATTTTCCACTGCTTTATTTGTCTGTCTTGTAATTTATCTGCATCTTTTACCTAAAATGCTCCAACAAAGTTAAGTCATTCCCTTTGTGAGTGACTTTAACGAAGGTGGGGTGTTTCACTTGGTATCAGAGCTGAAGGTTACCGGATCAGATAAAAGATTTGAAAAATTATTTTCAAAACAGTTTTAAAAGAAGCATTTTCAAAAGAAAAGTTTTGTTTTAAAGGCATAGTCCCCAAAGTCGTATGCACTATCTTTTGATCCTCTGTTTGAATCCTTGTTTCCTTCTTTCCTGAGTCTCCGGGGCTCCTGGTTTTCTGGGAGGTAACCTCATCGCGGCATGGTTCCGTAGGCTTGATGAGACTACGACACTTGTCAAAGGGCAAAGAAGTGCCCAACTTCCATCTATAGCCGCAGTGGTTTCACCTACAGCTAATTTTCTTTCGAGCTTTGTAGGATTTTCCGTGCGATGGAGGCAGCTTTCAAGAGACCTGTCAACAAGTTACACAAGGATGGCAAAGATGAGAATGAGGGAGTTTGGCTAAGGAGCACAACCCAAGGACGAGGAACTCATGGATATAGACTTGGTTCACAAAGGAGGGGAGGAAAGAATAGTAAAACCTAAGACAAGAGGAAGTATCTTTATTATGTTATAACGGGTCGTATAATTAAGGACAAGGGCAAGAACAAATGACAGGATTTTCAGGAGGGCAAATACATGCTCTCACCGCCAGCATACCTGAGAGAGAGGTAGTAAGGTTTCTGTTGAAAGAGTTTAGTTTTTCCTCTTTGATCATCCTATTAGTACTCTTTTTGATTTTAGCGCTTCACATTCGTTTATATCTGCTTCCATAGTTGAGTCTTTGCACCTTAGTACTTGTATAGTAGAAGATCCCATTATTGTCACAAATCCAATTTGTGGTTCGGCTCATTTATCTTTGGATTGTAAGGATTTGAGATACTTATGTTTTTGGTCTCATGGGCTATGGGTTGATTCTAGGCATGGATTGGTTAGCTAGAAATTGTGAAAGGAGGGTAGTTAGACTTTCGACTTGCCTCGGGAATACCCTCGAAATTTCGTGCGATCCTAAGGGATCAGTTTGTCTTAGCTACCTAGAATCACTTTATGTATTTATCAACAATTTTAGATCCATTGGAGTAGTCCATGAGTACGCAGATGTTTTTGATTAGGTTAGGGCTTTT
This sequence comes from Allium sativum, assembly GCA_030737875.1. Lineage (NCBI taxonomy): Eukaryota > Viridiplantae > Streptophyta > Magnoliopsida > Asparagales > Amaryllidaceae > Allium > Allium sativum. Next base: position 1,029,884,887 of record CM060918.1, read on the forward strand.
CCCCCTAAAACGCGAGATAGACTTTCGCACATATATCTAGTCGACAATGCAAAGCCAGTTATGCGATCAACGATAGTTTTGGAGCAAGATTGGCGAGGATAGCCAGAGTCGGTTAAGTGCTCAATTGTTTGGTTGTTTTTCTAGTATCATCTCACATAAATCGTCCAAATTCGGAGGAGGTACTCCTTGGGTGCTTGTCTGATATTGGTTTAGGCCTTTGGGGCTTGCACTTGAGGGATGTCGAGTTCGACTAGGATGGTTTGTGTGATAAATAAATGGTTGTGGCAGGCGCCCTAAGTAAGACTGACCTTAAGAGAGGTAAAAAGTACATGGCAACCTTTAGCTTTAGAACCTCAGATTTGTGACTAAGTAGAGGAGATGCCTCTAGTCATCTTAGTATATACACTTGGTATCATAGTTAACACCTTTTTATCTTGGAAAGATAGTTCGACTACATTGGATACTCTCTAGCATAGTAAGTGATCGAGGTCCTATCTTCACTAGTTGGTTTTGGAAATGGAGGTCAAGAAGCTTCGCAACCGTGAAGTTAAATTAGTTAAGGTACAATGGAGTGAAGCTCAAGAAGATGCGGCTTAGAAGACTAGATACGCGCAACCTACCCTTTTCTTTTTTAGGGTACATCCTTGATCTCTCTTTCCTTAAGATTATGCATGCTTGTATCTACCTTTTAAGTATATCTCCTCGATCCTATTCCTTATCCTCTCGGACCTATCCTCGATCCTTAGGTAGAAACCAGTGGATGAAAACATGTGTTTGAGACATGTTATGATTGATGGTTGCAAGTGGTTGCAAGTGTTTGCTAGTGGTTGCTCGTGGATGCATATACACACATTAGGCACTAGAGCGGCTCAGTCACTTTCATATTGCATATGCATATGAATGTATTTGTATATGGATTGAAACTTGATGTGTTATCATATGGATGTTGCATATGGATGAGTGAATATGCACACATATAGTATTTACATGATTAGGGATATTTGCATACTTGTTAGACGCAAAACACTCTCATGATTCGCATTAAGGAGGTCAACTGGATCAGTAGACCGCTTGATTTTGCATTAGATAAGAGACATATACACACACTCTGCATATGTTTATACGGCATTAGAAACCTTTTAAGGACAATGGATTCCTGTGATTGAATGGTTGAGTAGATGGATGTTGGATATTAGGATATACGTTCTTCCTAACTTGAAGATTTCGGGGACGAAATCCTTTAAGGAGGGAGAATGTAACACCCCGTATTTTCTATGAACATTAAAGTAACAAATTAAAGTACACTTAATTTTTAAGCGAAGAATTAAGGGAAACGAGTTACGCCATTGCATTCGTCTTGGAATTCTGCTTGAGATAGAGTCCGACTTTGTGTAAATCAGACTCCGCATGAAGAAGTTATGACCTTCATAAGATTCAAGAATTTAAATAATAAAACCAGCCCGAAATTCAAATTTAAAGTTTCGAAATTCAAAAACCCCGAAGCAGGCTGGGTGGGAAATTTCCTGCCCAGAGACCAGGTCGACCAGGGGGTCGACCTGGGGGTCGACCTGGGTACATATGTCGACCAGGGGGTCGACCTATGGGTTGACCTCCGCCTCGGTCCAGATCTGAAGCCTGACATTTTTCTTTGTGTGACGATTTTCTGACCCATTAGGGCTTGTGTGGCAAGTTCTGGTTAGTTCTCTTAGGTTTAAATGGATTTGATTGGTCCTAGGTTGATCTAACGACTCTTATTAAATCAAACTACTATACAAGCAACCTAAATCTAAACCCTAAGCCACACAAAAATATTCCTAGAGCCGTCATACTGTCGATACTCAACCTAGAGTAGCCGCCATTCTCCTTCAACTAGAAAGCAAGATTAAAGCTACGAATCAAATCAAATCTAAATTAGAAGAACAATTAGTCTACATCAAGGGAGAGCTATTCAGTTTCAGAATACAGATCCCAAAAAACAAGATTTGCCTTTGTTTTGTAAGTCAGTTACTTTTTACCTTTGAACACCTAAATCTAATCGTGACATGTAATAAAATGAATATGAGAATATGCCTGATGTAAGCAATCCTTTCATTTGAATCTATGCATGTATACGCCTTTGGGAATCATTATTGGTCCAATCATATCTATCTTTGTTGTATAGCAAAACTGTAATCCTATGATATAAATCTTGTCAAACCTATATGACAGTTCATGACGATATTCATATCAATATGCCTGCAATGGATTCTATGCAAAACTTGTCAATTTGGCATATCGAATTTATGGACCAATACTTATTATCGTCATATGTCTATTCTTATGCCTCTAATGTTCCATATTGTTTCTCCACTTGTTTTGTGAATCTTGCATTGAATCTCGAAATACGTACGTTATGAATGCGGGGGTAATTGGGTATAACATGAAATTGACATTATTGGGCATAATTTGGAACATGTAGTATGGCATGACTGTTAAGATGTAATTTGGCATGAATTATGGAATATGTTAATTTGACATATTGAACCTAGAATTGGCATGAACGACAAAGTATGGAATTGGGATATAAATCAAGTTTTGGGAAAAATTGTTATTGGCTTATAAATCAAGTTTTGGGCAAAATTGTTACTGTTGCAAGTTTAGGGTAACTTGAGCATTAAATCTAGATTGGGCGTAAAATGTAATTTGGAACATTAAATCTAGATGTGGAATAACTATTGATTTGGGACGCCTAGTATAATGAATATTGTAATTTTGGGACATGACTATTATTACAAACTTGAGAAAATTAGGTGTAGCCTATTTTGATTAATAACTTGAAATTGGAACATGACTAGTTTTGGTGAATTTGGTAATTAGCATGAAAAATATAGAATTGGGTATATATGGTAATGGTGAATAATTTGCATATAAACTGTAAATATGTGAATTAGTGAAAAGATGAATATGCCAAACTCGAGGTTATATTGAGTTGTGGTGTAAAACTACCCGGAACCGCCCGGCATATCCGGTAACCCCAACAACACCTATCTAATGTGAGAGTTTAGTGCATCATGCCCAAGAAAAACCTGAGGTTAGATTGAGTTGCGGTGTAAAACTACCCGGAACCGCCCGACACATCCAGTAACAGCAACAACACATATCTAATGTGAGAGGTTGGTGCATTAATAAATCAGTTAATGCTAATGAACAAGACATGCTAAGAAATGACTAGGGTTAAGTAATAAGAACACTTAACCAATATAACAAGATGAATGATTAGGGTTAAGTTAATAGAAAACACTTAACCAGTATAGCATGATGAATGGATATGGTTAGGTAATAAGAAACACTTAACCAATATAACTTGATTTGTGGTGAGGTTAAGTTAAAACAAAAGGGCAACACTTAACTAATATAGCTTGATTTGTGGTAAGGTTAAGTTAAAACAAAAGGGCAACACTTAACTAATATAACTTGATTTGTGGTAGGGTTAAGTTAACACAAGAAGGCAACACTTAACTAAACATGACAAATAGGTGGGTTAAGTTAACTTGAATTGATTGATGACACTTAACCAATACAACATGATGAACACGTGGGGTTAAGTTAACAAGAAACACTTGACCAGTATAACTTGATGGACGAACGGGGTTAAGTTGATAGGAAACACTTAGCCAATCCAACATGATAAGTGAGGAGGGTCAAGAAACACTTAACCAACAAGACATGATAAATGGGTGGGTTAAGTTAACATGAATGGGCGACACTTAACCAATATGGCATAATGTGTGGGAAGGTTAAGTACATATCGGGTTGGTGGGTAATATTAGTAAATATAGGCCCACAAAACTTAACCATTAAATAAATATGCTTGAATCAGTGGGAAGGTTAAGTACATATCGGGTTGATGGGTAATATTAGCACATATAGGCCCACCAAACTTAACCATTAAATAAACAAGCTTGAATCAGTGGGAATGTTAAGTACATATCGGGTTGGTGGGTAATATTAGCACATATAGGCCCACAAAACTTAAGCATTAAATAAACATGCTTGAATCAGTGGGAAGGTTAAGTACATATCAGGCTGGTGGGTAATATTAGCACATATAGGCCCACAAAACTTAACCATTAAATAAACATGCTTGAATCAGTAGGAAGGTTAAGTACATATCGGGTTGGTGGGTAATATTAGCACATATAGGCCCACAAAACTTAACCGTTAAGTAAACATGCTAGAATCGGTGGGAGGGTTAAGTACATCTCGGGTAGGTGGGTAATATTTGTATGTATAGGCCCACAAACTTAACCAACAGGAAACCCTAGTAACGGGGGCCCATTTCAGCAGTAACCCACATAGATGTATCATGGTACCCTGAAACTAGGCAGGGTGGGGCACAATTATTGGGCTTATTATAAGAGGTCAAAACAGCGGCAAGGGGTACGTCAGTGTAGGTTCTGACGGTTTACGGGCGTGCATGTACTCCGTTGTGGGAAAAAGCAGGAACTGAGTACCAGTAGTTATACACTGTGCATCTTGAATCGTGTCGGGTCGCCATCATAAGGATTGATACACCTTATGGTGGGACCAACACAGGGTATCTACACGCAAGAGAGGGCCAATTGACACAGACACGTGGAACATTTATGCAAGTAAGGAGCCGATCGATAGGGTAGTAAGGGTACATCTAACATGTTCATGGAAATTAGGCTGATTGAGGTGGAATCCTCAGGATAGATATACACCTGAAGGCTACCACCATTTGCGGGGATTGAGATCACGTTGTAATATTACCATTTTATACAGATTACTAGTTGGGACACTAGTTAGGTGGTACAGAGATATATAGTAAAATCGGGATAACAAAGTAGTAGCGAAGCAAAGGAAGAGTAGAAGCGCATTCAGTTTATCTTGCCTTATCATACCTTATGCTTATCCTATGTTATCTTGTTATCTCTGTTATCACGGTATTGTCTTATATTCAGTTTATTCATGTCATGATGCTTTTGCCTGTTTATATGCTGAAAGTCGCTGGAATTACCAGACTCATGTCTGACCTAGTTTTGTTTTGCCTCTTTTCTTCCGTTCCCCCCCCCCAAAGGTTCACAAGGAGGAATAGTTATCACTTAGCTCAGTTTTCTTTCCAAGCTCGAAGATAGTCGATGTATTGCTTTGGACTCTCTCTTCCACTACTATGGCTGGTTCACGCTTTATTGGGGAATATCATTGTTATTTTTATGCTTCTTTTATACTTGGAAGTTTTTGAATCAAGGCATAATTTCTATGTATTACTTTTAAGTATGGTTGAGACAATTGTTGTAAAAGCTTGACTAAATTAAGTTGTTTATAAAATGACTTTATTTTCCGCTGCTTTATTTGTTTGTCATGTATTTATCTGCATCTTTTACCTAAAATGCTCCACCAAAGTTAAGGCATTCCCTTTGTGAGTGACCTTAACGGAGGTGGGGTGTTTCAGATTCAGAAATAAATAATGTTTTATATATAACGAATAATGTTTTATAAATGATGTTAAATAAATAAATAAATAATATCATTTTAGGATAAGATATCATTTTAGAAAAAAGTATCATTTTAGGATATGATATCATGTTAGAAAAAAAATATCACTGTAGGATAAGATATCATGTTAGAATAAAATATCATTTTAGAATAAGATATCATGTTAGAATAAAATATCATTTTAGAATAAAAGACATTTTATGTAAAAGTATATTTTTAGAGTAAATAATATAAAACAAACATTTATATGTAAAAGAAACATTTATATATAAAGGGATACTTTTAATGTAAAGTAACATTTATAATGTAGATAACATTTATAATGAAATAACATTTATAACGTAAAAGGACATTTATATGTAGAAGAATCATTTTTATGAAAAGAATCATTTTTATGAAAAAGGATTATTTATATGAAAAAGAATCATTTTTATGAAAAAGGATTATTTTTATGAAAAAGAATCATTTCTATGAAAAAGGATCATTTATATGAAAAAAGAGCCATTTATATGAAAAAGAGATCATTTATATGAAAAAGAACATTTTTATGAAAAAGAAACAATTTTAATATAAGAAACATTTTCATGTAAAAGAACCATTTTAATGTAAAGAACATTTTTATATAAAAGAACATTTTAATGTAAGAGTTCATTTTATATAAAGAATATTTTAAATAAGGAATCTTTTAAAAGAACGAATATTTTAAAATAATATTCAGTGAGGAATAAAATTATGATTTTGATGTCCTTTTTAGATGGACACAAAAATATAGAAATATAAAGCTGTGTTAAGTAGCAAAGTCCATTTTAACCCGAACGGGTTTATCGACCGATTTTATTCATTTCATAATGAATATCGAAAAGAAATGATTTCAAAATTTAATACCTTGAAAATTTTATCATTTTAACATGATAAAGATATAGAATATTCAATTTTTTATTTAAAATTGAAAATGAAGTTAAAATCGTTTTGAAACGGATTTATAAACGATTTATAAATACGAATTAAATGGAAATCGACGATATATATATATAATATTATATATATTTAAACGGCCTGAATAGAACACGCCGCGCAGCGACCGTTCGCGAATTTCGACCATTAACATCAAATCAACGTAAAAGGAGATCCGACCTCGGATTCTCCTAAAACCTGAATCGTTGGGTTCGCATCGAATAGAGCTTTTCAATGAATGTAAGAAGTTTGAAATCCAACGGTTGGATTTGGAATTATGTCTAAATCAAATTTGAAAAAGGTCACTACGGATGCAGTTCGGTGGACGATATTGGAAACCGACTGTATGGGCGATATTAAATTTATTAAAAATATGAAAAAATTATGTAAAATCGTAATAAATGATTTGGAAAGAATTTGGATGAATATTCCAATATTATAAAGATAAAAATATATTTTTATCAAAATTGAACTAGTTATTAACTAGTATAAAAATCCAATTAATTAATATTTAATTGGAATTAAAGAGAATAAATTGAATTTTGGGTTGTCGTGAACGGTGTCTTTAATAACATTGTTCTTAAACCCCGATTAGAAAAGAATAAATCTTTTTAATAAGATTTAATGTAGTTTTCCAATTAATATTTAAATGGAGTTAAATAAAATATAATTTTGGAATTTATAAATCTTTTAATTAAGGTCATCAGAGTTTCCAATTATATTTAGTGATTGGAATAAAACGAAATGTGAATTGGGTTTATTGTGAACTGTGTTTTAAACGACCTTTGTTCTTTAACCCAATTAACATTGAAAAGATAATTTGAATTTATAAATCTTTTATTAAGAGTTAAAGGAAAATTTTCCAAAGTAAAGTTTTTTAATTTAATATATTAAATTGGAATTGAATGGAATCCGATTTAATAATAATGGAGATGAGCTTTTGTGAATGGAGATCGTTACTATATATGGAATTTAAAAGGATTTGTCGTTATTCCATTTATATTATCAGTCTGATATGGGAATTTATATCGATTATATATTGATCTGATTTCTGTGAAGATTCCATATTGATGGAAGATGATTTTGGGTTTATTGTGAACAATGTTTTTGAATAACATTTGTTCTTTAACCCAGTTAAAAGATAAGATTAATTCCTTAAATCTGAATAACATTGAATAATGATTTTTGACCTTAAAACTAAACTAGAGTTTTAATGAATCTTTAATTAGATTAAAATGCGAAAGAGATAATTAGATTTATCAAATTCTTGAAATGATTGAGAATGGAGTACCCCCAGTTTTACTCCAAGCGATAGTTAAATCTTTAATTAAATTTGAACGTGAAATGGTAATTAAATTTACCGACAACACAGTGGGTGTTAGATATGGAGTACTGCCAGTTTTGCTCCATGGGATGGATAGGTTGGGGTTGGGATTAATAATAAATGATTACTTCGGTAAGGTTCGCTAATCCCGACTAGTTAAATAAATCTTTTGAAATTGATATTCAAAAGAAGATTTAAGAATAAAGTTAAAAGGATTTATCTTTGATAAAGTTAATGGGAACCTTTCCCTAATAATATGAATATTTTATTTAAAGAATATTATGAATTAGAATGAGGAGTATGATGTATTTTACAGCACTTGTTTATAAAATACGTGAATTATTCGGAAAGACCGGGTTTAACCCGTTCTGAATAATTTCTACGACGATCAAGAGTCGAAGATGAAGATGGTGGTTGAAGACCGGAGTTCTCCATATTGTTTGGGTGATTACTAATGTCTTGATTGGGCCGTACACCCAAGACAAGGTAATAAGTGGTGATCGTCCAAATCGTACTTGGAGATCGACGGATATGCGAGGACCTCTCTCCTGTATTGGACATATGGGACGAGGAATAAGGTGGCTCCGGTTTTGTTCAGACCCAGAACGGACTTGTAAATGGATGGTATGTCTGACGTTGTATTCCTTTATGTTGTATTCATTGATCTCAGCTAAATATATATCTGTTTGGTGGAGGAGAATTTATTCTCTTGCTTAACACCCTTCTCTGAGACTAGAGGTTATATATTGGCAGAAATCAATGGTATGGTATGGATTGACAATGTGGCATGCTAAGATGCAAATGATCAAGGCTTTTGTTGAAAAGTAGAGCCTTGTGGATGATGATCAAAGCACATCTTTAATTAGCATAGCTTTGTGTATAGCGTTACTTCGCGAGCCTCACACCCCAGTATGAACCAGAAACGGGAGAGGACAGCAGGGAGGGCATTGCATTTCTTTCTAGCTGGGAGTGGTGTCAGCGTTTTGCAAGCCCTGACATTTTACTCATGTGGATGTTGCTATTATTACTTGATGGATAGAGAAGCGCCTCAGATATATATATATATATATATATATATATATATATATATATGTTCTGTTCGACATTACTGACCATATTATTTTACGCCCCATAGGGTGGGGATATGCATGCTTAGGAATTATGAATCCACCATCACACTTAGTGTGGATCGGCCCTGCATGTTACCTAGGTACAGTTGCGACTGAAGCCTAAGACTCGGGCTAGAGAGTCTCGAAACGGAAGGACTGCGACTTGCCTTGGTTCATAGATGGAAATCCAACTTCCAATACGACATCATGCGGTTTTCATTGTAAAACTAGTATGGCGACATGATATATGGTACCCATGCCGCCTATGATTGGAACATTTATATTCGAAGTTGATTTCTTCACTTATAGTAATAATAAAAGTTGAAATTTCGCGTATCAAGCATTTTTGGCTATTATAAGGGAAAACTATATCCTCCGACTGCGTTCATTGTGTGATGGGACCTGATTTTTATAATAGCTTCATTTTTCCAAAAAGCATTATGTTGTTTTATTTTAAACTAAGGTTCACGTGGAGTAAACCTGTTCCGTGTTATACGGCGTGGTCCCGCGATTTACCTAACTTTAAAATCAAGTTAATAACTGTTTTAGTTCTCATACCAGTCCCATGACTGACTTGGAGTTTATTGTTTTAATATAAACCCTGGGTGCTCATATTTTCCACACGGACAGCCAGTAGTTTTTGTTTTGCAGATATTATATTCACTGGATCCTGATTTACAACTAAAGCGATATCCGGAAAGCTCTGTATCCGTGTATTTCTTTCAGTTGTATTTTGTATTATTTTTCTGCAACTATTTATATGTAATTTAAATCTCTGATATTGTATTTCCAATGTGTAAATTACTTGTTCATACTCTGATATATTCTTGTACTCTGATGTAATTGTTGTAATAACCAATAAAATATTCTTCTATTTGTGTTCTTATGTGTGTTGTTCTCAGAGCAATACGGGCTTTCCTTTATGGGGAAGTTTGGGTCGTTTCACAACTATCCGTATTTTTGATTTGTTTAAATCGACATTTAGGATCACTGTCGATTTGAACGGTGAAAAATCTCGGATGTTACATCATTAGTCATAGTTGGTTCTGGACTAGATGATCTCAATGGATTCTCAATAGTTTGATTTTCAAAGAATTCTATATCTAAGGATTCTATAACTTCTAAGATGTCAAGAATAAGGAACCTACAAGTTATACTATTAAGAGAATATCCTATGAGAACACACTTAAATGCACCATTACCTAACTTTCGTCGTTTAGGGTCTGGTTTTCTAACATAGGCTAAGTAACCCCAAACTTTAAGTCTAGTAAGGTTAGGTTTTCTATTAAACCATAATTCATAAGGGAATTTTTTTTTAAGTGGTACTCTATTTAAAATGTAACACGCAGATAACATAGCATCACCTCATAGGATATAAGGTAAATTAGAACTTATGAGTATGGCATTAACCATTGCTACTAAAGTTCTATTTTTCCTTTCAGCAATACCATTTTGTTGTGGTGTACATGGGGCAGTACATTAGTGAACTATACCATGTTGTTTGCAAAACAAAGTAAATTCATTTGAAAAATATTCACCACCTCGATCTGAATGTAATACTTTAATTTTAACTCCTAATTATGTTTCGACTTCTGCTTTGTAAAATTTTAATTTATCAAAGGCCTTATCTTTATATTTCATTAGATATACATATGCATATCTAGTATAATCATCAATAAATGTTATATAGTATTGGTTAACACCATAGGTGATATGACTTTTTAAGTCACCCACATCAATATATACCAAATCAAGCAAATCAGTTTTCCTTTCAACATATTTAAAGGATTTCCGGTGTATTTTTGCTTGAATACATATTTCACATTTAGAGATAGAATCGAAATCAAAATCAGAAATTAATTGTACCACCCCACACCGAGACCCACCTTAATAAAGCGTATTACAAAGTATTACTGTCTATTAAGGTTGAGAATAAGGCTGGATATGGGCGACCACTTGTAATCCTGTATTAAACAAGTCCTAAGTACGCCGATGAAGTCTCTAGTTTTTTTTTTCATTTATGGTTCGACATACTTATTACTCACTTAATACAATATCACTAGGGTTTCTGGATCAATTCAGAACAAGACAAATATAATATAATGAATCACAAATCACAGAACAGAACAAAACACGGTCACACATATATAATTTTTACACAAATCAGGTACAATACAAATACATATACACGGTTACATACCCACAAAAGACTATATATATATATACATCAAAAGGTGTCAAGCACGAATATGAGTATAACAACTTGACCAAGAAATATATAAAGCGAAGAAGCCCATCACAAAAGGGCAAGCTACGAAGTAAAGAGCAACTTCCGTAATTACCAGCAAATACTTGGTCTGACCTGAGCATTAACACACACGGATTAGTCTAGTTCAAATATTAAAACATCATATAATAAATAATAAGCACATGTAAGTGATATTCTCTAGAGAGTAATATGACGTGAAAACTCCTCGTCGTGATGATTGGAGATTCACACAATTTGATCACCATAAGAAATTCCAAGAGTTATAATCTCCAGAGTATATCAAAAGCAAGGAAATAACACAATCATCATCGTCAAGTATGCGACTTATACTCGCATATGAGTTGTCCACCAAAAGTGAACACTCCACTAAACATCGACGACCAGCTAAGAAAGACTAAGGATCAATAAGACAACACAAACGGATTTAAACCATCAATAACATTCATTAATAAAAACCAACCACTAGTCCTAAAGCAACAAGGTTGCTTTATATAAAATAGCACCCAATAGCCTAAAGGCTAAGAATCAACGAGACACGGATATGGATCCAAAACAATAGTTTGCCCTGCATTAAAACAATTATAAGGATGGATCCTATTGCAACCCTATTGCACCATCATAAACAGAAAGAATTACTAGCCTAGTACTTTATATACGTAATTCACTACGTTCTGCCTCGATCGAGTAAGATGACCCATCCTGGTCCAACTAATTTTTACTATGACTCGTCATGATCAAGTAGGTTCAACCCGTAACGGTCGAGTATAATTAATACAATGACCCGTCTCGATCTGGTGCGCACCCATACTACAACCTGTCTTGGTCAAGTACATGACTCGCCTAAGTCCTACATAATTTTACAGTAATCCGCCTCGGTTGGGTATACTTGACCACCTCAATCAAGTAAATGCATATATATAAGTCTCCTCTCGAGTCTAGTACAAGCACAACAACAAGATGTGTCACAGACTTATGAATAGTAACTCGAAAAGTGAAACCAATATGTCCCATACTGCACGTTTCACTAATCGATTTACCACAAGTTAGTCTACTTCACACTAGGAATCTCAAAGTAACATAGAAAACCTATAAGATCATAGGAATACCCCACTTCAACGGAAATACCCAACATGGGGAAACATCAATTTGGTTTCGATTGACAAGTATGAAATTAACCGATATTATATACCTATGCGTCCCACACCACAAGGTTTATAATATCGTTTAATTGCAAATGCGTCTTCTCGAAAGGTGCAATAGTGCGTGTATACTTTTATAAATTTAGAAAATAACTTTTTACGAAAGCAAGTTATAAAACAGTTTTCCAAATAGTATACGTAATTATTAACTTAGAAATCTTTCCCTCTATAGCGGGAATAAAATAGGTTTTATATTAATAAAGTACACGAATATATATATATATATATATAATAATTAGTTGTTAATTTCATAAATCATTTGGAAATATTTTATTAAAACCAGTTTTGAAAACGTGTACAGAGACGACAAGATTCAACGAGATTACACCATCGATTTTCACCCAAAACGACATTGATTCAATAATATGAAGCGTATTGAATGTGGCTTTCCTTGCTAGAAATGCCATTCACATGACGATCATCGACACCAAAAAGATGCAAAACAATTGTAAGCGGTTTGGGAATAACTAATGCAACAACAACATGAAGCAAAATAAAAGACCACGGACATCCGCTGTTTCGAGCTACTAAACATCAAAATATTTAAAAACGTTATGAAGAAAATTTATTGCATATGATTCAAACTGTAACAACCCGAATTACGACAGATCGATTTTGTTTTTCAAAATTCTAATCTATCGAAACTCGTGTTGGTTTGCTCTGGTATCCTGTAGAAAAGACAGAGACATAAAATATGTCATAGCTCAGGAAATATCTCACAGCGGAATGGATAAAATATAATATAATCAAAGTATAGCCTTACTATATTAATAATACTGGCTAACCAGCATCCAAAGCTATCATGTCTCTACCATAAACCTAACCTACGAGTATGTTATGAGGAGGGGGTCAGAACATAAGTTCTGGTGACTAGATTTAAACTACACATTTTGGATAACCCTACATATACCGTTCAATCACATTTTCCTATTTATTAGGCTACTTGGGTTAACAGCACTCAAGGCTTACACACACGTCGTACCCGTTTACTCCTAGTGGATTAACCTAATTCAGTATATATGTAGTTACCCCCAAATTAAGGTACACCCCATGGTACCCCACTCGCACAGTCTCCACCGTAATGCAACAAAAATGTACACAGTTCCTCATCCTACGCCAGAGTGATGTACGGATATCTATATAGCAATGTTACGTTCAGCATATATTTTCCATTACTATGCGACGTAAGCGTACGGACTGCAACCTTCGATCAAATCAGATTCCATCACGGAGTAATGCCCTCAAGTCTATGATACACCACCCAGAGTAGACATGCATGTATCTAGACTTTCCCACGTATGTATCGTTAATCGTACTCGATGCCTTAACCGCACATAACCTCTACTGTTCACCGAGTCCCGTAGCAAGGCTATACAAGAAACACGGAACTCGGTCGGGAGCTTTTCAGATATCTGTTTACACAGATGCTAAAGTCTGCATTTTCATTGGCTATGGTCCCACTTGACCCCTTCCTCAACTAATGATAGACGAACAAGATTGAGAACTAATATCCTGGCCCTTCAGTACCCCCAAACAAACAACAAATCCTAATTGTCGCCCGCACCCATAGCCTTGATAGCAAAAGGTCTATGGTCTTTTGGAGTTCTCCGCCTTTTCGCATCGCGCATTACGTAACTAGATGACTGTCGATGGTAGGTACCCGACGACTTGCTATCTCCTAGGTTAGACCTATCGGGGTACACAAGGTTGGTCGTAACCCAGCCTAGTCACAAGGCTACTCGGATCGTCGAATCACCTATGCTACCCTACAGTCTTTTGATTGCCCACTAGCGTGGCAATCAAGGCATACTCACTGGTACAATGTGTAGACCTACCCTCTGTGAGCACAGGAGGACCCGTGTCACCGTACAGAGGGCTACCAGGAGTACCCTCCATGTCTCAGGAAGCCGTGTGTTTCCCCTTCTAGTCCTTCAGAGCCAGTAGAATATCGAGCAGAATAATCTGAAGGACGTGCGCTCCCCTCGTGCCTCATGGCACCATGATGATCTACCCCACTGGGTTATTCACCCTCAAATGTATGTACTAGTCCAAGCACTTCATTTTAATGTGTTATTAGATCATATGTCTAAATATCCAATTATGCGCTTGCCCTACCTCATCAGGTTTCCATTTAACTTGGTTATTCCCATTCACATTGACTTCTTATTCAAGTTACCAAGTTCCTCTTGCTTATTAATTTCAATCACATAACTTAACACATTTAAATTTATTAATAAGCCCATAACATGTTATTCTCTAGATTGTGATCTAAGGTCTGTAATCCGTAATCCCTTTATATTCTTATTTGATTTCATAACATGTTTTACTTAATATGTAATTAAGTGTCACATGTTTTCTGCTTAACATGTCACTTATTATTTATGATTAAATATAACTTATTTCATTTCATAAGTTTGCATCATTCTTTATTATTTAATCATAATTCCATCTTATATTGTCACTACAACTTATCTTTGTTTACTTATTAACTTAGTTCTCTTAACTAAGGCTTACTAATAAGTTTCCTTTCCATAACTATAACTTATGTTGTCCTCATCCGTAGATTTCAGATTCTCGTTCTTACAAATAAATAAATTTACAATTAAGTACAAATTGTCTTCTTATATAAGTTATTCCTTTTCCTTTATCATTTATTATAACCTAAGTTATAATTTCCACTTGTCCCTAGGACAAGCCTACCTATTATATAACATTCTCATTAATGTAATTTATATATAATAGGTTATTATCATTCCCCATTCATTCCACTTCTTTTAGTGTTGTAACTTTCATTTTATTCTGTAATGATCCAGATTTTTCAAAACTGTCAAAATTGCAGAAATATCCATCCGCTCTAAAACTACTAATGAAAACTCCCAACTTACTACACAATATTTGATAAACATTCGATAATGCTAAATGTATAGGATACTACAAACTGTCAGAGATCTTTTAATATACTAGGTGTGCTATAATACATGAAAACTTAAATAAAACCTACCATTGCGCACTCTTATGAGATAGATAGCAATAACCACTCCTGCAAACTCAACAAACAAGTAAAACGCAGAATAATATAGTAAGCAGGAAAGATACCATATCACAAGATATATAACAAACAACAAACAGAAAAGAGTTGTATTATTTTTGGGGTTGCATCACTACCACTTGTGACTGCCTATGTACCCCTATCTAATTGGGTACCCAATTAGATACAGGATTAAGCCAACGTAGTTCTCCTATTCACAAATAGGACTCATGGAGCCTATGATGCACAAACAACAATGCAACTCCCAAATTACCCTTTATCTTAATCTTCACATTTAGATTTATCAAATCTAATCAACTTTATTATTTCCAAATCCATTCTTTTGGAAATAATCCTTTCGATCTTAAAATCCTGATTTCATTTCAGATCATTGAAATAATATATTCCTTTTATATCAAATCATACTTCACTTCGGGATATAAAAACAAATCTTTTATGAAAATCTCAAATGTCTACAATACAAGCATATCAAAATATATGCCACCAGATTGAGATGTTTTCCCCCAATGACAAGGCCTTTAGGCACGGCCTTCACATGTATCAATATCAATGAGTGATGTCTCTCCTTTAGGGCAAACCATCTTCTGGGACTTTAACCTGTCTCATACCTTTCTTTAGCCAAGGGTTACCTGAATCTCGGTAGCACAACAAATCAGTTAGCATCCCAAAGTGATAAATCATTTCACAATAATATTCACAAATACTTTAAATCATACCATTGTTTCTTTCTAAATCATTTTAAACAATAGGATTTAAGCCATCAGGATTCTCTTTGTTTATAAAACATCTTTTTATAGACCATTTATTATCTTCCAAATATTTTCTATTTCTCTGAAATCAAACATTTCAATTCATATTGTTTTATGAAAACAATCTTTCAAAATCATTCATTTAAATTTACATTCATAAAGTAAATGAATCAATATTGTCGTTAAACACATTTCAATCAAATCGTGAAATAGATCATAAGGCGTTAGCGCATAAATATTTTCTACCCAACCAATGCTAAATATAAAAGCATACTTGCTCATAAACTGGTCGAGCGTAAATCACACAATCAATCAAACAATAATAACAAATGAGAAATGATAATCAATAAATAAAACAACATTTATCATTGTTTGTATACTTAACTCGTTTCCGACATTATCAGCTTAACTATTCCTCGTCCAGGATGGGGCCAGGTGAGCCAGGGCACTGGTTGCTCCTGAACATCTCTTTAGTTTAAGCACCTCGAACCAAATCTCAGAAACAGATAAGCCTACTCATTGGCTTATTAGAGTTATGCTCTTTTGATTACTTTTCAGTTAAGTAATTAACAAGATATGTTTAAGAGGTCAATAAAAGATATGCTACATAATATAAAGTTGTCATTTTCTTTCAAAAGCAAGAGGGTTCTAAATTTAATAACTTTACTTAGTTGATGTCGCTTTAACTTTATACTTCTAACATAACACATATATAAACAATATATAACTAAGAGATGACTTAGATCCATACCTAACCAAGCACAAAGGCATAAGAACAAAAGAACCACTTCCTTTCATTACCATTATCCTAAAGATCCAATCTTTAGCACTTCCAAACCAAGACAGTGCCTCTCCTCCTCCACCACCATTACTCACAAAGAAGCCATTAATATAGCTTAAGAAGAAAAAGAAGAAGAAGAAGAAAAGAAATTATGTGTATATTCCTAAGGGTATGCCTCCCTTTATATAGCCTTAGGAATGTGATGGGTAAAGACCAAAAGCCCCTTAAAACCCTTATCTTACAAGTGAAGTATTTACATTTTTTCTCATTTTCCTTATTTGCTCATTTCCTTAATATCTTTGCTTATGTCATGCATGACATCATCCAGATATTTAGTTAACAATAAATACTAAAAATGTTTTTATTTGCTAATTACTTTCCTAATGTATAATCAGACACTCATTTAAAATTTCAACAACTTTTATTGAGAAAATAGCTATGTATTGATAAAACGATTTTTAGTCATTTTATCAATATTTTTCTAAAAATTGTATTTTTGTAAATATTTTTCCAAAATGAATCTAGGATCATTAATTACTAACTAAATGATGTTTAACAAGGTTACAAAATCATATTTATAACATATAACAATATTAAATAGTAACAATATTCGAAGACAAAGTGTTCAAATTTCCGGGTCTTTACATTCTCCTCCACTTAAAATATTTCGTCCTCGAAATTGCAAGAATAGCAAAATGTAACAAAAGAAAACAATCAAGTTAAGTTAAGCACCAAAATAATTCAACCCATATCCACGGTCGGAGGTATGGTGCCTTATCCAGTCCGTTTATATTTATCAAACTAATGTAGTTTCATTTTAAAATTCCTAAGTTAAATTAGTAACCTAGACGAATTTTCCTTAGGCACCTAACCTAACCTCTAATACCAAATGTAACGACTCGGATTTTTCGAAACTGTCAAAATTGCCGAAATATCTGTCCTCTCTAAAACTACTAATGAAAACTCCCAACTTACTACACAATATTTGATAAACATTCAATAATGCTAAATGTATAGGATACATATTTTGATTATACAAACTGTCAGAGATCTTTTAATATACTAGATGTGCTATAATACTTGAAAATTTAAATAAAACCTACTGTTGCGCACTCTTATGAAATAGATAGCAATAACCACTCCTGCAAACTCAACAAACAAGTAAAACGCGGAATAATATAGTAAGCAAGAAAGATACCATATCATAAGATATATAACAAACAACAAACAGAAAAGGGTTATATTATTTTTGGGGCTGCATCACTACCACTTGTGACTGCCTACGTACCCCTGTCTAATTGGGTACCCAATTAGATACAGGATTAAGCCAACGTAGTTCTCCTATTCACAAATAGGACTCATGGAGCCTATGATGCACAAACAACAATGCAACTCCCAAATTACCCTTTATCTTAATCTTCACATTTAGATTTATCAAATCTAATCAACTTTATTATTTTCAAAATCCATTCTTTTGAAAATAATCCTTTCGATCTTAAAATCCCGATTTCATTTCAAATCATTGAGATAATATATTCCTTTTATATCAACTCATACTTCGCTTTGGGATTTAAAAACAAATCGCTTATGAAAATCTCAAATGTCTACAATACAAGCATATCAAAATATATGCCACCAGATTGAGATGTTTTCCCCCAATGACAAGGCCACTAGGCACGGCTTTCACACGTATCAATATCAATGAGTGATGTCTCTCCTTTAGAGCAGACCATCTTCTGGGACTTTAACCCATCTCGTACCTTTCTTTAGCCAAGGGTTACCCAAATCTCGGTAACACAACAAATCATTTAGCATCCCGAAGTGATAAATCGTTCACAATATTAATCACAAATAATTTCAATCATACCGTTGTTGCTTTCTAAATCATTTTAAACAACGGGATTTAAGCCATCGGGATACTCTTTGTTTATAAAATATCTTTTTATAAACCATTTATTATCTTCCAAATATTTTCTATTTCTCTGAAATCAAACATTTCAATTCATATTGTTTTATGGAAACAATCTTTCAAAATCATTCATTTAAATTTACATTCATAAAGTAAATGAATCAATATTATCATTAAAACCTTTCAATAAAATCGTGAAATAGATCACAAGACGTTAGCACACAAATATTTTCTACCCAACCCAATGCTAAATATAAAAGCATACTTGCTCATAAACTGGTCGAGAGTAAATCACACAATCAATCAAGCAATAATTACAAATGAGAAATGATAATCAATAAATAAAACAACATTTACCATTATTCGTATACTTAACTCGTTTCTGACATTATCAGCCTAACTATTCCTCGTCTGGGATGAGGCCAGGTGAGCCAGGGCACTGGTTGCTCCTGAACATCTCCTTAGTTTAAGCACCTCGAACCGAATCTCAGAAACAGATAAGCCTACTCATCGGCTTATTAGAGTTATGCTCTTTTGATTACTTTTCAGTTAAGTAATTAACAAGATAAGTTTAAGAGGGCAATTAAAGATATGCTACATAATATAAATTTGTCATTTTCTTTCAAAAGCAAGAGGGTTCTAAAGTTAATAACTTTACTTAGTTAATGTCACTTTAACTTTATACTTCTAACATAACACATATATAAACAATATATAACTAAGAGATGACTTAGATCCATACCTAACCAAGCACAAAGGATAAGAACAAAAGAACCACTTCCTTTCATTACCACTATCCTAAAGATCTAATCTTTAGCACTTCCAAACCAAGACAATGCCTCTCCTCCTCCACCACCATTACTCACAAAGAAGCCATTAATATAGCTTAAGAAGAAAAAGAAAAAGAAGAAGAAAAGAAATTGTGTGTATATTCCTAAGGGTATGCCTCCCTTTATATAGCCTTAGGAATGTGATGGGTAAAGACCCAAAGCCCCTTAAAACCCTTATCTTACAAACGAAGTATTTCCATTTTTGCTCATTTTCCTTATTTGCTCATTTCCTAAATATCTTTTCTTATGTCATGCATGACATCATCCAGATATTTAGTTAACTATAAATACTAAAAATATTTTTATTTGCTAATTACTTTCCTAATGTATAATCAGACACTCATTTAAATTTTCAACAACTTTTATTGAGAAAATAGCTATATATTGATAAAACGATTTTCGGTCATTTTATCAATATTTTTCCAAAAAATATATTTTTGTAAACATTTTTCCAAAATGAATCTAGGATCATTAATTACTAAATAAATGATGTTTAACAGGTTATAAAATCATATTTATAACATATAACAATATTAAATAGTAACGATATTCGAAGACAAAGTGTTCGAATTTCCGGGTCTTTACATATTCCATTAATTACAGTTAATGTCATTTATTTCTATCCATTTATATACATATATATATATACATATATGTTTACGTACTAGACCTCTCACATTAAGCCTACCACTTGTGGATGCTGGATTTGCCGGGCGGTTCCGGGCAGACTTCCTCCACAAGTTGACTTAATCTCATGTCTTAGCACTATTACATGTTTATTTACACACTAGACCTCTCAGTTTAAATTAACAGCCTGTGGACACTGGATTTGTCGGGCGGTTCCGGGCAGACTTCTACTACAGGTTGAATTTAACCACGTGTCTAAATGTAATTAGAGTTTTCTTTTTACTATAAATTTTCTATGTAATCTAGGCATGTCTATTCTTTCAAATTATTACTGTAATCTATATTTTACATGTCATCATATTAAGCCCATTTTATGTCGCATGTTCTTTTTAACATGTATTTAATTCTATTCTAACATGTAATCATGTGATTATTCCAATTCCTACAAATAAGGGTCCAAGTATATAAATGTCACGAGTTAATATGCAATTCGAACAACAGTAGTCGCTACACATATTTTAACAAGTTTATATTTCAACATGTGAACATTTCAGCACATTAAACGTTTCAACATAAGAATTTTCCAACATCTTCATATTAATATTTCAACATGTCATAATAGCATTTAAATACTTTTAATTATTATAACAAATTCACATTGCATAATAACGGGGAATGTTAAACAATAATATACCATTACCAAAAATGATATAACTTAAATCCACTAACCTAATTTGCTTTCCAAATCCTGAATCTGGTCCAGATCTAGCATTCCATGGTTTCCCCTAACTGGATTTAGAACCTAACAACCATGGATCCATAATTCTTACTAAAAGAAAAAGGGAAGAAAGAGGAAGAAATTTGAATAGACTGGATCTAAGAAATTACCTTACGTCGAATGTGATTCTGAACACCTTCTTATTAATATTCATTCTTTTCCTCCAGATCTTGATTCAGAATTTTCTGAAACTAATTATCTTATTTTTCTGAAGATATTTGAGGAGGAAGAAGAATGGCAGAGTATAGACGTCGTCTCAGAAATATGAGATTTAGGTTAGGCTCTGCTAGCCTATTTATAGGTGCTCGGGATCTTATCGTACATGCAGCGCTGAGTCAGCATTAAACCCAGTTAAGAAAGTAGGCCGGATCTAGGGGGTATCGACCCTAGTGTCGACCCCTCTATACGGGTGTCGACCCCTCTACAGGGGTGTCGACCCCTAGGTCCACCCCCTATGGTTCCGCAAGCTGTTTTGGCGCAGAAGTTTGAATTTTAAATTTTGGAATTTATTAAGTGTTATATTCATATATAATATTCTTATATGTATACAAATCTTTTAATGGCCATTTTACGCATATATATACGCACAACTTTTATTTCGTTTTCAAAATTCAAACGATGTTGTACCGTTATTTAATTCTTGCCATATTTCTTTGATTCCAGCCTTATCTTTAACTTATCTCTTGTATATATATACATATATATATATATATATATCTGCACATATATACGCATATACATATATTTTTCTATATTTCCTTATATGTACATCTTTCCTTATATGTGCACTTATATATATTTTATCTTATGAACATGAGTTTAATTTAGCCGTTCCCTTAAAACAAAAATAGGATGGCGGCGGGGATCGAACTCTGCACCACTTATATGAGAGTCACATGTTCTAACCAACTGGACTACTAAGGCTATTGTTAACATGGCTTAGAACAATGTTAGTTATTATTCTCTTCTCATTCTTCTTTTTCATATTTGTTGTAATCTTTTATTTGAACCATTGTATTAAACTTTATTATATTGCATGCATCTTTTTCTTTTATTTCTCTTTTATTATTAATGCATAATATTTGTAAATCAGTGCATGCAACACATTTACATTGCATGCAACTAATCCTTTCTTTTAATGCATGCATTACATTTTTATTAATCTTTTCTTCTTTTTTAGTGCGTGTATTTTAATACATGCAATCACATATTATCTTTATTTTATTCTTCATATATATATATATATATATATATATTTATGTCAATGCATATATATACATATATGCATTATTTAATTATTACAAAATGCGGGGTGTTACACAAGATTTTCAGAATGTCCAAGATAATCGAATTCCGATCAGTAGTTCAAAAGTTATGGTCATTTTACTAACAATCTAAAACTCAGCCTACTGCATGTATTCGACAGGACAACGACAAACAATGATGATTTTAGCTTAAAAACTTCAAAATTTTGCAAAACACATTAAATGAAGTTGTAGCTTAGATATTCAGCTTTCCGAAACATCAAAAATTATCGAATTACGATCAAGGACGAAAACGTTATGGTTATTTTTACTAACAATCTAAAACTCAACCTGCTGCATGTATTCGACAGGACAACAACAAACAATGATGATTTTAGCTTACAAAACTTCAAAATTTTGCAGAACTCATTAAACAAAAGTTGTAGATTAGATTTCCAGCTTTCCGAAACATCAAGAATTACCAAATTCCAATCAAGGAAGAAAAAGTTATGGTCATTTTACTAACAATCTAAAACTCAGCCTGTTAGATGTATTCGACTGGACAGCAACAAACAATGATGACTTTAGCTTGGAAATTGCAAAACACATTAGACTAAAGTTGTAGCTTAGATTTTCAGATTTTCGAAACATCAAGAATTATCAAATTCTGATCAAGGATGAAAAAGATATGGCTAAAACAATTTCAGGTTTCAGCTCAGAAAATTAGGCAAAAGACAGAATTATACCATCATTTCAAAATCTGTTTCAGGCCTATCAAATGGAAAATTTTCGAAAAACAATATGAATATAAAATGTTGCTTATTAAGTTTAGTTTCCATAAAGAAAATTTGAGCTAAATCGGATTAGAAACATGGAAGATATGCTTGTTTTACTACACTGCATTTTCAAGAATACGGGATGTAACTCAAAAATAATCCACTACACCACATCAAATCGAAACATCTCAAAAACTCAACAAACTCAGAGAATATCACTTATAAATGATATCAACTAGAAGTTGTGAGGTTTATTCACCTGAAATGAGAACCAACAGCAAAAAATTGATGCAAATTTGGTACTTGGGGCATTAATTGACCTTCTCAAAGCCTGTTGAAGCTTTTACAGTAACATGCAATGGCTATGACGTCAAATACAGTAAAAAGAATTACAATCAGAGATTGGAGATGAATTGAGTCTTGGTTTAGAGGGATTACCTACTGAAGTTCTTCATTTCCTTTCTGTTTACACTAATTTGAGAATTAAAATTTATAGCTTGGGTAGAAACTTAGTTTTTCCCTATGCTTTTCTCTTTCTATCATTTGAGAAGAAGAATGAAGGGATGAAGAATACGTGTTCTCCTTCCTTTTTCCAAAAACATCCCCCTTTAATTATCAAATTAAAAGGCCCTTAAGTCTAATGAAGCCACTGATGGAGATTTAGGCCTTAATTAGCCAATTAACACCCCTTAAGCTGATTATGTCATGTTATACCACCTTTTACACACTAACAACTATTGTTGTTGTTCATTCTATCATTTACACAAATAAGAGTATTAAAACAAGTTTAATTACTTCTTTTAAAATTATTTCTAATTGTTAGCTATTAAAAGTTTACAAATTTTAACATTTGCAAACAAATTTCAGTTCTTTCGAAACATTGACAATTTAAATGTTTTAAAGAACAAAGGCTTTATTTTGCTTATGGAAAAGTTTTAGCAACTTATAAAAATCTATTTTCAACACATCCATTTTTATTTTTGCAGAAAAAATCAACATTTTACATTGTATTCCCACAAAATACTTAAGAACCATCGTTAAACATTAAATTTACTCTTTACTCACATTTTACAATTTACCTCAACAAATTTGCCAAAAATCTTAAATATTTATATTTTGTCTTAGAACCCATTCACAAAATATTTTTAACACTTATTCTTCATCTAGGCCTTTAATTTTACTTATCTCAGAACCTAATATGACCATAAATATTTTTATGTTAATTTGCCTCTTAAATTCTCATAAATAAAAGAGAATAAAAGAGAATCTTATTTATCTTAACTTCACACTTATTTCAAACTATACATGTATATGCATCCATGTACATATATATGCATATTTCAGTAGGACCCTAACGATAACCAAATATTCTCCTCTCAAATTTTCACTTTTAAATTAATAAATCCCCAATCTCCCTAATCAAGCACAATTTTTTTTTTTTTTTGAAAACATTGATTTCATTATTAACCAACAAAAATCCCTATTATAATTCATTAATCCCTATAGCAGGTAATCGACTAAAAACAGGGTTGTTACAGACTCATTCCCTTACAAAAATTGCGTCCTCGAATTTCCATGGGATTAAGTCATAACAACCTAATTTATTCCATCAACACAAGAAACGCACGACAAACGAAATGAATCTGAATTTAAAAGCCCCATTCTCAAGCTCAGAAAGAGAAGAGTAAGGATATGCACATCAATCACTCTTAAACACTCATCTAGACACAATATTCAAGATTACCCGACTACCGAGAATTGTATAGGTGTTAATCCTTTGAAGCGAGATCACGGACGAAAAGCTACGAGAGAGATACAACGAGATAGATATTTTATAAAATCAAAAGAGAAACCTGAGCACAGATTCAACACTCATAAAACTCTCCCTTAGTAAGCAAGATAAAGGGGCGTTGCCAACACAAGAGGATCAACCAGGAAGTGTTAAAAGAAATCATCACAATCGATAGGTATGATGATTCGGAATGGTACTATACTCAAGTGTTAGATTCCTCTCATCACCCTTCCTATCACTCGAACTCAAGAAAAGCCCAAAGAGCTTAAATAACCACTAAACAATTCAAAAGGTTTCTATTAAACAATAACATAAGAGTAAGGGTGATTCAATGACTCTTCTCGTCTTGAACAAAGGCACCTTACCAAATGGCTACTCAAACAAAGTATGGGTTTAATATATATTTTTACCCAGACTCGATTCAGTGAGATAACATATAATTCATTAAGTATCCACTTGGCCAATAGACGACAAGAGGAAATGAACACGATTGAACCTGATGGGAAGAAGTTGTTGGTTTTCCACAATAGCCAACCAATCCTCCTAACTTATCATAAGAGGTATTAATGCTAGAATCCCTTAACACTATGTCTCAGGCTTAAGATTAGCACCTAGGGAAAAGATACACAAGTTCTAGATCTTACTTCACATTATCGACTTAAGATTTAAAAGGCCAAAAGGACTTCCAAATATGCATATGGTATTCGTAATAGCACATAATTGTCTTTACAAGAATTCATTTAACTAAATTCTCAAATTCATTGTAAAACTTCATTTTTAATCTTTGTTTTACTCAAGGTATCAAAACCACTATTTATATTCAATAACCATTCACTTCTCATAAGTTAAATCTCATATTGCAGTATTTACAATTTCAAAATTTTTACTTATTCAATGCACCAAAGCAAATGTAAAAGAATTTCATCAAAAATTACACTACTTATCTCTTAGAATTCCAAAATCGTAGTTTAATTTTGAATTTCCAAAAGTTCTAATTAACCTTATACATAATATATATTTTCAAAAGTTTAGTAAAACTCTTATGATGACTACTTATTGTGCACGTTTTTCTTACTTAAGTTTGATAATCAATTAACTAGGACAAAATCCACATTTTAACCATCGGTTATTTTTCTCATGTCAATAATGCCTCTTACGTAGCATTGGAATCCCTATCCACCCAAGGCGTCCCTTGTCTCGACCAGAGCTCTTAAGCCACGTCTAGACATGTCAATAGAATCAATAACCATGTCTCTTCTACTTTTAACCAATCATGTTAATTGAATTTTTTTATTAAGCCTTACAAAAAATCCTCTTTATTATTCTGCTCTTCGAAATAAATATTTTTAAATAGTTCCTCGTGCATAGTTGAATAAATCTACTAGCTTCCATTGTGCACTCAGATTTACTTGCTCACTCTCTCATAAGTTTCAACTTCTTTCTTTTACTTCAATTAAACTCAGTCCTAAAAGTTAACTCAAAAAATTATATTGAATCAAGATCCAGAATGCCAACAGGATGGTTCCCTCAACATGGACAAATTTTACACCAACAATTCTCTAAGGAGACCACACGTGAGTAGATTTAAGTTTATCCCATGAATTAGATGATACAGATTACTTTGGACAACATCTCGAAGCATTCTTTGAAATGGTTTGAAAATACAAACCTACCCAAAGATTACCAATCCCAAACAATGCAAGGAAAGGAATTCAATGTCTCGGAAAGAACAATATTCTAGACACCCAAAAAAGAAAAGAAAAGAGCACCACTATGTACTCTTTCCCACCCAATGAGTGCAACACCACGCTCCAAGTAGAGTAGGATTACTAATCAAGAAATAAAGTATCTCACAAGGATAAAAGAGTACCTCAAGGCCGATAGGATCTACCAGGCACGGTAGCTACAACAAGATTACTCGCATTAGAATTCTTTTTCTTCTTAGGGCAAGCAAAGAGCATATGTCCTTCTTGCCTATAATAACGACAGGTGCGTGGTTTAGGGCAATCTCTAGCAAAGTGATCACGAGATCCATAGTTGTGGCATTCCAAAGTCTTGAATTTTCTAGAAACAATAGAACGATGAGATCCAAACCCTTTCCATTTCTTTTTATGATGAGAAACATGCTTAGACTCATGATTAAGAAGATGCTTCTTATTCGGGTTTCTCCGGTCTTCCAACTCAACATCACTATCAAATTCCTTTTCGACTGCTTCAAGCTGAAGGGCTGCATCTACTAAATCATCAAAGGAATGTCTCAAATGTAGCAAGAGGGATTTCTTCAAATATTTTCTAAGGCCCGAAACAAACTTGAGATTTTTCTTGCGAGAAGTACTAATGTGCTCAAAACCATACTTAGACAACGCTTCGAATAAGGTAACATACTCCATAACCGTCGATTTCCCTTGCTTAAGCTCAAGGAAACGTCGAGCCAAGATAGACTCCTCAGATTCAGGCACGGACTTAAGTTCAAATCGCTCCCTAAACTGCTTCCACTCAAGGGTAGCCTCATCGAGCTCTTCAATAAGAAGCTCATACCAATCCAAAGCACGATCTTGTATCATGGTAGATGCCACATGGACACAATGATGACTGGAAATCTCCATGCGAGTAAATATACGCTCGTAAGTACGAACCCAAGCTTGAACTTCTAAAACTGGCTCGGTGCCTCTGAATGGCTTTCCACCGAGGTGAGTGAAATCACTACACATACACGCAAACACCGAATTGCATGGAGGAGAAGAACAAGATGAAACAGTATGATGAGTGCTCCTGATAAGCTCAAGAATCTGGTCAATTGACATATATACCCCCTTTAGGTTAGGAGCCACCGGACGGCTCTACACCTGAAGCTTGACCATGAATACTCCCCGATATATCTAGAAATTAAGATTGAATGAAATTATACACAAGCTAAGATGAATTCGATTCAATTCAACAAAAGTGGAATACTTAGAAATTATATCGGTATTCCGAGATATGTTTCCTAAAGATAAAGGAAAGCTCAAGGACTCGATTGGTGACAACCAAGATGGGGATGACATGTTCTTTGTAATGCACCTCGATGTAGTGTACTATGCATAATGTTCTGTGTTTTATCATGTCTTGTTTTGAACTTCGCTCTAATACCAAAATGTAACTCCTCACCACAAGACCACCTTAATAAAGAGTATTACAGAGTAATATTGTCTATTAAGGCGAAGAATACATATGGATAGAGGAGACCTCTTGTATTAAACAAGTCCTAACTATGTCGATGAAGGCTCTAGTTTTTTTCATTTGTGGTTTGGCATACTTATTACTCACATAATAGAATATCACTAGGGTTTCAGGATTGATTCAGAACAAGACAGATATAATATAATAAATCACAAATCACAGAACAGACCATAACACAGTCACGTATATATAATTTTTACACACATCAGCTACAGTACAAATACATATACATTGTTACATTCCAACAAAAGAATATATATAATATATACATCAAAAGGTGTCAAGCATGAATATGAGTACAACAATACTTGACCAAGAAATATATAAAGCAAAGAAGTCCATTACAAAAGGGCAAGCTACGAAGTAAAAAACAACTTCCATAATTACCTGCAAATACTCGGTCTGACCCGAGCATTAACACACACGGATTAGTCTAGTTGAAATATTAGTACATCATATAGTAAATAATAAGCACATGTAAGTGATATTCTCTAGAGCGAAAAAACTCCATGTCATGCTTTAAAGCCTAGAATTGTGTTTGGAAGAAATCGATCTGCTTCCGCCTCTCTATTCTGTCATACACTGCCTTGCCAGGCTACGGCGTAATCTGCCCCTCCATGCCGTCGTCTGCTGGTCCACTTCCTTCACAGTCATTTTGAATCCCTTATAGGCTCCCAGCTTCTTCACAAATTCGCGATTCTCAAATCGTGCAATAACTGAAAGGTAACTTGTTTGTTGGTTATCTGTACCATACATGTTATCAACAACTACTACTCTTTTTATTAAAGTCCATTTTATAATATATCATTCTTGAATCCTACGTCGTTTCCTTTTCTACAACGAATTCAATAATTTATTTTATTAGGATGGGATAAGTCGAAGGTATACTAAATCCAGGGTCGATTATTGAGTTAGGCAGGCTAGGCTAAGGAATAGCGCAAGCCACCTATCGAGGCAACTAAAAAATAACCCTAGTTCAAATTTCAAGTCGGGCAAAGAGAAATCGCGGTATTTTCCTCCATTACATCAGCGTCGTTGCATCCCATCCCAGCTCCCCTCTGGACCTCCACATCTCCACTCCAATTAGACCAGTTCCAACACGACTGTAGGCTGTAGCTCAAAGGTATTAATAAATTAATGATTCTACTGATATAATATCTCTAAATTTTGGTTTCTAACTCCCTTAAAAGAAATAACATTTTTAGAAAATAATGCTATAAGAATTAGTTGCTTGCTCCAATTTAAGACTGTAGAAGCATTAGCCTGATATTTCCGGTTCCATTAAATAAGTATTAATACTTTTTCCCTAATAGCTGACAAGTTCAAGCCATAATTTATAACGCTTTTGCTATAAGGCCCGAAAAGAGCAGTGCCCGAATGATGCGGGAACAATCCAAGCCGCCTGAATTATTTCCCTCCGTGAATTACACTCGTCCGATCTTCTTCCGCACCTTCCCACATGATTTTTTTCTGGCCCCGTAGCAAAGTTCAATTTATAATTAGTTTTTGGTAGTTGTCATAATTCGTATTTTTTCATAATGGATGATTATTAAAAAAGAAAATTGTTCATGTTAATTGATAGGTAAGTTGATTAGTGATATCAAAACTATTCAGTTCTTTGATAATTGACCATCGATTATTTAACTTTTTAAAACAAATACCTGAATAAATAACTTAGTTGGCTTGTTTTTTTAGTATATCAATTGATCACTGATTGTTTATTATTTATATCTTTATGGTATAAATTTGAGCTGGGGTTTATTCTGGAGTTATCATATTGCTGCTCCATCTCCATTTGGAAGCATCATGTTAAGATTTTGTTTTTCCACAAGTTTCGTATAATTTAAAGCATTAAGTTGGTGTGTTGTTAGAACGATTAACGATAGTGATTTTACTAGTAAAACAGCTGGTGGTAGAACAGTTTAATAGTTTTCTCGTTAGATACTATACCTAAAAATGGAAGGAGAATATTATTCTTTAAATTAATTTATTTTACGGAAAAAAGATGATTATTTTGATTTATGCTTCCTTTGAGTTAGCTGTTGTAGTATGCTCAATTTTGCAGTCAGTCATTTTTATATTCGATGTTATGTAATTGATGATTATACACTTAAGCAAAACCAAAATAAATGTGACCTTAACAAAGCATCTGTTTCCCTGAGATTTGGAAACAATCTAGCAAAAAAAATGAACCTCTTCATCAGATTCGAAAATTTGACAACTCTAAAGGCAGTTGACTTCATATTCTGTTTAACACTTGTATTTCCTAATGTACATCTCCCTCTTATTTTACCTATGCGACACATTTTTTTTTTGAAGGATCAGATTATCCATGGCATTCGAATGCCTTGTTCTAGGAGCAGGGCAAGAAGTTGGGAAGAGTTGTGCAGTGGTCTCCATCAATGGAAAAAGAATAATGTTTGACTTTGGAATGCACATGGGATACCTTGACATTCGTAGATTCCCAGATTTCTCTCTCATTTCGGAAAATGGAGATTTCACATCTTGCCTCTCATGCATTGTTATCACTCACTTTCATCTTGACCACGTCGGTGCTCTTCCTTATTTTACAGAGGTGTGCAAATACAATGGTCCCATATACATGAAGTACCCAACAAAAGCTTTGTTTCCACTAATGCTAGAGGATTTTCGTAAAGTGATGGTTGATAGACGAGGAGAGGGTGAACAGTTTACTTATGAAAATATAGTTCAATGTATGAAGAAAGTAATACCAATAGACTTGAAGCAAACAATCCAAGTTGACAAAGATCTTGAAATCCGTGCTTATTATGTTGGGCATGTCTTGGTGCTGCTATGATATATGCGAAGGTTGGAAATAATGCTATTGTTTACACTGGAGACTGTAATATGACAACAGATAAACATCTTGGTGCTGCTCAGATTGATAAACTTAAATTGGATCTTGTGATCTCCGAATCCACTTATGCTACAACAATTCGAGATTCAAAATATTCACGAGAAAGGGAATTCTTAATGGCTGTTCACAAATGTGTAGCTAATGGAAGCAAAGTATTGATCCCTACCTTTGCATTAGGGAGAGCGCAAGAGTTATGTTTATTGCTCGATGATTATTGGAAGCGTATGAATTTAACCATTCCTATATACTTTTCAGCTGGTTTGACCATTCAAGCAACTATGTATTATAAAATGCTCAATAGTTGGACTAGTCAGAAGATTAAAGATGCTTATGCTAAAAGGGACATGTTCGACTTCAAGCACGTATGTCCATTCGAAAGATCAATGATACACGCTCCTGGGCCATGTGTTCTATTTGCAACACTAGGTATGATTAGTGGTGGATTTTCTCTAGAGGTTTTCAAATAATGGGCCCCATCTAAAATGAACCTAGTGACAGTTCCTGGTTATTTTGTTGCTGGGACTATCAGGCATAAATTAATTTCCAGTCAACCCACTACAATCAATCTGGATAAAGAAACTAAGGTTGATGTTAGATGCCAAATCCATCAATTATCCTTCAGCCCACATAAAGATGCTAAAGGGATTATGGATCTATTGGGATTTTTGTCTCCTAAACATGTTATACTTGTGCATGGAGAGAAACCTAAAATGGAAAAGTTAAAAGCAAGAGTGGAATCTGAACTTGGAATTGAGTGCTATTATCCTACAAATAATGAGATTGTGTCTATTCCAGCTTCACAAACTATTAAAGTTGAAGCAAGTAAACTGTTTATTAAGAATTGTTCAAATGCAAAAGTGCATTTGGAAAAAAGCTTACCTTTTATCTCGGATTCATATTTGAGAGATAGTGAGATGTGGAAGTATAGCAAAGATGAAAAAATAGCAGAAGGCATACTTTTTATGGAGAAAAATAAAAAAGCAAAAGTTATCCATAAGGATGAACTTTTACAAAGTTTAGGAGAGAAAGAACACAAAGTAAAATGTGCTTGCTGGTGCCCTGTAAAAGTAAATAATTCAGTAAAGACAAATGGGTTTTTATTGCTTAACTTATTGTTGGAAAAACTCAAAGGAAAAATAAACTGCAAGCTTATAGAAAGTGATTTTGAACGGTTGCTCATAAATTCAATTGAAGTCAAATTATGTTCCGATACCAATTGTCCGTACAAGAGTAAGAAGAACTTGGTGGTAGATTTTGTAAATGGCTTTGAATATTTTTGCTGCAGTCGATCACTAAATGATGAAAAATTGGCTAGAAAGGTTTTATCAATCATGAAAGAACCAGTTTTGGATTTTTCGGATGAAAATTATATGGTGCAGCCATGAAATTTTAAATGGATATTCACCACCATTAATGTATGAGGTATGCTTTCTAGTATCTTGTTAATCATTTACCATGAGCATTTACTAGCTGCATTCAAGAGAATGAAAATATTTGGCTAAAGGGTTTGTTAGAAATTAAATGTAACTTCAGAAAGAAAACAAAATATTAATGATAGATAGAGACAAGAAAACTATATTTTATTCATTAAACGAAGCCTAAGTATATAGGCGAATACAACCATAAAAGTCGGATCTAAACATTAAACTAGGACAAACAAAATATTAAATGTACTAACTAAAGAATAGGACAAATAAAGAAATAGTCATTATTTCTAACACCCTCCCTTAAACTAGATGTGCTAATGTCTAGTTTATAAAGCAATAAACTGTGTTTCTCAATTTCTTCATCGTCTTGCGCAGACGAACTCGATCAAAAACTATCATCTCTATCCGGTTGGACATGCTCAACTGTTTTATGTTGATTGGTACTTTAGCCATCAACAAATATTTTTGGTTTGCTCTTAGGGATCCATTGACCTCTCCATTCGGGTTTTCCCTTGCATATGTCATCCCTCTAACAAGTGAGAACCGCGACTCTTCTTCCTTACTTGTTGGATGACACAAAACCAAATCTGCTTCACTCACAGATCTACCTACTTCACTTGTAGGTATATACCTATTCTCTAATAGGCATTTCATCAAATAGTTCTCTCGAGCACTCAACAAACATCCAACACTATAACCGATGTTCTACTCTTCGTCGTCCTCATTGTCATTCGTCATTTCAACTTCATTCTGCAGCTACAGCTGCACTTTCTCTCTACAGTTGCTAACGCAAACTCTTGCACACAATTGCAAATAGTCGACGAGCCCTCCATTATTCATTTTCTACATTCTGTCACTCCCCTGCTATCATACAAAATCAATTCACAACTCATAGACAACAATCCACACTTCACCAAATTAGCAATTACTGCCAATCTTCTTTCATTATCACAAACCATCCTCTACGACTGAACAAATCAAAACTCAAAACAGCAAGCAACCCAATACCGCCTCCATCACCTTCAAACCATCAGAACCATCATACATACGCAACTTCCTATCACCTGAATGTTATCTCCACCAGCAAAGCACCACAACCATATATCTCAAACTCTATTGTCCAACCAAGCTGCTCCAACACCATTAACACAGCAATGTGAAGAATTACATATCCCATCCCCTTTGTATTCTTGATTCCCAGCAACTGCCTTTGCTACATAACTACCCTCATGCATGCAAACATGAGCATAATTGGATTCTACCTCGACAGTAACACTTGTTTGCACCGGTACAACAACAAATGGAGCCAGTGTATTCTCACCAAGGTTTGAGATTCCATCCGGCACGCTGAAATTTCGGACGTTCCATTTCAGTTCCGCCGATGTCCCGGACAGAATTCACTAAAAATTCGGTTCCATGATGCTGCCATTTGTATTGTTGAAAAATCACCACCCTTCTGCGCATCAAACTTACATAGGTGCACTTCAAAAAAGAATAACATTTGTGGCCACATTCATTTTATCTTCCACTTCCGCCTTATCATGCACTTTAGACTGACCATGCACTACCATGTCACTTTTCACACCTGGGTTAACATGTCCGTGCTAAGCTTGGCTATCATTACTCTGCACATTAATTTCTCCTTCAATCTCCTCTTCTCCACTCTTGTAGGACATCAAAATAGTTGTTAATTTCGAGAGACATTTGCTGTGGAACCTTTACCATAAACCTCTGCATCAGCAGCTATTCCGCAATCTTTGCAGCAGCGTCGACTTAATCAAACAGAATGATTCACTTACAACAGCGTCATTTCAATTCCTACAGCTTTATGCCTGATTCTTTCCTTCCATCAGCACATACATTTGTAGCCGAACATGAATTCAACAGCAGTAATCTTTGTTAACGACATCTCTTGGTCCAAGCATAATAACTCATAGCTAGCACTTAAGATCTGAAACAAAAACAACATAGCCTTCAGATCATGTTAAGAGTTGTCCAGACCCCTTCGTCCTCAGCTTTTGCCTCCTTCCGGTTTCTAGTTGATCTTTTCCTTCTGGGCACCTTCGGATATATCATGACGTCTTAGCTTATATAGCCAATTGATCAAAATAAAATATTGCACCCATTTTTCTTGGATCTGCAAACCGTTTCAAACTGCTTACACTCCAAGTTTTCATCTCAACCTGCTACATGGCAGTCACTGCAACCTGTCCTCGTTATGGTAGTCACTCCACCAGTCACACACAGTCACTGACCTCATCAACCTACAAACAACTGCAATGTGCATCACCAACTCCCCTCATTCTCACCTGAACACCCTCTACAAAATTCATACAAGCAACTTTCATAACTGAAATTCTAGACAAACTAACCTCATTAATCAAACACAGCAAACTGCCCTCTTTACACACAATTTACAAAACAGCCTGACATGCATTCTCATCCTCATATCCTTCCTGCCTTATACCTTTCATACGGTCTCCATCTCACACTTCAATCACCTGAGCCTCACCAACCTCACATTTTTTTTCTTTCATTCCTTTTTTTTCTTTTTTTTTACAACTCCTTGTCGCAACCCAACAATCATCGTCTGAACTTTCGCCGCCTCAATTTCTCGTCATAATCCAATACACCACCACCATTCAAATCACCCGCAACGACCATACGACTAGAAATTCCCAAAGCATGATGAAACATCACTGAGACCACTTCCTCTATCATCTTGTCGATCCACACAACCAGCTTGCATGCTTACAACTCCAGCCGACTTCATCTACACATGTCAAAAACCACACCTCCTTCACCATTTCAGCAAACTGATTCACAACTTACCTCAAGCAAACACCAAAACCGACTCCTCTTCAACATACATACATCTCAACCGACTCCAAAATAACTATTGCTAATCGATCCTACCTCTGAAGCCCGCTTCCATTAACTCCAAAATTCGCTCCAACTGGGATGCTTGAAACTCATCTCAATCATCAGAGCGAATCAACAACCAAGCTTCTCCCCTGATCTACGATCGTTCCCGATCACACCACTCAAATCCAATCCAACAGCCCGAAACTGCCAACAGTCATTCACCAGATCCGTACAAGTCGATGAAATCAAACTATTATCTCTTCCTGGTATAGTAGCATTTATAATTCCAATCCCCCTCAGCAGAGAGACTTTCACTTCTAACAAGAAACCTAAGTTGTTTGCAATCTCCAGAAACCCAAGTTGTTTGCAATATCCGCTTATCAGTTCTGACAAGAAATTAGAAACTTCCACTTCTTTGAGATGCAAATAGTCATGTAGCATCTAAATCTCCAAATTTGGACTATATGTATGTGACACTACCGAGGAACCTTAGAAAGAATCCAGTAACTGAACTGCTTCTTTAGCCATAATTGTAACCAACAACAGTGATCAACCAACCAGAAGACATTATCACAAACAAAACTCCACCATAGTCTAAACACCACTACCAACTCTTACTTTGAAACATCAAATTTTCATGCAGCCAACATCACCAGAGCCATAATCTGCTAGGCACTCGGGATCAGTCACGTTTCTCTTCCAATGCCCATCCACATAGTTACCTTTCTTTGCTTGCCTTTTGCCCCATTCTAGCTACGCCTTCTACTTCGACCTCAGAAGGCAAAAACTCTGTAGGTTCTCCGGCATCACATCATGAATTTTCAACCATCTCTCATGCGCCACATCACTTGCATCTACCTATACGCCTGCTTCATATTATTCATGTTGTTGCAGCAAAAACCTTTAGTGGCTGCCGACAACCTTTTGAATACAACCATAAAACTATATTTTATTCATTAAACGAAGCCTAAGTATATATGCGAATACAACCATAAAAGTAGGATCTAAACATAAAACTAGGGCAAACGAAATATTAAATGTACTAAAGAATAGGACAAATAAAGAAATAGTCATTATTTCTAATAGGGTTCACATTTTCTGCAATTATTTTGTCCTCGTTTGTTCCGACTAGTTCTTATAAATTTGTCCTCCTAGCGCTAACTCCATGCTAGGTTTTGATAACATTGTATGTGAGCAGGCCTTAATTATTTTGCCTCGAATTTATATTCTATTGTAGTGCATGGGTATTGTTATCATTGATAGAATAAGCCAAGGGAAATTTACTTTTGTAAACATTTCCTTTTCTTTAGAACTTTTCTCAAAATATTACCTTGTTTTGATTAGAAGGCAGAAGCTCAAAAATGAATTATGGCAAAATAAAAAAAGTAACACTCATTTCGGTTCCCTTATACCCACAGTAAGAGACCTTTAGCCCACATTTTTCTTCGTGCCATGCTCACAACTAAAATTTCTCTTGATCTTCACCTTTTGAGGTAAACCTCTGTTACGTGTTAATAACTATACATGGGAAATTTTTGAATATTGCTGTAAATTAATCAAGTTAAGCAAGAACACACTTACATTATTGGAATGTGTAAATAATACTGAGGTGTAATCATGTCCGTATAAATCATTTTTGGTAAATAAGTGTTAACAATCGTAATCATTTTATGCTTGACTGATGCTACAACATTAGTTTGATATTCTTTGCTTTATTAAACGGTAGGAGTGTCAAAATATGACCCAACCCATTTACCCTATCCACAAATGGGTTGGGTTAACCCATTTATGAATTTTATTAAATAGGTAATGGGTTGGGTCGACCCATTTTTAAGAGGGTCACAAAAGGGTAACCCATTTTACCCATTTATAAAAAACTTAAAACTTAAAATTATAAATTATAAACACACATTTATATAAAAAAAATTTAAAAGATAAAAATGTCAAAGTTACGAAAATACCCTTTATTTTGGAAAAAGTGAAAAAAAAATCAGAAAATTACGAAATGAAAAGTAAAAAAAGAAATATTTTCAAATTACGATTTTCAAAGCTAAAAGGACCAAAATTACGAAAATTCCCTTCATATTGGAAAAAGTGAAAAAATGAAAAATTTCATAAAATCCAAAAAATTACGAAATGAAAAGTAAAAAAGGAATTATTTTAAAATAACGATTTTTAAAGCTAAAAGGACCGAAATTACTAAAATGCCCTTCATATTGGAAAAAGTTTTAAAAAATGAATTTTTTCAGAAAATCCCAAAAATTACGAAATGAAGGGCATTTTCAACATGAAGGGCATTTTCGTAATTTTGGCCTTTTTAACTTTAAAATTATTATTTCCGAATAATTCTTTCATTACTTTTAATTTCATAATTTTTTGAATTTTTTTCCACTTTTTCCAATATGAAGGGTATTTTCGTAATCTTTATATTTTTAGCTTTAGAAATCGTAATTTTCGAATAATTCTTTTTTTACTTTTCATTTCGTAATTTTATGGATTTTTTGAAATATATTTATTTTTTTCGCTTTTTTCAAAATGAAGGGTATTTTCATAATTTTGGTCTTTTTAACTTAAAAATTTAGCATTTGTTTTTATTAGCCAAATCAAATTTAGATACTTAAGTGGATTAAATGGGTAACACACTTATTAGCCGGTTGGGTTATAAACGGCTTGGTAATAAATAGGTCAAAGAGAATGGGTCACAAATGGGTTGGGTCAAAACTCGACCCTACCCATTTAGACCCAACCCACCCGTTTGACACCCTTAATAAATGTAATTTTTCATATTTTGTCATTCTTTCTTTTTGGATAATACAAACTCCGATCATATTGTGCTTTTCGGTCCCAAATTTTTTTATTATTATTAGTCGAAGCTTCTATTGAAGAAATAGTTAAAACTTGAGGGTTGCACAGCAGATATCATCTTGTGGTTTACCTGAAATATCATATATATATATATATATATTATTGTGTTTTTCATGACCAAAGACAACGACATTTGTGGTTTACCTGAAATATCATAAATTATTGTCCTTACTCACCTTTTATCCAGCTTTTCTGTGTTATGTTTCAGCGTATCCATGAAATTGAATTTTGATAAAACAACATAAATATGTGAATATTTGTAACTCTCTATAACTTTTGCATTGAACTTGTAGGATTCATTTTTTAACCCCCTAAGAAATAATTTCTGATATGTATTTTAAAGATGCAACCAAACCAATAACTTTATGTTTAATTTTATGTTTCCTTCTACAACCGAGGTTAACTAAATATAATAGGTAATTTGGGACCTCCAACGTTTATTTTGAAGTATTGTTGATGAACTTTCATTTATCTTCCAGTTTCCAATCACGTGAATTTCAGGCGTTTAAATAAAATTTTGATACAGAATCACATAGATGATCAAGTCTAGAAATAGACGATTTGATTTAATTTAGAATATATTCATTCAACTTTTCTATAAAGTGTGTACTTTATGGTTATGTTCATGCCAGTGCATACAAAACAACTATTTGAATTATACCTTAATCATTTTTTCAGACGAATTCTGCAGTTCTATTGCTTTTAATTTATAATTCTATCTCTGGCGATATAGATGTTCTCACAGTTAATTTTCCTTATTTTGTATAAGCTTAACATGCATTATTTTAGATCTCAGTAAAAAGTGAACTCAACCAAAGGTGCTGCTACTTGTCTTGGTTCATACTTGCTTGTCGGAACAGTGAAAATTACACTTTTGTTAACCTTGATGCATCCTTATGCGACATTTTATTTTATTTTTTGGGGAAATAAAAAATACTCAGACTTAAATGCATTACTCTCCAAATATTAGAATGTACTGTAGTGCTTTTAGTTATATACTGTACTATACACGCAAATATAGGCTGTAGGCAGCTCAGGAGCATGTATTAATTAAGAAGAATCATGTTTTCAGAGTTGTGGATGTCACTTGTCACTTGAGATCACTATGTGCAGACAAAAATATGCTAATTTTCCAATCATGATAATATTCCCTTTGTATAGTCCTGTTATTATGTTAAAAATTTATAGTTTAGATGATTCTAACTCCATAATCCACTTTTCTAACTAACAACCATTGGAACCAAATTGATTATACTTGTGCAAGAATGCCAAAGGGAAAATCCACTTCAGCCAAGATATACATTAGTCCAAACAATTCTTCATTAGGTATGTGTGCATAAATGTTATAGGCTTATGACTGACATTAAGGTAGTAGACATGCGGTACGTATCATCAATCCATAATAACCAATTCTGGTCACATTGATCTATCATATATAGGCGAGCGTTCAATGGCACCCAAAAAATAGAGCACCCCAATAGCCCTTCTGTTTTCCACCTTTCGTTTATATTAATTTAAGTTAGTGAGAGATGAGAGAGTGAGTGGAAGGAGGAAGAGGGAAAATACTTGGTGGAAAACAGAGAGGCTAGCGGGGTGCTCCACTCTTTGGGGCGTCACTGAACTTGCCTCATATAGGCGAGCATTCAATGGCACCGACTTTGTTCGAAGTTATTCTTCTGTTACAACGTAATTCATTAATACTTGATTGTTGTCGCACCATTTCCTCCTCTTGTTGCCTTTTCTCCTTCACTACAACCACCCTTCGCCCCTAAAAGAAAAGAAAAAGGAAAAGCAGAAGGAGAAGAAGAAAGAATAGTGGTTCTAGATTTAACCATTGACATGGAGGGTTGAATTTAGGTAGGGGAAATAAAAATTCTAGAATTCATCCTTGTAACTATTTCTACCTTTCACATATCCAATTTTATTGGTTATACATAGATTTGTATATTAATGTGTTCGCTTCCATTATGTGAGAGCTCAGATTTTGCTTAAATTGTAGTTAATCATTATGTTCATATCGTGCTAGTTTAAGTGTTAATTATATATTTCCTTTGTTCTTTAAGAAATTGCAGGCTATGCAAGGAAAAAAGAGAGTTTATTTCAAAGATTAGCATGCACTATTTGAATCTGTAAATGAGACAGTTGTATTACCTATCATTTTCAGATTGCAAATTCACCACGTGCTTTCTATTTTATTTTAGCACTGAATGGACCTCTACTTTTAGTAAGTTTTTTCTAAATGTATAAATTTTGTACTGTAATCTTGTCATTCTCAGTGCGTGATGCTAATGTTGACTTATGGATGTCTATAAGAACGTAGATGACCATAGATCATAGATGTTTCGGAAGTTAAAAATTTCTGTGAGTAGATGTTTATAGACATGCACATATGTATTAATATGTGTGTGTGTGTGTGTGTTTGTGTGTGAGGTTCAGCGCTTCTTTTCGGTGCATTTCTCTAGCCCCTTTGTTGTTGTATCTTAAGCTACACCAGTCCAATAACTATAAAATTTTATAGATTTTTTATCTTCATTACGAATATCATCTCAACTAAAGAATGAGAATATTTTGTAATATCTAACATCTTCAAAATCACTTGTCAACTCTAGTTACCTGAAACTAAAAGATATCTAAGATTAGGAGTAGTTATGCCTTTGAAATATAATTGAAGAATGAAGAGACAGTAATACTTCTTATATAGTCAACTCAACTTCGTATTATTTCTTTGTTGATCTATTTGCATTTGATCATGCTAATATATATTTTAACAATTGTGTTTACTATGCTGCTACAGTTTTAGGTATTATGTTTTGGACTTTACATTTTCAACATGTTGTTCAAATCACATAAGAGAGGAGAAGTGATGGCGAGATTGCATGGATAACAACCATATGTAAATATATAAAATCAGTGTTTACATTGAAATGTATAGTTGATTCAGGTTTTTGATACCCTTGAATATATTCATCTAGTTTTGATATTGGTATTTTGAAACTAAGGTTCGAAATTTTGGTTTTCGATTCCATTGCGATCATTAGAAATTTTTGAAATTTCTGTTCCGTTTCGGAAATTTCAGAGATTTCGCTCTATTTTCGGTTCCATATTTTATTAGGGTTTAAAAAACAAATTAGATAATAGTAAATACCAAAAACAAATTAGATAATAGTAAATACCAGAAGTTAATGTTTAGAGTAATTATATCTCAATTACTGGTTTTGAATGTGTTTGACCAAAAAATGTCACAAATACCCAAAAATTAGAATTTTTAGAGAAAAAAATGAAGAAATATTAAATGAAAAAGAGGAAATCACACACAATTTATAGTGGTTCGGCGTTAACGAGCCTACGTCCACTTTATAATTCCTTGTTCAACAAAAAAATTACAATTACAACGAGTATGATCCTCAAATACTCACAATACAACACTCAAACTCTCGATTTATGAAGATACAATTCGAAAATGGTTTGAGCAAATGTGGTTGGTTGCTGGTTCGAGTGCGTATGAAGTGTTGGAGAGCCAAAAGTCCTTGAAATCTCCTCAAAATCATGTATATATAGGATCAGATCTGGGTGGGAACGGTAGCTACAGGTGGCGCCCGATTCGGGTTAGTAGGAAGTTAGTGGAGGCAATTATTAGGCGGTTATGGGATCAAATCGTAGCTTCTGTGATGGAGGCTGGCTACATGGAAGGAGCTCTGAGGCTTTAGGAGAGAGTGAGAACGTGAGTTCGTGGCAAAGACTTTGTAACTTCTCCTAGTCCGGATCGAATGGAGGTCGGATCAGATATTTGATCCAGGTGTGTATAGGAATGGCAATAGGGCAGTTTGGGGCGGGTTGGGGCAGGTTTCTCGTGTCCCAGAACCGACCCGGACTTTTTAAACCTTGCCCCAGACCCGACCCGTAGACCCGGCGCGAGTCTGGAATTTCGCCCCGTACCCGAAACCCGTACGGGTCAGGGTAGACCCGACCTGCCCCACGACCCGGTGATGTTGTGTTCTAATGTACACAAATTTATATGCTTATATTATTTTTTTCACTAAATGATAAATTATATACATATTATAATGTGTTCACATTGATAAGAGAATATTATAAAATGAGTTCTAAGATAATAGTTCAAAATGTATGTATTTGTTATTGTATGATTATCATTGATGCAACATAGTACTATGAAAAAATTGTAGTTTTTTGATTGAAAGAATATAATATTTAAATTATAACCATGTATACCTGAGAAGATTAACAAGTAATCATCATAGCTATAAAGCGTTTTAATGATGTTTCAATTATGCGGGTCGGGTTGGGGCGGGTTAGCTGTGCCCCAGACCCGACCCTAGACCCGGACCTCCAAAAGCGGGTCGCGGGTCTACCCTCCCCGAAGACCCTATGGGGCGGGTCTAATTGGGTCAAAATAGGGGTGGGTCAAACGGGTTTGGACCCTAGACCCGCCCCATTACCATCCCAAGGTGTGTACTCGATCCCATCTTGAAGCGTAAGTTTCAATCAATCCACAGTTTTCCTTTATCTGTCCCTCCTATCTGATCCACACATTTCAAGCTGAGCTCTCTCTTTCCTGTCCCTGTTATAGCATTTTCCCAATCCAAGCGTGCCAACCATGTTTTCTTCGATTCGACGATGCTTCGAGCCGACAGCGAGTCTTCACTTTAGACATAATTTCGAGATTTATGTTCTCTTATTTGAGAGTACTTGAGTTGTTGACGACCTTAAGGTAGGCCAACATTTCCCCCTCCCCCCAGAGTACATCTTATCGCATATGAGATGTGCTTTGAACTTGTCGAGCTGTCCATTCCCAGAATTGCCTTTGTCGTACTCAGCAGGCTAAAGTCCTTGACCATAGTAGTTGCAAACACATAGGCAAATCGTTCAACCCTTGTTGTGTAAAAATGTTGGATTTACCCATTTCAAATCATATTGAGTTGGCTCTCGTACACAAACATACACGTACGTACCCCAGCCCAGAATCCTCCAGCGTCTGTCGTTAGTCGGGGGCCAGACAAAAGTTTCATCGGAAGCTAAGGGTGCCCCGAAGAGCAAAGACATTGCGAGTTCCAATCAGGAACCTCAACCGAGGAGGAAGGAGAAGTCTCCCGAGAAAGTGATCAATGAAAAACTTTAGAGTCCCTCTCCCATAAATGTATTCACAGAGGAGCTCTTAGAAAACACTGTTGAGGAAGAGCCTAAGAACATTTCTCCAAAAGATACTTCGACTGCAGAGAAGTAGCCATTCTCCCAAGACTCCACCTCCATCTAAATCTCCAATTCACGATTCTCGCAAAGAGAAATCAATGTCTCCATTATGAGGATTAGGCAATCTGCCTTTGTCAGACAATGTATATTATTATCAAGACTTTGGCTCTGGCACCTTTCCGACTTCTGAAGAGGAAATTACACCCACAAAGACGGGGCAGACAACTACAATTAGCCAAACTCTGGTCTCCGATCCGTCCGGGGGGGGCATTGCGACACGCACGACACGAGCACTGCACGTCATAGCACATGTGTGTTGTATTGATTCCTGATTCTAATACTGACTTAATTTGATTTGCAGGAACCATGTATCATTGAGGGTATGACCCCAGAAAGCTCCGCTGCAGTCTCTTAAAGTCTTATTCCGACCCTTAGCAGATGACCGCGACCGAGAGGAGAGAAGGCATTACCAACAGAAGTATTATCCTTCCGCATGCTCTTATTCTCCGATCCGCTTCGATACTACCAAGCATAAGAGCTATCAGGGTTCTCGCGATGCGGATAGACAAATTGCCAAGGCCCTACTTCCTTCGAAAGAGTCACAACTAGGCGTGAGCGTTTGGTTGGTTTGGTTTATCTGATGATGAAAATTGTCAAACCAAACTAAAACCGATAAAAGTGAAAACCAAACCAAATCGGCCAAATTAAGATTGGTTGGTTCGGTTGGTTATCCGATTTAACGGAATTTAAACTATTTTTGACTTTATGCTCGTAATATTAACTATAATTTGAAATAAATTATAAATATATGATTAAAGTGTTATTATTTATGATTTTTATGCTTCTCAAAAGTAATTATGTTACATATGTGATGATTAAAATTAATTTAGATAACTAAATTAACCTAAAATATTAACTATAATGTGATAATTTTGAAAATATAATAAAAGTTCGGTTAAACCGATAACCAAACTAAATATTTTTCCAAATCGATTACAAACCGTTCTAATTTCAAAACCAAATCAAACCGACCAAATTCAATTGGTTTGGTTAGTTTATTCGGTTTAACCAAATAATGCTCACCCCTAGTCACAACCACAAGACAAACATCATAAGACACATTATGACCCCAAGGATAAAGATGGTGCAACGA
Organism: Allium sativum; assembly: GCA_030737875.1. Taxonomy (NCBI): domain Eukaryota; kingdom Viridiplantae; phylum Streptophyta; class Magnoliopsida; order Asparagales; family Amaryllidaceae; genus Allium; species Allium sativum. The sequence goes on from CM060918.1 coordinate 1,029,929,391, forward strand.
TCATTCCGTCCAACGCAAATCCATTGATATCTCTATTTCGAAGCCCATTGTGCTTGACGCCTCTACTACTGAGAGGATAAAAGTTTTGAAAGAGCAATTTTCTTGGTAACATTTCGAGAATATGCACTTTATGCCTAATCTTCAGCCAACTCCCAAAAAATGGTCCGATAATGTCAAGAAAGAGATAGACTTTCGTCGACAAGCAATAAAAGGAAACATGCAAGTATGCTCGAAAGCTATCTGAGGTCATACGAAGTGTCCAAGTGGACTTGGATAATCAGAGGCATTTGTGGGAATGCGACATGTCACGTGTTAAGACTGTCGAGAAAGAACACGAAGAAGTTCAGGCTAAACTTGCACTTGTTGATCGAGAAGCCGAGAAATATAAGAAAATGCATGATGAGTTGCAATAGTGCTTCCATAATGAACTTGATGTTTCTAGCAAAGAACGTATAGTCCTTAAGGAGAAGTGTCAGAGTGTTACAGCGGAAAACATGGACCTCAAGTTGCCTTGCACTCGCCTCCAGCATGAAAAAATTGAACTTGAGAAGGAAAATTCCGGTTTGAAAGCCAAGTTGGCCAAAGCTGAGGAGAGAGCAAAGAGGCTTGAGGAGTATGCTAACACTGCTCTTGAATCCGCCTCTAGCTCTAAAGCTCAATTTGAAGTTCACAAGGCTGAGCTGGAGAAACAACTTACTGAGGCCAAACAAGACCTTCTTGGTATGGGACCTCTCATTCTTTATTTCTTTGCGCAAGTTCTATGATATCGCGACATATTATAGGTGGAAGACTATACCACCACTCTAGTTGATGCATGGAGTGAGTTGGTCGAGAATGAGAGGCGTAGCCGAAAAGTTGTGACTGTCGGTGAAGGGGAATTGATTAGAATGTTCTTGAGGGGCGGTGAACTTGAACATTTGGCGGAGGGAAGGAGAATGCTAAAAGAAGCGGAGGATGCCGCAAAGCGTCAGACTAAGGGCAAAGATATCACTAAGGTTGGTCCTAGTTCTTCCTCTGCAGCATCTAAGGCCTAAGAGATAGAAGAGTACCATCCATAAGGTCCATGACTCATTACATGCACGTCTCTCTCCCCCATCATCAAAGGTAAAACTCCTACAACTCATGGAGCCTATTCTGCTGAAGGTATTTCCACATTCTCTCCTCAATCTGCTAAAGTTGTGATGGCGTACCGTCGTGCCATGGGGTCTCCACTTTAGATGCCCGTTGTTTCTCCGAAGTTAACAACCATTCCTCTCCCTACTTTAGGTACCAAGCCTACTGATGTTGCCATAGAGCAGGTAACTAAGCTAACGGATGAGTCTGCATTGCCTCCTGGTGATGATGCATCAAAGGAAGGACAGATGATAGCAGCACTAAAAGATCTCGATGGCAAGGAAGGCGACTATGATATCATATACAATAGAGAGACCAGCAAGACTGAGGAGTTGACGCTTGTGGAAATGATGGCCAGGAATGAGGGAAAACTTATGCATATCAAGTTTTAGGTCTTGGCCATGCCTTTTCCCGCTGAACCTATTAGTACGGTCCTCCCTTCCACCACAGAGGTCTCCACTGAGCTTCCCAAATTACCTTTAAAGGATACAAGCTCCAAACCTACTCCCGAACATGTCTTCTACTAGAAAGATTAAAAAGAAAAACGTCTATTTGCCAAGATTGAGAAGGACGAGCAAAATAAGCTCAGGAATCTCAAGAAGTCCAAAACATTCAAGTTTTAGATGTTAATTAACTAGTTTCTTTAGTCTTTTACTGGCCTACTGTGGTTGTTGTTAGTGCGGTCCTCACCTTTTGCTTTACCGCTCTACACAAAATCTGTAATTAATAAAGTAGTTTGTTTCTTTATTTTATTTTCGTTCAATGTACTAACAATTCAATTTTTTAGACCTATATTTAACTCATAAGTTGTCTTGCCTAAAAAGAGCCACTTGAGGTATGGTCAATCAAGTCAGGTGGTTATTAGCTCAAAGGTACAGTGTATATGCCCTCATATTAACCTTGAATTATGTGCCAAATCCGTGGCATATTCAAGGTTAATTTGTAAGCCCGTGCCAATGCCCCCAACGTCAGTAGGGATCTTAAGCAAAGTCTGTACTCATGCCCCTAAGCCTTCCGTCGGGTATGAGCCAAGTCTTTTGGATGTTTGATCCAAATGTTTTTATACTCTCCCGTCGTGAATTCAAGTTAGAGTCGCAGGTTATAGCGGTCTTAAGCCGTGGTGCACCATTTCACGTTTACCCTAACGTTTTATACTCGCTCTCAAGTCGTGAGAGTTAGAGTTAATCGTGCGAATGGTCATGTCATTCGTTTTGGCATCAATCCTACACTTTAAGTCTTAAAGTGGGTTTTTGTCAATTCGAGTGTCGATATCGAACTCGAATTTAGTTAATACTCTGTTCCAAGCTCTGAGGAATGAAGTAAGTAGGACAAGTGGTCGGGTCATACTTGTCTGTGCATTGTTCTTTTGCCCCCACGTCGAGGGAAAAGGTCGCCATCAGGGATGGTCGGATTCCGCCCCTGTTGTTTATACTCGTCCCATCGAAATGCAGAGGAGAGTGGAATATGTCGTTCAGGCATTGCTCCCTTACTTTGGTTTACATAGTAGGGATCGTTATGTCGAGCGTCGATGTCGAGCTCGAATTCGGTAAGCCCAAGTCCGATTAGTCAGGAAATTGGGTTAGCTCGTCGAAACGTGAGCAAGCGAACGTCGTTAGGGAGATAATCACTTCCTTTGTTCATGTTCGCTACATGGCAATCGAATTACAATACTTAGCCAAATCAACATAAATAGTCATAGAGCATGAAAAGAGATTTTATTCATAAACAATAACTTCGGCCAAATCGTGCCTCATTACATAATCTGGGAATAAACAAAATAAAAGCTCAAGTCAAATAGTGTCGTAGATGCTCGACATTCCATGCTCTTAGAAGATGATCGCCATCAACGGTCATTAGCCTGAAAGCTCCGTTATTAAGCTTCCGATGAATGACGTATGATCCTCCCCACTTCGGGCCCATGTAGACGGGGCCAAGAATACACGCTTCAGAACAAGGTCGTCGGGCTCGAAGGTCTTAGGTCATACTTTCTGGTTATAGCATTAGGTGACCTGATGTCTGTGCTTTGAAGCACGCAAGTACACCTCCTCTCTTTTCTAATCGATCATATACAGCGATTCTACGAGAAGAGCCTTGTTGGTCAAAAGATCATAATACGTCGTTCTGTGAGAGGGGACTTCAAGCTCTGCTGGGATGACTGCCTCTGAGACATAGGAGAGCGCGAAAGGAGTATGGTCAGTCGTTGACTGATGGGTAGTTCGATAGGCCCGAAGGGCTAATGGCAATTCGTCAACCCACTTGGCCTTTGCCTGCTCCAGTCGTTTCTTCAGAATGAACTTGATGATCTTGTTCACGTCTTCTACTTGTCCATTCGATTGCGAATGTACAACCGTTGTGTTTCTCTTCTTAATATCATCGATAGAAATCTTTGAACTCCTTGTTATCGAATTGGGTTCCATTATAAATAATGATGGTCTTAGGGAACCCAAATCGACATATGATGTTTTTGACGATAAAGTTAATCACTCGCTTGGTCGTGATTGTTGTTAATGGTTCCGCTTCAGCCCACTTCGTAAAGTAATACACCGCTACAATTTCATACTTCGCTCAACTGTTGGATATTGAAAGGCTTCCAATAATGTCCACTCCCCATATTGCAAATGGCCAAGGGCATACCATCTGGGTAAGTTGGTTAGACGTAGCCCTGGGAATCTTAATGAACCTCTGGCATTTATCGCAACATCTAGAATAATCAGTCGCGTCTCGATTTACTGTTAGCCAAAAATAGTTGTACCGTAGTATCTTCTTCGCCAAAGTCTGCCCATCGGTGCGGTCGCCACGGTCATCTCTGTGCACTTCGCGTAATACGCGCTTGACATCGTCATTGGCGATGCACCGGAGCAAAGGAACTGAAAATCCTCTTATGTAAAGTGTACCATGCTGCATAATATATCTTGAAGCTTTGCGAACAATGACGTGCTTTTCTTTTTTCCTTTCTGGAAGGGTTCCGTGCTACAGGAAATTCTTTATAGGGGTCATCCATGACACCCATTCGGGTTCGGCCTCCAAAATTTGATCAACCTACATCTGATCAATGCTCGGCGCATTCAGTACTTCAATTAAGATCATTTCTATTTCTTTTGGGCTATCTGAGCTGACAATTTTAGCTAATCTATCAGCCTTTTGATTCTCCTTCTATGGAAAATGGGAAATGTTATGGTACTCGAGGCCATCCAACAGTTCTTCCACCCGTTCTAGGTAAGCGGCAAGCCGTGGTCCTTTTGTCTGATAATCTTTCCGAACCTGAAATACAACAATTTGAGAGGCACAGAAAATATCCACCGCAACTACTCCAAATTCCTTCGCGAGTTTCATCCCGACAATCAGGGTTTCATACACGGAATCATTGTTAGTAGAAGGAAAATTTAACCTCAAGACATAATAGATCGATCGTCCCTTAGAAATTACCAAGATAACCCCGACGTCGGAACGTTGATTATTATGAGCACCGTTTGTATATTGCTTGCAAATGCTCGATTCCGGCTTAATCTCAGGAGGGCTTGCGTAATCATCCAAGACATCTTCCTTAGGAGTTGTAAAATCGGCTATGAAATCAGTCAATGCTTGCCCTCAGATTGACTTTCTCGGAAGGAAAGTGAGGTCGAACTAACTCAGTTCAAGTATTTCACTTAAGTAACCTACCAGACGTCTACGGTCATTGAAGGACCTGTCGTAGCGGCTGGTCGGTGTATATCATATTTGGATGGGAATGGAATTAGTGATGGAGTTTCCTTAAGGCGATCACCAAGCTGTAAGAAAGCTTCTCAATTTTTGGATAGTTATGTTCCACCCTCGTCAACTTTTTGCTCACATAGTAAACCAGTCTTTGGATCCTATCCTCTTAGCGGATGAGTGTTGAACTGACAACATGCAATGATACCGCTAAGTATATAAACAAGTCCTCATGATCTACAGGCCTGGATAATATTGAGGGTCTCTCCAAGTGACTTGTTAGATTTTGAAAAGTTTCGGCACAATCTGGGGTCCATTCAAAGTTGTGTTTCACTCGCTATATTAAGTCAAAGAAGATAATGCACTTATCGGTAGCTCTGGAGATGAATCTTTTGACGGCCCACCCCGCACCAGCCGACATTTCCCATGAAAGTGCGTTGTGCCAATGTCCAACTAGCACGGGACGGTCGCCAAAGAAAGAAAAAAGGGGATTTGAGCTAACAAGGAACCTGTAGAATGTCTCACAGCGCAAGGAATAAAATATAATAATAACATAACTTTGATATAAAACAGGCGAGACAGTGCATAAGCTGAAAACTAAACATCATAGCAGCGGAAAATCCAATTACAGCTTATGTTCCACATCATTATTATTACAACTTTTGAAAACTGTCTCTAAAGCAAATAAGGAAGGTACACTACTAATGCCCAAAGTAGTGACCAACAGCGATACAGAGTGAATATATAGCAAATAGTACGTGTAAGCCTCCTGCTCGTCTCCGGACAGCTACTCGTGCACAACCAGCTAACCTGTCTCTAGTCTGCCCGTTTTAAGAGCACCCAGAGTAATAAGAAGAAACATAAAACTCTGGGTCAGACAAAAGTTTGGTATGAGCGATAAGCATCAAAACAGAACAATAACAGGTATACTGAACCATACTTGAACCTGGACCTGCAACAAAAGAGTTAGCACAAAATACCGCTCGATACTCTATGGTGCCACTAAACATAAGGTGTAAAGAATATGGGGGTGGGGGTGTACATGACATAGTGATGGCAAACAATCAACCAGAGCAACCATCCTCGCATCTCTCACTCAGTGCGTAAAACATGCGATATCCACCACTTTGATCACCCTATTCCTTGCTATGATCACTCTGCCCCATGGAGTCATAATGACACCACTGCACTGATCCATATCCACTAGTCCTTGCTATGTCCACTCTGCCCCATGAAGTCATGACAACTCCACTGCACTGGCTCATAGCCATGCTACGATCACTCTGCCCCATGGGGTAATAACTACCCCACTGCACTGATATGTAGCCTAACATCCGTCTTGGAGGTGAATCAAAGCTATGGACGTCGATAACCCCTTTGCACACGTCCCGCAGCAAAGCCCAACTCATGAAGTTGACTCGTTGGTTCCCAACTGGATCCTGAGTACAAACTTCCCTCTTGGACTATCTTTGCATCTCGGGTTTTGGTCTTCTCCGGATCGGTCCGGTCTTTCGCGTCGCTTCGGATCGTGATCATCCATCAGTTCATTCTCCATCTGGTTTGATCGTGATGCTCCAGGTGTGGTGCTTCGGTTTGGAGAAGTGGTTCGGGTCGTGGTCCCCTCCAGACATCGGATCGGTCCGTCCCTGAGGCGCCTTTGGTTCAGTTAAGTCCCACGGTTCGGGTCGGGTACTCTCTTCGGATCGTGCCTCCATGCTAAGGTCGGATCAGATGAAACAGTTCGTGAGTGGCATCGGTTCAGATCGGAGCTCCTTCTCTCAGGCGGTTCGGATCATAGAGCTTCCAGGGCGAGCAGTTCGTGATGCAACAGATTGGGGAGGTTCGGTTCGTGCTTTCCCCCTCCGATCCGATCCGGTTCGGGTAATTTCCTGCACTTCTTTCCAGCGACTGTTTTACGCCATTCGACGGCGTTTTCGACCAATCTAACTTTTCTAAGTAATCACAAATCATTCCAAACAGTCATAACAACATGTGTAATTGACCACAAACACTAAAACAACAATTTGATAGGTTAAAACGGATCAAACATAGCCAAAACCCCATATTTTCCCTTAAGCATGTTTAAGCAAAACTAATGATAGGATTAGTAAAACTTAACCAAATTTTCTAACAGAGGCCTAAAACAATATTTTGAAATTTTTAAATATTTTTCTAGATTTTTAACATGTATAATTTCACTAATTATCACTAATTACCCTTAATTAACCATAATTAGTGAGGAACTATGCAAATCATTCACCTTAGCCACAAATAAATTACCAAATTTGAAATGATTCTCTGTTTGGCGCTGTTCCCAAGGCTATACAGCAGTTCTACCTCGATTCTTGTGCTAAACCGCTTTGATTTGATGTAGATTTGGCTTAATTAGCGACAAGAAGGTGATTTGGGGGTGTTTTAGCAAGTGGAGGTCATTGCTAGGTTGAGAGGAATGTCTTAGGTGGCTGGAAAATGAAGCAAAATTCGTTTTCTAAACCCTAGCAGCCCTCTTATACTCTTAATCCTGAAATTCCTCAGTGGGCTTAGCTGTTAATCACCCTGTTAAGCCCAATTAAGCTGTTTTTCACCATCTGAAACTTGTTTCAGCCATATCTCCCGAACGATAAGTCCGTTTGGCTAATATGACCACTCTATTGAAAGGTAAACCATCATCCGGATCTAATGAAAGTGGTTTCAGGTCAAAACTCCTTTCCAATCAAAAGTTATGGCCGAAACAAGATCAGCTAGGGGCAAAACGGTCACTTAAAAATCGGCAAAAATCATGAACATGGGAAATGACCCCAATAGTCGTCTCCCAAAGTTACATGACCATACGATTCGCATGTGAAAGAAATAAATATTCTACGATCATTCGATGCATAGAATGCGGGTCGTTACATGCTCCCCCCCTTAGGAAATTTCGTCCCCGAAATTCCTTAACCCAAAACATACAAAGGATCCCGCATGCCTACCAATCACTTACAACGATCAAACATGCAAAACAAACAAAACAAACCTATCCTAGCATGCGGAAGACTAAATCGAAACTGAAATCTTACCAGGCGAAGAGTTCTGGATACGTCTTCCTAATGCTCTCCTCTGTCTCCCAAGTACAGTCATTCTCATTCTCGCCCCACTGAACTTTGACTAGATTCACTACTTTCCTTCGAAGTTGCTTCGTATCGTTCCCAACAATACGCATAGGTATGCGGTTCCCAACCGCCTCAGGTTCAACCTCGATATCATCCAATTTATCAGGTGAAACAGTCACATCGGGGTCGTGTACGAACTTCCTTAACTGGGAAACATGAAATACGTTGTGAACTCCTGCCATCTTGTCTGGTAATTCAACTTTATATGCCAAATTCCCAATTTGCTCAAGAACTGGGAATAGACCAACGAATCTTGGTGCTAACTTGCCTCTCCTGCCAAATCGTATCACGCTCTTCAACGGAGAAATCTTGACAAACACCAAGTTGCCAATAGAGAACTTTAATTCTCTTCTCCTCTTATCAGCATAACTCTTCTGCCTATCTTGGGTAGCCTTCATTCGCTATTGGATAACCTCAATCTTAGCTGAAGTTTCTTGTATCACATCTGGTCCAAGCACAAACTTCTCATTAGTTTCTAACCAACATGACGGTGAGTTGCATGGTCTTTCGTACAAAGCTTGAAATGGATCCATACCAATACTGGATTGATAACTATTATTATATGAAAACTCTACTAGATGCAAATGGTCATCCCATGATCCACCAAAGTCTAATATGCAAGCTCTCAAGAGATCTTCTAATACTCGATTCACCCTCTCTGTCTGTCCGTCGGTTTGAGGATGATACGTGGTACTGAGATGTAATTCTGATCCTAATGCCTCTTGTAAGCTCTTCCAAAATCCACTAGTGAACAATGGATCGCGGTCACTCACAATGCCTTTGGGTATTCCATGAAATCTCACTACGCACTTTACATATAGTTCAGCTAACTTAGCCGTCGTTCTATTCGACTTAACGGTTATAAATCTTGCACTTTTGGTCAGTCGGTCCACAATCACCCAAATGCCATCATGGCCCGACCTAGTCCTTGGTAACCCATCAATGAAATCCATTGAGACTTGTTCCCATTTCCACTCTGGAACTTCTAATGGTTGCAACAAACCACTAGGTTTCTTTTTCTCAGCTTTAACTAGTTGGCAATTCATGCATCTGGATATAAACTTCCCAACGTCTCTTTTCATCCCTTCCCATTAGTAGGTCTGCTTCATGTCTCGATACATCTTGTTACTACCGGGATGTATAGTCAGTTTTGAGTGATGACATTCTCTAAGCACTTCATCTCTCAATCCATTGACATTGTGCACAACAAGTCTTCCATTCTTTCTAAGCCATCTGTAACACCCCACATCCGTTAGTGTCACTCACAAAGGGAATGCACTAAGTTCTGTGGAGCATTTAAGGTAAAAGATGCAGATAAATTACAAGACAGATAACTAAAGCAGCGGTAAATAAAAACTTTACTTTATTGATAAAATAGCTTGTACAAAGATTTTTCTGATACCAAATATCTATCTTGTTTAACAAAATAAAGAAGCATAAATATACAATGTTTTTCCCCAATAGAGCATAAGCCAACCATAGCAGCTGGAAAGAGAGTCCACAGCACTATGTCACAGAGTCTTCAAGCTTGGAAGGAGTAACGGTCCAATCTAATCTGAGCTATACTATTCCCTCCTTAGCTACCGGGGGGGAGGAAGAAAAGAAGACAAAGGAAAAACAGAGTCAGACACAAAGTCTGGTAAGTTCAGTAACTTTCAACATGTGAACAGGTAAAAACAACATGACATGGATTAACTGAATACAAGATAATACCATGATAATAGGGCTAACAGGATAACATAAGATTAATGCAAGATATGCTAAGGCAAGATAAGATATGCTTCACTACTTTCTCTGCTTCGCTATTACCCTGTTATTCTGGTTTCTATATCTCTGCACCACCTAACTAGTGTCCAACTAGTAATCTGTATAAACTGATAAAACAATAACGTGATCCCAATCCCCGAAATTGTGGTTGTTTTCAGGTGTACATCTATTATTTATTACCTAGATCTAATCTAGGGTTTTCTATCGAACGCTTCCTAGATCCATCCAGGGTTTACGCTACCCAGGGCTATTAGGGTTTATGTTACCTATTGAACATTTCTCGGATTTTAGGGTTTACACGACCAAGGTCCAACTAGGGATTACGCTACCTATCAAACGATGCCCCCTAGTCTAGGACACACTACCCAGAGCGGTATATGTTCCTAGACTTTTGTGTCGTGAATCGTTATCGCTGTCTAGATGCACATGTCCTCAATATGTGCGGCCCGAGTCCCGTGGCAGGGCAAATCAAGAAACAAGGGACTCGGTCGGGAGCTTTAAGTTATCTGCCGATGCATATGCTAAGGTCTGTTTTTCCAGTGGCTATGGTCCCACTTGACCCCTCCCTCAACTAATGAAAGGCCACCCTTGACATAAAATGAGAACTATATGTAGGCCTCCTATGCCCCACTTAACCTATGGCCATCCGCACCCATAACTAGATAGCAAGTATATGGTCTTTTGGAGTTCTCCGCCTTTCCGTTGTACGTATCTCGACTAACTCAAGATGGTAGGTAGACGATAAGTTGCTATCACAGGGCTACTGGTCTCGCTGAATCACGCAGGTCGATCCTAGTCTTTAGGTTGCCTTATATTGCAACCAAGGCATACCCTTGGTTCTTCTAACGCAGACCTTAACCTCTATGAGCCCAGGAGGATCATCTGCAGCCTCACAGAGGGATACCAAGAGTACTCTCACGTCCCCTCAAAGCCGCGTGCTTCGTAACCCAGTTCGTTGGAGCCTTCTTTAAGATCAGATGGACGTTCGCTCCTTCTCGTGTTCTACTTGGTTTTCTTGACTAAGGTTTACTACTTAGTCCTCTTAACTAAGATTTACAACTTAGTCTTCTTAACTAAGGTTTATTACTTAGTTCTCCTTCTCGTTATTTACTTAGCTCTCTTTAACTAAGGTTTATCACTCTGGTTAAGTGTTGGCTTTCTTGTGTTTAACTCAACCCTTTCACTTGTCATATTAAATTTGGTTAAGTGTTCCTTAACCTTACTCGTTCATCAGGTTATATTGGTTAAGTGTTTCTCACTAACTTAACCTTGTCCATTCATCGTTCTATAATGGCTAAGTGATCTAAGTTTACTTAACCCCACAATCTAGTTTAGATAACATGTTAAATTGGTTAAGTGTTTTAAATTAACTTAACCTAACTCCACCTTCTAGTCTAGTTAACATGTTACAACGGTTAAACATTTACTTAACCTTACCCACTTGTCTAGTTAACATGTTATAACGGTTATTTAACCCCTATAAGTCTTGTCTTGTTAACGTGTTAAGTTGGTTAAGTGTTCCTATGGACTTAACCCTCCCATTCTAGCCTAACCGTTTCTTAGCTTTAAATTATTCATTTAAAGCACCAACCACTCACATTAGACAGATATTGTTGCGGTCACTGGATGTGTCGGTCGGTTCCGGGCAGATTTACACCGCAACTCAGTCTAACCTCGGGTCCTTTTAGGCTCAATGCTCTAACCACCCACATTAGATATGTATTGTTACGGTTGTTGGATTTGCCGGGCGGTTCCGGGCAGTCTTATACCGTAACTCAATCTAACCTCGGGTTAGGCATATTCGTCTTTCCTAGATTTACATATTTATCATTTTTGTCTATATGTAAATTGCTAACAACTCTTTTAAACAAATTTGGCCTATATCATATTCATTTGTTATGCCCACTAACATACCTATATTCTAGGCCCAAATCTTGATTTACCTATCATTTAACCCAACCTGCAGTTTTATGCCAATTTAGATCTAGTATTCCCATTTACAGTTCATGTCAAAACTAGATTTAATATTCTAGTTTACAATTTATGCCTAAATCTTAGTTCACTTGCCAATACTAGATTCAATATATCAAATTACATCTCCTATAATTCACGTCAAATTACCCCAATTTGCATCTAATAGTCATGTTATAATACATGCTCTAAATTATGCCAAATAATATAGATTTCATGTTGTACCCAAATAACCCCGCATTCATAATGTACGTATACCATGATTTCACAAGTTTTCTAAATACTCATGAAATGAAACTAAAAAGGGAATAGAGGATAAACATGAGAATTGACATAAAAGAATAGGCATGCAAAAGTGAGCCAAATACAAGGATAATGGATCCAATGGTTTGGGTGTACATAATAGCGAATAGGAATAAACTAAGCAAGTCACACCCTAGGTATGAGATCCAACAAAATGCCAGTTCGGTGTACAACATGGTTTGTAACTATAGTGTTATGGGCATAAACAATTAACCATAATAGTCTTAACCACAATAGTCATAGTCATGGTCATAGGTAGAAATCTCATAGTTATGAATCATAGGCGATTAACCACAATAGTCATAGATAATTAACCAAAATAGTCCTAGGCAATTATCCTAAATAGTTATGAATCATAGGTGATTAGCCACAATGGTTCTTGTCATAGTCATAGGCAATAGTCTTATGTTCACAGTCATAGGCATATGCATAGTCTTGTGTTCACAGTCATAGTCTTAGGCCATTAACAATAGTTTCAACGTCATAGGCATAGGCACAGTCTCATCGGTAATTAATCAAAATAGTTCTTAATTAGATCCAAAGGCATATACAAGCACAAATTCAAATGAAAGGATCAGGCATATTCTTATATCCATTTAATTGCATGCCACAAATAGATCTAGACGTTCAAATCTAAAAAGTAACTGACTTACATTGATCGGTTTCAGAAAAGGATAATCAGATAGCGTTGTGATGATTTGCTATGATTTGCGTGACGTTGCCCGAAGCCATTGAATTAGCCTTTGATTCTTTTCTTAAAGCTTTAATCTTGATTTGAATCTCCAATTTGAAGAAGAACTATAACTTATTTTAGTGGAGAATTAGATTTATTTTAATGGTGGAGGTTAGAATAGAGAGAAGCAGCATGTAAATGCCTAAGAGAATTTGTGTGAATTTAGGTTGGGTATTAGGTGGTATATATAGGATTTCAATTTGATTAGAGCCGATAGATGAACCCTAGAATTACCCACAACCATCAGATCAGTTCAGAGCTATCCAGAAGGCCCAGGTGACTCAGCACGAACAAAAAAAATGGTCCAGACCTGACCAGGTCGACCGGGTAGGTCGACCCCCTGGTCGACCTGGGTCCTGGGTGGGAATTTTCCCGCCCAGCCCAGTTTGGGTCTGTTTTCGAATTTTGAACTGAATTTCGAGCTGTTTGAATTTTAAATTGAATTCTGAAACTTCCGGGGGTCATAACTTCTTCATACAGAGTCTGATTTATGCAAACTCGGACTCTATCTCAAGCAGAATTTCGAGACGAACGCAATGGCGTAACCCATTTCCCTTAATTCTTCTTCTAAAATTTAATTATACTTTAATTTGTGAAACTTAATGTTACATAATTACAGGGTGTTACACCATCCATCTCGATCAAGCCCATACTTGCTCATCTCTTCGTCGATTCCCATCTCTAACTTTGAGATGATTTCCAATAGGTTAGGATCGTCCCTCTGACTGGAACCAATCCGCTCAATCAAAGTGGGTCTGATCGTCAAACTTGCTAACATTTCTTAATCCAATTCGCACTTTGGTCTAAAATCATACCCAGCGATGTACTCCAATTGCTTCCATTCTAGAAACATAGCCCCTAAACTGGCATGTCTTCTACTCAATGCATCAACCACCGCATTGCCCTTTCCTGGTGTATATGCGATGTCGAAATCATAGGAAGCCAAGAATTCTAACCATCTTTGTTGTCGGAGATTTAGATCCTTTTGAGAGAAAAAATTACTTTAACGATTTATGATCGGTAAACAACTCGAATCTTTCTCCCAAGAGATAATGTCTCCACATCTTTAACGTGAACATGATCGCTGCTAATTCCAAATCATGGGTAGGGTATCTTCTCTCATGCGGTTTCAATTGCCGACTTGCATAAGCTACAACCCTACCTCCATGCATCAACACAACACCTAATCCGGTACCACATGCGTCCGTGTATACTGTCATCTCTTCATTCCCTTTAGGAATGACTAACACTGGTGCACGCGTCAACTTTTCCTTTAGACTCTTGAATGCATTCTCGAATTTTTCATCCCAGACGAAAGCTTGATTCTTCTTAGTCAACTGAGTCAATGGTGCTGCTATCTTGGAGAAGTCTTGGATAAACTTACGATAGTATCCAGCTAATCCTAAGAAACTTCTTACATCTGTTGCATTCTTGGGCGTAGACCAATCTTGTATTGTAGCCACCTTCGTAGGGTCCACGGCAATACCATTCTCTGAAACAACATGGCCCAAGAATCTTACTTCTCTCCTCCAGAAGTGACACTTAGAAAACTTTACTTTCAATTGTTGTTTTCTCAACACCTCCATCACTATCCTCAAGTGTTCCTTTTGGTCATCCTCTGTCCTCGAATAAACAAGTATATCGTCCACGAACACAAGAACAAACTTATTCAACTGATCTCTGAATACCCTATTCATAAGATCTATAAAATATGCCGGTGCATTGGTCAACCCGAATGGCATGACCAACCACTTATAAAATCCAGACGGCGTCCGGAAGGCCGTTTTAACTATACTCTCAGCTTCCACTCTAAGCTGATGAAAACCTGTCGCGAGATCCAACTGGGAGAATACTCTCGCGCCACTCAACTGATCAAACAAATCATCTATCCGCGATAGAGGATACTTATTCTTCCTCGTCACCTTATTCAATTCGCGGTAGTCCACACACAATCGAAGGGAACCATCTGCCTTGGTAGCAAACACAACTAGTGCTCCCCACTCAGAAACACTTCTTCTGATAAATCCCTTCTTCAAAAGATCACTTACTTGCACCCCGAGCTCTCGTTGCTCCCTTGGTGCCATACGACGAAGTGGCATCACTATAGGTTTGACATCTTTCACTAAATCAATACGGAACTCAATCTCTCGGTGTGGTGGGAGTCCGGTCACTTCCTCGAAGACGTCCGGATACTGGCTAGCCACGGGCACATCTAACAACTCATAATGCGGGATGTCAAGGGAATTTAGAAAACTAGCCATTACCCCATCATGAGATAGACCACAAACACTACCCTCCGCCCATCATCCGCTCTAACTGTCACCCAAAAGCCCTCATAGTCTACAACCACCCCGTATCTTTGGAGCCAATCGACTCCCAAAATAATGCCAAACCCAGTAAAGCCCAAAACAAAGCAATCACAAACAAACATGCATCCATGACTCGATAAGACCACATTACGACAAATCATGCTAAGGCTAGTTGAACCACCAATTGGGTTCGTCACTACTAAAGGTCTATCGACAATCTCGGGCTCAAGTCCCAACCTATCTACCAAGTCACTAGATATGAAGGAACTGGAAGCTCCGGTATCGAACAATACTCTAACTGGAACATCATAAATGGAAAGCATACCTTGGATAACGACATTCTTTCCTTTCTCCACCGCAGTTGGGGCATTCGACGAAGAAGGAACAACATTTAAAGCATATGCTTTCACAATCTGCTTTTCCTTAGGGGGTTGCGGACACTTGTCCTTGTGATGTCCCACTTGGCCACAGTTGAAGCACTTCCTATCCGCTGGCTTGGCCCGACATTCTTTGGCAAAGTAGCCCTTCTTACCGCAGCTGAAGCACTCAACATCTTTCTTATTCTTTTTCTTCTGGCCATCCTTGGTCTGATTCTGCTTTCTCTTACTCTGAGAACCATTCTTGCCTCCACCGCTTGCTTGCGGCTTTGGCTTCTCTGCAGATGCAACCTCAGTCTTCGACTTAGGGTAAAGACTCTCTGACCTCAATGCTTTCCCCACAATCGATTCAAACGTCTCATCGATGTGGTTAATAAGCCTTTCCCCCAAGTACCGATCTAAGCCTGTTATGAACTTCTCGTTCTTCTTCTCGGGAGTGTCGATAAGAGACAATCCACACTTTGATAAAGTATCGAACTCAACAATATACTCTGAGACAGCTCTACCATTCTGCTTTAGCTCCAAGAACTTCCTAAATAACTCTGACTTCTGAGCAACTGAGATAAATTTTTCACCGAATCGGGCCTTAAACTGATCCCATGTAACTTGATCTTCTGGAGTAGCTGCCTTAATAGCATTCCACCAATTCATCGCCCGTCCTTGCAGCTGACGGGACACTAGCTTTCTCTTCATCGCATCCTCGATACCTAAGTCTTCGAAAATACGCTCACAACTATCCAACCAATCCTGAACATCCGTGGCCAATTCCGTTCCGTGGAACGGCTTTCCACCAAGACTAGTGTAATCCTTGCATAGCTTGGCGAAATCGGCTCTAGGCGCCTGCACCGCTGCACCACCACCATTTACAGCATTGGGAACTACTACTTGCACATTTCTAAGCATCTCTCTCATGAAGTCAGTAAACATAGCCATCATGTCAGGAGCATTCCCATTGTTGGCTCCTCTACCAGCACCACTCGTATATCGACTCATCGTTCAATCTGTAAAGAGAAACGATTAACCATCCTCTTTGTGGTGTCAGTGCAGTGCGACTTCATCCTTAGCTATACTAATAGTATATATATATATATATAACTTTTGAAAACCAAAATAATCGCAAATACACGCTCTCATATACGTATTATCTCTCCCTAGTGTCTTTCCCTAGGTTAACTACGCAACCTAGAGCTCCGATACCAAGTGTGACGGCCCGCCCCGCACCAGCGGACATTTCCCATGAAAGTGCGCTGTGCCAATGTTCAACTAACGGCCGCCAAAGAAAGAAAAAAAAATGATTTGAACTAACAAGGAACCTGTAGAATGTCTCACGGCGCAAGGAATAAAATATAATAATAACATGACTTTAACATAAAACAGGTGAGACAGTGCATAAGCTGAAAACTAAACATCATAGCAGCGGAAAATCCAATTGCAGCTTATGTTCCACATCATTATTATTATAACTTTTGAAAACTGTCTCTAAAGCAAATAAGGCAGGTACACTACTAATGCCCAAAGTAGTGACCAGCAGCGATAAAGGAGAATATATAGCAAATAGTACGTGTAAGCCTCCTGCTCGTCTCCAGACAGCTACTCGTGCACAACCAGCTAACATGTCTCTAGTCTGCCCGTTTTAAGAGCACCTAGAGTAATAAGAAGAGACATAAAACTCTGGGTCAGACAAAAGTCTGGTATGAGCGATAAGCATCAAAACAGAACAATTAAACCATACCTGAACCTAGACTTGCAACCAAAGAGTTAGCACAACATACCGCTCAATACTCTATGGTGCCACTAAACATAAGGTGTAAAGAATACGGGGGTGGGGGTGTACATGACATAATGATGGCAAACAATCAACCATAGCAACCATCCTCACATCTCTCACTCAGTGTGTAAGGCATACGATATCCACCACTTTGATCACCCTATTCCTTGCTATGATCAATCTGCCCCATGGAGTCATAATGACACCACCGCACTGATCCATAGCCACTAGTCCTTGCTATGTCCACTCTGCCGCATGAAGTCATAACAACTCCACTAAACTGGCTCATAGCCATGCTACGATCACTCTGCCCCATGGGGGTAATAACTCCCCCACTGCACTGATACATAGCCTAATATCTGTCTTGGTGGTGAATCAAAGCTATGGACGTCGATAACCCCTTTGAACACGTCCCGCAGCAAAGCCCAACTCATGAAGTTGACTCGTTGGTTCCCAACTGGATCCCGAGTACAAACTTCCCACTTGGACTATCTTTGCATCTCGGGTTTCGGTCTTCTCCGGATCGGTCCGGTCTTTCGCGTCGCTTCGGATCGTGATCATCCATCAGTTCATTCTCCATCTAGTTCGATCGTGACGCTCCAGGTGTGGTGCTTCGGTTCGGAGAAGCGGTTCGGATCGGTCCGTCCCTGGGGCGCCTTTGGTTCAGTCAAGTCCCACGGTTCGGGTCAGGTACTCTCTTCGGATCGTGCCACCATGCTAAGGTCGGATCGGATGAAACAGTTCGTGAGTGGCATCGGTTCGGATCGGAGCTCCTTTTCTCAGGCGGGTCAGATCGTAGAGCTTCCAGGGCGAGCAGTTCATGATGCAACAGATTGGGGCGGTTCGGTTCATGTTTTCCCCTCCGATCCGACCCGGTTCGGGTAATTTCCTGCACTTCTTTCCAGCGATTGTTTTACGTCATTCTACAGCGTTTTCGACCAATCTAACTTTTATAAGCAATCACAAATCATTCCAAACATTCATAGCAACATGTGTAATTGACCACAAACAGTAAAACAATAATTTGATAGGTTAAAACGGATCAAACATAGCCAAAACCCCATATTTTTCCTTAAGCATGTTTAAGCAAAACTAATGATAGGATTAGTAAAACTTAACTAAATTAACCAAATTTTCTAACAGAGACCTAAAACAATATTTCAAAATTTATAAATATTTTTCCAGATTTTTAACATGTATAATTTCACTAAGTATCACTAATTATCCTTAATTAACCATAATTAGTGAGGAACTATGCAAATCACTCACCTTAGCCAAAAATAAATTACCAAATCTGAAATTATTCTCTGTTTGGCGCTGTTCCTAAGGCTATACAGCAGTTCTACCTCGATTCTTGTGCTAATCCGCTTTGATTTGATGTAGATTTGGCTTAATTAGCGATTAGAAGGTGATTTGAGGTGTTTTAGCAAGTGGAGGCCATTGCTAGGTTGAGAGGAATGTCTTAGGTGGCTGAAAAATGAAGTAAAATTCGTTTCCTAAATCCTAGCAGCCCTCTTATACTCTTAATCCCGAAATTCCCCAGTGGGCTTAGCTGTTAATCACCCGGTTAAGCCCAATTAAGCTGTTTTTCACCATCTGAAACTTGTTTCAGCCATATCTCCCAAATGGTGAGTCTGTTTGGCTAATGTGACCACTCTATGAAAAAGTAAACCATCATCCGGATCTAATAGAAGTGGTTTCAGGTCAAAACACCTTTCCAATCAAAAGTTATGACCGAAACAAGATCAGCTAGGGGCAAAATGGTCATTTAAAAATCGGCAAAAATCATGAACATGGGAAATGATCCCAATAGTCGTCTCCCAAAGTTACATGACCATACGACTTCGCATGTGAAAGAAATAAATATTCTACGATCCTTCGATACGTAGAATGTGGGTCGTTACAAATCTGCTCAAACTGCTACCTTTCTTTCCAAACTCTGTACATCCTTGATCTTTCGGGGTTCTTGGATGTTCTTGATTGTTGCAATCTAGTCTGGGTTGATTTCAATCCTCACGCGAACTGATGATGGAACCCCAAAAACTTCCTTGACACAACGCCGAAAGAGCATTTCAAAGGGTTAAGTTTCATCCTGTAATGCCGGAGGATGTTGAACATTTCTGCTAAGTCTTTAACATGATTTACTGATTGCTTCAACTTCATAAGCATATCATCCACATACACTTCCAACGACTTCCCAATCTGGTTATAGAATGTACGGTTAACCAAACGTTGGTGCGTCGCCCCAGCGTTCTTCAATCCAAAAGGCATCACTACGTAGCAATACAATCGTAGGTCTGTGATGAAGCTAGTATGTTCCTGGTCCGGAATGCATCGGAATCTGGTTGTACCCAGAGTATGCATCCATAAATGATGGAAGCTTGTGTCCGACCGTCGAATCTACTAGCTGGTCAATTCGAGGAAGTGGAAAGCTATCTTTTGGGAAAGCTTTGTTCAGATCTGAGAAGTCAATGCACATACGCCATTTCTCATTAGCTTTCTTCACAAGGACTAGATTTGATATCCACTCAAGGTATGTTGCATGTCGAATAAATCTGTTACCCTTCAGCTTTTCAGCCTCCTCCTTTAAAGCTACTAACCTCTTCGGGACAAACATGCGCCTTCTCTGCTTAACTGGGACGCACTTTGAATCGATGCTCAACGAACGGCTCATAACCAATGGAAATATTCCACACATATCAGCATGGTACCAAGCCAACACATCACGGTTTGTCTTAAGAAAGTCAGTCAATTCCCTTGTTTGGTGGGGTTCCAAATGGGACCCGATCCTCAACACCCTAGTTGGTTCATTATTATCAATCGGAACTTCTACTGTAGCTTCGTTAAGTGCCGCCCGCCTACATGCCAACTCCTCATCTTCTCTGGGATCAATATCCTCGAACAGATGGTTGGGCGTTCCTGGTCGGGATATGTCCATTATTTCCTATGGTGTCACCTCCTTGGTAGGAGGAGAGGCGTCTTGTAATTTTTCGCCATCTCAATTGCGGATTTCCTTCCACTCCGCCAAATAACATGCTCTTCCTATTACCTGATCTCCCTTGACCATTCTCGCTCCAGCCTCAGTCGGGAATTTCAAGAGCAAACACCAAGGAGCTATACACGTTCGGAATTTTGTCAAGGTCGACCGATCCAGAAAGGCATTATAGGGAGAGTTAATATCCATCACGAGGAACAGGAGAATTCGTATTCTTCTACGATCTCCCTCACCTAGCTCAACTGATAATTTAATTAGGCCAATCGGTTTAGTGGTTGAACCATTGAAACCATATATTCATCCCGTACATGTCTTTAAGTCTCTTGCTTCCAACTTCATTTGATCAAAAGCTTTTTTGAACAAAATATTAACGGAACCCCCACAATCAAACATGACCTTCCATACAGTTGTAGTGCCAATAATGGCCGATATCACCGTTGGGGTCTATGCTTGTGGTTTCCACCTCCGAACTTTCTCTGTCACGGAAAACAATATCGTCCATCATAGTTTTCTATTGTTTGATCGAAATATTGTCTTCGGAGGTGCTGCATTCCCCAACTTCCATATGCTTCACAACGTTCACATATCATTACATCACTCTTGCACTAAATCCCACTGGATGTGGTCCTCCAACGAATGTGTTGATGAAAAATCCTTTCGCCTTCTGGCTTCTATTGGGAAGTGGCCCTGCGGTCCCTTTGATCTTGATTCGGGGCTGGAGCTCCCTGCCTCCTGTCCTTTAGGGCTACCTTATATTCGTCAAGCTTCCCTTCTCGTAACAACTTCTCAATCACATCCCTCAAATGGCGATATTCATTTATAGAATGACCATAGGTCCCATGGAACAAACATAACTTTCTCATTTCACGTTCCTTTTTCTGTAGAATCCCGTGGGGGCGGCTTCTTATACTACACCACATTGCATGTATCAAGATATATATTTTCCAAAGTGTCGTACAATGATGTATAACTATCGAATGACTGAAATAGGGGTCACTTATTAGCATCTCCTTTCTGATTCTGATTTCCTTTATTAAAATTCTTTCTTTGGCGGTCATTCTTCTTGTTCTGATTCCCGACATTGACTTCCACTTTTCCGGAACTGTCGTCGGACTGTCTTACAGCAACATTACTCTAAATTTCCTCTTTTACAACCTCACTAGACCTTTTTTGATTTAGAAATGCATCTTCTTGTCACAAGCGCATGTTTGCCTTTACGTAAAACAACTCTATTGTCGTAGGCGGTTTTCCAACTAAATATCTTCCGAACTCTGAGTCCTGTCCACACCATCGACCATTTATGTTAGAACGGTCTCTGGGTTAGGGTTGCTCACATCGGTTATAACCATACTGAAATGGTTGAGATATCCCTTTAAAGTTTCTCCAAAGGCTTGCTTAACCGCGGAAAGCTCCATCACATGCTTAGACTTTGATGAATGCAATCGAAATTGAGTCATGAGCTTCTCACTTAGGTCTTTGAAGTTGGGAACCGATCGGGGAGGAAATCTGGTAAACCACGTCATTGCCATCCCTTCAAGATATATCGGGAAGTGTTTACACATAATGACAATAGGAGCTCCTGGTGCTTTCATATACCACGAATAGCGCACATCAAATGCTGTCGCGAATCCGACCTTCCTGAATAATGATTTATGGTGGGGAGATTAAACCATCTTGGTAACTGTGCCTCCAAAATGTCATCGGTAAAAGGAGTATGACTACGATCTAAGCCTCAATCCTCGTTAGTATAACCTCTGCTATCGTTCATATCATTGCTTATACCTCTGCATTGGTTAACACATATTCTGGTTCGGCACTTTCGGCTCGTCGAACTCTCTGTGCTCCTACTTCAGGCAACGTCACCTGTGCCATTGTCTGTGCGGTACTTCCGTGACTTCTATGGCCCCGACCAATAACAGGACGAGTGGGTTGAAGTACGGGTGCGCGAGTAGTCGGGGCAGGGGAGCTTGAGATCGAGTCTGCCTAAGAATGGGTTCAGCCAAAGTAGGATCATCAGGACCAAGTTGAATCGCTGCATCTTCCCGGGAAGTAATGTACCGAACCGGAGCTGACGAAGGTTCTCTGGCCTTTCATAAGGTCTCCTCTGACGTGGTGGCCGTTCACCTCTTCAAACGAGGATGAGCTTTCTATCGTTTGACGATGTGGGGGGAGATGGTGTTCTTTGCCATTGGAACTCTTCCCATTGCCAGGCCATTGTATACATCATTCCTCAACATTGCATTATCTCGCCTTTTAGCATCTAGGGCAGTAATAGTCTCTTATAACTTGTTAAACAAACATGCAAAATCATCTCACGTAATGAATACCGAAAAAGGAGCTTGATTGGTTGTTAGAGTAGCAGGCTCAATGGTTAGGTAGGATCGGATCGAACTCGATCCAGGGAGGTTCGAATCGGGCTCGTTCGATCAGGGGCCCTGTGCTGGCACAATTTGTGAATCAGGTTGTTGTGCATTGCTGGCTGATGCTCCACGAGAAGCTTATTGAGTTCTATCTCTTATAGAAACCGTGATGATAAAAAATGTTGAAAGTAACGAAATTACGAACTATTTCCTTGGACTTGGCGATCCGAACAATAGATAAACAATCTAAAAAGGCTAAGAATTCAAACTTCTCGGTGAAAGCACCAAAATGTTTGATCAAAAAATAGCACAAACGCCCAAAGTAGAATTTGTAGAGAAAATGAAGAAATATAAAATGAAAAAGAGGAAATCATAGCAATCACGCACAATTTATAGTGTTTCGACGTTAACGAACCTACGTCCAATTTATAAAATAAACAAGTTAAGAAGTCAATTAAAAAAGGAAGGAAATATCATTTTCGCTGTTATAATTTAACGAATACCATTTGTTAGCCTAATTATTCCACCGAGTGCATTTTTCATCAAAACTTTTGCCAACCAAGGTGAAGCCGGCAACCTCGATGAATTTTGGATGCTTTAAACCCTAGATTTGTGTTCGGAAGAAATCGATCTGCTCCCGCCTCTCTATTCTGCCACACACTGCCTTGCCAGGCTACAGCGTAGTCTGCCTCTCCATGCCATCGTCTGCTGGTCCACTTCCTTCACAGTCATTTTGAATCCTTTCCAGGCTCCTAGCTTCTCCACAAATTCGCGATTCTGAAACGGTGCGATAACTGAAAAGTAACTTGTTTGTTAGTTATCTGTATCATACTTGTTATCAACAACTACTACTCTTTTGTTAAAGTCCAGTTTATAATAATACATCATTCCTGAATCCTGCATCGTTTCCTTTTCTATAGCAAATTCAATTATCTATTTTATTGGGATGGGATAAATCAAAGGTATATTAAATCCAGGGCCGGTTATTGAGCTAGGCAGGCTAGGCTACGGAACAGGGCAACCCGACAACCAAAAAATAACGCTAGTTCAGATTTCAAGTCGGGCAAAGAGAAATCGTGGTATTTGCCTCCATCACCTCAACGCCGTTGCATTCCATCACAGCTCCTCCTCTGGACCTCCATAACTCCACTCCATTGGACCAGCTCCAACACGGCTGTAGGTTGTAGCTCAAAGGTATTAATAAATTAATGATTCTAATGATAATATCTCTAAATTTTGGTTTCTGACTCCCTTAAAAGCTTAAAAGAAATAATGTTTTTAGAAAATAATGCTATAAGAATTAGTTGCTTGCTCCAATTTAAGGCTGCAGAAGCATTGGCCTGATGTTTATGATTCTATTAAATAAGTGTTAGTATTTTTTCCCTATTAGCTGACAAATTCAAGCCATGATTTATAATAAATTGTTGGTAGTTGTCATAATTCATATTTTTTCATAATGGATGGTTGTTTAAAAAATTGTTTATGTTAATTGATAGGTAAGTTGATTAGTGATATCAGGACTATTCAGTTTGTCGATAATTGGTCATTGATTATTTAACTTTTTAAATAAAATACCTGAATAAATAACTTAGTTGGCTTGTTTTTTTTAAATATATCAAGTCATGAGTAACTGCCTCGTGCAACCCAAAACATTAGACCCGCAATGATTATTTATTGTTTTTATCTTTTATAGTATAAATTTGAGCTGGGGTTTATTCTGGAGTTATCATATTGCTGCTCCACCTCCGTTTGGAAGTGATGTGTTAAAAAAAATTCACAAGTTTTGTCTTTGTATGATTTAAAACATTATGTTGGTGTGTTGATAGAACGATTAGCGATAGTGATTTTACTAGTAAAACAGTTAGTGGTAGCACAGTTTAATAGTTTTGTCATTAGATACTATACCAAAAAATGCAAGAAGAATATTATTATTTGAATTAATTTATTTTATGAAAAAAAGATGATTATATTGATTTATGTTTCCTTTGAGTTAGATGTTGTAGTATGCTCAGTTTTGCAGTCGGTCATTTTTATATTCGACCTTTTGTAGTTGATGATTATATACTTAAGCGAAACCAAAATAAATGTGACTTGAGCAATACATCTGTTTCCCTGAGATTCGAAAACAATCTTGCCAAAAAATAAACAAAAAAAATCTGAACCTCTTCATTAGATTCAAAAATTTGACAACTCTAAAGACAGTTGAATTCATATTCTGTTTAACACTTGTATTTCCTAATGTGCGTCTTCCTCTTATTTTACTTATGCGGCACAATTTTTTTATTTTTTATTGAAGGATCAGATTATCCATGGCAATTGAATGCCTTGTTCTAGGAGCAGGCAAGAAGTTGGGAAGAGTTGTGTTGTGGTCTCCATCAATGGAAAAAGAATAATGTTTGATTGTGGAATGCACATGGGATACCTTGATAGTCGTAGATTCCCAGATTTCTCTCTCATTTCGGAAAATGGAGATTTCACATCTTGCCTCTCATGCATTGTTATCACTCACTTTCATCTTGACCATGTCAGTGCTCTTCCTTATTTTACAGAGGTGTGCAAATACAATGGTCCAATATACATGACATACCCAACAAAAGCTTTGTCTCTACTGATGCTAGAGGATTTTCGTAAAGTGATGGTTGATAGACGAGGAGAGGATGAACAGTTTACTTATGAAAATATAGTTCAATGTACGAAGAAGGTAATACTAATAGACTTGAAGCAAATAATTCAAGTTGACAAAGATCTTGAAATCCGTGCTTATTATGCTGGGCATGTTCTTGGTGCTGCTATGATATATGCAGACATTGGAAATAATGCTATTGTTTACACCGGAGACTATAATATGACAGCAGATAAACATCTTGGTGCTGCTCAGATTGATAAACTTAAATTGGATCTTGTGATCTCCGAATCGACTTATGCTACAACAATTCAAGATTCAAAATATTCACGAGAAAGGGAATTCTTAATGGCTGTTCACAAATGTGTAGCTAATGGAGGCAAAGTATTGATCCCTACTTTTGCATTAGGGAGAGCACAAGAGTTATGTTTATTGCTCGATGAATATTGGGAGCGTATGAATTTAACCATTCCTATATACTTTTCAGCTGGTTTGACCAATCAAGCAAATATGTATTGTAAAATGCTAATTAGTTGGATTAGTCAGAAGATTAAGGATGATTATGCTAAAAGGAACATGTTCGATTTCAAGCACGTATGTCCATTCAAAAGATCAATGATACACTCTCCTAGGCCATGTGTTCTATTTGCAAGACCAGGTATGATTAGTGGTGGATTTTCTCTAGAGGTTTTCAAACAATGGGCCCCATCTGAAATGAACCTAGTGACACTTCCTGGTTATTGTGTTGCTGGGACTATCAGACATAAATTAATGTCTGGTAAACCCACTACAATCAATCTGGATAAAGAAACTAAGGTTGACGTTAGATGCCAAATCCGCCAATTATCCTTCAGTCCACATACAGATGCTAAAGGCATTATGGATCTACTTGGATTTCTGTCTCCTAAACATGTTCGATTTCACAGTGCTTTGTTTTAATCCGTGAATTCCTTTGATCATAAGATACGTATATATAGGTGAGTTAGTAGGTGAAATACCCATGTTCTTACTGGTTTTGTATGTAATTAATCTCAGTGTATTTATTTGATAAGAGTGGAATGTTTTCTCTTCATATACTGAGTATTAAGTGTTGATTAGAAACCTATTTACTACTAAGATCATATATCGTATAACAACATACATAGCTGGACCTATCACTTGAAGTAAATGATGTGCAAGTTCATTTCTATCTACAGGGTTTGCACATGTATATTATTTCCAGATATTTTAATATGTTTAGCTGGCCCTATATATTTTATACAAGGCTAGACATGTATCACTTTCACCCTACAGTATTTTCACATGATTTCCTATTACCTAATCTCCTTTTGTCACGTTGTATTAATTTTGCAGGCTTGCTAGCTTTCATTCCCTTTCACATTAATGCTTGACTGGGTTTTGCACATGGGTTCAGTGTCTAAATTTGGTACAAAGGTCGTGTGTTTTAGCTGACCTATATTTAATATTAGGCTGTTAATTTTCAGAGTTTGCACATGCTTGAATTTTTGTTGCAGTCATTGGCCTTATCACCAGTAAACTACGGTTGTGCTTGTCATTACAGGTGTTTGCACATGGTTTAGATTTCTTTGGTTCGTCTGGGTATCAATTTGTAGGCTAGCTAGTTTTGTTTGTAGGCTGATTTTCCTTCATTCTACTTAATAGCTGTTTTAAGTGTCCAGGCCATCTTGCCTTATTTGTTTTGTTTTTTATAATTAATTAATTGCTTGTCACTAATATTTCCAGCCTAGCCACCTTATCTTGTACTTAGTTTTCAAGTCTAATTACAAAACTTGTTTTCAAGATATTTCCCAACAATTATCTTATGTATGTACTTTGCAACATTTTCTTGCTTTATGTCACACTTTCTCTTTTAAGAATTTGTTTAGATTTTACTTTCATTTCATTATTATTATAAACTACATGTAAACATTCATCTGAATGCCATATATGAATTTAAATTCATACTTGTCTCATGTATCTTTTGTGTGTGTGTATGTATGTGTGTGTGTATATATATATATATATATGCATATATTTCCAATTGCACAAAATAAAGTAGATTTTAAATTTGAATTTTATATAACATTCTCTTGAATCGAAATGCAATATACAAAACATTTTGAATTCTAAGCTTTTGCTTATGTGAACTTGTATACATATATATTTCCCCACACACCACACACACACACACACACACACACACATATATATATTTGACTTATATATTTCAATTGAAGCAAATATTATAAGTCACTTGTTTTATTTGAATTTGAAATTTAGCTTTATTTGGTTTGATTTGATTTCTTGTAAAATAACAATCCTAGAATAACATTATTACAAGAAGATTATTTTTGGAAATTTATTTTGATTTTATGATTTTGATTTTGATTTTATGATTTTGATTTTGATTTTTATATGTTAACACAATTCTACCATATATATTATTACAAAGAAAGATATTCAAGAATAGTTTAATTCTTCTTATTAGTTTACTTCTATAGATTTGTTAACAATACAAATTTTATTTTATTATTTGAATTTCTGAAGGATTTCCCTATTTTATAATTTAATCCTAAATATTGAAATAAATAGTGTTTTAAAATGAATTAAATTATAAAATTTTACAAGTTATATTCAACGTAATTAACTAACTAAAAACCGGGTCGTTACAACATGTATATAAAATGTGTTAAGGGGGAACATGGGTAACACATTAACGTTACTTTCAGTATTGTACTTTAGTAATATACATTACATATATAACGTATCCTACTATACATAAATAGTTTAATAGATCCTTAGGAGGTGAAAAATCCTGTAACATCTCTTAAGTTACTACACTCACATTATATACTGATAGGATATGGAAGATCCCATAAACATTTCTGACGATACTACACTTATATTTCATTTGGTTTGATTTGACTTACTTTGGAAATTATAGTCCTGACTCGAGTATATTGTTTTTCATTATGCTCGAATCAGCCTGAGTTATTTCAGTTTAGTCCTATGTAGTTAAAACCCCGCTAAATTGCTGCAATATCCTCGTTATAGCCCATAGCTCTTTTTAACTGTTACGCTATTTCAATTTAGCGCTGATGAACAGTAGATTCAGTTTTAACCTCGTTATTTTCCGCTGCATCCGCTAAACCAAGACTTTTTAGCATCTACTTTAGCAGTATTAATATATAGAGCTTAATTTGACTAGTTTTCTTCTTAAAAAAGTTAGTAAATTTAGCATAAATGGCTAAATTTAAGGCGTAAGTGCCCAATATATGGCAACAATCAATCACACTTATCAAATTTATCATGCATAACTATGATATTCCTTGATTTTATTATATAACTTTGATTAATATTAGTTTTTTGTACATATATAATGTGAGAAAGATGATTAATTAATTTTTATATATTTGGTTTTGCATCTAATGAACCTCTTTACGCCTCCGCTATATCCTCGCTATTTCCCCATTTTATTTATGCTACACTTTTTTGCACCTCCACCACTAAACCGCTAAGCGTTTTAACTGCATAGATTTAGCCGAAGACATTATACCGAATATGCAGATGGAGATCGACATTTTGTATTACTAGTATAATTCCACTACATTACTTGGTATGTCCATTGATTGTTTGATTCTGATATTGTAATATAGTGTATACTCTAAATAGTTTCATGATTTACTTATGTGATTATTATTATTTTTCCCTTTCGCTATGAGTTGGTGTGTTTTATTTCTTCACATCTCTTTATTTCTTATATTTAAATCTCGTTGACAATTTGTCTTTTAAATGATTTCGATTAGACACGCATGGTTTATTATCAATTTTGAATCGTTTAAGTGGCCGGTCTTGACATATGAACATAGAATTATTATCGTCTGTATGTTTCTATTTTCTCAAAGAGAACTTCAAATAACCCCCTCCTCCCCAAAAAATATATATATATCTCTCTCTCACACACACATATATACATACACACATACATACATACATACATACATATATATATATATATATATATATATATGTGTGTGTGTGTGTGTGTGTGTGTATAAACACACACACACACACACACACACACACACATATATATATATATATATATATATGTATCTATACACACACACGTATATATTGAAAATGAGTACGTTTTTATTAATTACTAGAAATAAAGTACACAACTAGGTTAGTAAACCTAGTACATACACATGTAGAATACTAAAATAGAACATAAAATAAAAACAATACATAAAATTAGAAAGGACCTAAGATAAGGTTTACTGTTTCCTAAACTACAATCTGTGTCTTCCATTGCACGCGAATTACAGTTTGTGCTACTGCTCCAACTCTCTTGGCAGTTACTTTCCACACTCGATTTTCTTTACCCAATGATAGTAAAGTTCTCGTACAAGTTTATCCAAACTGTTGCCACATTAACAAACCACGTCTTATCTGTGTTGCAAAAAAATGATTCACATTTATCATTTATCAAAATTTGACAATATATTGACTTCAGCAATTTTCATATTACTCGAACTTTAAGCTTGAAATTTATAAACTTCAAAATCAGAAGATTTTTTTTACCATAGTCAATTTTTTTTTTCTTACCATAGTCAAATTTCACAGATTCGTTTAGTTTTCTATTTTTACCAAATATATAAATTTATCTCTATAAAATACCAATATAAATTTCTCCACGAGATCATTTTGACTTATTTCATCAAGAAATATCATCAATTTTATTTTTATTGTTAGTCCAATATGCACATTGTTCAAGTTAATTCATAGGCCCGGTCCATGGCATAGCCACAAGTAAACATACATAAAAGGGTGACATCGGTCACCCAATTTGCAAAATGGGTTTTCGGACCGTTTTTGGGACTTTTCATGAAGCCACTTAACCAAATTCGGAGTGTCATTAAGGATCCAAAAAAAACTCGCCTTCTCTCTTCGGTTCTTCTTAAAATGTAATCCACAACCACAAATATAATCATCGATTCATCAATCATTGCTGCCACTCAACTCAACTTCACCTCAGTTTCGTCGCCGCCACCACGTGCCCGTGGTCCGTCACTGACTCGTCGTCAATTGTGCTAGTCTGGTTCCAGTTTTGATTTTCCCAGGTGCCCTAATTCCTAAATTGAGTTTATGTTTATGGAGTATTGATTGTTTACTGAATACTAATTTCGATGAGCGTGTTATAAGTTTACTGAATAATTTGGATTATATTAATATGTTAGTTTAGTGATTTTTTTTCTTATAATTTTGTTTTTACGAACCCTAGACTATAGAAATTAATTAAGATGATCAAAAGATTTAATTTCTAAATCAATTTTTTGATTTTTCATTTCATTAATTTGTGTATACTTGGATAAGAATGGGCTGTTAAACGTTAATTAAATGGTTCATACACATTATCATATTAACCTAATTCTTTAACTTCGTGCATATTTGCTTTGTGTGCGTATGTTAGAATATTGCACTATCATCTATTTCCATTGACCTTCTGTCTTGCAAATTGGTTGAAGGTCACACTAGCTACAATTTTTTTGCATTATTTTAAGTTATAACTACTGTTACCATAAACACTTTTTCTTTAAATTGATCATTAGTCTATTACTGAAATAATATGAAAATTAGTTAAATTGTGTTAGGGGGTTTCGTGAGGACCCTTATTGGTAATACGCCCATTTTGTAGATGAAATATTTTATGGTTTCTCCATTATTGATGTTTTGATGTGCTTGTGCAGAGCTTTCAGGTATTTAAATTCAATTTACAAATCTATTTGTTCATAGTTATCGGTCAACATTTCATTATTCACTTTTTATGCATGTCTTTTTATAATTTACTTTTATGATCACATCCAAATATCTTTTTATAGAGAGAAAACATTTTAATATATAAATCTTTAACAATCCACATCATTTTATTATTATCAACAGTCAGACATTCTTGTTTAGTATTTCTTAACACTTTTGAATTTAAACTGGTTTTTCAATTTATGTTATATCAGTAATAATTATAGTAATTGTGCTCATTGTAGGAGATATAAATCATATGATACTTGAATAATAGATAAAAAATCAGGATGTATTTTATTCCAATTAACTAAGTCGTACAGAAAACTGAACTGCTTAACAAACAACATGTTTTATATTATACGAGTGAGAACACTAGGGAGTAGTGGATGACATAAAGTGAACCGAATTTCCTAATGAACAAGCATTTGATCTGAAAATTGATGAATTATGCGAGATCTGAACTATAAATGGAAACAGTTTCAAATCACCGTGAAACTGAACTGATTAACAATCTCTAAAAGTGAACTAAATCTTAATGTGCTGTGAACTGGTGTTGCTGATGTGAAATATAGCAGTGCACATCAGAAGTGCATAGTATGGTGCAAAAACAATTGAAAGAGATATGTTAAGCATGTGTCTGATACAAGACTAGATATATATTGCATGTACGACACAAGTCATATGCATGGAATTGCAAAACAAATGCAATAGAGGTGCCTGGTGTAGGATTGAATTTTCTAATTGTGTAGGGATAATATATGACTTTGTTGTTAGAAATGCAGAATGAAGATGCTTTTGTTAACGTTTGTTTATTTATTTATTTTCATTTTGAGTTGCATTTATATTTTTTATGTAATTTAAATAATTTAACTACTATTTTGCAATAAGTGTTAACTTTTGTAACATAATTTGCAATTTTTCTTGTACATTTAAATGTATCGCGGTTTATTAAAATTTTAGGGCAACAAAAACAAAGTTTTTTATATTGAACTAGGACATTAAATGTGCTTGGGCCGGAATAATTCATAATAACTTTTATTTTTAGTCTCTTTAAGAGACTAATCGACATGTGATATACACGTATATCTTCATTATATGAGCTATATAACTTCTTACGGAAGTATACATTGTATTCGATTAGAAGCCGTGGCGATGAACATTAACGATATGCCATTGGTTTAATTTTTACCAATTTTAAGGCAAAATTACTTATTACTAATCTAAACATGTAACTTTTAATGCATAAGCAATGGTTTTGCAGTAAATTGCAAACGCTTAATTAATGGTTCTACTAGACCATTAGGAATACAAACTTACATACGAGAATTTAAAGTCTCAAATATTGATAACACATAATGACTCATCAATACTTCGACCAATAACTAGAAATTAATGTATGTATATTTTATCCGCTCAAAATGTATGGAAGCACTTAGACGTGTAATACAATTTACTTTCTTTATATTTTAGATCATCAATCTTAACTTAAGAATAGTAAATTTTCAACAACCATTTCAAGTTTTACTTTCTTTAAGTGTGTCGTTGAATAAATAATATCATATCAATATTGAGAACTTGAGGTTCCAGGTAAATCATTTATTTGGATTTTTTATTATAAGTCCTAAAATTACAATAATAGAACTTCAAGTTTTATTATAACTTACACAACGTTACTCTATTTTTTATTGAAGCAACTTCTCCATAAATTTCTTTTATTCGTACATGAGATTTTACTATTTTTCTTTGATAAAATAATATTCATTAAAATCGCAACGATCTCTTCAAAAGTTAAATTTCTTCAATAAATTATGTGTAATATATGGTTTGAGTATATTTCCAATATATTAGTTATTCCATACTTTTGATTTCCATTGAAGCTTTTCATTGAATTTTCAAATATTTTTTCCTTTCATTGAAGCATTAGGTCCTTTCTTATAAGAAAACATTAAATGCACTTATTTTTTTCAAAGCTTTATTTCATCTTATGAAAGATGACTTATCATCTTTGTACATATGAACTTCTTGTTCCTATTCCTTCGGGTTCTAAATGATTTGTTTACTTCATGTATTTTCTTTATTTGTTTTCAAATTCATTTCTACTGATAAATCAATATTACTATTGAATATAAAAGCCACACCAAGATATTTCACATCCATAACTTTGTTGCATATACATAAAGGAAAATTGAACATTTTTCAAGAGATAGTCTTTAATTTTTCCAAAAGCATTACATATGAAAAGTAAGAGTAGATGTATAAAACATAAATTTAGATCCACATCTCTAATGATGGAAATAATATATCTATACGAGCTTTACGGCATGCGCTTCGCGCGTGATGGTGACACGTGTTTAGCTCTTGAATCGTTTTTTTGTAAAGTGTATAATTTTTAGCACATTCAAAGGTATAATGATTTGTTAAAATATTTAACCATATTTTTGGTCCTATAATTTTTTGTTAGTTTATATTTTATTTTTATGTTGCAACATCGAAAATTCAATTTGAATTTTTATTTATATTATTAACTAATAAGTTATTTAGTATACTTATTTTTAATCGATATTAAGATTTGATAGTATTTGTAGGTGAAAGTTTTGAATTGGCAAAAAAGTTTATTTGTTAGATACTGTTTTTAAATTATATTAAGATTCACAAATATTTGTAGATGAACGTTTCGAATTTGTAAAAAAAATAAAATGTAGATCCTGCATTCTTGCGTCGAAATCATGTTATTAGTTTAATCTTAATTTTAAGTCTACAACACTTTTTTCAAGCTTGAATTTTATTTACAATATTAATTGATAATTTAACTGAAAATCCCATTTTTAGTTATTTTAGGATTTAATAGCATTTGCAGATGAATGTTTTGAATTTGTAAAAAAAAAAACTTGTTATATCCTGCAATACTAAAATTTGAAAGTACGTGTAGAATAAAATTAGTCGGTAGATCATATGTTCAAGCAATATTAAGATTTAGTGTTAGCGACATTTTTGGAGGCCCATACCGAACACATTACAATTATTATTAAAAATATTAAGATTTGATAGCGTTTGCAAATAAATGTTTTGAATTTGGTTAATTTTTTTTCTGTTAGATCCTGTTTTTAAATTATATTAAGATTTAAATAAATTTGTGGATGAACATGTTGAATTTGTATATTAAATTAAATTATTAGATCCTGCTTTATTGCGCTGAAATCATGTTGTTAGTTTAAATTTTATTTTAAAGTTTGCACCATCTTTTTTCTCCAAGCTTGAATTATATTTACATTATAAATTGATAATTTATTTGATAGATTTTATTTTAAGTGATTTTAAGATTTGATAGCACTTATTGATGAACATTTTGAATTTGAAAAAAAAAAATTGTTAGATCCTAAATTTCAATGATACGAAGATCTGAAAATATTTGTAGAATGAAATCTAATTAATAGATCTTATTTTCAAGCGATACTAAAATTTAGTATTAAAGACTTTTTCGATAATTCACGTTGACACTAACAAAGTGTGAGACCAAACATATTACAACTATTATTAAAGATACATTCAAGGTCCACAAATTTGAATAGGAAAGACTCAAAATTAGATCCCAAAAAAAGAATAAAATACATCTAAAAAGATATTTGAGGTTTTTTTTTTTTTTTTAAAAAAAAGACTTCAAAAGTAAATCTTTAGAGCTCAAATCGAAATCCGAAGAAATTTGGAAATTGATCTAGAAGTATGAATCAAAAATTCTCAAATAGAAATTAATTACAAACAAATCTAAAAATCCATGAATCAAGAATTCTTGAAAAAGAACAAAGAACAAAGAACAAAAAACAAATCTAGAAAAGTAGACCTAGAAATTTCAAATAATTTTAAATAGCTCTGATTTAATTTTGTGTTAATAACATATAAAATAATCAAGTTAAGAAGCCATTAAAAAAAGGGAAGGAAATATCATATTCATTGTTACAATTTACAAATATGAAAACGAATACCATTTTTCTGCTTGTTAGCCTAACTATTCCACCGAGCGCGTTTTTCATCAAAACTTTTGGCAACCAAGGTGAATTTCGATGCTTTAAACCCTTGAATTGTGTTTGGAAGAAATCGATCTGCTCCCGCCTCTCTATTCTGTCACACACTGCCTTGCTAGGCTACGACGTAGTCTACCTCTCCATGCCGTCGTCTGCTGGTCCACTTCCTTCGCAGTCAATTTGAATCCCTTCCAGGCTCTCAGCTTCTTCACAAATTCGCGATTCCCAAACCGTGCAATAATTGAAAGGTAATTTGTTTGTTAGTTATCTATCAGACAAATTATCAACAACTACTACTCTTTTATTGAAATCCAGTTTATGATATATCATTCCTGAATCCTACATCGTTCCTTTTCTACAGCGAATTCAATAATTTATTTTATTGAGATGGAATAAGTCGAAGGTATATTAAATCTCGATTGTTACTACACTCTGGTTGGCTCTATTCTCTTTTGTAATGATAATACCTATTAAACTAACTCAGAAATTTATAATTATTTGGTTCTTTCGAACGATTAGCCTTATTTCTTTGCTATGATAAGGTTTATTGTATTGTTTTGGTGTAACTATACCAACTTATGGTTATAGATCCTGAAAATATGGTTATTCTGTTAGTGGGTTGTCAACAAGTAGAACGCATTAGAAAAAATAAGCTAACTTAAGGTTTACAGCGATGCTAAAAACTTAAACAATGACTTGTATTATAAACTGATTTTAAATTGATTCCTTTTATAACAGGAAACAAAATGGGTAGCCACCTCGTGCAACCCGAAACATTGGACCTGCACCAATTGTTTATTGTTTTTATCTTTTATGGTATAAATTTGAGCTGGGGTTTATTCTGGAGTTATCATATTGCTGCGCCACCTCCTTCTGGAAGTAACGTGTTAAGAATTTTCTATTTTCACAAGGTTTGTATGATTTAAAACATTATTTGGTGTGTTGTTAGAATGATTAGCGATAGTGATTTTACTAGTAAAACAGTTAGTGGTAGCGCAGTTTAATAATTTTGTCATTAGATACTATACCAGAAAATGCAAGAAGAATATTATTCTTTGAATTAATTTATTTTATGAAAAAAAAGATGACTATTTTGTTTTATGTTTCCTTCGAGTTAGATGTTGTAGCATGCTCAGTTTTGCAGTCATTTTTATATTCAACCTTTTGTAGTTGATGATTATATTCTTAAGCGAAACCAAAATAAATGTGACTTGAGCAACACATCTGTTTCCCTGAGATTGGGAAACAGTCTTGCAAAAAATGAAAATCTGAACCTCTTCATTAGATTCAAAAATTTGACAACTCTATAGACATTTGACTTCATATTCTGTTTAACACTTGTATTTCCTAATGTACATCTTCCTCTTATTTACTTATGGGACACTTTTTTTTTGTTTTTTTGAATGATCAGAATATCCATGGCAATCGAATGCCTTGTTCTAGGAGCAGGGCAAGAAGTTGGGAAGAGTTGTGTTGTGGTCTCCATCAATGGAAAAAGAATAATGTTTGACTGTGGAATGCACATGGGATACCTTGACAGTCGTAGATTCCCAAATTTCTCTCTCATTTCGGAAAATGGAGATTTCACATCTTGCCTCTCATGCATTGTTATCACTCACTTTCATCTTGACCATGTCGGTGCTCTTCCTTATTTTACAGAGGTGTGCAAATACAATGGTCCCATATACATGACGTACCCAACAAAAGCTTTGTCTCCACTGATGCTAGAGGATTTTCGTAAAGTGATGGTTGATAGACGAGGAGAGGATGAACAGTTTACTTATGAAAATATAGTTCAATGTATGAAGAAGGTAATACCAATAGACTTGAAGCAAACAATTCAAGTTGACAAAGATCTTGAAATCCGTGCTTATTATGCTGGGCATGTTCTTGGTGCTGCTATGATATATGCAAAAGTTGGAAATAATGCTATTGTTTACACCGGAGACTATAATATGACAGCAGATAAACATCTTGGTGCTGCTCAGATTGATAAACTAAAATTGGATCTTGTGATCTCCGAATCGACTTATGCTACAACAATTCGAGATTCAAAATATTCACGAGAAAGGGAATTCTTAATGGCTGTTCACAAATGTGTAGCTAATGGAGGCAAAGTATTGATCCCTACTTTTGCATTAGGGAGAGCACAAGAGTTATGTTTATTGCTCGATGATTATTGGGAGCGTATGAATTTAACCATTCCTATATACTTTTCAGCTGGTTTGACTATTCAGGCAAATATGTATTATAAAATGCTCATTAGTTGGACTAGTCAAAAGATTAAAGATGCTTATGCTAAAAGGAACATGTTCGATTTCAAGTACGTATGTCCATTCGAAAGATCAATGATACACGCTCCTGGGCCATGTGTTCTATTTGCGACACCAGGTATGATTAGTGGTGGATTTTCTCTAGAGGTTTTTAAACAGTGGGCCTCATCTGAAATGAACCTAGTGACACTTCCTGGTTATTGTGTTGCTGGGACTATCGGGCATAAATTAATGTCCGGTAAGCCGACTACAATCAATCTGGATAAAGAAACTAAGGTTGATGTTAGATGCCAAATCCATCAATTATCCTTCAGTCCACATACAGATGCTAAAGGCATTGTGGATCTACTTGGATTTCTGTCTCCTAAACATGTTATACTTGTGCATGGAGAGAAACCTAAAATGGAAAAGTTAAAAGCAAGAGTGGAATCTGAACTTGGAATTGAGTGCTATTATCCTGCAAATAATGAGATTGTGTCTATTCCAGCTTCACAAACTATTAAAGTTGAAGCAAGTAAACTGTTTATTAAGAATTGTTCAAATGCAAAAGTGCATTTGGAAAAAAGCCTACCTTTTAGCTCGGATTCATATTTGAGAGATAGTGAGATGTGGAAGTATAGCAAAGATGAAAAAATAGCAAAAGGCATACTTTTTATGGAGAAAAATAAAAAAGCAAAAGTTATCCATGAGGATGAACTTTTACAAAGTTTAGGAGAGAAAGAACACAGAGTAAAATGTGCTTGTTGTTGCCCTGTAAAAGTAAATAATTCGGTAAAGATAAATGGTTGTTTATTGCTTAACTTATTGTTGGAAAAACTCAAAGGAAAAATAAACTGCAACCGTATAGAAAGTGATTTTGAACGGTTGCTCATAAATTCAATTGAAGTCAAATTATGTTCCAATACCAATTGTCCATACAAGAGCAAGAAGAACTTGGTGGTGGATTTTGCAAATGGCTTTGAATATTTTTGCTGCAGTTGGTCATTAAAGGATGAAAAATTGGCTAGAAAGGTTTTATCAATCATGGAAGAACTAGTTTTGGATTTTTCGGAAGAAAATTATATGTTGCAGCCTTGAATTTTAAATGGATATTCACAACCATTAATGTACGAGGTATGCTTTCTTGTATCTTGTTAATCATTTTCCATGAGCATTTACTAGCTGCATTCAAGAGAATGAAAATATTTGGCTAAAGGGTTCACATTTTCTGCAATTATTTTGTCTTCGTTTGTTCTGGCTAGTTCTTATAAATTTGTCTTCCTAGCGCTAACCCCATGCTAACATGTTCCTGTAATGAGTTTTGATAACATTGTATGTGAGCGGGCTTCACTTATTTTGCCTCGACTTTATATTCTTTTGTAGTGCACGAGTACTGTTATCATCGACAGATTAAGCCAATGGAAATTTACTTGTGTAAACAACTCCTTTTCTTTGGAACTTTTCTCAAAATATTACCTTTTTTTCATCAGAAAGAAGAAGCTCGGAAATGAATTATGGCAAAAAAAAACACTCATTCAGTTCCCTTGTACCCACGGTAGGAGACCTTTAACCCACATTTTTGCTTCATGTCATGCTCACAACCAAAATTGCTCTTGATCTTCACCTTTTGAGGTGGTGACAAAAAAACTGTGCAATATTCTTTATGTTTACAAAAAATATACTTTGTTTTCAGTTTTATTTTTCTTTTGAAATCTATTACATGCACATTTC
Organism: Allium sativum; assembly: GCA_030737875.1. Taxonomy (NCBI): domain Eukaryota; kingdom Viridiplantae; phylum Streptophyta; class Magnoliopsida; order Asparagales; family Amaryllidaceae; genus Allium; species Allium sativum. The sequence continues at coordinate 1,029,968,356 of CM060918.1, forward strand.
AGTTTGATTAGGTTAGATTAAGAACCTACGTATAAAAAGAATATTTAGGTTGCATGTTACTTTCCCAAATAATTCGAGAAGGGTAACAACAATAACTACCCTTGATTTTTTTTTTTTAATAAATAATATTGATATGGTCGAAAATCTAATGAAGATAGTAAACGATATTTCGCAAACAAGACAAATTGTTTTGTATGAATTAAGCATGCATAGGATATTGTCAATTTGTCATAGTCGAGAGATCAGTTGCAAACATAAATAAAAATAAAAATAAACCTCTGTCATGTGTTAATAACTATATATGAGAAACTTTTGAATAGTGCTGTAAATTAATCAAGCAAGAACACACTTACATTATTGGAATGTGTAAATAATACTGAGGTGTAATCATGTCCGTATAATTTTTTTTGGTAAATAATTGTTAATAACTTCAATCATTTTATGCTTGACTGATGTTACAACAATAGTTTGATATTCTTTGCTTTGTTAAACGTGATTTTCATATTTTATCGTTCTCTTTTTGGATAATGCAAACTCCGATCATATTTTGTTTTTCATGTCCAAAAATTGTTATTATTGTCTGCTGAAGCTTCTATTGAAGAAATAATGAAAACTAGAGGGTTGACAGCAGATATCATCTTGTGGTAAGGTAAATGACCAAAGACAAGGACAACTGTGGTTTACCTGACTCACATTTTATTCAGCTTTTATGTGTTATGTGTCAGCGTATCCGTGAAATCGAGCTTTGACAAAACAACATAAATATGTGAATATCTGTAACTCCCTTTAACTTTTCCTTTGAACGTGTAGGATTCATTTTGTAACTCCCTAGGAAATAATTTCTGATATGTATTTTGAAGATGCAACCAAATCAATAACTTTCTATTTGATTTTATGTTTCCTTTAACAACCGAGGTTAACTAAATATAATAGGTAATCTGGGACCACCAATGTTTATTTTAAAGTATTGTTGATGAACTTTCATTTATCTTCCAGTTTCCAGTCACGTGAATTTCAGGTGTTTGAATTTGATACAGAATCACATAGATGATCAAGTCTGAAAATAGACGATTTGATTTAATTCAGAATATATTCATTCAACTTTTCTATAAAGTGTGTACTTTATGGTTATGTTCATGCCAGTGCATACAAAACAACTGTTCGAATTATGCCTCAGTCAATTTTTCAAACGAATTCTGCAGTTCTATTGCTTTTAATTTATAATTCTATCTCTGGCGATACAGTTGTTCTCATAGTCAGTTTTCCTTGTTGGGTATAAGCTTAACATGCATTATTTTATATTTTAGTAAAAAGTGAACTCAACCAAAGGTGCTACTGCTTGTCTTGGTTCATACTTGTCTTGTTGGGTATAAGCTTAACACTTAGACTTAATGCGTTACCATAGTTATGAAAGGCGCGCCGCGGCGCGCGCCATGGCGCACGGCCCGGCGAGGCGCGGCATTTGCGTCATTTTTGTTTGCGGTGCGGCGCATATGAAAACGCGCACCGGATGGCGCGCGGCGCATAAATGGCGCACGGCGCAAAATGGCGCGCCTTTTGTTTATTTTATGGTTTTTTTTTTTTTTTTTTTTTTTTTTTTGCATTTCAAACTGCTATAACTACTACTACAAATACTCTTACCATCACTACAACCAACATCACAACTGCTATTACTATTATTATCATAATGATATGAAATATGATTTTTTTTGTTAATATCTTTTTTTTAGTTATATGAAAACATAATTACATCATCATTATTTCCTATACGATTATCATCAGCGAGTTAATAACCTTACAGTTATGTAGTTGGCTGATCTTAGCATGCCGAATTTAGAACTGACATATGTTTTATTATGCAACTTAGTTTAGATTCCTTTTAATATTGTCAAAAGTATATAATTTAATGTATAAAAGATCATAAAATATTGTCTATGCAAAAGCAAATGAATGAAACTCTGAAGCCGTGAACGATATATCAAGAGAAGCAATTTCGGAAGAAGAAAAAAATATTCTCATAAGATAAGCATTCAAGCAGCTCTGAAACATATCCTTGGATTTTATTTTATTTTTGCATATACGTAAATATGTCTAATGTCTTTGTACGATTTGTCTGTAACATAAAAATATTCCATGATTTGATATTTGTTAAATACAATCGAGTATTAAAAAGAATGTATAATATTAGTGACACTGTTGGTCCAGTATCTTTGAATGATATTGATGATTGCAATTAATGGTTAACTGAATATATGGCCGATATTGAAGATGAGCTTGTGTTCGACGATGAGGATGACCTGACTTGGTGTGTTGCTGCTAGAGCAGCAAGAGTGGAGAGATTCGGGTTTTTAGCTCATCTTTAATGTCTATTATTATTTTTGATTTGAAAACTATTGTGCTTAAAATTTTATGCTTTTTGTTTTTCTTTGTAAAATACATAAAAAAAATTGTTGCGTATATTCTAGCAAAAAATAGATTTTTTTTAATCTTTTGTTAAAATATTAATTATATTAAAAAAATAAACATACGCAGTAAATTAAAAAGGCGTGCGCCATTTGCCACGCCGTGCACCAAGGCTCCAGAGAGGGTTTGCGCCTTTTTGCGCCGTGCGCCATTAATAACATTGTGCGTTACTCTCCAAATATTAGAATGTACTGTAGTGCTTTTAGTTATATACTGTACTATACATGCACATATAGGCTGTAGGCAGCTTAGGAGCATGTATTAATTAAGAAGAAACATGTTTTCAGAGTTGTGGATGTCATTTGTCACTTGAGATCACTATGTGCAGACAAAAATATGCTAATTTTCCAATCATGATAATATGCCCTTTTGTACAGTCCTGTTATTATGTTAAAACTTTATAGTTTAGATGATTCTAACTCCATAATCCACTTTTCTAACTCACAACCATTGGAACCAAATTGATTATACTTGTGCAAGAATGCCAAAGGAAAAATCCACTTCAGCCAAGATATACATCAGTCCAAACATCTCTTCATTAGTTATATGTGCATAAATGTTACAGGCTTATGACTGACATTAAGGTAGCATGCATGCGGTATGTATCATCAGTCCATAACAGCCAATTCTGCTCGCATTGATCTATTATATATAGGCAAGCGTTCAATGACACCCAAAAATGAAGAACCCCAATAGCCCTTCTGTTTTCCACCTTTTTGTTTATATTAATTTAAGTCAGTGGGAGGTGAGAGAGTGAGTGGAAGGAGAGAGAGGGAAAATACTTGGTGGAAAACAGAGAGGCTATTGGGGTGCTCCACTGTTTTGGGTGCCATTGAACTTGCCTCTTATATATATATATATATATATATATATATATATATGTATATGTAATTTGTAAGTGCTATCTTTTGTATTATTTTTCCTTTATTTAAAGTTAATTTTATATTTTAGTCCTTCCATTTATGCTATTTTCTCCATTCTCAACATATTTTGCACCGACTTTGTTTGAAGTTATTCTTCTGTTACAACGAAATTCACTAATTCTTGATTGTTTGCCCCTAAAGGAAAAAAAGGAAAAGGAGAAGAAGAAGAAGAAAGAATAGTGGTTCTAAATATAACCACTGACATGGAAGGGTGAATTTAGGTAGGGGAAATAAAAATTCTAGAATTCATCCTTGTAACTATTTCTACCTTTCATATATCTAATTTTACTGGTTATACATAGATTTGTATATTAATGTGTTCGCTTCCATTATGCGAGAGCTCGGATTTTGCTTAAATTGTAGTTAATCATTATGTTCATATTGTGTTAGTTTAAGTGTTAATTATATATTTCCTTTGTGCTTTAAGAAATTGCAGGCTATGCAAGGAAAAAAAAAGAGTTTATTTACGAAGATTAGCGTGCACTATTTGAATCTGTAAATGAGACAGTTGTATTACCTATCATTTTCAGATTGCAAATTCACCATGTGCTTTCTGTTTTATTTTAGCACTGAATGGACCTCTACTTTTTGTTAGTTTTTTATAAATGTATAAATTTTGTACTGTAATCTTGTCATTCTCAGTGCATGATGCTAATGTTGACTTACAGATGTCTATAAGAACGTAGATGACCATAGAACATAGATGTTTCAGAAGTTAAAAATTTCCATGAGTAGATGTTTATAGACATGCACATACATACATATATGTATGTATGTATGTATGTATGTATTAATATGTGTGTGTTTGTGTGTGAGGTTCAGCGCCTTTTTTTTGTGCATCCCTCTGACCCCTCTATTGTTGTACCTTAAGCTACACTAGTCCAATAACTATAAAATTTTACAGATTTTTTATCTTCATTAGGAATATCATCTCAACTAAAGAATGAGAATATTTTGAAATATCTAACATCTTCAAAATCACTTGTCAGTCATTCACCATTAGAACATTTATTTGAATCGTTAGACTTGAACATCAAATATATCAGGTTACATTATATCCAAATGGGGTCAACTTTTGTGGAGATGATTTTGAGTGTGATATGAACATATTTACAATTTTTTGTAGCATTTGGATCAGTGCAGCTCAAGATATAACAGGGGTGCTACAAAATAAAGTTGTCATTGAACCTTTCTCCACATACACTCACATCACCCAGTATGTGATAGGTGAAGTTGTATATAATTTATTAGGCACTTTCCTCTTTCAATTTAACTTTTAGGGATGAGTTTGACCTATTGTGTTCGTCCAAAGAGTAGATACACCATCAGGTCAGCGTCGATAGAGTGGACCGATATGAAGGTCGGACTTTTGAAGTGTGATGGAACATTATGTCCTGCAGCGCTTAGTATGAAATATGTGAAGTTGTATATAACCCACAACACTCTCTCCTTATTAGCTAGCTTTTAGGGATGCATCTTACCCAATGTGTCCATTACACAAGTAGAACATACATACATGTTTACACATACACATGTTTGTTTGTATTTTTTTATGTACGTACGTGCGCTTTCATGGAGATTGCCAATGCATTAGCACTTGGCATTGCATCTACAGATTGGCATTTGGTACCTGCCTGGGGAATCTTATCAGCTTTCAAGGTACGTTTCATGCAGGCATGTTTGGTATTTGATATTGAGAATCCCAATAATTTAAATGATTAAACAAAATAAAAGAAAGCAAAACGATAATAGTTTGGCTAGGCATTTTTGGTATTTAATAGCTCATTATTATTATTAGGCCGCGTTGTGCAAAAAAAATAAAAATAAGAATAAAGCTCTATTGTTATAGTTGCAGATTACAGACATCAAGCGCTAGTTACCATTGAAACTAAAAGATATCTAAGATGAGGAGTAGTTATGCCTTAAAAATATAATGGAAGAATGAAGAGATAGTTATACTTCTTATATAGTCAAGTAGTCAACTCAACTTCGTATTATTTCTTTGTTGATCTATTTGCATTTGATCATGCTAATATATATTTTAATATTTGTGTTTACTATGTTGCTATAGTTTTAGGTAGTATGTTTTGATCTTTACATTTTCAACATGTTGTTCAAATCACAGAAGAGAGGAGAAGTGATGCCGAGATTGCATGGATAACAACCCTCTCTACTACTAATAAGGTAAATTCTTTACACTAATTTACTTTGACGTCTTTTTGAAATATCTAAATTACCCTTACCACTCCATTAGTTTTACGATCTCCGTGTTTTTTGATTTCGCTTCCTGCAACGTGATTCCCTCTCTAATGGCGACCATCGCGCCTGCTATTTCTCTTACCATGAACATCCATTCTCTCCTTCTACATAGATCCACTCTCGATTCCACTGCCGATTCCACCCACCGATTCCACTGCCGATTGTCACCTTCTGCTTATTTCGCATCCTCCAAGTAAACCCTAGATCGTCTTCTGATTATTTCGCATTCGCATTTCTGTCCTACTTCTTTCCGTTGTTTTCTTACTCGATATGCACTGGATTGCGCCCTCCGTCCTCCTTTTCTCCATGCCTAGGGAGGGTATTTTTCTTCCTACGGATATTTTCCAAAATGCATGTTTCGATTTGTGGTTTTCAATATCTCTCATCATAAAGCTGTCTGAGATCTGAAATTAAAGTTAGTTTTTGACTTCTATTATACATATAATTTATATATAATATTTATATAATTCAATGTAGACCTTTCTAAAATTTATTCCATAATATTGAACCCAGTATTATGGATATAATCTTAGAAAGGTCCGTAATCATTAGTTTGCTTTTCTAATTTAATCCATAATCGTCTATATTAGGCAGTTTGGAAACCTTCAAATTATGTGCAGTTAGTTGAAGTTCCGGCAGCTGCCATGTTTTATAGCTATTTTTCCAACTTCAAGTCATGAACTATAAAGTCAATAATCCTGTAAAAACTAAACGTAAACAAATTTTTTTTATTTTTTTTTTATTTTTTATTGTGTTCATTTTATTAAAAACATACTTTCAGACTTGATTATACCATGTGTTTGTTTAGTGATACTATCATGTGAAACTCATATGAACGACTAACTTTTTATATAAATTATGTCATATGTTTGTACTGTCATCTATGTTATTTCTACATGTTTATTTGCAAGATTTGGCTTGAACGAATGTTAATATCTATTATGCATGTTATACTTTTGAAAATGAGTGTGTGATACTTTATCCTTTTGCCTTTTAAGACTTATTCCATGAACTCCCTTCTCATGTTCTCAAACATAGCATTTTTTATTTTTATTCGGATTATTATGCATTCCATTTTCTCTACATAAGCTGTCTATTGAGTCCTTTCCTCTACCCTAATCATGGTAATATCCAGAGAATTCAAATTTAAGTATTTCTTCCATCTGACCATGTGTTTTCTCAAGGTTTTTGAGTTCAAACAAGATTTAATTTCATTCCTGTTTTATCAGGTTACCCTACTGGATACATGCAGCTACCAATGGGACTGTTCTAAAAGTAGCTAACGCCAAATTGCCTTACTTGATTCAATTATTCAGCTTCATCATGGAAAATTCTACGGCCTAGAGCATAACTGTTAAATTGCACCCGCTAAAAGTTTTTCCCTCCTAGCTTTATTTGCTGCGAAATTTGTCATTTTCTTGCTCCGTCTTCATCAAAACTAACCCACCATTGCTTTTGGAAACCACAGGTTCAGAAGAGCCAAGTTAAATGATTGACATCATCTTTTGGTTGAGCGGTAAATTTCACTTATAGGTACATTAGATCACTAATGTTACCAAAACTCCATTAAGTTTATTTCTTCATCCGACTTAATATTGATTTATCATGTTGATTTGTGGTTTGCATTGGCTTGCTGTCGGCGAGGAAACGAAGAAGGTTAGGACTGAAACAATTAACAATCATGCAAATTGCAAAGCATATTTGTGTCATATCATATGATTGGAATATAATTTGTAAAGAAATGATGGCATATCTATAGCCTTTGTACTTAAGTGTGTATCACCGTACTATATGTTTGCTTTTGAAGTTTGCTGTTAATATCTTTGCTTTTGAACCTTAATTTTTTCCCGTTAATATCTTTGCTTTTGAAGCTTGCTGTTCAAATTTCTGTGCAACTTTTCCAGTTTCTAAAACTCCTGCTTGCACATTTATGGATATGTGTACGCGAAACATTAAATTGATTCTTTACTTACTCTATGTTTTCATATTGTGTTTCAGTTTCAATTAGGCAAATTTAATAGTATGACTTTTCCATCTATTTAGCAACTTACAACCAATGAAAAAAAATAAAAATTAACCACTCTGTCATGCATAAACAAATATACTTTTACACTGACTTTCAGGATTTATTATGTTTAACTATATTTTCGTTTACAGTTTAGGTAGCATTAGATTATGAAAATGCTTATCATGTCGCAATGTGATAAAATTTGTTACATGTCTGTTGTAGATGGTACCCAATTTCAGAACTAACATCTTTCAACATGATATTTAACAGAATTTTAACATGATAAATTAGAGCTTTAGCACTGTCAAAATTATGACCATAATTCCTGTCATCCATTCTTATGAAGGAAAATCAATGCTAACCAAGATTCTTAATGATATTTTATTACTAGAACATCACATCAATATATTGTTAGTATTTCACCGCAACCCCAATCTTTCAATCAAATCAATACAATAACACTAACATTCATTGTTTGTATCCGACTAAAAATAAATCTAAAATAACAAGTTTTTGTTCATTTTATTGGATGTTTTTTTTTTTTTATTGCCTTCTTGTTCCCACAAAAATTCAGTATATTTTAGGACCTAAAAGAGTACGGCTATTGTTGATCACCGTGGTTGAATGCTAGGTCTTTGTAATTAAGTCATATATGTATTATGCTAGCCTTCCCATGCATGAATTAGAAAATAAATAAATAATAATATGGCATTGTTTGCTTCAAATCGATGTCGCTGGTCGTGATTCCAGATCCGCATCAACTTGGCAGCCAGCCTATGTTCGGTTGACGGCTCTCTAGGTACAGATCTTATATTATTTTTCTTTTTAATATTCTATCATCTTATTTATTTGATTCTTTTTTTTCCTCTTCTTATTACAGATTTGAAGTTGAAACGGTGAAGCGTTTAAAGTAGAAGACATGGAAAAACCGACAGTCGGTTCATTTATTCAGGTTGTAGATCTTTCATACAAATTATATCGGTGGTGCTTTAGTCAAAGGAGAGCTCACAGAGTAAAGCTATGCTAACTTTTAGCAACTTTTGTGAGATATTAATTTTTTTTTTTTTTTTTTTGTTATTACTGTTTATTGCTGTCAAAACACAGCAAAAGTTACATTAATGAAATGAATCTTTGTGTCGTATCGGTTTCTTTGCATACTATACAAGGTATTTTCTTTTACTCATCTATTTTCACATCGATTAATCCATGGATTTATCTCTCCTTTTATGAGAAAATTTATTTATTACCATGAGGTTTTTGAATGATCATTTATGTGTTATAATGAATTTCTGAGTAATGTCATTATGCTTTTATTGGACCGTTATACTAAAAATTCTTATATTGATTTTTTTGAATGAATTTGAGTGCACATGTTAATTTTAAAATGAAACATAAAAATTTCGCATATAGATTGTTTCTTTGCCTGAAATTTCAGACTTACAGTATTTGTAACTGTTACATTTTGTTGTTTCTAATTGCCTGAAATCGCAGCGACGGAGATATACCAAATCAACACCTTCAGCTCTTCAGTTATTTGTAACCGTTACATTTTGTTTATCTTCTTCACTAATCCATTTTGATTGTAATTTCAAGGATATACTGCAGTACGACTCCTTATTTAGATTGCCTGGAAAAAATGGTAATTCTTTGCATTCCTCATTATTTTTTATCTCCATCAGTTTACTCTACTTAAATTATCATTAAAAGTTTCTTATGAATTGTTAGTTTCGCGAAATTTTTGTTCAGGATCTAAATAGGAGATTTCTGTATTTGGATACCTTCAATTCAATCAATCGTTAGGTAATTTATTTTCCTTTAAGTAGTTTTTGATGCTCTTCAGTCAACGTCTTCTACGAAGAAGCAAATTATCCAAATCTGAAACCGTAGAGCCTGATTTATTACAGGTAGTCAAGTACAACACTAATTATAGGCTATGGAGATTTCCGTATAGATCGCAGACCCTGAATGATCAAATCAGAGAGCTTTTCTGTCTTTTGATTAATTTTGAAACGAACAAATTATTACTTTCACAAATTACTATAACAAACTCTATTCACAGATATGTTATAAATTCTACTGGAGGCTGTTCAGGTAAGACGCAGGTTCAATTTTTGTTCTAAGCCATCGATGGCCTAAGGCCCTCAATTTTGCAGGTCTTAAATTTACTGCATGTAGAGCACATGATATGGAGCATGTTTTTGAGGTAAAGGAACACAGGCATATTCCCTTGACAGATTAAAAGGTTGTAGACATTACCAGAATTTGTGAGTTTTATGAATAATCTGATATTCATGTTACTTTAATGTTCAATTTAGTTAGTTGTATGTAAATAATAAATTACTATTGATTTATTTTATATATATTTTATACATTTAACTCTTATTTCAATTTACATGCAATCAACGTCAGAAGCCCATGTATCAGAGCTATCGTCTCTACTGCAAGAGAGTAGTAGTTGGAATCAAAGCAGCATCAGCTAGATCCAAGAAAATGGAATAATGTATGAGTTTCATGATCTCATGTTTTATAATGTATATTGAGCTTGTTCATTTTCTGTTTTGGTTCCTAAACAAAGAGAAGCTTGATAAAAATGAGTCCATCCTATTGTATTTATCCTTACATGTTTTCATAGACATATTAAATTGATTTGTTTGGCCATTTTTCATTTGTACTTTAGTGCACTGGGCATAACAGCATTACCAGAATTGTAAATGGCTATAATATTACCATACACTAAATACTTTGACATGCTTGCATGTAGGTTCAATGAGTCACGTATTTCAAACCTTAGCCCAACAGAATGCCCTAAAACAAAAGAAAATATCTCAACCACTTCGTCTGGATAACTTCTTATTACGCATGTAGCTCTTATGGTCTCAACTGATGGGAGTTTCAAGTTTCTTTAGTTAATTAAAACTTTGAATTTTAACAAACTATTTTTTATGATGGCAAATTATTTAATGTATTATGCTCATTGATTACACAAAAATTTGTAACTCAAAATTATTAGTTCATTCATTGCTTCAGTTATAATAGACCATTAAAGTGTCTTATTAAAATTAAATTAAAAATCGGGCATAAATATGTACACTATGGATATTAGTTCTAAGCCATGGATATTAGTTCCAACATACAATTGTATATTGGAGTTGTCATATCATCACAGTTGATCCTACTCAATTCCTTAAGACAAGTATTTTTTATTGAATTAACGAAGACAAATGGTATGTCCCTATGATTATCTTATAAAATATAATGACATACACTTCAAAAATACGTAAATGTGAATATATTGTATTTCCAATAAGTGAAACTTTGTTCTTTAACCCTTCAAGTATATGTTTTTCCATTAGTAGGCTTCATGAACATGAACCATTGTACTTAGAGTTGGAATATTCATCCGAGTCTCGCTTCAGAGTTCAGACGCTGCTCTGATTTCTTAAGACTCCTTATGAATTGGATTTTTACGTGCTTATGCATTGAGGATTTGAGATATATTTGAGGTGAAAATCTAATGATTTTGAGATGACTTATGGTTGATCACATGGTTACTAATTACAATATATTCATCTTCATCTCAACCTTTGTAGTTAAAAATTCAGTGTTATGCTGAATTATAGAAAACTCAAACTGAGTTTAATCCGAGTTTAAAACTCTGTTTTGTGCGAAATTTAAAACTCAGTTTTATTCTGAGTTTAAAACTCAATTTACTGAGTTAATAGCTCAGATTGAAATTGAGTAAAATCTCAGGTAGTGTTTGGTTTATTTTGTGTTTTGAGTTTTAGTTTTCGGCGTTAATTATGAAAGTTGGAAAGATTTGAAGTATAGTGGAGGTGACAAGTCAAAGGCGGAGGGAGTAACGGAGGGGCCGAAGGAACGGTGGATAGGTAAATTTGTTATCGTCCTTCCGTTGTTTCTTAAAATAAGGAAAATAATAAAAAGTTGTTTTTGGTTTTGTGTGTAAATTTCGTTTTATAAATCGACCATTTTTCATGATATAAGTGCGTCGTCGGTACTTTTGTGTGTACGAAAACTCAAAATTAAAAAAATGTAGAATCAAACGCACCCTCAGTTTTTAATTGAGTTGAAAACTCAAAATGAGTTTAGAAGCCAGTTTTAATAACCGAGTCTAAAACTTGGTTTTTGACTTAGCAGTTAAAAACTGAGTTTTTAACTGAGATAGATAAACCTTGCTTCTTTTATGAAGAAGTTTGTGTACATACTGTAACACCCCACCTCCGCCAGGGTCACTCTTGCAAGAACACTGGCTTTGGAGGGGTGTTGGACAAGGTAAACATGCATGAAGATATCACAAGACAGAACATATAAGTAAAACAGAGTAAATAAAGCAGCGGATAAAACTACTATTTCAAAACCATAGTCAAGTTACATCAAAGTACTTAGTCATTATTTTCCAACTACTACAAGTCTAGAAACATAAACTGAAAACTGGAAATAACATAAAGTAAACTATCCCCAAAGTAGACGTGGTAAAGCCATAGCGAGCTCAAGTCCAAACCGTACAAGAGCTATCCAGAAAGCAAGCTAAAGATCCAAGCTAGGTGCTAGTGTTCCCACCCTGAGAACCTGGGGGGGGGGGGGGGGGGGGGACGGAAGAAAAAAGGCGAAAGAAAACGGGTCAGTCAAAAAGACTGGTAAGTCCTACCTACTATTAGTATAAAAACTAATAAAGTTAACTGGACATGTAAAACAGAGATGAAACATAGGATGATAACTGGCATGGTGAAAAGTCAACAAGATAGATCAAGTGGGGCATCGCATATACAAGGTTAAGTTTTGCACCAATAGTACTAGTAATCCAACCCATGTCAAGTATAAACAAGAAATGATCCCTTGGCCCAATATCATGAGGTGACCTGAGTCGGGGTCCAACTACACGGTCTAGTCGATCGGCTCCCTATCAGCCTAACTCGTCAAGTGTCGGTGTCATACGGCCCAATCACGGAATATAGTCATACTGTGCTAGGTCCAACCTAGGGTGTATCAAGTCCTAGGGTGCCAAACATTGACACGAATCAAGCAAGCACAGTCTAAACCTACTGGTGTCCGTGTTCGCTTTTTCAACTCCGGACTATGTGCACGACCATAGTCCGCCTGAACCTACACCGGCGCACCAACTCAGCCGTCGTTCTGGTCGCTTACAATCAGCCTAGTAATCGTGCCCCACCCTAGCCTAGTCCCTAGGGTATCGTTGATACATCCAAGAGGGTTACTGCTGAAAAGGACCGCGTAACTAGGTTTTCTAACGGGTTAAGTGTGGTTAACCCTATCCCATCATGTATCAAGTTGGTTAAGTATACCCAAGTGGTTCATGACTTAACCCCAACAATCCATCGTGTTCAATTGGTTAAGTATTCAAGTGGTCCATGACATAACCCTACCATGTGGCATTAATTATTTAATGCACCCAACCTCTCACATTAGACCTTGTTGTGGTTACTAGTTAAGCCGGGCGGGTCTGGATAGCTTTACACCACAACTTAGTCTAACCTCGGGTTTTTAAGTGCAACATGACCAACTTCTCACATTGGGTCCTATTGTTTGTAGCCACTAGTTAAGCTGGTCGGTTTCGGGTAGATTTATGCTATAAACTCAACCCAACCTCGAGTTGGCCACTTTCATGTTTTCTACATGTCATGTCCACGTTCATGTTTTCAAGCATAATCACATGTCATATTTTCAAATCATGTTTCATGTCTTTTAAGTTTACCCACAACGTAGCCCCATCGCACGTAAGTTCGCACCAACACAAATAGATCAAAAGGGGGAACATAATGATATGACAAGTTGGGCATAAAGTGGCAAAGTCTATCACAAGTTTAACATGGTGATATACGAGGCAAAGGGGTTCAACATACTAGCATATAAGGTTGTTGGCCTCAAAACATGCATGACATCAACTTAGCAAATAGGTGATAACATGGTCATAGTTAACATAGGGTGATAACTTGTGATTAGCATATAGTTCATAACATCATAGGCAAGTTGACATAAAGATCATGAGAGGATCTATGTTGCATTATGCATAACTACCAAGTTCTATGTTGCGTTATGCATAACCATCAAATAAAGCTCATAGCTTTCTACCCAAAAATCAAGGTAAATGATACTAGGTTCATGATAGTGCCACAATCATATATCAAAAGAGTCATACATGGATCTATGCATACAAATATAGCCCAAAGTCAAGTATTATACCCAAAAGTCACATTTCAACTTGCTACATGATCATATTAACTTCACAGTTTAAATCAAAGAGTAGAATAGGGCTTACAAAGCTTGGCTAAGAAGACTAGAACAAAATAAAACAAGATTGAGACGAAGCCACACTAGAAATCCCCAACTAAAGATAAGATCCATGAAACGACCCGAACTTCCCCGGTCTCCGAAGAGAAGAGAAAGAACGAATTGTTTTGAGAACATGACAAAATAGAACGCAGACGGAAGAACATTTCATTGTATATTACAACAATGCATCAGATTACAAGAATATACAGAGTATAAATGAATATTACACAGAAATATCAGAGATTTTAAATTACATTTAAATACATCGCAGCGGAAAATAATACAATACACAACTAGAAGAGATATACGGATACAAAGCTTTCCGGATATCGTTCCAGCTGTAAACCAGGATCCTATGAATATAAATCTGCAAAACCAAAACTACTAGCTGCCCGTGTCAAAATAGGGGCACCCAGAGTTTAGGTTAAAACAATAAACTCCAGGTCAGTCATGGGACTGGTGTGAGAACTAAAACAGTTATTAATTCTTTATTTTAAAGTTAGGTAAATCAAGAGACCACGCCGTATAACACGGAACGGGTTTCCTCCCAAGAATACCAGTGCATAAAACAAACAGCGCAATGCTAAATAGAGAAAAATGAAGCTGTTATAAGACCCAGGTCCTATCACACAATGCAACGCAAGCCGGGGGATAGGGTTTTCCCTTATAACAGCCAAAGAATGCTTGATACGTTTAAAACAAATCATTTGATACTATTATAAGTGCATAGTGTATTAAACAACTTCAAATCATAAGTATCAATCATAGGCGGCATGGGTACCATATATCATGTCGCCATATATAGGTTTACAAATAAAACCGCAAATGTCACGTATTTGGAAATTGGATTTCCATCTATGAACCGAGGCAAAAGATAGTCCTCAACCGATTCGAGACTGTCTAGCCCGAGTCTCAGGATCAGAGCTCGAGTGACCCTTGGATCGTCAGGGCCGGTCCACCGATGTGGATTAAACTTAAACCCTAAACATGCGTTTCCCCGCCCTATGGGGCGTAGGTGAGCCAACTAAATGACTCCATCGGACCCGGATCGTCCGATCAAACCGAGGCGCCTCGCAACAGCAACAACCACATAAGTCAAACTCGTCAGGGCGTGTAAAACCACTGACGCCACTTTTTAGCTAGAAGGAAACGCATGCCCTCCCTGAGGTCCGTCTCCCGTTTTTGGTTCATACCGTTTGTGATACTCGCGAAGTAAAACGTTACACAAAGCTACGCCACAAAGGCCGTGCTTCGATCATCAACCACAAGACTTTGCTTTTCAACAGAAGCCTTGATCATTCGCCACTTAGGCATGCCACACAGGCAATTCACTCCATGCGTTTGATATCCATCAATATATAACCCCTGAGCTCGTACGTCTCAGAGAAGGGCGTTAAGCAAGAGAATAAATTCTCCGCCGCCAAACAGATATATATTTGATAGAGATCAATCGCACGGACTAAAATCCAATGTCAGACACACAGTCCATTTATAAGTCCGTTCTGAGTCTGAACGAAACCGGAGGCACCTAGTACCCCGCATATCCATCGATCTCCAAGTACGTCTGGACGATCACTAACTGTTTCCATCTTCTTGGGTGTACAGCCCAATCAAGATCATCAGTAATCACCCAAACGACGTGAAGACTTCCGGTCTTCGACCATCGTCTTCATCTTCGACTTATCGTCGTATCAGTTACTCAGAATGGGATAAACCCGGTCTTTCCGAATAACTCGCGTATATTTTAAATAAGTGTTACACAAACACAACATACGCCTTATTCCGATTTATCAGTCACTAACCGTAAATTAATCAAGAGAATAATTTCCCAAATATTAACCTCGAAGGCCGAAACCAACATCAGATCAATATCCAAAAAACCATTCTGCTTGGCTAACCGACAGTTAGTTTCTAAATTTCACATTCATAGGGAAAGGTTCCCATTAATTTTATCCAAGATAAATTCTTTAAATTTTATTCTTTAATCTATTTTTGAATATCAATTCAAACTAGTCGGGATTAGCGAACCTTACCGAAGTAATCATTTATTTTAATTTACCAATCCCAACCTATTCATCCCATGAAGTAAAACTGGTAATACTTCATATCTAACACCACAGTGTTATCGGTAAATTCAATTACCATTTCACGTTTAAATCTAATTAAAGATTTAACTATCGCCTGGAGTAAAACTGGTGATACTCCATTTTCGATCTTTTCAATCTAATTAAAGATTCATTAAAACTCCACTTAGTTTTAATCTGTGACTGGGTTAAAGAATCAGTGTCATTTGAAACACGGTTCACGATAAACCCAAAATCACATTTCCATTAATTATCGGGTTAAAGAACGAGTGTTATTTAAAAACACCATTCACGATAAACCCAAGAATCAATATCAATTCAATTCCAATTAAATATTGTTTAATTGGTACACTTCATTAAATCTAAATAAAAAGATTTAATCTTTTCTCAACTGGGTTCAAGAACAGTGTTAATGAAGACACCATTCACGACAAACCCAAATCATATTTGATATTCTATACAAGGCTCTGAATAGAAAATATATCGGCTTATATTCAATATCAAATTCTACGATTAACAAATGTCGTATTGGAAATAACGATATAAATATATATCTTTCAAATTTCCATAACAACAGCTGTATAATCTCGAATTCCAACATCGAAATATTCCGAAGACAATTTCGATTCAAATCCATTCCAATGCAATCATTGGAAATTCTTGTTATTTTCAAAACCATTTCAAATCCAATTTATTTATTTAAAAATAAATAGAATTATAATTCTAGTTCAAAACTAGTTCATTTCGATAAAAATCTATTTTTATCTTTTCAAATAGGGAGTTTTTCATCCCAATTCTTTCTAAATCATTTCTTATGATTTTACACAAATTATTACTATTTTTAATAATTTTATCAAGGCCCGTACAGTCGATTTCCATCAACGGCCATCGAACTGCACTTACAACGACCTTTTTCAAATTTGATTTGGACATAATTCCAAATCCAACCGTTAGATTTCTAATTTCTAATATTCGTTAGAAAGCTCTTTTCGATACGAACCCAACGGTTCCGGTTTCAGGAGAATCCGACGGTCGGATCTCCCGTAATGTCCGTTTGAAATAAATGGTCGAAATTCACGAACTGCCGCGGCGCGGCGCGTTCTATTCAGGCCATTATATTATATATAATATATATTTCGTCGATTACTATTCAAAACGATTTTTATAAATAGTTTTTAAATTCGTTTCAAAATTCATTTCAACTTCCATTTCAATTCAAAGCAAAATTGAATTCTTCTTTATAAATTCGTTTTAAAATTCATTTCTATTCAATTCAAATTTCAATTCAATTTGAATTCATTTCAATTCGCATTCTATTCAATTTGAATTCGTTTTCAATTCAATTCGGTTTCAAAGTCGTTTTCTATTCGATTCAATTCAAATTGGTTTTCTATTCAATTCATTTCGAAATCGTTTTCAATTCAATTCATTTCGAAATCGTTTTATATTCCATTCATTTCCGTTTTCTATTTGAATCAAATTTATTATATATTCAATGGAAATCAAATTCGTTTTATAATCAATTCGAATTCAATTCGTTATATATTCAATTCGAATTCGTTTTCTATTCAATTTGATTCAAATTTCATTTCAAAATATGCGTTTTCGAAATCACTTTTCAATATTCATTTTAAAATGAATAAAATCGATATAGATATCGTTCACGTAAAAATGGCGTCAATCTAACCAACACGGCTTCATAAATTTCTATTTTCAAATATTCTATTCAACAAATGAATATTTATTTTTGTCAACACACGACTAATCTCAACGAATGAGTACTGTCCACGTGTGACTATTTTTGTTAAATTATTTCGTTCAACACATGACTAATCTCAACGGATGAGTACAGTCAACACATGAACCTTTATTTTATATTGATAAAGATGTAAATTTTATTATTAAAATATTTCGTTCAACACATGACTAATCTCAACGGATGAGTACAGTCAACACATGAACCTTTATTTTATAATATTCTTCAAATTGGAATGAGGCCCAATCAATTACCATATAAAGTTAATTATATGGATTTTCATACAACACATGTATAATAGCATTGAAAAATAATCAACCATCAACCAAAGTGCACTACACTGTAATAGCATCAAATATAGATATCTAACGCTTATAACAGCCTGTCAATCAATCGATCGACATATTTAATCAATCAGGATGAGTGAACTTCAAATTTCATCCCAACACCCGTGTGGGGTTTCAAATCAACAAACATTTATTTTTATTTGTGCAGTTGGGCGATGTGTAAAATTTATCGTCCCAATCAATGTCCTTCAAATAGGTGTACATAAACAAACCGTCCGGTTTGTAAATGAATATTTTATTTTATTCACTTCCACGTTAAAAATTATATTTTTAACGACAAAACATTTTATTTTAACTTATGAATTTCTATTCAGTTCATTCTTTAAATAAAATGATATTTTTATTTTTCTAATTTATTTTAGAAAATTTCGGCGGCATAACGACACGATACTAGAAACGGGACAAGGCCTAGCCTTATCCCCGGTCTAGTGAAGGCCCACGCCATTCACACATCAATCAAAATCACCAAACAACCAAATTCAAATCAAATCATATAACTAATCTATGCAACCAAACAAACAAGTCCATGGTCTGTGGACGATTGTGTCGGGTGCTACTAAGCACCGTCTACATCCTAGTATATATATATAACTAGAAAAAGAAATTGAAGAGTGAGGAGTTCTCACCAATAGCTATCCAACTTCACGACGCTTCTTTGATAGAAATCTTCATCGTTATCGCATCTTCGTCATCTTCGTTGCTCGTAGTCACTACATATGTAAAAATCGAATTTTTACTATGCTATTCAATATATAAAAATCTAATTTTTACTTTGTTATTCAATATATAAAAATCGAATTTTTCTTTGTTATTCAATATATAAAAATCGAATTTTTACTTTGTTATTCAATATATAAAAATCGAATCGAATTTTTACTTTGTTATTCAATATATAAAAATCGAATTTTTACTTTGTTATTCAATATATAAAAATCGAATTTTTACTTTGTTATTCAATATATAAAAATCGAATTTTTACTTTGTTATTCAATATATAAAAATCGAATTTTTACTTTGTTATACAATATATAAAAATCTCGCCTTTTTCAGTTTAAAAATCTTTTCTTTTTCAGTTAAAAAATCTTTTCTTTTTCAGTTAAAAAATCTCTTCTTTTTCAATTTAAAAATCTCTTCTTTTTCAGTTTAAAAATCTCTTCTTTTTCAGTTTAAAAATCTCTTCTTTTTCAGTTTAAAAATCATATCATATTTATTTATAATATCCTGAAATTCATGCATTAGCTAAACATAATCAAAAACTGAAAATCAAAACCAATTTTAAAATCTACTTACTTTGTATTTCTGGAACAGTGGTTTATTTGTCGACGAGGTGGGACAAGGGGCTGCAGCGGCGGTTTGGAAGGTTCGGGGGGGCCTGACGCGAGGTGAGGTCGGAGATGGCCACTAGGGCGGACGACGGCTAGGCGAAGGGTGAAGGAGACGAGGGCGGTGGCTAGGGCAAGAGCATCGATCGATTCAGAAGAGGGGGAGGAAGAAAGAAGGAGGATGGCGATGAAGGGACGGGATGTTGTGGAGGGCGGTGGCGTCACCGTCGATGGGCGACGGGGGAAGGAGGCTCGTGGGGCTCGAGGTCAACGTCGGCCTCCTTTTTTTTTTTTTTTATGAAAATCGATTTTGAAATAAAGAGGGGGGGGGGGGGGCAGAAGGTAAAGGGAGAGATTTAATTAATTTTTTTTATTTAATTTAATTTTTTTATTTTGCAAAAAGTTGACTTTTACCCACGACCTCTAAACGAGGTCCACCGCCTGTCGTCCATAGCGTTTCACCCCCATTCCGAACACAATGGGACATGTTTCGTAGGTTGATTCGGCTGTTTCGATCAGTTTACGTTGAATTTACATTTAAATCGCTATATTGAATTTTAAACGTACATTTCAAATTACCGGGGTCACATACTAACTAGAAAAATTCCCGAAAAATATTTTCTAGCTTCGTATTGATGATACGGTCCTAACAAAACTAGTTTCGTCGAATTCTGAGACCGTTGGAAAAATGGCCATTTTCCAGTCGATTAAAGTCAACTGAAACTGGTCAAATGCGTTATCCTTTACCACGCTCACATATTGAATCGAAAAATTATGAAATTTGGAACCTAGCAATAATTTAACATCACGGACCCAACAAAACTGGTTTCGTCGAAATCCGAGGTCGTTTTCAAAATTTCCATTTTTAAGGGCCTGAATTCTATAGCGACTATTCAGAATTTTCGACTGGACATATCTTTTGATCCCCGCTATGAATTTTTGATTTTTCGGATTCGTTGGAAAGATAGTCACAATTAGATCCCATTATTTTTGGTTTCACTAAAATCCGGATTGTTTTGCACCCGGTATGTTCAATTGAAGTTTGAAATCGAATTATCGAACTACCGCGCCATTTTCAATTCCTTTTATAATTATAAATAATTATTTATATTCTAACGACGAACTATATAATATATACGTTCGAATGCTATTGAAAATAAATTTCTCGTCGATAATATTTAAAATAATTCATTTTAAATAATCAAAATTCGCTAAAATTGCCAAAATAAAAATTTTAAACTGGCCCAGATTTTCGGGTTATTACAATCTCCCCCACTTAAAACTTTTCGTCCCCGAAAAGGAACAAAGTCGAAAGTGGTTTGATCAATCAACGCTACGTTCGATCTGGCTTGCATTCTCCAACTTTTCAGTTTCTGAGAATTTTCAAATTCTCAAAAATTTGGCTAACACCCTAAATTTTCGAAAAATTTCGCCATAACCTCCCCTGCACCGGGAGCATCGGGGAATTTCAAATAGCTTCCCCGTCCTTCTAATCTCAAAAAGAAAAAGAAAAAGCCAAGCGGCTAGCCAATAGGCTCATAAAATCATCATCACCCAAACAAAACAGTAAATTATGTAGTAAACATGTACCTATTTGTCGGGCAAACAAATTTTATTCTCTGCTCTAGCCTCCTTGCTATGACCTGTTCAATGTAAGCACATGTATATGCAAGCAAATGCGACTAATTTTCAATACAATTCAATATTTGATCAAATTAGGCATAATGGTTCAAAATTATCAAACAAATAAACAAACAACACAAACATCAATCAATTAGTGGATTATCATTTCAAATGCATAACTTTGATATATTGTCAAAAATCAGATTTTTGATGCCAAATCACAACAATAGGCCCTATCTAATTTTGGTTCTCACACCAGTCAATAGGAAATATAGAAATCTCACTTTTGTCGCTCGAAAATAAATACTGGCGATGGTGCCCCGTCACCAGAATTATCCCCGGGCAACTAGAGTATGATCCTATAACTATCCAATACATTGAAACTTCGAATACACGTTTGCAAGACGTATATGCAAAATCTTTATATATCGGATTGTCCCGATCAATATAGAATAAATAATCAAATACGAATAGTTGATTTAAATTTTCAAAACAAAATGGGTTTTCATTTTTATTTAAAAAAATTTACTCTTCACACTCGTTCTAGGATACTACTGATCTCATCTCTAACGAGTCACTCTCATTGGATATTGCTAATCCAATATCTGATGAATTCTTTCGCACGGTTCTAATGTGTCTTGTTCTCTAAGCTTTGTAAACCAAAGCTCTGATACCACGATGAAACGACCCGAACTTCCCCGGTCTCCGAAGAGAAGAGAAAGAACGAATTGTTTTGAGAACACGACAAAATAGAACGCAGACGGAAGAACATTTCATTGTATATTACAACAATGCATCTGATTACAAGAATATACAGAGTATTATTGAATATTACACAGAAATATCAGAGATTTTAAATTACATTTAAATACATCGTAGCGGAAAATAATACAATACACAACTAGAAGAGATATACGGATACAAAGCTTTCCGGATATCGTTCCAGCTGTAAACCAGGATCCTGTGAATATAAATCTGCAAAACCAAAACTACTAGCTGCCCGTGTCAAAATAGGGGCACCCAGAGTTTAGGTTAAAACAATAAACTCCAGGTCAGTCATGGGATTGGTGTGAGAACTAAAACAGTTATTAATTCTTTATTTTAAAGTTAGGTAAATCAAGAGACCACGCCGTATAACACGGAACGGGTTTCCTCCCAAGAATACCAGTGCATAAAACAAACAGCGCAATGCTAAATAGAGAAAAATGAAGCTGTTATAAGACCCAGGTCCTATCACACAATGCAACGCAAGCCGGGGGATAGGGTTTTCCCTTATAACAGCCAAAGAATGCTTGATACGTTTGAAACAAATCATTTGATACTATTATAAGTTCATAGTGTATAAAACAACTTCAAATCATAAGTATCAATCATAGGCGGCATGGGTACCATATATCATGTCGCCATATATAGGTTTACAAATAAAACCGCAAATGTCACGTATTTGGAAATTGGATTTCCATCTATGAACCGAGGCAAAAGATAGTCCTCAACCGATTCGAGACTGTCTAGCCCGAGTCTCAGGATCAGAGCTCGAGTGACCCTTGGATCGTCAGGGCCGGTCCACCGATGTGGATTAAACTTAAACCCTAAACATGCGTTTCCCCGCCCTATGGGGCGTAGGTGAGCCAACTAAATGACTCCATCGGACCCGGATCGTCCGATCAAACCGAGGCGCCTCGCAACAGCAACAACCACATAAGTCAAACTCGTCAGGGCGTGTAAAACCACTGACGCCACTTTTTAGCTAAAAGGAAACGCATGCCCTCCCTGAGGTCCGTCTCCCGTTTTTGGTTCATACCGGGTGTGATACTCGCGAAGTAAAACGTTACACAAAGCTACGCCACAAAGGCCGTGCTTCGATCATCAACCACAAGACTTTGCTTTTCAACAGAAGCCTTGATCATTCGCCACTTAGGCATGCCACACAGGCAATTCACTCCATGCGTTTGATATCCATCAATATATAACCCCTGAGCTCGTACGTCTCAGAGAAGGGCGTTAAGCAAGAGAATAAATTCTCCGCCGCCAAACAGATATATATTTGATAGAGATCAATCGCACGGACTAAAATCCAATGTCAGACACACAGTCCATTTACAAGTCCGTTCTGGGTCTGAACGAAACCGGAGGCACCTAGTACCCCGCATATCCATCGATCTCCAAGTACGTCTGGACGATCACTAACTGTTTCCATCTTCTTGGGTGTACAGCCCAATCAAGATCATCAGTAATCACCCAAACGACGTGAAGACTTCCGGTCTTCGACCATCGTCTTCATCTTCGACTTATCGTCGTATCAGTTACTCAGAATGGGATAAACCCGGTCTTTTCGAATAACTCGCGTATATTTTAAATAAGTGTTACACAAACACAACATACGCCTCATTCCGATTTATCAGTCACTAACCGTAAATTAATCAAGAGAATAATTTCCCAAATATTAACCCCGAAGGCCGAAACCAACATCAGATCAATATCCAAAAAACCATTCTGCTTGGCTAACCGACAGTTAGTTTCTAAATTTCACATTCATAGGGAAAGGTTCCCATTAATTTTATCCAAGATAAATTCTTTAAAATTTATTCTTTAATCTATTTTTGAATATCAATTCAAACTAGTCGGGATTAGCGAACCTTACCGAAGTAATCATTTATTTTAATTTACCAATCCCAACCTATTCATCCCATGAAGTAAAACTGGTAATACTTCATATCTAACACCACAGTGTTATCGGTAAATTCAATTACCATTTCACGTTTAAATCTAATTAAAGATTTAACTATCGCCTGGAGTAAAACTGGTGATACTCCATTTTCAATCTTTTCAATCTAATTAAAGATTCATTAAAACTCCACTTAGTTTTAATCTGTGACTGGGTTAAAGAATCAGTGTCATTTGAAACACGGTTCACGATAAACCCAAAATCACATTTCCATTAATTATCGGGTTAAAGAACGAGTGTTATTTAAAAACACCATTCACGATAAACCCAAGAATCAATATCAATTCAATTCCAATTAAATATTGTTTAATTGGTACACTTCATTAAATCTAAATAAAAAGACTTAATCTTTTCTCAACTGGGTTCAAGAACAGTGTTAATGAAGACACCATTCACGACAAACCCAAATCATATTTGATATTCTATACAAGGCTCTGAATAGAAAATATATCGGCTTATATTCAATATCAAATTCTACGATTAACAAATGTCGTATTGGAAATAACGATATAAATATATATCTTTCAAATTTCCATAACAACAGCTGTATAATCTCGAATTCCAACATCGAAATATTCCGAAGACAATTTCGATTCAAATCCATTCCAATGCAATCATTGGAAATTCTTGTTATTTTCAAAACCATTTCAAATCCAATTTATTTATTTAAAAATAAATAGAATTATAATTCTAGTTCAAAACTAGTTCATTTCGATAAAAATCTATTTTTATCTTTTCAAATAGGGAGTTTTTCATCCCAATTCTTTCGAAATCATTTCTTATGATTTTACACAAATTATTACTATTTTTAATAATTTTATCAAGGCCCGTACAGTCGATTTCCATCAACGGCCATCGAACTGCACTTACAGCGACCTTTTTCAAATTTGATTTGGACATAATTCCAAATCCAACCGTTAGATTTCTAATTTCTAATATTCGTTAGAAAGCTCTTTTCGATACGAACCCAACGGTTCCGGTTTCAGGAGAATCCGACGGTCGGATCTCCCGTAATGTCCGTTTGAAATAAATGGTCGAAATTCACGAACTGCCGCGGCGCGGCGCGTTCTATTCAGGCCATTATATTATATATATAATATATATAATATATATTTCGTTGATTACTATTCAAAACGATTTTTATAAATAGTTTTTAAATTTGTTTCAAAATTCATTTCAACTTCCATTTCAATTCAAAGCAAAATTGAATTCTTCTTTATAAATTCGTTTTAAAATTCATTTCTATTCAATTCAAATTTCAATTCAATTTGAATTCATTTCAATTCGCATTCAATTCAATTTGAATTCGTTTTCAATTCAATTCGGTTTCAAAGTCGTTTTCTATTCGATTCAATTCAAATTGGTTTTCTATTCAATTCATTTCGAAATCGTTTTCAATTCAATTCATTTCGAAATCGTTTTATATTCCATTCATTTCCGTTTTCTATTTGAATCAAATTTATTATATATTCAATGGAAATCAAATTCGTTTTATAATCAATTCGAATTCAATTCGTTATATATTCAATTCGAATTCGTTTTCTATTCAATTTGATTCAAATTTCATTTCAAAATATGCGTTTTCGAAATCACTTTTCAATATTCATTTTAAAATGAATAAAATCGATATAGATATCGTTCACGTCAAAATGGCGTCAATCTAACCAACACGGCTTCATATATTTCTATTTTCAAATATTCTATTCAACAAATGAATATTTATTTTTGTCAACACACGACTAATCTCAACGAATGAGTACTGTCCACGTGTGACTATTTTTGTTAAATTATTTCGTTCAACACATGACTAATCTCAACGGATGAGTACAGTCAACACATGAACCTTTATTTTATATTGATAAAGATGTAAATTTAATTATTAAAATATTTCGTTCAACACATGACTAATCTCAACGGATGAGTACAGTCAACACATGAACCTTTATTTTATAATATTCTTCAAATTGGAATGAGGCCCAATCAATTACCATATAAAGTTAATTATATGGATTTTCATACAACACATGTATAATAGCATTGAAAAATAATCAACCATCAACCAAAGTGCACTACACTGTATAAGCATCAAATATAGATATCTAACGCTTATAACAGCCTATCAATCAATCGATCGACATATTTAATCAATCAGGATGAGTGAACTTCAAATTTCATCCCAACACCCGTGTGGGGTTTCAAATCAACAAACATTTATTTTTATTTGTGCAGTTGGGCGATGTGTAAAATTTATCGTCCCAATCAATGTCCTTCAAATAGGTGTACATAAACAAACCGTCCGGTTTGTAAATGAATATTTTATTTTATTCACTTCCACGTTAAAAATTATATTTTTAACGACAAAACATTTTATTTTAACTTATGAATTTCTATTCAGTTCATTCTTTAAATAAAATGATATTTTTATTTTTCTAAATTATTTTAGAAAATTTCGGCGGCATAACGGCACGATACTAGAAACGGGACAAGGCCTAGCCTTATCCCCGGTCTAGTGAAGGCCCACGCCATTCACACATCAATCAAAATCACCAAACAACCAAATTCAAATCAAATCATATAACTAATCTATGCAACCAAACAAACAAGTCCATGGTCTGTGGACGATTGTGTCGGGTGCTACTAAGCACCGTCTGCATCCTAGTATATATATATAACTAGAAAAAGAAATTGAAGAGTGAGGAGTTCTCACCAATAGCTATCCAACTTCACGACGCTTCTTTGATAGAAATCTTCATCGTTATCGCATCTTCGTCATCTTCGTTGCTCGTAGTCACTACATATGTAAAAATCGAATTTTTACTATGCTATTCAATATATAAAAATCTAATTTTTACTTTGTTATTCAATATATAAAAATCGAATTTTTCTTTGTTATTCAATATATAAAAATCGAATTTTTACTTTGTTGTTCAATATATAAAAATCGAATTTTTACTTTGTTATTCAATATATAAAAATCGAATTTTTACTTTGTTATTCAATATATAAAAATCGAATTTTTACTTTGTTATTCAATATATAAAAATCGAATTTTTACTTTGTTATTCGATATACAAAAATCGAATTTTTACTTTGTTATACAATATATAAAAATCTCGCCTTTTTCAGTTTAAAAATCTTTTCTTTTTCAGTTAAAAAATCTTTTCTTTTTCAGTTAAAAAATCTCTTCTTTTTCAGTTTAAAAATCTCTTCTTTTTCAGTTTAAAAATCTCTTCTTTTTCAGTTTAAAAATCTCTTCTTTTTCAGTTTAAAAATCATTTCATATTTATTTATAATATCCTGAAATTCATGCATTAGCTAAACATAATCAAAAACTGAAAATCAAAACCAATTTTAAAATCTACTTACTTTGTATTTCTGGAACAGTGGTTTATTTGTCGACGAGGTGGGACAAGGGGCTGCAGCGGCGGTTTGGAAGGTTCGGGGGGGCCTGACGCGAGGTGAGGTCGGAGATGGCCACTAGGGCGGACGACGGCTAGGCGATGGGTGAAGGAGACGAGGGCGGTGGCTAGGGAAAGAACATCGATCGATTCAGAAGAGGGGGAGGAAGAAAGAAGGAGGATGGCGATGAAGGGACGGGATGTTGTGGAGGGCGGTGGCGTCACCGTCGATGGGCGACGGGGGAAGGAGGCTCGTGGGGCTCGAGGTCAACGTCGGCCTCCTTTTTTTTTTTTGTTTATGAAAATCGATTTTGAAATAAAGAGGGGGGGGGGGGGCAGAAGGTAAAGGGAGAGATTTAATTAATTTTTTTTATTTAATTTAATTATTTTATTTTGCAAAAAGTTGACTTTTACCCACGACCTCTAAACGAGGTCCACCGCCTGTCGTCCATAGCGTTTCACCCCCATTCCGAACACAATGGGACATGTTTCGTAGGTTGATTCGGCTGTTTCGATCAGTTTACGTTGAATTTACATTTAAATCGCTATATTGAATTTTAAACGTACATTTAAAATTACCGGGGTCACATACTAACTAGAAAAATTCCCGAAAAATATTTTCTAGCTTCGTATTGACGATACGGTCCTAGCAAAACTAGTTTCGTCGAATTCTGAGACCGTTGGAAAAATGGCCATTTTCCAGTCGATTAAAGTCAACTGAAACTGGTCAAATGCGTTATCCTTTACCACGCTCACATATTGAATCGAAAAATTATGAAATTTGGAACCTAGCAATAATTTAACATCACAGACCCAACAAAACTGGTTTCGTCGAAATCCGAGGTCGTTTTCAAAATTTCCATTTTTAAGGGCCTGAATTCTATAGCGACTATTCAGAATTTTCAACTGGACATATCTTTTGATCCCCGCTATGAATTTTTGATTTTTCGGATTCATTGGAAAGATAGCCACAATTAGATCCCATTATTTTTGGTTTCACTAAAATCCGGATTGTTTTGCACCCGGTCTGTTCAATTGAAGTTTGAAATCGAATTATCGAACTACCGCGCCATTTTCAATTCCTTTTATAATTATAAATAATTATTTATATTCTAACGACGAACTATATAATATATACGTTCGAATGCTATTGAAAATAAATTTCTCGTCGATAATATTTAAAATAATTCATTTTAAATAATCAAAATTCGCTAAAATTGCCAAAATAAAAATTTTAAACTGGCCCAGATTTTCGGGTTATTACAATCTCCCCCACTTAAAACTTTTCGTCCCCGAAAAGGAACAAAGTCGAAAGTGGTTTGATCAATCAACGCTACGTTCGATTTGGCTTGCATTCTCCAACTTTTCGGTTTCTGAGAATTTTCAAATTCTCAAAAATTTGGCTAACACCCTAAATTTTCGAAAAATTTCGCCATAACCTCCCCTGCACCGGGAGCATCGGGGAATTTCAAATAGCTTCCCCGGTCCTTCTAATCTCAAAAAGAAAAAGAAAAAGCCAAGCGGCTAGCCAATAGGCTCATAAAATCATCATCACCCAAACAAAACAGTAAATTATGTAGTAAACATGTACCTATTTGTCGGGCAAACAAATTTTATTCTCTGCTCTAGCCTCCTTGCTATGACCTGTTCAATGTAAGCACATGTATATGCAAGCAAATGCGACTAATTTTCAATACAATTCAATATTTGATCAAATTAGGCATAATGGTTCAAAATTATCAAACAAATAAACAAACAACACAAACATCAATCAATTAATGGATTATCATTTCAAATGCATAACTTTGATATATAGTCAAAAATCAGATTTTTGATGCCAAATCACAACAATAGGCCCTATCTAATTTTGGTTCTCACACCAGTC
The DNA here is from genome assembly GCA_030737875.1 of Allium sativum. Classification (NCBI taxonomy): domain Eukaryota; kingdom Viridiplantae; phylum Streptophyta; class Magnoliopsida; order Asparagales; family Amaryllidaceae; genus Allium; species Allium sativum. Next base: position 1,029,997,458 of record CM060918.1, read on the forward strand.
AATAGGAAATATAGAAATCTCACTTTCGTCGCTCGAAAATAAATACTGGCGATGGTGCCCCGTCACCAGAATTATCCCCGGGCAACTAGAGTATGATCCTATAACTATCCAATACATTGAAACTTCGAATACACGTTTGCAAGACGTATATGCAAAATCTTTATATATCGGATTGTCCCGATCAATATAGAATAAATAATCAAATACGAATAGTTGATTTAAATTTTCAAAACAAAATGGGTTTTCATTTTTATTTAAAAAAATTTACTCTTCACACTCGTTCTAGGATACTACTGATCCCATCTCTAACGAGTCACTCTCATTGGATATTGCTAATCCAATATCTGATGAATTCTTTCGCACGGTTCTAATGTGTCTTGTTCTCTAAGCTTTGTAAACCAAAGCTCTGATACCACGATGAAACGACCCGAACTTCCTCGGTCTCCGAAGAGAAGAGAAAGAACAAATTGTTTTGAGAACACGACAAAATCGCAGACGGAAGAACATTTCATTGTATATTACAACAATGCATCAGATTACAAGAATATACAGAGTATAAATGAATATTACACAGAAATATCAGAGATTTTAAATTACATTTAAATACATCGCAGCGGAAAATAATACAATACACAACTAGAAGAGATATACGGATACAAAGCTTTCCGGATATCGTTCCAGCTGTAAACCAGGATCCTGTGAATATAAATCTGCAAAACCAAAACTACTAGCTGCCCGTGTCAAAATAGGGGCACCCAGAGTTTAGGTTAAAACAATAAACTCCAGGTCAGTCATGGGACTGGTGTGAGAACTAAAACAGTTATTAATTCTTTATTTTAAAGTTAGGTAAATCAAGAGACCACGCCGTATAACACGGAACGGGTTTCCTCCCAAGAATACCAATGCATAAAACAAACAGCGCAATGCTAAATAGAGAAAAATGAAGCTGTTATAAGACCCAGGTCCTATCACACAATGCAACGCAAGCCGGGGGATAGGGTTTTCCCTTATAACAGCCAAAGAATGCTTGATACGTTTAAAACAAATCATTTGATACTATTATAAGTGCATAGTGTATAAAACAACTTCAAATCATAAGTATCAATCATAGGCGGCATGGGTTCCATATATCATGTCGCCATATATAGGTTTACAAATAAAACCGCAAATGTCACGTATTTGGAAATTGGATTTCCATCTATGAACCGAGGCAAAAGATAGTCCTCAACCGATTCGAGACTGTCTAGCCCGAGTCTCAGGATCAGAGCTCGAGTGACCCTTGGATCGTCAGGGCCGGTCCACCGATGTGGATTAAACTTAAACCCTAAACATGCGTTTCCCCGCCCTATGGGGCGTAGGTGAGCCAACTAAATGACTCCATCGGACCCGGATCGTCCGATCAAACCGAGGCGCCTCGCAACAGCAACAACCACATAAGTCAAACTCGTCAGGGCGTGTAAAACCACTGACGCCACTTTTTAGCTAGAAGGAAACGCATGCCCTCCCTGAGGTCCGTCTCCCGTTTTTGGTTCATACCGGGTGTGATACTCGCGAAGTAAAACGTTACACAAAGCTACGCCACAAAGGCCGTGCTTCGATCATCAACCACAAGACTTTGCTTTTCAACAGAAGCCTTGATCATTCGCCAATTAGGCATGCCACACAGGCAATTCACTCCATGCGTTTGATATCCATCAATATATAACCCCTGAGCTCGTACGTCTCAGAGAAGGGCGTTAAGCAAGAGAATAAATTCGCCGCCGCCAAACAGATATATATTTGATAGAGATCAATCGCATGGACTAAAATCCAATGTCAGACACACAGTCCATTTACAAGTCCGTTCTGGATCTGAACGAAACCGGAGGCACCTAGTACCCCGCATATCCATCGATCTCCAAGTACGTCTGGACGATCACTAACTGTTTCCATCTTCTTGGGTGTACAGCCCAATCAAGATCATCAGTAATCACCCAAACGACGTGAAGACTTCCGGTCTTCGACCATCGTCTTCATCTTCGACTTATCGTCGTATCAGTTACTCAGAATGGGATAAACCCGGTCTTTCCGAATAACTCGCGTATATTTTAAATAAGTGTTACACAAACACAACATACGCCTCATTCCGATTTATCAGTCACTAACCGTAAATTAATCAAGAGAATAATTTCCCAAATATTAACCCCGAAGGCCGAAACCAACATCAGATCAATATCCAAAAAACCATTCTGCTTGGCTAACCGACAGTTAGTTTCTAAATTTCACATTCATAGGGAAAGGTTCCCATTAATTTTATCCAAGATAAATTCTTTAAAATTTATTCTTTAATCTATTTTTGAATATCAATTCAAACTAGTCGGGATTAGCGAACCTTACCGAAGTAATCATTTATTTTAATTTACCAATCCCAACCTATTCATCCCATGAAGTAAAACTGGTAATACTTCATATCTAACACCACAGTGTTATCGGTAAATTCAATTACCATTTCACGTTTAAATCTAATTAAAGATTTAACTATCGCCTGGAGTAAAACTGGTGATACTCCATTTTCGATCTTTTCAATCTAATTAAAGATTCATTAAAACTCCACTTAGTTTTAATCTGTGACTGGGTTAAAGAATCAGTGTCATTTGAAACACGGTTCACGATAAACCCAAAATCACATTTCCATTAATTATCGGGTTAAAGAACGAGTGTTATTTAAAAACACCATTCACGATAAACCCAAGAATCAATATCAATTCAATTCCAATTAAATATTGTTTAATTGGTACACTTCATTAAATCTAAATAAAAAGATTTAATCTTTTCTCAACTGGGTTCAAGAACAGTGTTAATGAAGACACCATTCACGACAAACCCAAATCATATTTGATATTCTATACAAGGCTCTGAATAGAAAATATATCGGCTTATATTCAATATCAAATTCTACGATTAACAAATGTCGTATTGGAAATAACGATATAAATATATATCTTTCAAATTTCCATAACAACAGCTGTATAATCTCGAATTCCAACATCGAAATATTCCGAAGACAATTTCGATTCAAATCCATTCCAATGCAATCATTGGAAATTCTTGTTATTTTCAAAACCATTTCAAATCCAATTTATTTATTTAAAAATAAATAGAATTATAATTCTAGTTCAAAACTAGTTCATTTCGATAAAAATCTATTTTTATCTTTTCAAATAGGGAGTTTTTCATCCCAATTCTTTCTAAATCATTTCTTATGATTTTACACAAATTATTACTATTTTTAATAATTTTATCAAGGCCCGTACAGTCGATTTCCATCAACGGCCATCGAACTGCACTTACAGCGACCTTTTTCAATTTTGATTTGGACATAATTCCAAATCCAACCGTTAGATTTCTAATATTCGTTAGAAAGCTCTTTTCGATACGAACCCAACGGTTCCGGTTTCAGGAGAATCCGACGGTCGGATCTCCTGTAATGTCCGTTTGAAATAAATGGTCGAAATTCACGAACTGCCGCGGCGCGGCGCGTTCTATTCAGGCCAATATATTATATATATAATATATATAATATATATTTCGTCGATTACTATTCAAAACGATTTTTATAAATAGTTTTTAAATTCGTTTCAAAATTCATTTCAACTTCCATTTCAATTCAAAGCAAAATTGAATTCTTCTTTATAAATTCGTTTTAAAATTCATTTCTATTCAATTCAAATTTCAATTCAATTTGAATTCATTTCAATTCGCATTCAATTCAATTTGAATTCGTTTTCAATTCAATTCGGTTTCAAAGTCGTTTTCTATTCGATTCAATTCAAATTGGTTTTCTATTCAATTCATTTCGAAATCGTTTTCAATTCAATTCATTTCGAAATCGTTTTATATTCCATTCATTTCCGTTTTCTATTTGAATCAAATTTATTATATATTCAATGGAAATCAAATTCGTTTTATAATCAATTCGAATTCAATTCGTTATATATTCAATTCGAATTCGTTTTCTATTCAATTTGATTCAAATTTCATTTCAAAATATGCGTTTTCGAAATCACTTTTCAATATTCATTTTAAAATGAATAAAATCGATATAGATATCGTTCACGTCAAAATGGCGTCAATCTAACCAACACGGCTTCATATATTTCTATTTTCAAATATTCTATTCAACAAATGAATATTTATTTTTGTCAACACACGACTAATCTCAACGAATGAGTACTGTCCACGTGTGACTATTTTTGTTAAATTATTTCGTTCAACACATGACTAATCTCAACGGATGAGTACAGTCAACACATGAACCTTTATTTTATATTGATAAAGATGTAAATTTTATTATTAAAATATTTCGTTCAACACATGACTAATCTCAACGGATGAGTACAGTCAACACATGAACCTTTATTTTATAATATTCTTCAAATTGGAATGAGGCCCAATCAATTACCATATAAAGTTAATTATATGGATTTTCATACAACACATGTATAATTGCATTGAAAAATAATCAACCATCAACCAAAGTGCACTACACTGTATAAGCATCAAATATAGATATCTAACGCTTATGACAGTCTGTCAATCAATCGATCGACATATTTAATCAATCAGGATGAGTGAACTTCAAATTTCATCCCAACACCCGTGTGGGGTTTCAAATCAACAAACATTTATTTTTATTTGTGCAGTTGGGCGATGTGTAAAATTTATCGTCCCAATCAATGTCCTTCAAATAGGTGTACATAAACAAACCGTCCGGTTTGTAAATGAATATTTTATTTTATTCACTTCCACGTTAAAAATTATATTTTTAACGACAAAACATTTTATTTTAACTTATGAATTTCTATTCAGTTCATTCTTTAAATAAAATGATATTTTTATTTTTCTAATTTATTTTAGAAAATTTCGGCGGCATAACGGCACGATACTAGAAACGGGACAAGGCCTAGCCTTATCCCCGGTCTAGTGAAGGCCCACGCCATTCACACATCAATCAAAATCACCAAACAACCAAATTCAAATCAAATCATATAACTAATCTATGCAACCAAACAAACAAGTCCATGGTCTGTGGACGATTGTGTCGGGTGCTACTAAGCACCGTCTGCATCCTAGTATATATATATATATAACTAGAAAAAGAAATTGAAGAGTGAGGAGTTCTCACCAATAGCTATCCAACTTCACGACGCTTCTTTGATAGAAATCTTCATCGTTATCGCATCTTCGTCATCTTCGTTGCTCGTAGTCACTACATATGTAAAAATCGAATTTTTACTATGCTATTCAATATTTAAAAATCTAATTTTTACTTTGTTATTCAATATATAAAAATCGAATTTTTCTTTGTTATTCAATATATAAAAATCGAATTTTTACTTTGTTGTTCAATATATAAAAATCGAATTTTTACTTTGTTATTCAATATATAAAAATCGAATTTTTACTTTGTTATTCAATATATAAAAATCGAATTTTTACTTTGTTATTCAATATATAAAAATCGAATTTTTACTTTGTTATTCAATATATAAAAATCGAATTTTTACTTTGTTATACAATATATAAAAATCTCGCCTTTTTCAGTTTAAAAATCTTTTCTTTTTCAGTTAAAAAATCTTTTCTTTTTCAGTTAAAAAATCTCTTCTTTTTCAGTTTAAAAATCTCTTCTTTTTCAGTTTAAAAATCTCTTCTTTTTCAGTTTAAAAATCTCTTCTTTTTCAGTTTAAAAATCATATCATATTTATTTATAATATCCTGAAATTCATGCATTAGCTAAACATAATCAAAAACTGAAAATCAAAACCAATTTTAAAATCTACTTACTTTGTATTTCTGGAACAATGGTTTATTTGTCGACGAGGTGGGACAAGGGGCTGCAGCGGCGGTTTGGAAGGTTCGGGGGGGCCTGACGCGAGGTGAGGTCGGAGATGGCCACTAGGGCGGACGACGGCTAGGCGATGGGTGAAGGAGACGAGGGCGGTGGCTAGGGAAAGAGCATCGATCGATTCAGAAGAGGGGGAGGAAGAAAGAAGGAGGATGGCGATGAAGGGACGGGATGTTGTGGAGGGCGGTGGCGTCACCGTCGATGGGCGACGGGGGAAGGAGGCTCGTGGGGCTCGAGGTCAACGTCGGCCTCCTTTTTTTTTTTTGTTTATGAAAATCGGTTTTGAAATAAAGAGGGGGGGGGGGGGGGCAGAAGGTAAAGGGAGAGATTTAATTAATTTTTTTTATTTAATTTAATTATTTTATTTTGCAAAAAGTTGACTTTTACCCACGACCTCTAAACGAGGTCCACCGCCTGTCGTCCATAGCGTTTCACCCCCATTCCGAACACAATGGGACATGTTTCGTAGGTTGATTCGGCTGTTTCGATCAGTTTACGTTGAATTTACATTTAAATCGCTATATTGAATTTTAAACGTACATTTCAAATTACCGGGGTCACATACTAACTAGAAAAATTCCCGAAAAATATTTTCTAGCTTCGTATTGACGATACGGTCCTAACAAAACTAGTTTCGTCGAATTCTGAGACCGTTGGAAAAATGGCCATTTTCCAGTCGATTAAAGTCAACTAAAACTGGTCAAATGCGTTATCCTTTACCACGCTCACATATTGAATCGAAAAATTATGAAATTTGGAACCTAGCAATAATTTAACATCCCGGACCCAACAAAACTGGTTTCGTCGAAATCCGAGGTCGTTTTCAAAATTTCCATTTTTAAGGGCCTGAATTCTTTAGCGACTATTCAGAATTTTCGACTGGACATATCTTTTGATCCCCGCTATGAATTTTTGATTTTTCGGATTCGTTGGAAAGATAGTCACATTTATATCCCATTATTTTTGGTTTCACTAAAATCCGGATTGTTTTGCACCCGGTATGTTCAATTGAAGTTTGAAATCGAATTATCGAACTACCGCGCCATTTTCAATTCCTTTTATAATTATAAATAATTATTTATATTCTAACGACGAACTATATAATATATACGTTCGAATGCTATTGAAAATAAATTTCTCGTCGATAATATTTAAAATAATTCATTTTAAATAATCAAAATTCGCTAAAATTGCCAAAATAAAAATTTTAAACTGGCCCAGATTTTCGGGTTATTACAATCTCCCCCACTTAAAACTTTTCGTCCCCGAAAAGGAACAAAGTCGAAAGTGGTTTGATCAATCAACGCTACGTTCGATCTGGCTTGCATTCTCCAACTTTTCAGTTTCTGAGAATTTTCAAATTCTCAAAAATTTGGCTAACACCCTAAATTTTCGAAAAATTTCGCCATAACCTCCCCTGCACCGGGAGCATCGGGGAATTTCAAATAGCTTCCCCGGTCCTTCTAATCTCAAAAAGAAAAAGAAAAAGCCAAGCGGCTAGCCAATAGGCTCATAAAATCATCATCACCCAAACAAAACAGTAAATTATGTAGTAAACATGTACCTATTTGTCGGGCAAACAAATTTTATTCTCTGCTCTAGCCTCCTTGCTATGACCTGTTCAATGTAAGCACATGTATATGCAAGCAAATGCGACTAATTTTCAATACAATTCAATATTTGATCAAATTAGGCATAATGGTTCAAAATTATCAAACAAATAAACAAACAACACAAACATCAATCAATTAGTGGATTATCATTTCAAATGCATAACTTTGATATATTGTCAAAAATCAGATTTTTGATGCCAAATCACAACAATAGGCCCTATCTAATTTTGGTTCTCACACCAGTCAATAGGAAATATAGAAATCTCACTTTCGTCGCTCGAAAATAAATACTGGCGATGGTGCCCCGTCACCAGAATTATCCCCGGGCAACTAGAGTATGATCCTATAACTATCCAATACATTGAAACTTCGAATACACGTTTGCAAGACGTATATGCAAAATCTTTATATATCGGATTGTCCCGATCAATATAGAATAAATAATCAAATACGAATAGTTGATTTAAATTTTCAAAACAAAATGGGTTTTCATTTTTATTTAAATTTTTTTACTCTTCACACTCGTTCTAGGATACTACTGATCCCATCTCTAACGAGTCACTCTCATTGGATATTGCTAATCCAATATCTGATGAATTCTTTCGCACGGTTCTAATGTGTCTTGTTCTCTAAGCTTTGTAAACCAAAGCTCTGATACCACGATGAAACGACCCGAACTTCCCCGGTCTCCGAAGAGAAGAGAAAGAACGAACTGTTTTGAGAACACGACAAAATAGAACGCAGACGAAAGAACATTTCATTGTATATTACAACAATGCATCTGATTACAAGAATATACAGAGTATTAATGAATATTACACAGAAATATCAGAGATTTTAAATTACATTTAAATACATAGCAGTGGAAAATAATACAATACACAACTAGAAGAGATATACGGATACAAAGCTTTCCGGATATCGTTCCAGCTGTAAACCAGGATCCTGTGAATATAAATCTGCAAAACCAAAACTACTAGCTGCCCGTGTCAAAATAGGGGCACCCAGAGTTTAGGTTAAAACAATAAACTCCAGGTCAATCATGGGACTGGTGTGAGAACTAAAACAGTTATTAATTCTTTATTTTAAAGTTAGGTAAATCAAGAGACCACGCCGTATAACACGGAACGGGTTTCCTCCCAAGAATACCAGTGCATAAAACAAACAGCGCAATGCTAAATAGAGAAAAATGAAGCTGTTATAAGACCCAGGTCCTATCACACAATGCAACGCAAGCCGGGGGATAGGGTTTTCCCTTATAACAGCAAAAGAATGCTTGATACGTTTAAAACAAATCATTTGATACTATTATAAGTGCATAGTGTATAAAACAACTTCAAATCATAAGTATCAATCATAGGCGGCATGGGTACCATATATCATGTCGCCATATATAGGTTTACAAATAAAACCGCAAATGTCACGTATTTGGAAATTGGATTTCCATCTATGAACCGAGGCAAAAGATAGTCCTCAACTGATTCGAGACTGTCTAGCCCGAGTCTCAGGATCAGAGCTCGAGTGACCCTTGGATCGTCAGGGCCGGTCCACCGATGTGGATTAAACTTAAACCCTAAACATGCGTTTCCCCGCCCTATGGGGCGTAGGTGAGCCAACTAAATGACTCCATTGGACCCGGATCGTCCGATCAAACCGAGGCGCCTCGCAACAGCAACAACCACATAAGTCAAACTCGTCAGGGCGTGTAAAACCACTGACGCCACTTTTTAGCTAGAAGGAAACGCATGCCCTCCCTGAGGTCCGTCTCCCGTTTTTGGTTCATAGCGGGTGTGATACTCGCGAAGTAAAACGTTACACAAAGCTACGCCACAAAGGCCGTGCTTCGATCATCAACCACAAGACTTTGCTTTTCAACAGAAGCCTTGATCATTCGCCACTTAGGCATGCCACACAGGCAATTCACTCCATGCGTTTGATATCCATCAATATATAACCCCTGAGCTCGTACGTCTCAGAGAAGGGCGTTAAGCAAGAGAATAAATTCTCCGCCGCCAAACAGATATATATTTGATAGAGATCAATCGCACGGACTAAAATCCAATGTCAGACACACAGTCCATTTACAAGTCCGTTCTGGGTCTGAACGAAACCGGAGGCACCTAGTACCCCGCATATCCATCGATCTCCAAGTACGTCTGGACGATCACTAACTGTTTCCATCTTCTTGGGTGTACAGCCCAATCAAGATCATCAGTAATCACCCAAACTGTAACGACCCGAGATTTTCGACTCCGAAAATCGACACAAAACCCAGCGTTGACTGTTCAGACATCGAAAATACCGGACCATTAATAGAAAGAAATTAGAGGATGAGATAGAAAAGATAGAACTAATAGAATAGGAGAAGAAGAAGAACACAGCTGAACATAATCAGAGTAAACACGAATCTCACAGCGGAACGAATAAAATATATTATATAACATAACTTTGAAATACAAATCTGTTTTGTACATATATACATACCATCATCAGAGTACACATAACATTTGATTCAGCGGAAGTAACTCTAATTAATTAACGTTGAAGCCTCCTGCTTCAAGCTCCTCCAAGTGTATCTGTAAAAGCCTGAAACACTTGACTGCCCGTTCAAATTTGGGCACCCAAGAGTTTAGGGAAAACAAAACAAAACAAACTCTGGGTCAGTCATGGGACCGGTGTGAGTAAATTCCAACCATATGGCTTAACTTTGAAAATCCTTTTTGAAACAAAAAGGATAATAGTAAGACCAGCCCACACATAAACACGGACGGTTTTTACCTTACTATAACCCAAAATATTTTTAAAATCAATATCTTTTCTGATATTATAATAATGTCTAAATACAAGTAAATAACAATCTAGTGGAACGCTTGCATCTCACGCTCCACATATATAGTATACAATCAAAACCGCGGGCGCTTATTGGAGATTGGATTCCAACTATGACAAGGTATGGGACCACCTTCCGATGATGTATCTCTAGAGGCGAATACACCTGGGTTCAACAAGAACATCTTGCAACCCGGCCCACACATGACCGACCACTCATTTCGCTTGAGTGTATCGAATGTATATCACCAACGGTTGGACTCAAACCACCGTTCCCGAATGGGCAGAATCGATAGATTTAGAAACAAAAGGAATTTCTCTAGATAGGTGATTATACACCCTAATGGGAGCGACCCACATAGCCATGCTGCCTGCCCGATTTTTGTCATTTCCTGGTTGTGAAGCTTGAGGCTACGTCTACCTTTTAGGACATCTGGCCACCATTCACTTTGAATGTCACATTGTCAAACCCGTCAAATCACTAGTTGATCTTCCCAAAAATATCACGGGTATAAAAGCTAAGAGAAACGAATTTCTCCGCCACCAGACGTAATATCTTGAAAAGAACGTCTTAGGTGATCCGTTAGGAATACTCTGTCAGACATTTGTCCATACAAGTTGTCCTGGGACTGGACAAACAGAAAACACCATTCTGAAACAGGACGACCCTTGCATTTCACTCCGTCTTCAATTGTCTTCAGCATAATCGAATTCGCAACGCTTATGCCTATACGGAGTGGTTCTCGGATAATATATCCAACCGGTCTCTCCGTATCGACAACGATGGTTCAAAACACTTCGATAGTCGGTTATTTAACTATCGAAGTAAAAACAACATCCATTAAAATGTTCAACTAAACATCACACAAATCACAGGCCCTTTTTATTTAACATTCGTTCTTACATTTCTTTGGACAAACGTCATTACTTATTACTTTTGAATAAGTGAATTTCCAAACAAGCTGTTTTCCTTCCCTAGGAAATGCTACTGTATATCAACATCACGCTTAAGTTTGGTTAACAGCGTTTCATTTATCGTTACAGTTCAAATTTGCTATACGCTGCTATATCCCTTTATAACTAATCTTGACATAACAGTCACGCTTAAGCCTAGTCACAGCGTTACTTTACTGCTATAGTTCTGAGACTTGCAATATGCTACTATATTCCACTTTATAATTAATCTCAACACCTCTTTCCGTTACAAATTCTTGACATCTCTTTTCATTACAAAAATCTTGATATCGCTTTTCGTTACAAAAATCTTGATATCTCTTTTCGTTACAAAAATCTTGATATCTTTTAAATATGATTTTATGATGTCATATCCTTATTTGAAAACTCGGTTTAAAATTATTTACATTGGTCATTAACCCTTCACTCCATCTTCCTTAAACATTTCTCTTTAGACTTCTCTTATCTAAACTCGATCACGTTCTTTGTCTTTTTGGCAATTTACTTCTTATTCATATTATGATACCCAATTCAATAAAACATCTCAATACAACTTAATACCAGTTTATAATGGAATTTCTATTATAATTTAAACCTCGCTTTAATTATAAAAATATAATTTTTATAATTGCCTTCGTTGATTTGTCTGACGGTCAACCAACTTCTTAACAAAATGGGTTTATGGTTGACTGTCGTTGATATCGTTTATTTACCAAATCAACATAACGTTGAACACGGTTCAAACAGTGTACAAACAGTACATCTAAATATTTAGGAATCCGGTTGAGTTCCTCCAACCGATTTCCGCATCCATAGGTGTTATTTAAATCAGTATCCAACCAATGATGTGTGCATATGCAATGATATATATTTATTTCAACCAATTTAACTGTAATTTATCAAATCAACCATCACACAGCATTCAACCATTATTTAAAATATAATTAAAATATTTTAAATAAAACAAAGTTAGTGAATTTACTCACCTTGGCGCGTTAACCGTTAAATAACGATTTACGTTGGTCGGTAGATCTGATCTGTCGATTTAGTTTGCCTTGCTCTAAACCAACTTTATAGCGTAGCCAGCTCCCATACAATTCCAACGTAACCGATATTTGCTTCCAGTATCATTTCAAACTTCGTCGGCCTCCCTTGTACATTTGAACAGTCTGCTACAGTTCTACTCCAACGAAAATGCTCACTGATTCCCCTCCTGCTGTTTGCAAGCTTCACTGTGATCCGCTCCTACACCCCAATCCCCAAACAAGAAGCTCCAGTATGCACTGTGTTGATCTCGTCCACTCCATGCTGCAACTACCATCACTTATGAAGTCAAAGACAATTGTTACCACTATCCTCCCATAGCCGAATATTAAACTTTACTTAAAACGAAATGGCTGCAACTGTTTCCCATATGTTTTAACGTGACCTTTCTTGTATTTACTTCACCATTTTACTTCACACAACTCAAACCCAACGTCATGTGTACACCTCATTTACTCCATTACCCACGGTCCAGGCAAAACGCCCCTTTCATGAATGCACAGCTCCGTCCATTTACACCCCTGTCGCGTCATATGTCCTTCCATGCAACACAAGTCCTCTCCTTTTTTCCTCCAATGTATAAAACTCAATGCCATTCAGTCCAAACTTAATTCATCATGGACAAAATACATCCGCTCCCAGTACAAAACAATGAACAGTGCTCCCCATACTTCATGCGTCACTTGTCAGAACACCACCCAAAACATCCTGCTTCTCCCCTTTTCAACACCGCAATACACACGCCACTTCCTTATACTATCACACACGTCCTTGCTCCCATCATCCCTCACGGAATACACGCACACTCGTTAAACTCAAACAACAGCCTCTCTCCTCCTCTGTATTTTCCATATACACAGCAACATGAAGTAGGACTCAACGCAACAGCTCTTTCACTTACACCATTCATGAGTGCTCTCCTCTACGAAAACCGAACAGCTCCAAGATCCTAATCGGTGAGCTTCAACTGAAGACTATACGGAGATCAAGGGAAAGAGAACGGGATTTCAAATATAATTTTCTTTGAGAATCTTAGTATTAGAATTTACTTGGTAAGAAAAATGACAGTGTTTTTTTTTTTTTTTTATAAGTTGTTGTTTGCTTCTGTAATAATGAAGTCCGTCTGCTGTTTATATAGGACAATGATCCTTGGCACGCACGTATTCGGGTCATAGTAGAATAGGGTTGGCTGTATTGATTTGAACTTAGCATGTCCCTGTGTCAATGTTTGTACAGACAGGCACGTTATTAGGGTACTGTTTGGCTTTCCTCTTTCTTAAGTATTAAGTATTAGACAGTAGGTGTTCAATCATATAGATCTGGGTGTACATACATAGTCGACAAAACGTCTGCAGCTTAGGTAGGTGATAGGAAATGGGTCTGCACGGTGAGGAGTAGGTTCCTTTGATTTGAAAACACACTAAAACTTAGCTGTTAAGCATACTTCAGAGTAGAGTATTGAATCATAGTCTAGTCTATTGATGGACACAACATTGAGATGTTACTTTGCATTTTCGGAATTCTTGTTTGAGTGTTTGATCGAGTATCCACAATTGTGAACCCTTCATGACAATGGACTTCAGGAATTTCCATTAATGGGTAATCATATATTCTATGTTTCATATTTTAGACTACCGCATTATATAAGATTTCGTTCATGTATGAGCTGCTATGGACAGAAATAAGATCACGGTTGTGTCCAATGAGGTGCCACGATCCCAAAAGTATAATAATATCGGTAGGTTGACTCATATTTTGAAATCCCAAAATATTGATATAGGGTGCAAAATACTCCAAATAAAAAGTTGTGTATTTAATTAATTAAAAATTACAGTAAAATTCTAAAAATTAAATTATCGCTGCGCCTCAAAAGAACCTTGTCCATATTTGCAACCGATATCTAGTTATATCAAATAAACTGTTATGGTCGATAAACGGTTCTATAGCGACTTTTCGAATATTTGATTTGGACATATCTTGCAATAAATATGACGAAATCTCCATTTTCCACTTCCGTTAGAAAAATACAGTTCAGCAGATTTGACCGTTTCTTGTTTCGCAGAAATCCGACTTATAACGAATTCTGTATACTCAGTTGAAGTTCAGAACGTTAAATTACGAACTGCAGCGTCGTTATGAGCTCGATTATATTTAATATATATTTTTATACGTTCAACTTCGTTTTAATTAATATATATTCACTTATATTACGAATTCAATATTTAAACTGATTTAAATATTCAAATATAAACTGGTAAAAATGCGGGTCATTACATTCCTCCCCCCTTAAAATAATTTCGTCCTCGAAATTGCTAAGAAGTGGAGATGTTCTAATTCTAACTCCTCACACCCTGCTCAGTTGAAATTCCTTATATTCATATCCCCATAACTCAATCCTTGGTTGATCTCTCATCAATCCATTCTCAAACCAATCTTTCACTTTTACTAAGCCAAATATTTCAATTCAAACCCCAATTCCATAACCAAGCATGGCTTCAATCCAAAATCTTAATCAATTACTTCACCAGGTTGAGTTATATTCTAATGCAGTTTCCTACGTAACTGGCTACAGTTCAATTCCAGTTCTATTCCAATATCATTTTCATCGAATATAATTTCCATTTAACTGGTTCCAGTTAAATTTCAATATTCTATCTTCTTTCACAAATTCACTCTATTTCTTCATCACATTAAATTCTACTCCAACACGATTTTTACTTAATCGGCTTCAATTCAAATTCCAAATTTATTTAACTTAGTTTTAAGTTAAATTCTACTTTTATCATTTTAATCACTTTATAAGTTAAATTCTTATTTCAGAATTCAAATTCCTGGAGTTTTTCTCAAATCAGTTTGAAATCATATACATATATATTCATAACATAGCAATTCAAAACATTTGAATTTCCGAACAACTTATTTCAAAACAAAATCTTTGGTAGTAATCCGTCACTTAAAACTCGAAAATGAACACCGATAATGGTCGACTTCATCATCGGAATTTATTTCCCAGCGATCAAAGTGAGTTCAATACTATATTATTTCCAAAACTCATGCTCAAATGCTTTCCCTTTTGAAATTATTTCAAAATATCTTTAATAATACTTGGAAAACATTTAAAATCTCCCCAGGATTTTAGAATCTCCATACATACAGTTCATATCCATGTACAAATACTTTTCCAAATTTCCAGAGTTTAAATCTCATTCTGGTTTTAAATTCAGATTCAATTCACCTGAATTATACTTATGTGAATTTTTATTGGTTATTTATAACCAATTCAATTATAACCTTATTTGATTATAATTCCAACCAACACATTTAATATATATTTGATAATCTCAAAATATATATACTTTTATACCAAAATATACTTCGGGTAAAATTATTTCATTTACCCTCTTTCAACACAATACTATGTCGAAATTCTCTATCCAAGCGTTTATAAATCCCTATCGACCTCGTCAGCTAAACGCGTCGATCTGGAATTCATATACCACTCAACAGATCAATTAACACAATATAAAACAGTTTTTATATAAATTTACAATTACGCGCTCATATATATACACTCAAACTCAATCTAGAGTATTACTAACTCCATCTCTATTGAGTTACGCCACAGAGCCAAGGTAATCACTTAACCTTATGCTCTGATACCACTGTAACGACCCGAGATTTTCGACTCCGAAAATCGACACAAAACCCAGCGTTGACTGTTCAGACATCGAAAATACCGGACCATTAATAGAAAGAAATTAGAGGATGAGATAGAAAAGATAGAACTAATAGAATAGGAGAAGAAGAAGAACACAGCTGAACATAATCAGAGTAAACACGAATCTCACAGCGGAACGAATAAAATATATTATATAACATAACTTTGAAATACAAATCTGTTTTGTACATATATACATACCATCATCAGAGTACACATAACATTTGATTCAGCGGAAGTAACTCTAATTAATTAACGTTGAAGCCTCCTGCTTCAAGCTCCTCCAAGTGTATCTGTAAAAGCCTGAAACACTTGACTGCCCGTTCAAATTTGGGCACCCAAGAGTTTAGGGAAAACAAAACAAAACAAACTCTGGGTCAGTCATGGGACCGGTGTGAGTAAATTCCAACCATATGGCTTAACTTTGAAAATCCTTTTTGAAACAAAAAGGATAATAGTAAGACCAGCCCACACATAAACACGGACGGTTTTTACCTTACTATAACCCAAAATATTTTTAAAATCAATATCTTTTCTGATATTATAATAATGTCTAAATACAAGTAAATAACAATCTAGTGGAACGCTTGCATCTCACGCTCCACATATATAGTATACAATCAAAACCGCGGGCACTTATTGGAGATTGGATTCCAACTATGACAAGGTATGGGACCACCTTCCGATGATGTATCTCTAGAGGCGAATACACCTGGGTTCAACAAGAACATCTTGCAACCCGGCCCACACATGACCGACCACTCATTTCGCTTGAGTGTATCGAATGTATATCACCAACGGTTGGACTCAAACCACCGTTCCCGAATGGGCAGAATCGATAGATTTAGAAACAAAAGGAATTTCTCTAGATAGGTGATTATACACCCTAATGGGAGCGACCCACATAGCCATGCTGCCTGCCCGATTTTTGTCATTTCCTGGTTGTGAAGCTTGAGGCTACGTCTACCTTTTAGGACATCTGGCCACCATTCACTTTGAATGTCACATTGTCAAACCCGTCAAATCACTAGTTGATCTTCCCAAAAATATCACGGGTATAAAAGCTAAGAGAAACGAATTTCTCCGCCACCAGACGTAATATCTTGAAAAGAACGTCTTAGGTGATCCGTTAGGAATACTCTGTCAGACATTTGTCCATACAAGTTGTCCTGGGACTGGACAAACAGAAAACACCATTCTGAAACAGGACGACCCTTGCATTTCACTCCGTCTTCAATTGTCTTCAGCATAATCGAATTCGCAACGCTTATGCCTATACGGAGTGGTTCTCGGATAATATATCCAACCGGTCTCTCCGTATCGACAACGATGGTTCAAAACACTTCGATAGTCGGTTATTTAACTATCGAAGTAAAAACAACATCCATTAAAATGTTCAACTAAACATCACACAAATCACAGGCCCTTTTTATTTAACATTCGTTCTTACATTTCTTTGGACAAACGTCATTACTTATTACTTTTGAATAAGTGAATTTCCAAACAAGCTGTTTTCCTTCCCTAGGAAATGCTACTGTATATCAACATCACGCTTAAGTTTGGTTAACAGCGTTTCATTTATCGTTACAGTTCAAATTTGCTATACGCTGCTATATCCCTTTATAACTAATCTTGACATAACAGTCACGCTTAAGCCTAGTCACAGCGTTACTTTACTGCTATAGTTCTGAGACTTGCAATATGCTACTATATTCCACTTTATAATTAATCTCAACACCTCTTTCCGTTACAAATTCTTGACATCTCTTTTCATTACAAAAATCTTGATATCGCTTTTCGTTACAAAAATCTTGATATCTCTTTTCGTTACAAAAATCTTGATATCTTTTAAATATGATTTTATGATGTCATATCCTTATTTGAAAACTCGGTTTAAAATTATTTACATTGGTCATTAACCCTTCACTCCATCTTCCTTAAACATTTCTCTTTAGACTTCTCTTATCTAAACTCGATCACGTTCTTTGTCTTTTTGGCAATTTACTTCTTATTCATATTATGATACCCAATTCAATAAAACATCTCAATACAACTTAATACCAGTTTATAATGGAATTTCTATTATAATTTAAACCTCGCTTTAATTATAAAAATATAATTTTTATAATTGCCTTCGTTGATTTGTCTGACGGTCAACCAACTTCTTAACAAAATGGGTTTATGGTTGACTGTCGTTGATATCGTTTATTTACCAAATCAACATAACGTTGAACACGGTTCAAACAGTGTACAAACAGTACATCTAAATATTTAGGAATCCGGTTGAGTTCCTCCAACCGATTTCCGCATCCATAGGTGTTATTTAAATCAGTATCCAACCAATGATGTGTGCATATGCAATGATATATATTTATTTCAACCAATTTAACTGTAATTTATCAAATCAACCATCACACAGCATTCAACCATTATTTAAAATATAATTAAAATATTTTAAATAAAACAAAGTTAGTGAATTTACTCACCTTGGCGCGTTAACCGTTAAATAACGATTTACGTTGGTCGGTAGATCTGATCTGTCGATTTAGTTTGCCTTGCTCTAAACCAACTTTATAGCGTAGCCAGCTCCCATACAATTCCAACGTAACCGATATTTGCTTCCAGTATCATTTCAAACTTCGTCGGCCTCCCTTGTACATTTGAACAGTCTGCTACAGTTCTACTCCAACGAAAATGCTCACTGATTCCCCTCCTGCTGTTTGCAAGCTTCACTGTGATCCGCTCCTACACCCCAATCCCCAAACAAGAAGCTCCAGTATGCACTGTGTTGATCTCGTCCTCTCCATGCTGCAACTACCATCACTTATGAAGTCAAAGACAATTGTTACCACTATCCTCCCATAGCCGAATATTAAACTTTACTTAAAACGAAATGGCTGCAACTGTTTCCCATATGTTTTAACGTGACCTTTCTTGTATTTACTTCACCATTTTACTTCACACAACTCAAACCCAACGTCATGTGTACACCTCATTTACTCCATTACCCACGGTCCAGGCAAAACGCCCCTTTCATGAATGCACAGCTCCGTCCATTTACACCCCTGTCGCGTCATATGTCCTTCCATGCAACACAAGTCCTCTCCTTTTTTCCTCCAATGTATAAAACTCAATGCCATTCAGTCCAAACTTAATTCATCATGGACAAAATACATCCTCTCCCAGTACAAAACAATGAACAGTGCTCCCCATACTTCATGCGTCACTTGTCAGAACACCACCCAAAACATCCTGCTTCTCCCCTTTTCAACACCGCAATACACACGCCACTTCCTTATACTATCACACACGTCCTTGCTCCCATCATCCCTCACGGAATACACGCACACTCGTTAAACTCAAACAACAGCCTCTCTCCTCCTCTGTATTTTCCATATACACAGCAACATGAAGTAGGACTCAACGCAACAGCTCTTTCACTTACACCATTCATGAGTGCTCTCCTCTACGAAAACCGAACAGCTCCAAGATCCTAATCGGTGAGCTTCAACTGAAGACTATACGGAGATCAAGGGAAAGAGAACGGGATTTCAAATATAATTTTCTTTGAGAATCTTAGTATTAGAATTTACTTGGTAAGAAAAATGACAGTGTTTTTTTTTATTTTTTTATAAGTTGTTGTTTGCTTCTGTAATAATGAAGTCCGTCTGCTGTTTATATAGGACAATGATCCTTGGCACGCACGTATTCGGGTCATAGTAGAATAGGGTTGGCTGTATTGATTTGAACTTAGCATGTCCCTGTGTCAATGTTTGTACAGACAGGCACGTTATTAGGGTACTGTTTGGCTTTCCTCTTTCTTAAGTATTAAGTATTAGACAGTAGGTGTTCAATCATATAGATCTGGGTGTACATACATAGTCGACAAAACGTCTGCAGCTTAGGTAGGTGATAGGAAATGGGTCTGCACGGTGAGGAGTAGGTTCCTTTGATTTGAAAACACACTAAAACTTAGCTGTTAAGCATACTTCAGAGTAGAGTATTGAATCATAGTCTAGTCTATTGATGGACACAACATTGAGATGTTACTTTGCATTTTCGGAATTCTTGTTTGAGTGTTTGATCGAGTATCCACAATTGTGAACCCTTCATGACAATGGACTTCAGGAATTTCCATTAATGGGTAATCATATATTCTATGTTTCATATTTTAGACTACCGCATTATATAAGATTTCGTTCATGTATGAGCTGCTATGGACAGAAATAAGATCACGGTTGTGTCCAATGAGGTGCCACGATCCCAAAAGTATAATAATATCGGTAGGTTGACTCATATTTTGAAATCCCAAAATATTGATATAGGGTGCAAAATACTCCAAATAAAAAGTTGTGTATTTAATTAATTAAAAATTACAGTAAAATTCTAAAAATTAAATTATCGCTGCGCCTCAAAAGAACCTTGTCCATATTTGCAACCGATATCTAGTTATATCAAATAAACTGTTATGGTCGATAAACGGTTCTATAGCGACTTTTCGAATATTTGATTTGGACATATCTTGCAATAAATATGACGAAATCTCCATTTTCCACTTCCGTTAGAAAAATACAGTTCAGCAGATTTGACCGTTTCTTGTTTCGCAGAAATCCGACTTATAACGAATTCTGTATACTCAGTTGAAGTTCAGAACGTTAAATTACGAACTGCAGCGTCGTTATGAGCTCGATTATATTTAATATATATTTTTATACGTTCAACTTCGTTTTAATTAATATATATATTCACTTATATTACGAATTCAATATTTAAACTGATTTAAATATTCAAATATAAACTGGTAAAAATGCGGGTCATTACACAAACGACGTGAAGACTTCCGGTCTTCGACCATCGTCTTCATCTTCGACTTATCGTCGTATCAGTTACTCAGAATGGGATAAACCCGGTCTTTCCGAATAACTCGCGTATATTTTAAATAAGTGTTACACAAACACAACATACGCCTCATTCCGATTTATCAGTCACTAACCGTAAATTAATCAAGAGAATAATTTCCCAAATATTAACCCCGAAGGCCGAAACCAACATCAGATCAATATCCAAAAAACCATTCTGCTTGGCTAACCGACAGTTAGTTTCTAAATTTCACATTCATAGGGAAAGGTTCCCATTAATTTTATCCAAGATAAATTCTTTAAAATTTATTCTTTAATCTATTTTTGAATATCAATTCAAACTAGTCGGGATTAGCGAACCTTACCGAAGTAATCATTTATTTTAATTTACCAATCCCAACCTATTCATCCCATGAAGTAAAACTGGTAATACTTCATATCTAACACCACAGTGTTATCGGTAAATTCAATTACCATTTCACGTTTAAATCTAATTAAAGATTTAACTATCGCCTGGAGTAAAACTGGTGATACTCCATTTTCGATCTTTTCAATCTAATTAAAGATTCATTAAAACTCCACTTAGTTTTAATCTGTGACTGGGTTAAAGAATCAGTGTCATTTGAAACACGGTTCACGATAAACCCAAAATCACATTTCCATTAATTATCGGGTTAAAGAACGAGTGTTATTTAAAAACACCATTCACGATAAACCCAAGAATCAATATCAATTCAATTCCAATTAAATATTGTTTAATTGGTACACTTCATTAAATCTAAATAAAAAGATTTAATCTTTTCTCAACTGGGTTCAAGAACAGTGTTAATGAAGACACCATTCACGACAAACCCAAATCATATTTGATATTCTATACAAGGCTTTGAATAGAAAATATATCGGCTTATATTCAATATCAAATTCTACGATTAACAAATGTCGTATTGGAAATAACGATATAAATATATATCTTTCAAATTTCCATAACAACAGCTGTATAATCTCGAATTCCAACATCGAAATATTCCGAAGACAATTTCGATTCAAATCCATTCCAATGCAATCATTGGAAATTCTTGTTATTTTCAAAACCATTTCAAATCCAATTTATTTGTTTAAAAATAAATAGAATTATAATTCTAGTTCAAAACTAGTTCATTTCGATAAAAATCTATTTTTATCTTTTCAAATAGGGAGTTTTTCATCCCAATTCTTTCTAAATCATTTCTTATGATTTTACACAAATTATTACTATTTTTAATAATTTTATCAAGGCCCGTACAGTCGATTTCCATCAACGGCCATCGAACTGCACTTACAGCGACCTTTTTCAATTTTGATTTGGACATAATTCCAAATCCAACCGTTAGATTTCTAATTTCTAATATTCGTTAGAAAGCTCTTTTCGATACGAACCCAACGATTCCGGTTTCAGGAGAATCCGACGGTCGGATCTCCCGTAATGTCCGTTTGAAATAAATGGTCGAAATTCACGAACTGCCGTGGCGCGGCGCGTTCTATTCAGGCCATTATATTATATATATAATATATATTTCGTCGATTACTATTCAAAAAGATTTTTATAAATAGTTTTTAAATTCGTTTCAAAATTCATTTCAACTTCCATTTCAATTCAAAGCAAAATTGAATTCTTCTTTATAAATTCATTTTAAAATTCATTTCTATTCAATTCAAATTTCAATTCAATTTGAATTCATTTCAATTCGCATTCAATTCAATTTGAATTCGTTTTCAATTCAATTCGGTTTCAAAGTCGTTTTCTATTCGATTCAATTCAAATTGGTTTTCTATTCAATTCATTTCGAAATCGTTTTCAATTCAATTCATTTCGAAATCGTTTTATATTCCATTCATTTCCGTTTTCTATTTGAATCAAATTTATTATATATTCAATGGAAATCAAATTCGTTTTATAATCAATTCGAATTCAATTCGTTATATATTCAATTCGAATTCGTTTTCTATTCAATTTGATTCAAATTTCATTTCAAAATATGCGTTTTCGAAATCACTTTTCAATATTCATTTTAAAATGAATAAAATCGATATAGATATCGTTCACGTCAAAATGGCGTCAATCTAACCAACACGGCTTCATATATTTCTATTTTCAAATATTCTATTCAACAAATGAATATTTATTTTTGTCAACACACGACTAATCTCAACGAATGAGTACTGTCCACGTGTGACTATTTTTGTTAAATTATTTCGTTCAACACATGACTAATCTCAACGGATGAGTACAGTCAACACATGAACCTTTATTTTATATTGATAAAGATGTAAATTTTATTATTAAAATATTTCGTTCAACACATGACTAATCTCAACGGATGAGTACAGTCAACACATGAACCTTTATTTTATAATATTCTTCAAATTGGAATGAGGCCCAATCAATTACCATATAAAGTTAATTATATGGATTTTCATACAACACATGTATAATAGCATTGAAAAATAATCAACCATCAACCAAAGTGCACTACACTGTATAAGCATCAAATATAGATATCTAACGCTTATAACAGCCTGTCAATCAATCGATCGACATATTTAATCAATCAGGATGAGTGAACTTCAAATTTCATCCCAACACCCGTGTGGGGTTTCAAATCAACAAACATTTGTTTTTATTTGTGCAGTTGGGCGATGTGTAAAATTTATCGTCCCAATCAATGTCCTTCAAATAGGTGTACATAAACAAACCGTCCGGTTTGTAAATGAATATTTTATTTTATTCACTTCCACGTTAAAAATTATATTTTTAACGACAAAACATTTTATTTTAACTTATGAATTTCTATTCAGTTCATTCTTTAAATAAAATGATATTTTTATTTTTCTAAATTATTTTAGAAAATTTCGGCGGCATAACGGCACGATACTAGAAACGGGACAAGGCCTAGCCTTATCCCCGGTCTAGTGAAGGCCCACGCCATTCACACATCAATCAAAATCACCAAACAACCAAATTCAAATCAAATCATATAACTAATCTATGCAACCAAACAAACAAGTCCATGGTCTATGGACGATTGTGTCGGGTGCTACTAAGCACCGTCTGCATCCTAGTATATATATATATATAACTAGAAAAAGAAATTGAAGAGTGAGGAGTTCTCACCAATAGCTATCCAACTTCACGACGCTTCTTTGATAGAAATCTTCATCGTTATCGCATCTTCGTCATCTTCGTTGCTCGTAGTCACTACATATGTAAAAATCGAATTTTTACTATGCTATTCAATATATAAAAAATCTAATTTTTACTTTGTTATTCAATATATAAAAATCAAAATTTTCTTTGTTATTCAATATATAAAAATCGAATTTTTACTTTGTTGTTCAATATATAAAAATCGAATTTTTACTTTGTTATTCAATATATAAAAATCGAATTTTTACTTTGTTATTCAATATATAAAAATCGAATTTTTACTTTGTTATTCAATATATAAAAATCGAATTTTTACTTTGTTATTCAATATATAAAAATCGAATTTTTACTTTGTTATACAATATATAAAAATCTCGCCTTTTTCAGTTTAAAAATATTTTCTTTTTCAGTTAAAAAATCTTTTCTTTTTCAGTTAAAAAATCTCTTCTTTTTCAGTTTAAAAATCTCTTCTTTTTCAGTTTAAAAATCTCTTCTTTTTCAGTTTAAAAATCATATCATATTTATTTATAATATCCTGAAATTCATGCATTAGCTAAACATAATCAAAAACTGAAAATCAAAACCAATTTTAAAATCTACTTACTTTGTATTTCTGGAACAGTGGTTTATTTGTCGACGAGGTGGGACAAGGGGCTGCAGCGGCGGTTTGGAAGGTTCGGGGGGGGCCTGACGCGAGGTGAGGTCGGAGATGGCCACTAGGGCGGACGACGGCTAGGCGATGGGTGAAGGAGACGAGGGCGGTGGCTAGGGCAAGAGCATCGATCGATTCAGAAGAGGGGGAGGAAGAAAGAAGGAGGATGGCGATGAAGGGACGGGATGTTGTGGAGGGCGGTGGCGTCACCGTCGATGGGCGACGGGGGAAGGAGGCTCGTGGGGCTCGAGGTCAACGTCGGCCTCCTTTTTTTTTTTTTTTTGTTTATGAAAATCGATTTTGAAATAAAGAGGGGGGGGGGGGGGCAGAAGGTAAAGGGAGAGATTTTTTTTTTTTTTTATTTAATTTAATTATTTTATTTTGCAAAAAATTGACTTTTACCCACGACCTCTAAACGAGGTCCACCGCCTGTCGTCCATAGCGTTTCACCCCCATTCCGAACACAATGGGACATGTTTCGTAGGTTGATTCGGCTGTTTCGATCTGTTTACGTTGAATTTACATTTAAATCGCTATATTGAATTTTAAACGTACATTTCAAATTACCGGGGTCACATACTAACTAGAAAAATTCCCGAAAAATATTTTCTAGCTTCGTATTGACGATACGGTCCTAACAAAACTAGTTTCGTCGAATTCTAAGACCGTTGGAAAAATGGCCATTTTCCAGTCGATTAAAGTCAACTGAAACTGGTCAAATGCGTTATCCTTTACCACGCTCACATATTGAATCGAAAAATTATGAAATTTGGAACCTAGCATTAATTTAACATCACGGACCCAACAAAACTGGTTTCGTCGAAATCCGAGGTCGTTTTCAAAATTTCCATTTTTAAGGGCCTGAATTCTATAGCGACTATTCAGAATTTTCGACTGGACATATCTTTTGATCCCCGCTATGAATTTTTGATTTTTCGGATTCCTTGGAAAGATAGTCACAATTAGATCCCATTATTTTTGGTTTCACTAAAATCCGGATTGTTTTGCACCCGGTATGTTCAATTGAAGTTTGAAATCGAATTATCGAACTACCGCGCCATTTTCAATTCCTTTTATAATTATAAATAATTATTTATATTCTAACGACGAACTATATAATATATACGTTCGAATGCTATTGAAAATAAATTTCTCGTCGATAATATTTAAAATAATTCATTTTAAATAATCAAAATTCGCTAAAATTGCCAAAATAAAAATTTTAAACTGGCCCAGATTTTCGGGTTATTACAATCTCCCCCACTTAAAACTTTTCGTCCCCGAAAAGGAACAAAGTCGAAAGTGGTTTGATCAATCAACGCTACGTTCGATATGGCTTGCATTCTCCAACTTTTCAGTTTCTGAGAATTTTCAAATTCTCAAAAATTTGGCTAACACCCTAAATTTTCGAAAAATTTCGCCATAACCTCCCCTGCACCGGGAGCATCGGGGAATTTCAAATAGCTTCCCCGGTCCTTCTAATCTCAAAAAGAAAAAGAAAAAGCCAAGCGGCTAGCCAATAGGCTCATAAAATCATCATCACCCAAACAAAACAGTAAATTATGTAGTAAACATGTACCTATTTGTCGGGCAAACAAATTTTATTCTCTGCTCTAGCCTCCTTGCTATGACCTGTTCAATGTAAGCACATGTATATGCAAGCAAATGTGACTAATTTTCAATACAATTCAATATTTGATCAAATTAGGCATAATGGTTCAAAATTATCAAACAAATAAACAAACAACACAAACATCAATCAATTAGTGGATTATCATTTCAAATGCATAACTTTGATATATTGTCAAAAATCAGATTTTTGATGCCCAATCACAACAATAGGCCCTATCTAATTTTGGTTCTCACACCAGTCAATAGGAAATATAGAAATCTCTCTTTCGTCGCTCGAAAATAAATACTGGCGATGGTGCCCCGTCACCAGAATTATCCCCGGGCAACTAGAGTATGATCCTATAACTATCCAATACATTGAAACTTCGAATACACGTTTGCAAGACGTATATGCAAAATCTTTATATATCGGATTGTCCCGATCAATATAGAATAAATAATCAAATACGAATAGTTGATTTAAATTTTCAAAACAAAATGGGTTTTCATTTTTATTTAAAAAAATTTACTCTTCACACTCGTTCTAGGATACTACTGATCCCATCTCTAACGAGTCACTCTCATTGGATATTGCTAATCCAATATCTGATGAATTCTTTCGCACGGTTCTAATGTGTCTTGTTCTCTAAGCTTTGTAAACCAAAGCTCTGATACCACGATGAAACGACCCGAACTTCCCCGGTCTCCGAAGAGAAGAGAAAGAACGAATTGTTTTGAGAACACGACAAAATAGAACGCAGACGGAAGAACATTTCATTGTATATTACAACAATGCATCTGATTACAAGAATATACAGAGTATTAATGAATATTACACAGAAATATCAGAGATTTTAAATTACATTTAAATACATCGCAGCGGAAAATAATACAATACACAACTAGAAGAGATATACGGATACAAAGCTTTCCGGATATCGTTCCAGCTGTAAACCAGGATCCTGTGAATATAAATCTGCAAAACCAAAACTACCAGCTGCCCGTGTCAAAATAGGGGCACCCAGAGTTTAGGTTAAAACAATAAACTCCAGGTCAGTCATGGGACTGGTGTGAGAACTAAAACAGTTATTAATTCTTTATTTTAAAGTTAGGTAAATCAAGAGACCACGCCGTATAACACGTAACGGGTTTCCTCCCAAGAATACCAGTGCATAAAACAAACAGCGCAATGCTAAATAGAGAAAAATGAAGCTGTTATAAGACCCAGGTCCTATCACACAATGCAACGCAAGCCGGGGGATAGGGTTTTCCCTTATAACAGCCAAAGAATGCTT
This sequence comes from Allium sativum, assembly GCA_030737875.1. Classification (NCBI taxonomy): domain Eukaryota; kingdom Viridiplantae; phylum Streptophyta; class Magnoliopsida; order Asparagales; family Amaryllidaceae; genus Allium; species Allium sativum. The sequence goes on from CM060918.1 coordinate 1,030,025,101, forward strand.
GATACGTTTAAAACAAATCATTTGATACTATTATAAGTGCATAGTGTATAAAACAACTTCAAATCATAAGTATCAATCATAGGCGGCATGGGTACCATATATCATGTCGCCATATATAGGTTTACAAATAAAACCGCAAATGTCACGTATTTTGAAATTGGATTTCCATCTATGAACCGAGGCAAAAGATAGTCCTCAACCGATTCGAGACTGTCTAGCCCGAGTCTCAGGATCAGAGCTCGAGTGACCCTTGGATCGTCAGGGTCGGTCCACCGATGTGGATTAAACTTAAACCCTAAACATGCGTTTCCCCGCCCTATGGGGCGTAGGTGAGCCAACTAAATGACTCCATCGGACCCGGATCGTTCGATCAAACCGAGGCGCCTCGCAACAGCAACAACCACATAAGTCAAACTAGTCAGGGCGTGTAAAACCACTGACGCCACTTTTTAGCTAGAAGGAAACGCATGCCCTCCCTGAGGTCCGTCTCCCGTTTTTGGTTCATACCGGGTGTGATACTCGCGAAGTAAAACGTTACACAAAGCTACGCCACAAAGGCCGTGCTTCGATCATCAACCACGAGACTTTGCTTTTCAACAGAAGCCTTGATCATTCGCATATTAGGCATGCCACACAGGCAATTCACTCCATGCGTTTGATATCCATCAATATATAACCCCTGAGCTCGTACGTCTCAGAGAAGGGCGTTAAGCAAGAGAATAAATTCTCCGCCGCCAAACAGATATATATTTGATAGAGATCAATCGCACGGACTAAAATCCAATGTCAAACACACAGTCCATTTACAAGTCCGTTCTGGGTCTGAACGAAACCGGAGGCACCTAGTACCCCGCATATCCATCGATCTCCAAGTACGTCTGGACGATCACTAACTGTTTCCATCTTCTTGGGTGTACAGCCCAATCAAGATCATCAGTAATCACCCAAACGACGTGAAGACTTCCGGTCTTCGACCATCGTCTTCATCTTCGACTTATCGTCGTATCAGTTACTCAGAATGGGATAAACCCGGTCTTTCCGAATAACTCGCGTATATTTTAAATAAGTGTTACACAAACACAACATACGCCTCATTCCGATTTATCAGTCACTAACCGTAAATTAATCAAGAGAATAATTTCCCAAATATTAACCCCGAAGGCCGAAACCAACATCAGATCAATATCCAAAAAACCATTCTGCTTGGCTAACCGACAGTTAGTTTCTAAATTTCACATTCATAGGGAAAGGTTCCCATTAATTTTATCCAAGATAAATTCTTTAAAATTTATTCTTTAATCTATTTTTGAATATCAATTCAAACTAGTCGGGATTAGCGAACCTTACCGAAGTAATCATTTATTTTAATTTACCAATCCCAACCTATTCATCCCATGAAGTAAAACTGATAATACTTCATATCTAACACCACAGTGTTATCGGTAAATTCAATTACCATTTCACGTTTAAATCTAATTAAAGATTTAACTATCGCCTGGAGTAAAACTGGTGATACTCCATTTTCGATCTTTTCAATCTAATTAAAGATTCATTAAAACTCCACTTAGTTTTAATCTGTGACTGGGTTAAAGAATCAGTGTCATTTGAAACACGGTTCACGATAAACCCAAAATCACATTTCCATTAATTATCGGGTTAAAGAACGAGTGTTATTTAAAAACACCATTCACGATAAACCCAAGAATCAATATCAATTCAATTCCAATTAAATATTGTTTAATTGGTACACTTCATTAAATCTAAATAAAAAGATTTAATCTTTTCTCAACTGGGTTCAAGAACAGTGTTAATGAAGACACCATTCACGACAAACCCAAATCATATTTGATATTCTATACAAGGCTCTGAATAGAAAATATATCGGCTTATATTCAATATCAAATTCTACGATTAACAAATGTCGTATTGGAAATAACGATATAAATATATATCTTTCAAATTTCCATAACAACAGCTGTATAATCTCGAATTCCAACATCGAAATATTCCGAAGACAATTTCGATTCAAATCCATTCCAATGCAATCATTGGAAATTCTTGTTATTTTCAAAACCATTTCAAATCCAATTTATTTATTTAAAAATAAATAGAATTATAATTCTAGTTCAAAACTAGTTCATTTCGATAAAAATCTATTTTTATCTTTTCAAATAGGGAGTTTTTCATCCCAATTCTTTCTAAATCATTTCTTATGATTTTACACAAATTATTACTATTTTTAATAATTTTATCAAGGCCCGTACAATCGATTTCCATCAACGGCCATCGAACTGCACTTACAGCGACCTTTTTCAAATTTGATTTGGACATAATTCCAAATCCAACCGTTAGATTTCTAATTTCTAATATTCGTTTGAAAGCTCTTTTCGATACGAACCCAACGATTCCGGTTTCAGGAGAATCCGACGGTCGGATCTCCCGTAATGTCCGTTTGAAATAAATGGTCGAAATTCACGAACTGCAGCGGCGCGGCGCGTTCTATTCAGGCCATTATATTATATATATAATATATATTTCGTCGATTACTATTCAAAACGATTTTTATAAATAGTTTTTAAATTCGTTTCAAAATTCATTTCAACTTCCATTTCAATTCAAAGCAAAATTGAATTCTTCTTTATAAATTCGTTTTAAAATTCATTTCTATTCAATTCAAATTTCAATTCAATTTGAATTCATTTCAATTCGCATTCAATTCAATTTGAATTCATTTCAATTCGCATTCAATTCAATTTGAATTCGTTTTCAATTCAATTCGGTTTCAAAGTCGTTTTCTATTCGATTCAATTCAAGTTGGTTTTCTATTCAATTCATTTCGAAATCGTTTTCAATTCAATTCATTTCGAAATCGTTTTATATTCCATTCATTTCCGTTTTCTATTTGAATCAAATTTATTATATATTCAATGGAAATCAATTTCGTTTTATAATCAATTCGAATTCAATTCGTTATATATTCAATTCGAATTCGTTTTCTATTCAATTTGATTCAAATTTCATTTCAAAATATGCGTTTTCGAAATCACTTTTCAATATTCATTTTAAAATGAATAAAATCGATATAGATATCGTTCACGTCAAAATGGCGTCAATCTAACCAACACGACTTCATATATTTCTATTTTCAAATATTCTATTCAACAAATGAATATTTATTTTTGTCAACACACGACTAATCTCAACGAATGAGTACTGTCCACGTGTGACTATTTTTGTTAAATTATTTCGTTCAACACATGACTAATCTCAACGGATGAGTACAGTCAACACATGAACCTTTATTTTATATTGATAAAGATGTAAATTTTATTATTAAAATATTTCGTTCAACACATGACTAATCTCAACGGATGAGTACAGTCAACACATGAACCTTTATTTTATAATATTCTTCAAATTGGAATGAGGCCCAATCAATTACCATATAATGTTAATTATATGGATTTTCATACAACACATGTATAATAGCATTGAAAAATAATCAACCATCAACCAAAGTGCACTACACTGTATAAGCATCAAATATAGATATCTAACGCTTATAACAGCCTGTCAATCAATCGATCGACATATTTAATCAATCAGGATGAGTGAACTTCAAATTTCATCCCAACACCCGTGTGGGGTTTCAAATCAACAAACATTTATTTTTATTTGTGCAGTTGGGCGATGTGTAAAATTTATCGTCCCAATCAATGTCCTTCAAATAGGTGTAAATAAACAAACCGTCCGGTTTGTAAATGAATATTTTATTTTATTCACTTCCACGTTAAAAATTATATTTTTAACGACAAAACATTTTATTTTAACTTATGAATTTCTATTCAGTTCATTCTTTAAATAAAATGATATTTTTATTTTTCTAATTTATTTTAGAAAATTTCGGCGGCATAACGGCACGATACTAGAAACGGGACAAGGCCTAGCCTTATCCCCGGTCTAGTGAAGGCCCACGCCATTCACACATCAATCAAAATCACCAAACAACCAAATTCAAATCAAATCATATAACTAATCTATGCAACCAAACAAACAAGTCCATGGTCTGTGGACGATTGTGTCGGGTGCTACTAAGCACCGTCTGCATCCTAGTATATATATATATAACTAGAAAAAGAAATTGAAGAGTGAGGAGTTCTCACCAATAGCTATCCAACTTCACGACGCTTCTTTGATAGAAATCTTCATCGTTATCGCATCTTCGTCATCTTCGTTGCTCGTAGTCACTACATATGTAAAAATCGAATTTTTACTATGCTATTCAATATATAAAAATCTAATTTTTACTTTGTTATTCAATATATAAAAATCAAAATTTTCTTTGTTATTCAATATATAAAAATCGAATTTTTACTTTGTTGTTCAATATATAAAAATCGAATTTTTACTTTGTTATTCAATATATAAAAATCGAATTTTTACTTTGTTATTCAATATATAAAAATCAAATTTTTACTTTGTTATTCAATATATAAAAATCGAATTTTTACTTTGTTATTCAATATATAAAAATCGAATTTTTACTTTGTTATACAATATATAAAAATCTCGCCTTTTTCAGTTTAAAAATCTTTTCTTTTTCAGTTAAAAATCTTTTCTTTTTCAGTTAAAAAATCTCTTCTTTTTCAGTTTAAAAATCTCTTCTTTTTCAGTTTAAAAATCTCTTCTTTTTCAGTTTAAAAATCTATTCTTTTTCAGTTTAAAAATCATATCATATTTATTTATAATATCCTGAAATTCATGCATTAGCTAAACATAATCAAAAACTGAAAATCAAAACCAATTTTAAAATCTACTTACTTTGTATTTCTGGAACAGTGGTTTATTTGTCGACGAGGTGGGACAAGGGGCTGCAGCGGCGGTTTGGAAGGTTCGGGGGGGGCCTGACGCGAGGTGAGGTCGGAGATGGCCACTAGGGCGGACAACGGCTAGGCGATGGGTGAAGGAGACGAGGGCGGTGGCTAGGGAAGGAGCATCGATCGATTCAGAAGAGGGGGAGGAAGAAAGAAGGAGGATGGCGATGAAGGGACGGGATGTTGTGGAGGGCGGTGGCGTCACCGTCGATGGGCGACGGGGGAAGGAGGCTCGTGGGGCTCGAGGTCAACGTCGGCCTCCTTTTTTTTTTTGTTTATGAAAATCGATTTTGAAATAAAGAGGGGGGGGGGGGGGCAGAAGGTAAAGGGAGAGATTTAATTAATTTTTTTTATTTAATTTAATTATTTTATTTTGCAAAAAGTTGACTTTTACCCACGACCTCTAAACGAGGTCCACCGCCTGTCGTCCATAGCGTTTCACCCCCATTCCGAACACAATGGGACATGTTTCGTAGGTTGATTCGGCTGTTTCGATCAGTTTACGTTGAATTTACATTTAAATCGCTATATTGAATTTTAAATGTACATTTCAAATTACCGGGGTCACATACTAACTAGAAAAATTCCCGAAAAATATTTTCTAGCTTCGTATTGACGATACGGTCCTAACAAAACTAGTTTCGTCGAATTCTGAGACCGTTGGAAAAATGGCCATTTTCCAGTCGATTAAAGTCAACTGAAACTGGTCAAATGCGTTATCCTTTACCACGCTCACATATTGAATCGAAAAATTATGAAATTTGGAACCTAGCAATAATTTAACATCACGGACCCAACAAAACTGGTTTCGTCGAAATCCGAGGTCGTTTTCAAAATTTCCGTTTTTAAGGGCCTGAATTCTATGGCGACTATTCAGAATTTTCAACTGGACATATCTTTTGATCCCCGCTATGAATTTTTGATTTTTCGGATTCGTTGGAAAGATAGTCACAATTAGATCCCATTATTTTTGGTTTCACTAAAATCCGGATTGTTTTGCACCCGGTATGTTCAATTGAAGTTTGAAATCGAATTATCGAACTACCGCGCCATTTTCAATTCCTTTTATAATTATAAATAATTATTTATATTCTAACGACGAACTATATAATATATACGTTCGAATGCTATTGAAAATAAATTTCTCGTCGATAATATTTAAAATAATTCATTTTAAATAATCAAAATTCGTTAAAATTGCCAAAATAAAAATTTTAAACTGGCCCAGATTTTCAGGTTATTACAATCTCCCCTACTTAAAACTTTTCGTCCCCGAAAAGGAACAAAGTCGAAAGTGGTTTGATCAATCAACGCTACGTTCGATCTGGCTTGCATTCGCCAACTTTTCAGTTTCTGAGAATTTTCAAATTCTCAAAAATTTGGCTAACACCCTAAATTTTCGAAAAATTTCGCCATAACCTCCTCTGCACCGGGAGCATCGGGGAATTTCCAATAGCTTCCCCGGTCCTTCTAATCTCAAAAAGAAAAAGAAAAAGCCAAGCGGCTAGCCAATAGGCTCATAAAATCATCATCACCCAAACAAAACAGTAAATTATGTAGTAAACATGTACCTATTTGTCGGGCAAACAAATTTTATTCTCTGCTCTAGCCTCCTTGCTATGACCTGTTCAATGTAAGCACATGTATATGCAAGCAAATGCGACTAATTTTCAATACAATTCAATATTTGATCAAATTAGGCATAATGGTTCAAAATTATCAAACAAATAAACAAACAACACAAACATCAATCAATTAATGGATTATCATTTCAAATGCATAACTTTGATATATAGTCAAAAATCAGATTTTTGATGCCAAATCACAACAATAGGCCCTATCTAATTTTGGTTCTCACACCAGTCAATAGGAAATATAGAAATCTCACTTTCGCCGCTCGAAAATAAATACTGGCGATGGTGCCCCGTCACCAGAATTATCCCCGGGCAACTAGAGTATGATCCTATAACTATCCAATACATTGAAACTTCGAATACACGTTTGCAAGACGTATATGCAAAATCTTTATATATCGGATTGTCCCGATCAATATAGAATAAATAATCAAATACGAATAGTTGATTTAAATTTTCAAAACAAAATGGGTTTTCATTTTTATTTAAAAATTTTACTCTTCACACTCGTTCTAGGATACTACTGATCCCATCTCTAACGAGTCACTCTCATTGGATATTGCTAATCCAATATCTGATGAATTCTTTCGCACGGTTCTAATGTGTCTTGCTCTCTAAGCTTTGTAAACCAAAGCTCTGATACCACGATGAAACGACCCGAACTTCCCCGGTCTCCGAAGAGAAGAGAAAGAACGAATTGTTTTGAGAACACGACAAAATAGAACGCAGACGGAAGAACATTTCATTGTATATTACAACAATGCATCTGATTACAAGAATATACAGAGTATTAATGAATATTACACAGAAAGATCAGAGATTTTAAATTACATTTAAATACATCACAGCGGAAAATAATACAATACACAACTAGAAGAGATATACGGATACAAAGCTTTCCGGATATCGTTCCAGCTGTAAACCAGGATCCTGTGAATATAAATCTGCAATACCAAAACTACCAGCTGCCCGTGTCAAAATAGGGGCACCCAGAGTTTAGGTTAAAACAATAAACTCCAGGTCAGTCATGGGACTGGTGTGAGAACTAAAACAGTTATTAATTCTTTATTTTAAAGTTAGGTAAATCAAGAGACCACGCCGTATAACACGGAACGGGTTTCCTCCCAAGAATACCAGTGCATAAAACAAACAGCGCAATGCTAAATAGAGAAAAATGAAGCTGTTATAAGACCCAGGTCCTATCACACAATGCAACGCAAGCCGGGGGATAGGGTTTTCCCTTATAACAGCCAAAGAATGCTTGATACGTTTAAAACAAATCATTTGATACTATTATAAGTGCATAGTGTATAAAACAACTTCAAATCATAAGTATCAATCATAGGCGGCATGGGTACCATATATCATGTCGCCATATATAGGTTTACAAATAAAACCGCAAATGTCACGTATTTGGAAATTGGATTTCCATCTATGAACCGAGGCAAAAGATAGTCCTCAACCGATTCGAGACTGTCTAGCCCGAGTCTCAGGATCAGAGCTCGAGTGACCCTTGGATCGTCAGGGCCGGTCCACCGATGTGGATTAAACTTAAACCCTAAACATGCGTTTCCCCGCCCTATGGGGCGTAGGTGAGCCAACTAAATGACTCCATCGGACCCGGATCGTCCGATCAAACCGAGGCGCCTCGCAATAGCAACAACCACATAAGTCAAACTCGTCAGGGCGTGTAAAACCACTGACGCCACTTTTTAGCTAGAAGGAAACGCATGCCCTCCCTGAGGTCCGTCTCCCGTTTTTGGTTCATACCGGGTGTGATACTCGCGAAGTAAAACGTTACAAAGCTACGCCACAAAGGCCGTGCTTCGATCATCAACCACAAGACTTTGCTTTTCAACAGAAGCCTTGATCATTCGCCACTTAGGCATGCCACACAGGCAATTCACTCCATGCGTTTGATATCCATCAATATATAACCCCTGAGCTCGTACGTCTCAGAGAAGGGCGTTAAGCAAGAGAATAAATTCTCCGCCGCCAAACAGATATATATTTGATAGAGATCAATCGCACGGACTAAAATCCAATGTCAGACACACAGTCCATTTACAAGTCCGTTCTGGGTCTGAACGAAACCGGAGGCACCTAGTACCCCGCATATCCATCGATCTCCAAGTACGTCTGGACGATCACTAACTGTTTCCATCTTCTTGGGTGTACAACCTAATCAAGATCATCAGTAATCACCCAAACGACGTGAAGACTTCCGGTCTTCGACCATCGTCTTCATCTTCGACTTATCGTCGTATCAGTTACTCAGAATGGGATAAACCCGGTTTTTCCGAATAACTCGCGTATATTTTAAATAAGTGTTACAAAAACACAACATACGCCTCATTCCGATTTATCAGTCACTAACCATAAATCAATCAAGAGAATAATTTCCCAAATATTAACCCCGAAGGCCGAAACCAACATCAGATCAATATCCAAAAAACCATTCTGCTTGGCTAACCGACAGTTAGTTTCTAAATTTCACATTCATAGGGAAAGGTTCCCATTAATTTTATCCAAGATAAATTCTTTAAAATTTATTCTTTAATCTATTTTTGAATATCAATTCAAACTAGTCGGGATTAGCGAACCTTACCGAAGTAATCATTTATTTTAATTTACCAATCCCAACCTATTCATCCCATGAAGTAAAACTGGTAATACTTCATATCTAACACCACAGTGTTATCGGTAAATTCAATTACCATTTCACGTTTAAATCTAATTAAAGATTTAACTATCGCCTGGAGTAAAACTGGTGATACTCCATTTTCGATCTTTTCAATCTAATTAAAGATTCATTAAAACTCCACTTAGTTTTAATCTGTGACTGGGTTAAAGAATCAGTGTCATTTGAAACACGGTTCACGATAAACCCAAAATCACATTTCCATTAATTATCGGGTTAAAGAACGAGTGTTATTTAAAAACACCATTCACGATAAACCCAAGAATCAATATCAATTCAATTCCAATTAAATATTGTTTAATTGGTACACTTCATTAAATCTAAATAAAAAGATTTAATCTTTTCTCAACTGGGTTCAAGAACAGTGTTAATGAAGACACCATTCACGACAAACCCAAATCATATTTGATATTCTATACAAGGCTCTGAATAGAAAATATATCGGCTTATATTCAATATCAAATTCTACGATTAACAAATGTCGTATTGGAAATAACGATATAAATATATATCTTTCAAATTTCCATAACAACAGCTGTATAATCTCGAATTCCAACATCGAAATATTCCGAAGACAATTTCGATTCAAATCCATTCCAATGCAATCATTGGAAATTCTTGTTATTTTCAAAACCATTTCAAATCCAATTTATTTATTTAAAAATAAATAGAATTATAATTCTAGTTCAAAACTAGTTCATTTCGATAAAAATCTATTTTTATCTTTTCAAATAGGGAGTTTTTCATCCCAATTCTTTCTAAATCATTTCTTATGATTTTACACAAATTATTACTATTTTTAATAATTTTATCAAGGCCCGTACAGTCGATTTCCATCAACGGCCATCGAACTGCACTTACAGCGACCTTTTTCAATTTTGATTTGGACATAATTCCAAATCCAACCGTTAGATTTCTAATTTCTAATATTCGTTAGAAAGCTCTTTTCGATACGAACCCAACGGTTCCGGTTTCAGGAGAATCCGACGGTCGGATCTCCCGTAATGTCCGTTTGAAATAAATGATCGAAATTCACGAACTGCCGCGGCGCGGCACGTTCTATTCAGGCCATTATATTATATATATAATATATATTTCGTCGATTACTATTCAAAACGATTTTTATAAATAGTTTTTAAATTCGTTTCAAAATTCATTTCAACTTCCATTTCAATTCAAAGCAAAATTGAATTCTTCTTTATAAATTCGTTTTAAAATTCATTTCTATTCAATTCAAATTTCAATTCAATTTGAATTCATTTCAATTCGCATTCAATTCAATTTGAATTCGTTTTCAATTCAATTCGGTTTCAAAGTCGTTTTCTATTCGATTCAATTCAAAATGGTTTTCTATTCAATTCATTTCGAAATCGTTTTCAATTCAATTCATTTCGAAATCGTTTTATATTCCATTCATTTCCGTTTTCTATTTGAATCAAATTTATTATATATTCAATGGAAATCAAATTCGTTTTATAATCAATTCGAATTCAATTCGTTATATATTCAATTCGAATTCGTTTTCTATTCAATTTGATTCAAATTTCATTTCAAAATATGCGTTTTCGAAATCACTTTTCAATATTCATTTTAAAATGAATAAAATCGATATAGATATCGTTCACGTCAAAATGGCGTCAATCTAACCAACACGGCTTCATATATTTCTATTTTCAAATATTCTATTCAACAAATGAATATTTATTTTTGTCAACACACGACTAATCTCAACGAATGGGTACTGTCCACGTGTGACTATTTTTGTTAAATTATTTCGTTCAACACATGACTAATCTCAACGGATGAGTACAGTCAACACATGAACCTTTATTTTATATTGATAAAGATGTAAATTTTATTATTAAAATATTTCGTTCAACACATGACTAATCTCAACGGATGAGTACAGTCAACACATGAACCTTTATTTTATAATATTCTTCAAATTGGAATGAGGCCCAATCAATTACCATATAAAGTTAATTATATGGATTTTCATACAACACATGTATAATAGCATTGAAAAATAAGCAACCATCAACCAAAGTGCACTACACTGTATAAGCATCAAATATAGATATCTAACGCTTATAACAGCATGTCAATCAATCGATCGACATATTTAATCAATCAGGATGAGTGAACTTCAAATTTCATCCCAACACCCGTGTGGGGTTTCAAATCAACAAACATTTATTTTTATTTGTGCAGTTGGGCGATGTGTAAAATTTATCGTCCCAATCAATGTCCTTCAAATAGGTGTACATAAACAAACCGTCCGGTTTGTAAATGAATATTTTATTTTATTCACTTCCACGTTAAAAATTATATTTTTAATGACAAAACATTTTATTTTAACTTATGAATTTCTATTCAGTTCATTCTTTAAATAAAATGATATTTTTATTTTTCTAATTTATTTTAGAAAATTTCGGCGGCATAACGGCACGATACTAGAAACGGGCCAAGGCCTAGTCTTATCCCCGGTCTAGTGAAGGCCCACGCCATTCACACATCAATCAAAATCACCAAACAACCAAATTCAAATCAAATCATATAACTAATCTATGCAACCAAACAAACAAGTCCATGGTCTGTGGACGATTGTGTCGGGTGCTACTAAGCACCGTCTGCATCCTAGTATATATATATATATATATATATATATATATATATAACTAGAAAAAGAAATTGAAGAGTGAGGAGTTCTCACCAATAGCTATCCAACTTCACGACGCTTCTTTGATAGAAATCTTCGTCGTTATCGCATCTTCGTCATCTTCGTTGCTCGTAGTCACTACATATGTAAAAATCGAATTTTTACTATGCTATTCAATATATAAAAATCTATTTTTTACTTTGTTATTCAATATATAAAAATCGAATTTTTCTTTGTTATTCAATATATAAAAATCGAATTTTTACTTTGTTGTTCAATATATAAAAATCGAATTTTTACTTTGTTATTCAATATATAAAAATCGAATTTTTACTTTGTTATTCAATTTATAAAAATCGAATTTTTACTTTGTTATTCAATATATAAAAATCGAATTTTTACTTTGTTATTCAATATATAAAAATCGAATTTTTACTTTGTTATACAATATATAAAAATCTCGCCTTTTTCAGTTTAAAAATCTTTTCTTTTTCAGTTAAAAATCTTTTCTTTTTCAGTTAAAAAATCTATTCTTTTTCAGTTTAAAAATCTCTTCTTTTTCAGTTTAAAAATCTCTTCTTTTTCAGTTTAAAAATCTCTTCTTTTTCAGTTTAAAAATCATATCATATTTATTTATAATATCCTGAAATTCATGCATTAGCTAAACGTAATCAAAAACTGAAAATCAAAACCAATTTTAAAATCTACTTACTTTGTATTTCTGGAACAGTGGTTTATTTGTCGACGAGGTGGGACAAGGGGCTGCAGCGGCGGTTTGGAAGGTTCGGGGGGGCCTGACGCGAGGTGAGGTCGGAGATGGCCACTAGGGCGGACGACGGCTAGGCGATGGGTGAAGGAGACGAGGGCGGTGGCTAGGGCAAGAGCATCGATCGATTCAGAAGAGGGGGAGGAAGAAAGAAGGAGGATGGCGATGAAGGGACGGGATGTTGTGGAGGGCGGTGGCGTCACCGTCAATGGGCGACGGGGGAAGGAGGCTCGTGGGGCTCGAGGTCAACGTCGGCCTCCTTTTTTTTTTTGTTTATGAAAATCGATTTTGAAATAAAGAGGCGGGGGCCAGAAGGTAAAGGGAGAGATTTAATTAATTTTTTTTATTTAATTTAATTATTTTATTTTGCAAAAAGTTGACTTTTACCCACGACCTCTAAACGAGGTCCACCGCCTGTCGTCCATAGCGTTTCACCCCCATTCCGAACACAATGGGACATGTTTCGTAGGTTGATTCGGCTGTTTCGATCAGTTTACGTTGAATTTACATTTAAATCGCTATATTGAATTTTAAACGTACATTTCAAATTACCGGGGTCACATACTAACTAGAAAAATTCCCGAAAAATATTTTCTAGCTTCGTATTGACGATACGGTCCTAACAAAACTAGTTTCGTCGAATTCTGAGACCGTTGGAAAAATGGCCATTTTCCAGTCGATTAAAGTCAACTGAAACTGGTCAAATGCGTTATCCTTTACCACGCTCACATATTGAATCGAAAAATTATGAAATTTGGAACCTAGCAATAATTTAACATCACGGACCCAACAAAACTCGTTTCGTCGAAATCCGAGGTCGTTTTCAAAATTTCCATTTTTAAGGGCCTGAATTCTATAGCGACTATTCAGATTTTTCAACTGGACATATCTTTTGATCCCCGCTATGAATTTTTGATTTTTCGAATTCGTTGGAAAGATAGTCACAATTAGATCCCATTATTTTTGGTTTCACTAAAATCCGGATTGTTTTGCACCCGGTATGTTCAATTGAAGTTTGAAATCGAATTATCGAACTACCGCGCCATTTTCAATTCCTTTTATAATTATAAATAATTATTTATATTCTAACGACGAACTATATAATATATACGTTCGAATGCTATTGAAAATAAATTTCTCGTCGATAATATTTAAAATAATTCATTTTAAATAATCAAAATTCGCTAAAATTGCCAAAATAAAAATTTTAAACTGGCCCAGATTTTCGGGTTATTACAATCCACTCCAAGCCTTGAGAAATAAGAAGAAAGATCCTTGTTGTGATGAAGAAAGATGGCTCTTTTACTAGCTTAGAAAACTCAAGCTTTCATGAAGAGGATGGAGGCCATGATATGAAGATGGAGGCCATGATTAGGAAGCATTTTGGCATAATTTAGTTGTAGGAATGATTTGTGTTGATTTAGGCTAGGTATTAGGGCCTTTTTATAGAAGTTTAGGTTAGTTTAGGCCATAGGATTAACCCTAATTCAGATCTGAGCCATCAAATTACGTCACAAGCCAACAAAACAAGACCCAGAAGCCAAAACAGGTGCATCATGCCAGACTGGCCGACCACCCAAGTCGACAGGGGTGTCGACTGGGCAGTCGACACCACCTGGGGTGAGTCGACTCCCAAGTCGACTCCGCAGTCGACTTGGGGGCTGGGCGGGAAAATTTCCCGCCCAGTCTGTTTGGCTCCAGATTTGAAATTTGAACTGTTTTTGAACTTGAAATTTTCTGAAAACTTTGACGGGCCATAACTGGGTCATACGGACTCCGATTTTCGAAAACTCGGACCCTATTTCGCATATTTTTCCGAGACGAACGCAATAACACGGCCGTTTCCCTTGATTCAGATTTTAACATTTAATTACGTCTTGATTTATGTTATAACATGTTATTCAAAATACGGGTTGTTACATTCTCCCCACCTTAAAGGATTTCGTCCCCGAAATCTTCAAGTTAGGAAGAACGTATCCTACTATCCATCATCCGTCTACTCAAAACATCATCCACGAGCAGTCGTTGTCCTTAAAAGATTCTAAATGTTGTATGATCATATGCGAAAGGTGTGTGTATATGTACTTATCTAATGCGAAAATCAAGCGATTACTGATTCTGCAAACCTCCTTAATGCAAAGTATGTTAGTGAAATGAGTCCGTATGTATGCAAATTCCTAACATAATTCATAATCTCTATATGAGTGCACATAACATTCATCCATATGCAACATCCACGTGATAACATAACAAGTTTCATCCATGAATAAGTATAAGCACTCATGCATATGCAATATGAAAGTGTGTGAGCTGATCTTAGTGCCTAATGTGTATCATGCATCCACGAGTATCCACTTGCAAACAGTTGCAACCACTTGCAACCATCAAGCATAACATGTTTCAAATACATGTTTCATCCAAAGGGTTTCTACCTAAGGTTCTCATGACAAGGTTAATGAGATAACAAGATAAACATGGATAGCAAAAGAAAGATATGCTAACTAGGAAAAGAGATTGAGAATGTACCCTCAAAAAGGAATGGATAAAGCCCACGCATCTTCTCCTCGGTTTCCCAAGTTGCATCTTCAACGGCTTCACTCCACTAAACCTTTACTAACTTGACTTCTCGATTCCTCAGTTTCTTGATCTCCGTTCCCAAGATACGAATCGGGGCTCGCCTCAAGGTTGCCTCTTTCTCTACCTCCATGTCTTCAAGAATGCTAGGCTCAACTACCTCGGCTGACTCATGTAGGCACTTTCGGAGATGCGAGACATGAAAAACATTGTGCACTCCGGCCAACTTCTCGGGCAATTCCACCTTATAAGCCATCTTCCCAACTCTCTCTATGATAGGGAAGGGTCCTACGAACCTTGGTGCCAACTTCCCAACTGCTCCAAAACGAACCACATTTCGCAAAGGAGAAACCTTTACAAAGACCATATCTCCAACTTCAAACTCTAAGTCTGTCCTTCGCTTGTTTGCATAGGATTTCTGTCTGTCTTGGGCCGTTTTCATCCGCCTTCGAATCAACTCAACCTTCTCGGATGTGTCCCTTATCATGTCGGGCCCAAGTATAAGCTTATCCGTCGTCTCCCACCAACATGTTGGTGACTTGCACGGCCTCCCATACAAAGCTTCGAATGGTGCCATTCCTATGCTTGCCTAATAGCTGTTATTATAAGCAAACTCCACTAGAGGAAGATGATCTTCCCAAGTACCACCAAAGTCAAGACTACATAGCCTCAACAGATCTTCCAGTACCCTATTCACCCTTTCGGTCTGGCCATCCGTCTGTGGGTGATAGGCCGTACTGAGATCCAATCGCGTACCCATCGCTTCTTGCAAACTATTCCAGAACTGGCTAGTGAAGATTGGGTCACGATCGCTAACTATGCTAGAAGGAACTCCATGCAATCGCACTATCTCTCGAAGATAAACAGATGCTAGCCATGATGCGGTCCTCTTTCTCTTCACCGGAATAAAGTGAGCACTCTTCGTATGTCTATCAACTATGACCCATATGCTCGTATTTCCCTTCCTTGACCTAGGCAATCCATCCACGAAATCCATCGAGATACTTTCCCATTTCCATTGCGGGACCTCCAATGGATGTAATAGCCCACCGGGCTTCTTCGACTCGGCCTTCACTTGTTGGCAAACAATGCATCTAGAAACAAACTCTGCCACATCCTTTTTCATCCCATCCCAAAAGAAAATGCGCTTCATATCCCGGTACATCTTATCCCCTCCGGGATGTATAGTCATCCTCGAGTGATGCGCCTCCTCAAGAACTTTATTTACTAAGTCTCCCACTCGTGGGACACATAGTCTTCCATCACGCCTTAGCCATCCCTTGTCATCAATGGCATATCTAGCGAGGTGACTTGATGTCTCACCCCGAATCAACTTGTCCATGATCTCGACTATCTGCGGGTCTTCCCTCTGTGAAGCCCCAACTTGATCAAGAAGTGTAGGTCTAAGCTCAAGGGATGCTAACGAACCAGTCATCGACCCAACAGCAGGTGTGAAATCAAAGGTTGCCAAGAACTCTAGGCTCTTCATCTCAACAAACAAGGGACTCAAAGTCAACCTTCTTCTGCTTAGCGCATCCGCCACAACATTACCCTTGCCAGGGGTATAAGCTATCTCGAAGTCATATGATGCCAAGAATTCCATCCACCTCTGCTGCCTTAGATTCAAATCTTTTTGTGAGAAGAGGTACTTGAGCGACTTGTGATCAGTATACAACTCAAACCTTTCGCCTAGAAGATAGTGGCGCCAGGATTTGAGTGCAAAGACGATCGCCGCCAACTCCAAATCATGAGTGGGATAGTTCTTCTCATGAACTTTGAGTTTCCTACCCCCAAAGCATATCACTCTCCCTTCTTGCATCAGGACAGCGCCCAATCCCGTGCCACATGCATCGGTGTACACGGTAAACAACTTCCCTCCATCGGGTAATGCTAGAACTGGAGCTGTGGTGAGGGCTTTCTTGAGCCTTTGAAAAGCAAGCTCACACTCTAAGTCCCATGCAAAGACTAAGTTCTTCTTCGTTAACTTAGTGAGAGGGGCTGAAATCCTAGCGAAGTCCTTAATGAACTTCCTATAATATCCTGCCAGACCGAGAAAGCTTCTCACTTCAGTTGCATTCTTCGGAACTTTCCAGTCTTGTACCGCCACCACTTTAGCGGGATCCACAGCTGTGCCCTGCTTAGAAACTATATGCCCAAGGAACCGAACTTCCCTTCTTCAGAAATGGCATTTAGAGAACTTGGCTTTCAACTGATGAGCTCTGAGCGTATCCATAACCTCCTTGAGGTGTGTAGCATGCTCTTCCTCGTCCTTAGAGAAGACCAGAATATCATCCACGAAGACAACCACAAACTTGTTAAGGAACTCCCTGAACACCCTACTCATCAAATCAACGAAGTATGCGGGTGCATTAGTCAAACCGAACGGCATGACTAGTCATTCAAAGAATCCATCTGGAGTCCTAAACGCAGTCTTATCAATACTATCCTCAACCACTCTAAGCTGATGGAATCCGGTGGCTAGATCGAGCTGAGAGAAAACAGAAGCACCAACAAGCTGGTCAAAGAGATCATCAATCCTCGGTAACGGGTGTCTATTCTTCTTTGTCAACTTGTTCAACTCACGATAATCAACACATAGACGAAGCGAATCATCCGCCTTAGTAGCGAATACCACCGGAGCACCCCGTTCAGAAATGCTTCGCCTAATGAATTTTTTCTCAAGCAACTCCTTGATTTGCTAAGCTCTCTTCGTTCTCGTGGGGCCATGTGCCTAACAGGCAATGAAACTGGCTTGGCATTATCAACAAGATAAATACGGAAGTCTATCTCGCGTTTAGGGGTAACCCCTTCACCTCATCAAAAACATCAGGATATTCTCGGACCACCCTCACAGATTGAAGATTATCAATAGACGAGTCGAGGGATTCAAGATAACATAACATGACGGGATCCAGAGGGTTACAAGAAATCTCTAGGGTACTGCCAAGGAGAGTCATAAGCTTCACTACCCTATGCTCATAATCGAGAATGGCTCTATAACTGGACAACCAATCCATGCCCAAAATCAACCCATATCCCATGAACCCGAGAACATAAGCATTACATGTGAATTCTACGGTCAAGATAGAAATCCTCAAATCCATAAAAATCATAGATAAGTGGGCGGAACCCCCAATTGGATTTGAAACACTAACGGGATCCTCAACAAGACTAATACTTAGGTGCAAACTTTCAATAATGTCAGAAGAGATAAAGGTATGCGATGCGCCAGAATCAAATAAAGTTCGAACAGGAAAACCAGAAATATAAACAAGACTTTCTACAGAAATACTACCTCGGTCCTGAACTGGAGCAGTGTTGAGAGCATGCATCTGCCCTCCAGAAGGTCCTGCTCGCTGAGTCTGTCCTTGCCTTTGCTTCTTTGGGCAATCCTTACTGAAGTGTCTAGTCTCTCCGCAATGAAAGCATTCTCCCAACTTCCTCTTCTTCTTCCTACAGTCTTTGGCTATGTGTCCAACGATCCCACAGAAGTTGCACTTTCTTGTGTCCTTTGCCTTGTTGTTGTTGGCCTTGTTACCCTTGTTGTTCTTGTTGTTCTTGTTGTTCTGATTGCTCTGGTTGCTCTGATTTCCTCCCCACTTGGTGTCCGCCTTCTTGGTTTGAGTCTCATTAGGCTTGACTTCCTTCTTGCCATTCTTATCATCTCCCTGAAGCAATGCCATATCTACTAGGCTCTCAAAAGTGGCCCCCATGGGTATATGAGACATGGCCAAACCTTGTAATGGCTCATTCAATCCTCGCGCAAAGCGTAGAGCCTTCTTCTGGGGTGTGTTAACCATGTCCAAACCGAATCGAGCATGCTGGTTAAACTTATTCACATACTCCCTCACTGTGTCCCCTTGCTTCAAGGATATGAACATCTCCATTTGCAGATTCTCCTCAGCAGATGATAGAAACTTAAGCCCAAACCTTATCCTAAAGTCGGCCCAAATCTCTATAGGCCTAGTAGCGTTGGTGACCTCCCACCAATAAGCATCTTCCTCTTTCAATAGCCATACTGCCAACAGAACTTTTCTACGGTCTTCCACATCAAAGATGGAAAAGAGGTCTTCAGTTTCTTTTAACTAATTTCTTGCCTCAACAAAAGTCTCCGTCCCAATAAAATTCTTGCCACCCATCGCCTTAAAGTCCTTGCAAATCTTTGCGAAATCCGCTTGTGGACGCTGAGGAGGAGGAACCTCAGGTACGGTGGGAGTGTTTGCTGGGCCCGCATCGTTGGCCCTAGCTTCCAAATACCTTCGGAACCATCCGGGTATGGTTACTCCCTCGGGAAGGTTAAGATCGGCCATGCTGAAAAAGGAAAAGATAGATTTAGAACGAGGAAACAAAGGATAGTGCTAATGGCTTTTGGGGAATAGCTTTTAAAAATAAACTAGACTTTTCTTGGAAAATACTTAATTGGTTTTGAAAATAGTTTTTCAAAAGGGTTTTTAAAACTTTTGTCCGGTCTAGTAAAACCTTATGCTCTGATACCAAATGTAACACCCCACCTCCGCTAGGGTCACTCTTGCAAGAACACTGGCTTTGGAGGGGTGTTGGACAAGGTAAACATGCATGAAGATATGAAAAGACAGAACATATAAGTAAACAGAGTAAATAAAGCAGCGGATAAAACTACTATTTCAAAACCATAGTCAAGTTACATCAAAGTACTTAGTCATTATTTTCCAACTACTACAAGTCTAGAAACATAAACTGAAAACTGGAAATAACATAAAGTAAACTATCCCCAAAGTAGACGTGGTAAAGCCATAGCGAGCTCAAGTCCAAACCGTACATGAGCTATCCAGAAAGCAAGCTAAAGATCCAAGCTAGGTGCTAGTGTTCCCACCCTGATAACCTGAGGGGGGGGGGGGGGGCGAACGGAAGATAAGAGGCGAAAGAAAACGGGTCAGTCAAAAAGATTGGTCAGTCCTACCTACTATTAGTATAAAAACTAATAAAGTTAACTGGACATGTAAAACAGAGATGAAACATAGGATGATAACTGGCATGGTGAAAAGTTAACAAGATAGATCAAGTGTGGCATCGCATATACAAGGTTAAGTTTTGCACCAATAGTACTAGTAATCCAACCCATGTCAAGTATAAACAAGAAATGATCCCTTGGCCCAATATCATGAGGTGACCCGAGTCGGGGTCCAACTACACGGTCTAGTCGATCGGCTCCCTATCAGCCTAACTCGTCAAGTGTCGGTGTCATACGGCCCAATCACGGAATGTAGTCATACTGTGCTAGGTCCACCCTAGGGTGTATCAAGTCCTAGGGTGCCAACCACTGACACGAATCAAGCACGCACAGTCTAAACCTACTGGTGCCCGTGTTCGCTTTTTCAACTCCGGACTATGTGCACGACCATAGTCCGCCAGAACCTACACCGGCGCACCAACTCAGCCGTCGTTCTGGTCACTTACAATCAGCCCAGTAATCGTGCCCCACCCTAGCCTAGTCCCTAGGGTATCGTTGATACATCCAAGAGGGTTACTGCTGAAAAGGACCGCGTAACTAGGGTTTCTAACGGGTTAAGTGTGGTTAACCCTATTCCATCATGTATCAAGTTGGTTAAGTATACCCAAGTGGTTCATGACTTAACCCCAACAATCCATCGAGTTCAATTGGTTAAGTATTCAAGTGGTCCATGACTTAACCCTACCATGTGGCATTAATTATTAAATGCACCCAACCTCTCACATTAGACCTTGTTGTGGTTACTAGTTAAGCCGGGCGGGTCCGGGTAGCTTTACACCACAACTTAGTCTAACCTCGGGTTTTTAAGTGCAACATGACCAACTTCTCACATTGGGTCCTATTGTTTGTAGCCACTAGTTAAGACGGTCGGTTCTGGGTAGATTTATGCTACAAACTCAACCCAACCTCGAGTTGGCCACTTTCATGTTTTCTACATGTCATGTCCACGTTCATGTTTTCAAGCATAATCACATGTCATATTTTCAAATCATGTTTCATGTTTTTTAAGTTTACCCACAACGTAACCCCATCGCACGTAAGTTCGCACCAACACAAATAGATCAAAAGGGGGAACATAATGATATGACAAGTTGGGCATAAAGTGGCAAAGTTTATCACAAGTTTAACATGGTGATATACGAGGCAAAGGTGTTCAACATACTAGCATATAAGGTTATTGGCCTCAAAACATGCATGACATCAACTTAGCAAATATGTGATAACATGGTCATAGTTAACATAGGGTGATAACTTGTGATTAGCATATAGTTCATAACATCATAGGCAAGTTAACATAAAGATCATGAGAGGATCTATGTTGCATTATGCATAACTACCAAGTTCTATGTTGCATTATGCATAACCATCAAATAAAGCTCATAGCTTTCTACCCAAAAATCAAGGTAAATGATACTAGGTTCATGATAGTGCCACAATCATAGATCAAAAGAGTCATACATGCATCTATTCATACAAATGTAGCCCAAAGTCAAGTATTATACCCAAAAGGCACATTTCAACTTGCTACATGATCATATTAACTTCATTGTTTAAATCTAAGAGTAGAATAGGGCTTACAAACCTTGGCTAAGAAGACTAGAACAAAATAAAACAAGATTGAGACGAAGCCACACTAGAAATCCCCAACTAAAGATAAGATCCACTCCAAGCCTTGAGAAATAAGAAGAAAGATCCTTGTTTTGATGAAGAAAGATGGCTCTTTTACTAGCTTAAAACACTCAAGCTTTCATGAAGAGGATGGAGGCCATGATATGAAGATGGAGGCCATGATTAGGAAGCATTTTGGCATAATTTAGTTGTAGGAATGATTTGTGTTGATTTAGGCTAGGTATTAGGGTCTTTTTATAGAAGTTTAGGTTAGTTTAGGCCATAGGATTAACCCTAATTCAGATCTGAGCCATCAAATTACGTCATAAGCCAACAAAACAAGACCCAGGAGCCAAAACAGGTGTATCAGGCCAGACTGGCCTACCACCCAAGTCGACAGGGGTGTCGACTGGGCAGTCGACACCACCTGGGGTGAGTCGACTCCCAAGTCGACTCTGCAGTCGACTTAGGGGCTGGGCGGGAAATTTTCCCGCCCAGTCTGTTTGGCTCCAGATTTGAAATTTGAACTGTTTTTGAACTTGAAATTTTCTGAAAACTTTGACGGGCCATAACTGGGTCATACGGATTCCGATTTTCGAAAACTCGGACCCTATTTCGCGTATTTTTCCGAGACGAACGCAATGGCATGGCCCGTTTCCCTTGATTCAGATTTTAACATTTAATTCTGCCTTGATTTATGTTATAACATGTTATTCAAAGTACGGATTGTTACACATACCTTGCAGCGTCAAACTATTTTCAAGGCTACCGATATAGTACGGGTCAGTTCTTAACCGGGTAAACTAATAGTCTAATATACAAATTTCATTTGTTATATATGCTATAAAAAACTCCTATCTACATGGATGATAAGTGTTATTACT
Organism: Allium sativum; assembly: GCA_030737875.1. Classification (NCBI taxonomy): domain Eukaryota; kingdom Viridiplantae; phylum Streptophyta; class Magnoliopsida; order Asparagales; family Amaryllidaceae; genus Allium; species Allium sativum. Next base: position 1,030,047,791 of record CM060918.1, read on the forward strand.
AATTGATCAAAATTTCATTTGTTATATTTGTGTTACTTTGTTAGTATAAGTTATAGTCATTAGCGTAAGATAACATTGCGAACAATAACTGCATAATGATGTAGTTCTGTAAGACTATAACAATTTTTGAACCTATGCATTAATGATAATGCTATGAACAATAAATGCATGATGATGTAGTTTTATAAGACTGTATATGTTTATGGGCACTTTCTCTATAAACGTTATTGCTTGCTTATTTTTTGACAAGTACTCAGTGATGCTTACCAAACCATGTTTGTATATTCTTGAGAGGTATCGAACAAAACTTGTTGATAGATTTTCATTGAAATCTCTTTGCTTTGAAGTTGTCTCCTATTTCACTGCCTTATGTAGTGGCATCGCCACAATTATCCGGCTGGATTGGCTACTAGACATGAAAGCATACAGTTCAATTATTGTTTTCTTTCCCTCTTTTTTGTTTGTTTACTTTTTGAAAATAAAGTAGTTTATAGTGATTCATGTTACTTTAATTGTATTGTTTCAAATTTGAGCTGTTTACACAACCAAATGAAAGATTTATCTAACTAATATTTGTTGATGGTTCTGTTAGCATTATTTTTGTCAGCTTCTTCTACTATCTTGGATACTCATTACTTGGTACATAGCTGGTTACTCTTAAGGGAATTTGCTAATTTTAATATTTTGACAAGTAAGTACAAATGCAAAGAATTTCCATGGATGATTCATTTTATATAATCAATGGTCAGCCTTTCAAACTCATGTATAATCAATGGCTAGCTTTTCAAAATCATGTATAAGCTTTTCATAAATGGTTAGCCTTTCAAACTCATGTATGAGGTCAATTTTTTTTGGTTTCTTGGTTGAATGATTATTTTTCCTAGGAAGCAGGTTCAATTTTCTCTTGAGAGGAGGGTCCATAATTTGTCAGATGCTCATGCTAAGGTTCAAGGCTTAACTCATGGGCCTCAAAATACAAAAGTGCCTATTATTGTGAAAATTTACAATGAGGTAGTTGTCCCTGAACCGCCAGAAGCATTTTTTTTCTTAGATTTCAAAAACATTCGGCTGCAAGTAATCCTAGGGTGCCTGCTATTTTTAGTCTGCCACCTCTTGGTATCAAACTTTTTCAGTTAGGTATTTTGCATTTTTGTTACAAAAGGACTATGGGTTTTACTTCTAATTTGTGTGTTAGTCCTCGAGATCGGATCGATACAAGGAAAAGTAGTCATGCTAATGACCATCTACTAGGTCAGCGATTCACAAATTTCTCCGACCCAGATGAGTTACTGAAACTTGCTGCCGCTCGACAACAGGTTTTAATCATTTCACAAGACTTTTGCTGAAAATTTTCAAATTCAATCATAAAATATTTTTCCAGTCAATGTATAGGTCCTGTAATTGGTTGACAGTTAAGAATGTAATAGTGCAATGCTTAGGTCTTAGTAGTTAGTAGTAGCTGTAGGGACTGATCACTTTACTTTCTGCTCAAAACTTTTTGGTATGAGTAACAAAAAGTTTGCGGATTGGAAATTTACTTAATGTCAAAGCTTGATTTACTAAAATAAATTCTGCTCAGATGTTTGGTAATATTAATTAAGTATCATAACATTTATTAACTTAAACTGGCATTGATTGATTCACTGGAAATTTGCGAATTGGAATTTATTGACTTTTTAGGTTTTAGTTATAAAAACCATTCCTCTGCCATCATCAAACGTTGCACCAGTTTGCTATATTGGTTTAAGATCATGGACTTACATGACTTTCAGCTATTGAGATTGAATATTACGGTTCACTGTTATGAATTATTACTGTTGAGTTTAACTTGGGTAGCTATCTTGAAATATGGGTCAATACAAATTCCATGATTTATTACTTGAGTAATATTATATTCATTGTGTTGTATTGGTCGAAGATTTCCGATCATACCGTTGTTCACTCATGCTTTTCGTATGTCAATACTCATGTTTATTACTTGATTACAAATACTTTTGTGTTCATATTCATTAAATTTGTTTTTTATCAATTCATTTTTTACTCATATTTTTATCTAAACATGATACTAAGCTTACCTAGATGCATCTATCATTGCTCAGCAAAATAAATTTTATCGCGCAAAATATTAATTGTTTCATCCATACAAGCATCTCTTTTTTGTTTTTGCGCATCTCTAGATTTCTTCAAAATAAATAACTGCCACATAAGTAAGCTGTCATATTTTTGGTGTTTATATAGTAAAAAACAAATTTTTTCAATAGATTTATAATCTGCATGTAAATATGTGCTTATGGGTTATAAATGATTCAACTTTCAGGTGAGGGAATACTGTAGGATAAATTAATCCCTACGGTCGTGTTGAAGCAATGACGAAGATTAACAAGTTACAAAAAGAAGTTCAAAGTTTCCCAAGGAGACAACACTAGAACTGGCAAAAAGAAAGCTGCAAGAAGAAAGTTAAAAATGAATTTGAGCAATTATTTGCTATAGACGGTGAAATAATTTTCTTTTTTTGAATCGGATTGTTACCCCTTGCATGTATTAGCTTTTATGAAATTGTAAAATGGACACGGTAACGTTCATTGAAAAATTCATATTTAGTTGTAACAGATGGGATGCAAGCCACGTGCAAACTAATAGCGCATTTTTGTAAATGTTGAACTCAAAGTTGGTGAATCTCAATTTGATCAGAGACCATTGTACAATGTGATGGTTTCCACCTAATTATTATTTTAATAGAGTTTGCAAGGGAGTATTGTATATATACTCTAAGGTCTCTTATTAAGAGTAATGTGTACTTTTATCATCTGTGCTCAAAACGTGGGTTCGTTCATCATAATGTTATCATCTGCACTTTTATTTATGTACTTGATGTGGCCTAGCACAAGTAATATATATACCCAAAAAAATTATTTTTTACTATAGATGTAGTAACTTTGTTGCCCCACCAAGCTTTAAACCCAACATACTTCTGTACTTACCTAACAAATTACCACTACACCGTACACTCCTCTACAAACGATTTGTAATTTATTTTTTGTAGTTTGGTAATATATAACACATATTTTGAAATTAATTGCCCACCCCAATGGGTTACCCTACCGGTGGTCTTGATGGGTTTTCCTCTGCGCTGGCCCTGTACGTGATGTATTAAAATTGATTGTATTTTGTACAAACTTTTTAACTTAAAACCATTGGCATATGAAAATATTTATAACCGTGCCATTCGTGAGCTTTCTCTTTTATCAAAATGTCTGTTTCAAGCCCAAATAAGGAGAAAAAATGTTCATTAGTAAAACAGTTTAAACAACAATAACGACAAATGACTCATATTATCATTTTAAGGACTTAAGAGTTCCATGAAAAGAGCATGTAAATGATATGGTTCTCATCATCATAAATTATCCACTTGTATAATACAAACTGTAATTGCAAGCGTCGTTCTCATGTTTCATAATATTATATACACACACCCCTCTGATAGCGAACCTTCTATCAACAAATAAACTTGAATATGCGTGCACAATATCGGATAAATCTCTAAATTCAGATTACTCATAAATATTTCATTAATATTTATATCAAAATATAAAGGAACATAGTCCCACTGGGTAATTGATGACGACCTAAGATGGCATGACACCGATGTATTCATTCGGTTATTGCTCCAAACAAAGTACTAATACGAACTATATACCTAAGCATAAATTGTCTTTTGTAAGATAAACGGTTTATTTGTGCATATAGAACATATAAAATACAAAATTACTTAAACATCAAGCCAGTTCATATGATTAAAAGCATCGCATAAAAAGTATTTTATAATGCCAATTCCATTTGCGCATGCGCATATACGAACCTTGATAAAATGTATTTTATAATGCGAATAATGTTTGAATAGTTTATTATATTAAATCATGAGGCAATTCAAGTGCGTTGGCTATACCTGAATGTGTTGATATGATAAGGGATCATTTCACCGATTTTATTGTCATCTTTTTAAAAAGCTATGCTATAAAATATGGCTCGACAATTAAATGCAGGTCCACCTGGACGTGCATATATACTCGTATGTGAATATATAAAATCAACATTTACATTGAAATGTATAGTTGATTGAGGTTTTTGATACCCTTGAATATATTCATCTAGTTTTGATATTGGTATTTTGAAACTAAGGTTCGAAATTTTGGTTTTTGATTCCATTGCGATCAGTAGAAACTTTTGAAATTTCGGTTCTGTTTCGGAAATTTCGGAGATTCCGCTTTATTTTCGGTTCCAGATTTTATTAGGATTTAAAAAACATTTTAGATAATAGTAAATACCAGAAGTTAATGTTTAGAGTAATTATACCTCAATTACTAGTTTTGAATGTGTTTGACCAAAAAATGGCAAAAGTACCCAAAAATTAGAATTTGTAGAGAAGAAAATGAAGAAATATAAAATGAAAAAGAGAAATCACAACAATCACACACAATTTATAGTGATTCGGCGATAACGAGCCTACGTCCACTTTATAATTCCTTGATTCAATAAAAAATTACAATTACAACGAGTATGATCCTCAAATACTCACAATACAACACTCAAACTCTCGATTTATGAAGATACAATTCGAAAATGGTTTGAGCAAATGTGGTTGGTTGCTGGTTCGAGTGCGTATGAAGTGTTGGAGTGCCAAAAGTCCTTGAAATCTCCTCAAAATCATGTATATATAGGATCAGGTCTGGGTGGGAACGGTAGCTACAGGTGGCGCTCGATCCGGGTTAGTCGGAAATTAGTGGAGGCAATTATTAGGCGGTTATGGGATCAGATCGTGGCTTCTGTGGTCGAGGATGGCTACGTGGAAGGAGCTCTGAGGCTTTAGGAGCGAGTGAGAACGTGAGTTCGTGGCAAGGCCTTTGTAACTTCTCCTAGTCTGGATCGAATGGAGGCCAAATCAGATATTTGATCCGGGTGTGTACTCGATCCTAACTTGATTCTTCTGAAGCGTGAGTTTTTTTTGATCCACAGTGTTCCTTTATCTGTCCCTTCGATCCGATCCACACATTTCAAGCTGAGCTCTCTCTTTCCTATCCCCGTTAGAGCCTTTTCCCAATCCAAGCATGCCAACCATGTTTTCTTCGATCCGACGATGCTTCGAGCCGGCAACAAGTCTTCACTTTAGGCATAATTTCGAGATTTATGTTCTCTTATTTGAGAGTACTTGAGTTGTTGATGACCTTGCCACAAGGTAGGCCAACATTTCCCCCTCCCCCCAAAGTACATCTTATCGCATATGAGATGTGCTTTGAACTTGTCGAACTGTCTATTCCCAGAATTTCCTTTGTCGTACTCAGTAGGCCAAAATCCTTGACCGTAGTAGTTACAAACACAAAGGCAAATCGTCCAACCCTTGTTGTGTCAAAATGTTAGATTTACCCATTTCAAATCATATTGAGTTGGCTCTCGTACACAAACATACACGTACGTGCCCCAGCCCAGAATCCTCCGACGTCTGCCCTCAGTCGGGTGTCAGACAACAGTTTCATCGGAAGCTAAGGGTGCCCCGAAGAGCAAAGACATTGCGAGTTCCGATCAGGAACCTCAGCCGAGGAGGAAGGAGAAGTCTCCAGAGAAAGTGATTAGTGAAAAACTTAGGAGTCCCTCTCCCATAAATATATTCAAAGAGGAGCTCTTAGAAAACACTATTGAGGAAGAGCCTAAGGACCTTTCTCCAAAAGATACTTCGACTGCAGAGAAGCGGTCATTCTCCCAAGACTCCACCTCCATCTAAATCTCAAATTCACGATTCTCGCAAAGAGAAATCAATGTCTCCATTCTGAGGATGAGGCAATCTGCCTTTGTCAGACACTGTATATTCTTCTCAAGACTTTGGCTCTGACACCTTTTCGACTTCTGAAGAGGAAATTACACCCATAAAGACGGGGCAGACAACTCCAATTAGCCAAACTCTGGGCTCTGGTCTGTACCGGGGGGCGGGGGGGGGGGGGGGGGGGTCACTGCGACACACACGACATGGGCACTGCATGTCATCACACAAGTGTGTTGTATTAATTCCTGATTCTAATACTGACTTACTTTGATTTGCAGGAACCATGTATCATCGAGGGTATGACCCCGGAAAGCTCCGCTACAGTCTCTTAAAGTCTTATTCCGACCCTGAGCATGAATATAGAGATGGCCGCGACCGGGAGGAGAGAAGGCATTACATTATCCTTCCTCACGCTCTCGTTCTCCGGTCCGCTTCGTTACTAACAAGCATAAGAGCTATCAGGGTTCTCGCGATGTGGATAGACAAATTGCCAAGGTCCTACTTCCTTTGAAAGAGTCACAACACAACCACAAGACAAACATCATAAGACACATTATGACCCCAAGGGATAAAGATGGTGCAATGATCATTCCGTCCAAAAGCAAATCCACCAATTACTCTATTTCAAATCCCATTGTGCTTGATGCCTCTACTACTGAGAGGATAAAAGTTTTGAAAGAGCAATTTTCTCGGTAACATTTCGGGAATATGCACTTTGTGCCTAATCTTCAGCCAGTTCCCGAAAATTGGTCCGATAATGTCAAGAAAGAGATAGACTTTCGTCAATAAGTAAAACAAGGAAATGTGCAAGTATGCTCGGAAGCTATCTGAGGTCATACAAAGTCTCCAACTGGACCTGGATAATCAGAGGCATTTATGGGAATGCGACATGTCATGTGTTAAGACTGTCGAGAAAGAACACGAAGAAGTTCAGGCTAAACTTGCACTTGTTGATCGAGAAGACGAGAAATACAAGAAAATGCATGATGATTTGCAACAGCGCTTCCATAATGAACTTGATGTTTCTAGCAAAGAACATATAGTCCTTAAGGAGAAGTGTCAGAGTGTTACTGCTGAAAACATGGACCACAAGTTGTCTTGCACTCACCTCCAGCATGAAAAAATTGAACTCGAGAAGGAAAATTCCGATTTGAAAGCCAAGCTAGACAAAGCTGAGGAGAGAGCAAAGAGGCCTGAGGAGTATGCTAACACTGCTCTTGAATCCGCCTCTAGCTCTAAAGCTCAATTTGAAGTTGACAAGGCTGAGCTAGAGAAACAACTTGCTGAGGCCAAACAAGATCGGCTTGGTATGGGACCTCTCATTCTTTCTTTCTTTGTGCAAGTTCTCCGATATCGCGACATATTATAGGTGGAAGACTATCCCATCACTCTAGTTGATGCATGGAGTGAGCTGGTCGAGAATGAGAGGCATAGTCTGAAAGTTGTGACTGTCGATGAAGGGGAATTGATTAGAATGTTCTTGAAGGGCGGCGAACCTGAACATTTGGTCGAGGGAAGGGGACTGCTAAAAGAAGCGGAGGATGCCAAAAAGCGTCAGACTAAGGGCAAAGATATCACTAAGGGTGGTCCGGGTTCTTCCTCTGCATCATCCAAGGCCTAAGAGACATAAGAGTACCATCCATAGGGTCCATGACTCATTACATGCACGTCTCTCTCCCCCATCATCAAAGCTAAAACTCCTGCAACTCTTGGAGACTATTCTACTGAGGGAATTTCCGTATTCTCTCTTCAATTTGCTAAAGTTGTGATGGCGTACCGTCATGCCATGGGGTCTCCACTTGATATGCCCGTTGTTTCTCCGAAGTTAACAACCATTGCTCTCCCTACTTTAGGTACCACCCCTATTGATGTTGCCGTAGAGCAGGGAACTAAGCTAACGGATGAGTCTACATTGCCTCCTGGTGACGATGCATCGAAGGAAGGAGAGATGATAGCAGCATTGAAAGATTTCGATGGCTAGGAAGGCGACGATGATATCATATACAATAGAGAGACTAACAAGACTGGGGAGTTTGACGCTTGTGGAAATGATGGCGAGGAATGAGGGAAAACTTATGCATATCATGTTTTAGGTCTTGGCCACGCCTTTTCCCGCTGATCCCATTAGTACGGTCCTCCCTTCCACCACAGATGTCTCCGCTGAGCTTCCTAAATTACCTTTAAAGGATACAAGCTCCAAACCTACTCCCGAACATGTCTTCTACTGGAAAGATTAAAAAGAAAAGCGTCTATTTGCCAAGACTAAGAAGGAGGAGCAGAATAAGCTCAGGAATATCAAGAATTCCTAAACATCCAAGTCTTAGATGTTTATTAACTTGTTTGTTTAATTTTTTACTGGCCTGCTGTGGTCGTTGTGAGTGCGACCCTCGCCTTTTGCTTTACCGCTCTACACAAAATCTGTAATTAATAAAGTACTTTGTTTCTGTATTCGCTTTTCGTTCAATGTACTACAATTCAATTTTTTAGACCTATATTTAACTCTTAAGTTGTCTTGCCTGAAAAGAGCCACTTGAGGTATGGTCAATCAAGTCAGGTGGTTATTATCTCGAAGGTATAGTGTATATGCCCCCATATTAATCTTGAATTATATGCCAAATCCGTGGCATATTCAAGGTTAATTTGTAAGCCCGTGCCAATACCCCATCATTAGTGGGGATCTTAAGCGAAGTCTGTACTCATGCCCTTAAGCCTTCTGTCGGGTATGAGCCAGTTCTTTTGGATGTTTGATCCAAATGTTTTGATACTCTCCCATCGTGAATTCAGGTTAGAGTCACAGGTTATAGCGGTCTTAAGCCGTGTTGCACCATTTCTCATTTACCTAACGTTTTATACTCGCTGTCAAGTCGTGAGAGTTAGAGTTAATCGTGAGAATGGTCATGTCATTCGTTTTGGCATCAATCCTACACTTTAAGTCTTAACGTGGGATTTTGCCAATTCGAGTGTCAATATCGAACTCGAACTTTGCAACAACCCGAATTTTAAAAACATGTTTAAACTAGAAATCAAAGTATAATTAACTTTTAAAATGAGAATCATGGGAAACAGGTTGCGCCATTGCGTTTGTATCGGAATTCTGCATGAAATCGAGTCCGAGTTTTTGAAAATCGGAGTCCATATGACTGAGTTATGACCTCTAGAAGTTTCACGAATTTTCAAAATCAAAAACAGCTCAGAAATTCGAATTCAAATTCGAATTCAAGACCCAGAAGCGGGCTGGGCAGGAAAATTCCTGCCCAGAGCCCAGGTCGACCAGGGGGTCGACCTGGCCAGACCAGGTCGACCATAGGGTCGACCTCCCTGGTCGGGCCAGGGTGGGCTGGTTGGGTGCACCGGTTGAGTCAGTGGGCTGGGACGATTTCTGAAGGTCAGGATTGATTCTAGGGTTAATCTAAGGGCCTAAATAAGTTTCCTACACCTATATAAACACCCTTAGACCTAACCTAATTCACAACAAAGCATTCTTACACAGTTATGCTACTAAACTCCCTCTTGAACCATGGCCGCCGCCTCCAAGTAAAAGTACAGGCATTCAAACTCAAATCAATTCAAAGAACGAAGCTTCAACAACTGTCCAAACAATAAATCAACAACGCCGCAACATTTTTACAACAAATTCAGTTCTTAATTCATTAGCCAGAATCTGTAAGTTCTAGTTGTTTTTAGATTTAAACATTTAATTATAATATGGCCATGGAATAAAGTGGAATTGGATTTTAAGTATGTTTATCGATTCAGACCTATTTCTGTTGCTTCTTGAATCTTGAGTTTTTGAGACTTGTCTATCTTTATTCTCATGTCAAGTTCATGATCTATTCAGCCTGTTGTAAATCAGTTTTCTTGATTCATTTTGATATTATTATCAAGTTGTAATCTTCATGCCTGTGATGATGTTTTTCTCTCTGATCTTATTTTTATGCAAAATTCTATCTTCCCCTATTTATTATCTTTTGATGAACCTTGGTCAATTTCAGACCTAGGCCTAAACCGTAATTTGCTTACGATTGAATACGACAAAATATTTGGGATATCACCTATTTGGATATACGTGTTTGGTGGAATTGTTAGCATAACATGAAATTGGAAATTTGGGTATTGTCAACATAATTGAAATTGCAAATTTGGCCATTGGCATAATTAATTTGGCATAAAGTGGGCATACATGAATTGGCTTGTAAATTAAATCACGAGTTTAGGACTATGTAAATTAAATCAAAAGATTTGTCTTATGATTGGGCATAAGTAGAATTGGGAATTTGAACATAAAAGTGATTGAAAACATGATAATTGGCATAAATATGTATTATAAACTTGGGTAATTGGTGTGTATTGTAATAAAAAGATTATAGTCTGGAATAACTACATCATGAATCATGATTTGGGTTTATTTGGACATGAAACTTGATACATGTAATCTTGGCTAGAACTTGATATGGGTAAAATGGCATAAACTTGGCACACATGTAAATAGGCAAGAATTGGACATATGTAAACTGACTAGAATTGGGTATATAAATAAATTGGCATGTAATTTTGGAACTTGGGCATATGTTTATTAATATGTAAAGTTGGGGATTTGAAACATGAAAATGACTGTGTATTGGATAATTGACTTGAACACGAACATGAACATTTTTATATGTTAACACATGAACTGATATTGGGGTTTTGGGTGGAATACGACCATTAATGAACCTTTGACACGAGGTTAGACTCAGTTTGTGGTGTAAACCTGCCCGGAACCGCCCTGCAAATCCAGTAGCCACAAAGTGTTAGTCTAATGTGAGAGGTCGATGATCGAATTGTAGGCGTAATGATTTATGACACGATGTTAGACTCAGTTTGTGGTGTAAATCTGCCCGCCTGGCAAATCCAGTGGCCACAAAGTGCACGGTCTAATGTGAGAGGTCATGTTTCGTTCGTCATAATGAATGAATGAAGGAATACTAACCATAATAAGACATGGGTATGGTTAGAGGGTTAGGTGGGATGACATGGAAATTTGACATGTAAATAGGGACCTAACGGGTATGAGTTAAGAGCACGTAAAAACTTATAAGTGTGGACTTAACCATTATAATATGGCTAGTGGATGGGGTTAAGTAAATTAAGAACGCTTAACCAACATAACATGTTAACCAGACCAGTGGGTAGGGTTAAGTAAATTAAGAACGCTTAACCAACATAACATGTTAATTAGACCAGTAGGTAGGGTTAAGTAAACTAAGAACGCTTAACCAACATAACTGTTAATCAGACCAATGGGTGGGTAAGTAATATGACTAGGCTAATGACACTTAACAGATATGACATGAATTGGTGGGTTAAGTAATATGACTAGACTAATGACACTTAACCAATATAACATGACGCGTGGCAGGGTTAAGTCAACTTGAACATATAGATAATACTTAACCAACTTAGCATGATACGTGGGCGGGTTAAGTCATGAATTACTTGAAAACACTTAACCAATTTGATATGCTAAGATAGCGGGGTTAAGTTATGAATCACTAGACGTCACTTAACCAACTTGACATGATACGTGGGCGGGTTAAGCCATGAATTACTTGAAAATACTTAACCAATGAAATCTGACAAATGGGAGGGTTAAGTTAAATGGGTTGGCAATGCTTAACCAATATGACATGGTGTGTGGTAGGGTTAAGTAAACATGCGAAGGCAATACGTAACCAATATAACAAGACATGTGGCAGGGTTAAGTAACACAAGAGAGAACACTTAACCAAGGTAACATGATGGGTGGTGGGGTTACGTTAACTTGAATGGATAACACTTAACCAACCTATGGGGTATACGAATAGGCCCTAGGAAAAACCTAGTAGCGGGACCCGTTTCAGCAGTAACCCACATTAGGTATCAACGGTACCCTGAGCTAGGCAGGGTGGGGCACGATTACTGGGCTGATTATAAGCGGTCAGAACGACGGCATGTGATGCAGCAGTGCAGGTTCCGACGGATTACGGGCGTGCACGTATTCCGGAGTGGAAAATTTAGCCACTGGGCATCAGTAGATATAAAGCTGTGCATCAAAAATGGTGTTGGGGTTGCCATCCTAGGGATTGATACACCCTAGTGTGGGACCAACACAGGTATCTACGAATAGGGGGCCGCCTGACACAAACAAGAACTAGGTCGAGTAGGAGCCGATCGATTAGGGTAGTAAGGATACATCTATCATATTCATGACAATTGGGCTGGTTGAGGTGAAATCCTCATATTAGATGTAGTCCTGAAGGCTACCACAACTACGGGGTTGGGATAACCTTAGTATAACACATGTGAAACATTGTAAGTAAGAGCCGATCAATTAAGATAGGTACGGTGGGGACATGAAACTGTCAATATGAGGTGGGACCCTCATCGTGGGATATTAACCTATAAAACTATCATGTGGGTTATGGGGGATCACTTATCTTGTAATTACAACTAAGTAAACTAATTAGAACGCTAGTTAGGTGGTGCAGAGAATATAGAAAATCAAGGAAAATAGTGTAATGGTGAAGCTTAGAAACCTTGCGATGTGATACTTGGTAGGAACCTTGTGATGTTACCCTTGATAGGAAGTATGGGATGTTATACTTGATTCATCGTGCCTATAGCTTACCTCGTCATCATGCTTATGTTTACTTTCAGTTTATTCATGCCATATTATCTTCACCTGTTTTTATGTTGAAATTCACTAGGACTTACTCAGTCTTTATGACTGACCCTGTTTGTTTCGCCCCTTTTTCTTTCGTTCCCCCCAGGTTCGCAGGGTGGGAATACAACTTAGTTCGAATCTTACCAAGCTTCAAGGCTCTTTCATGTTCGGCTTGGATTTCTCTTGGCTATGGCTTGCTTTTCTTTATTGGGGAATATTACAGTTTATTGTTATGCTTCTTTGTTTTTGAGCAGGACAGATATTTTAGCTATGTAATTGAGTATTGGAAGTTGATGGGCTTTTATTGTAAACAATTATATTTAATAAATGATTTAAAGTACTTCTACTTTACTTTCCGCTGTTTTATATATGTCTATCTTGTAATATTTCTGTTCCAGTACCCATAATGCTCCATTGAAGTTAAGGCATTCCCTTTATGAGTGACCTTAACGGATGTGGGGTGTTACATTTGGTATCAGAGCAGAAGGTTACCAGACTGGGCAAAAGCTTTTAAAAACCTTATGAAATTATTTTCAAAACGTTTACAAAGAAGCATCTTTCTAAGAAAAGTTTTGTTTTACGAAAGGCATATTCCCCAAAGCCATATGCACTATCTTTTGATTCTCTCCTTGAGTTTATTCTCTCTTTCTTTTTCAACATAGTTTTGTAGGTGTACGACACATGTAGGAGGGCAAAGAAGTGCCCAACTTCCATCTGTAGCCGCAATAGTTCCTTCTGCGTCTAATCTTATTTCAAGCTTTGTAGAGTTGCCATGCGATGGAGGTAGATTTCGAGAGACTTGTCAACAAACTATACAAGGATAGCAAGAACGAGGACAAAGAACACAAGCCTAAGGATGAGAAACTTGTTGATATAGCTTAATCCACGAAGGAGGAAAAGGTGAAAGGAAAGAGGCCAAAGTGAAAGAATAATGAAACCCATGACAAGAGAGAGTATCTTTACTATGGTAAAAAGGGACATGTAGTTAAGTATTATAGGACTAGGACAAGGGCAAAGGACAAGATCATCGAGAGGGCAATTGTATGCTCTCACTACTAGCATACCTAAGAGAGGTGGTAACGTTTCTGTTAAAGGATTATCTTTTATTTTCTATCATCCCATTAGAACTTTGTTTTTGTACATTGCATCCTTTTAATTCTGCTTCGATAGTTGAAGTCTCTGCATCTTATTACCAGTGTAGTAGAGGATCCTTTTTTTTGTCTCAAACCCTGTTGGGGAATTGGCTCATTTATTCATGACTTGTTTGGATTTGAGAATGTCTATGCTAAGTGTTGAGTTTAGAAGTAATGCTTATGTTTTTGGGCTATGGGTTGATTCTAGGGATGGAGTGGTTGTCCAGAAATGGTACCATTCTCGAGTATGAAAAGAGGGTAGTTAGGCTCTTGACTTGCCTCGGTAATGCCCTCGGAGTCTGGTTTAACCCTTAGGGTTCTGCCATGCTTAGTTACTTAGAATCTCTTGATACATTTATCAATCCGCTCGAGTAGTGTTAGCCACTAAGGCAGATGGTTCATTTCGCTTATGCACGAGTTATAGAAAATCACCTTAGTAAGTACATTTGGCAACATGGTTGACATTTGTTTGTTTTCAAGAGACAGTTCTTCTGTGTGGAATACCTTATAGTAAGTAAACGGGATCCAGGATTCACTAGTGAATTTTGGAAAGCTTGCATGAAACCATGAGTATGCAGTTGTGTTTAAGCCGAGTATACTAGAAAAAGAATAAGTGAAAGTGGAACGAGAGGCGACAATGAAATGAGTTCCAACTCATATTTTGGAAATAGGAATTAAGAAGCTATGAAATTGTGAAGCTAAAGACGGTCAAAGCACAATAGAGTTAAGCTCAAGGAAATGCGACTTAGAAGATTGAAGACTAGATACGCGCATCATATCTCTTTTTAAGAGTATATCCTTGATCCCTCTTTTCCTGTAGAGCTTACTTGCATGCTATCTTTTAAGTATATCCTCTCGGTCCTATTCTCAATCCTATTTCTGTTGCAAACCCCATAGGGGGTATGACTCATCTATTGGTGATACATGTTGGGGCTTGAGGGTGTCCATTGGGTTGACTAAACTTTTTGGGTTTTATAGGATACGGGTTGGTTTTAGGAAGGGATTTCTTGTGACCTAAAAGGAGTCCATCATGGTTAGTTTCCTAGAATCATATATTGGTCAGGTTGTGTAATTCTTTGGGTGTCAGTCTGATGTTGATTTCGGTCTTCGGGGCTGGTGCTTAGGGAGTTCTTCTCCTAATCAGTATATATGTGACGTAGATTTCCAGTTTTGACATTGCCTAATGGGCACAAAGTTTTTACTCGCTTCTATCATTCAACTATATCTTTAGGTAGGAACAATTGGGGTGTAAACATGTGTTTGAGACATGTTATGATTGATGGTTGCAAGTGGTTGCAAGTGATTGCTAATGGTTGCTCGTAGATGCATATACACGCACATTAGACACTAGATCGGGTCCGTCACCTTTCATATTGCATATGCATGAGTGTTTATACTTGTTTATGGATGAAATTGAATGTGTTATCATGTGGATGTTGCATATGGATGGATGTTTGTGCACACATATAGTGTTTATGTGGCTAGGACTATTCGCATACATGTTGGACTCATGGCACTAAAACATATTTTGCATTAAAGAGATCAATCACCCCTGATCATTTGCATTAGATAAGGAACATATACACACACTTTCTTCATATGTTCATATAGCATTAGAAATCTCTTAAGGACAATGAATGCCCGTGATTGATGATTGAGTAGATGGATGATTGGATGGTAGGACACATTCTTCTTGACCTGAAGATTTCGAGGACGAAATCCTTTAAGGAGGGGAGAATGTAACAACCCGAATTTTAATAACATGTCGAAACTAGAAATCAAAGTATAATTAACTTTTAAAATGAGAATCATGGGAAATGGGTTGCGCCATTGCGTTCGTCTCAGAATTCTGCATGAAATCGAGTCTGATTTTTCGAAAATCGGAGTCTGCATGACTGAGTTATGACCTCAAGAAGTTTCACGAATTTTCAGAATAAAAAACAGCTCAGAAATTCAAATTCAAATTCGAACTCAAGACCCAGAAGCGGGCTGAGCGGGAAAATTCCCGCCCAGAGCCTAGGTCGACCAGGGGGTCGACCTGGCCAGACCAGGTCGACCTGGGAGTCGACTTGGGGGTTGACCTCCCTGGTCAGGCCTGGGTGGCATGGTTGGGTGCACCTGTTGAGTCAGTGGGCTGGGACGATTTCTGAAGGTCAGGATTGATTCTAGGGTTAATCTAAGGGCCTAAATAAGTTTCCTACACCTATATAAACACCCTTAGACCTAACATAATTCACAACAAATCATTCTTACACTGTTATGCTACTAAACTCCCTCTCGAACCATGGCCGCCGCCTCCAAGTCAAAGTACAAGCATTCAAACTCAAAACAATTCAAAGAACGAAGCTTTAACAATGGTCCAAACAATAAATCAACAACGCCGCAACATTTTTACAACAAATTCATTTCTTAATTCATTAGCCAGAATCTGTAAGTTCTAGTTGTTTTTAGATTTAAGCATTTAATTATAATATGGCCATGGAATAAAGTGGAATTGGATTTTAAGTATGTTTATCGATTCAGACCCATTTCTATTGCTTCTTGAATCTTGAGTTTTTGAGACTTGTCTATCTTTATTCTCATGTCAAGTTCATGATCTATTCAGCCTGTTGTAAATCAGTTTTCTTGATTCATGTTGATATTATTATCAAGTTGTAATCTTCATGCCTGTGATGATGTTTTTCTCTTTGATCTTATTTTTATGCAAAATTCTATCTTCCACTATTTATTTTCTTTTGATGAACCTTGGTCAATTTTGGACGTAGGCCTAAACCGCTATTTGCTTACGATTGAATACGGGGAAATATCTAGGATATTACCTATTTGGATATACGTGTTTGGTGGAATTGATGGCATAACATGAAATTGAAAATTTGGGTATTGTCAACATAATTGAAATTGCAAGTTTGGCCATTGGCATAATTAATTTGGCATGAAGTGGGCATACATGAATTGGCTTGTAAATCAAATCACGATTTCGGGCCTATGTAAATTAAATCAAAAGATTAGACTTATGGTTGGGCATAAGTAGAATTGGGAATTTGAACATAAAAGTGATTGAAAACTTGATAATTGGCATAAATATGTATTATGAACTTGGGTAATTGGCGTGCATTGTAATAAAAAGATTATAGTCTGGGATAACTACATAATGAATCATGATTTGCTTTTATTTGGACATGAAACTTGATACATGTAATCTTGGCTAGAACTTGATAGGGGTAAAATGGCATAAACTTGGCATACGTGTAAGTAGGCAAGAATTGGACCTATGTAAACTGACTAGAATTGGGTGTACATATAAATTGGCATGTAATTTTGGAACTTGGGCATATGTTTATTAATATGTAAAGTTGGGAATTTGAAACATGAAAATGACTGTGTATTGGATAATTGACTTGAACACGAACATGAACATTTTTATATGTTAACACATGAACTGATATTGGGGTTTTAGGTGGAATACAACCATTAATGAACCTTTGACACAAGGTTAGACTCAGTTTGTGGTGTAAACCTGCCCGAAACCGCCCGACAAATCCAGTAGCCACAAAGTGTCAGTCTAATGTGAGAGGTCGAAGGTCGAATTGTAGGCGTAACGATTTATGACATGAGGTTAGACTCGGTTTGTGGTGTAAATCTTCATGGAACCGCCCGGCTAATCCAGTGGCCACAAAGTGCACGGTCTAATGTGAGAGGTCATGTTTCATTCGTCATAATGAATGAATTAAGGATTACTAACCATAATAAGACATGGGTATGGTTAGAGGGTTAGATGGGATGACATGGAAATTTGACATGTGAATAGGGACCTAACCGGTATGAGTTAAGAGCACGTAAAAACTTATAAGTGTGGACTTAACCATTATAATATGGCTAGTGGATGAGGTTAGTAAATTAAGAACGCTTAACCAACATAACATGTTAATCAGACCAGTGGGTAGTGTTAAGTAAATTAAGAACGCTTAACCAACATAACATGTTAATTAGACCAGTAGGTAGGGTTAAGTAAACTAAGAACGCTTAACCAACATAATTGTTAATCAGATCAATGGGTGGGTTAAGTAATATGACTAGGCTAATGACACTTAACAGATATGACATGAATGGGTGGGTTAAGTAATATGACTAGACTAATGACACTTAACCAATATAACATGACGCGTGGCAGGGTTAAGTCAACTTGAACATATAGATAATACTTAACCAACTTAGCATGATACGTGGGCGGGTTAAGTCATGAATTACTTGAAAACACTTAACCAATTTGATATGCTAAGATAGCGCGGTTAAGTTATGAATCACTAGACATCACTTAACCAACTTGACATGATACGTGGGCGGGTTAAGCCATGAATTACTTGAAAATTTCTTAACCAATGAAATCTGACTAATGGGAGGGTTAAGTTAAATGGGTTGGCGATGCTTAACCAATATGACATGGTGTGTGGTAGGGTTAAGTAAACATGCGAAGGCAATACTTAACCAATATAACAAGACATGCGGTAGGGTTAAGTAACACAAGAGAGAACACTTAACCAAGGTAACATGATGGGTGGTGGGGTTAAGTTTACTTGAATGGATAACACTTAACCAACCTGTGGGGTATACGAATAGGCCCTAGGAAAACTCTAGTAGCGGGACCCGTTTCAGCAGTAACCCACATTAGGTATCAATGGTACCCTGAGCAAGGCAGGGTGGGGCATGATTACTGGGCTGATTATAAGCGGTCAGAACGACGGCAGGTGATGCAGCAGTGCAGGTTCCGACGGATTACGGGCGTGCACGTATTCCGGAGTGGAAAATTTAGCCACTGGGCATCAGTAGATATAAAGTTGTACATCAAAAATGGTGTTGGGGTTGCCATCCTAGGGATTGATACACCCTAGGGTGGGACTAACACAGTTATCTACGAATAGGGGGCCGCGCGACACAAACAAGAACTAGGTCGAGTAGGAGCCGATCGATTAGGGTAGTAAGGATACATCTATCATATTCATGACAATTGGGCTGGTTGAGGTGAAATCCTCATATTAGATGTAGTCCTGAAGGCTACCACAACTACGGGGTTGGGATGACCTTAGTATAACACATGTGAAACATTGTAAGTAAGAGCCGATCAATTAAGATAGGTACGGTGGGGACATGAAACTGTCAATATGAGGTGGGACCCTCATCGTGGGATATGTACCTATAAAACTATCATGTGGGTTATGGGGGATCACTTATCTTGTAATTACAACTAAGTAAACTAATTGGAACGCTAGTTAGGCGGTGCAGAGAATATAGAAAATCAAGGAAAATAGTGTAACGGTGAAGCTCAGAAACCTTGCGATGTGATACTTGGTAGGAACCTTGTGATGTTACCCTTGATTGGAAGTATGAGATGTTATATTTGATTCATCGTGCATGTAGCTTACCTCGTCATCATGCTTATGTTTACTTTCAGTTTATTCATGACATATTATCTTCACCTGTTTTTATGCTGAAAGTCACTAGGACTTACTCAGTCTTTATGACTGACCCAGTTTGTTTCGC
Source organism: Allium sativum (assembly GCA_030737875.1). Lineage (NCBI taxonomy): Eukaryota > Viridiplantae > Streptophyta > Magnoliopsida > Asparagales > Amaryllidaceae > Allium > Allium sativum. The sequence continues at coordinate 1,030,066,959 of CM060918.1, forward strand.
CCCTTTTTCTTTCGTTCCCCCCCGGTTCGCAGGGTGGGAATACAACTTAGTTCGGATCTTACCAAGCTTCAAGGCTCTTTCATGTATGGCTTGGATTTCTCTTGGCTATGGCTTGCTTTGCTTTATTGGGGAATATTACAGTTTATTGTTATGCTTCTTTGTTTTTGAGCAAGACAGATATTTTAGCTATGTAATTGAGTATTGGAAGTTGATGGGCTTTTATTGTAAACAATTATATTTAATAAATGATTTGAAGTACTTCTACTTTACTTTCCACTGTTTTATATATGTCTGTCTTGTAATATTTCTGTTCCAGTACCCATAATGCTCCATTGAAGTTAAGGCATTCCCTTTGTGAGTGACCTTAACGAATGTAGGGTGTTACAAATTTAGTTAATATTATGTTCCAAGCTATGAGGAATGAAGTTAGTAGGACTAGTGGTTGGGTCATACTTGTCCGTGCATTATTCTTTTGCCCCCACGTCGAGGGAAAAGGTCGCCATCAAGGATGGTCGAATTCCACCCCTGTCGTTTATACTAATCCCATCAAAATGCAGAGGGGAGTGGAAAATGTCGTTCAGGCGTTTCTCCCTTACTTTGGTTTGCATAGTGGGGATCGCTATGTCGAGCGTCGATGTTGAGCTCGAATTCGGTTAGCCCGAGTCCGATTAGTCACAAAATTGGGTTAGCTCGTCGAAATGTGAGTAAGCGAACGTCGTTAGGGAGATAATCACTTTCTTTGTTCATGTTCGCTACATGGCAACCGAATTACAATACTTAGCCAAATCAACATAAATAGTCATAGAGCATGAAAAGAGCTTTTATTCATAAACAATAACTTCGGGCAAATCGTGCCTCATTACATAATCTGGGAATAAACAAAATAAAAGCTCAAGTCAAATAGTGTCGTAGATGCTCGACATTCCATGCTCCCAGAAGATGATCGCCATCAATGGTCATCAGCCTGAAATCTTTGTTATCAAGCTTCCGATGAATGACGTATGGTCCTTCCCACTTCGAACCCATGTAGACGGTGGCCAGGAATACATGCTTCAAAACAAGGTCTCCGGGCTTGAAGGTCTTAGGTCGTACTTTCTGGTTATAGCATTAGGCGACTTGATGTCTATGCTTTGAAGCACGCAAGTCCGCCTCCTCTCTCTTCTCATCGATCATATCCAGCGATTCTACGAGAAAAGCCTTGTTGGTCAAAAGATCATAATACGTCGTTCTATGAGAGGGGACTTCAAGCTCTACTAGGATGACTGCCTCTAAGCCATAGGAAAGCGCGAAAGGAGTATGGTCAATCGCTGCCTGATGGGTAGTTCGATAGGCCCAAAGGGCTAATGGAAATTCGTCAACCCACTTGGCCTTTGCCTGCTCCAGTCATTTCTTCAGAATGAACTTGATGATCTTGTTCACGTCTTCTACTTGTCCATTCGATTGCGGATGTACAACCCCTGTGTTTCTCTTCTTAATATGACATCGTCGATAGAAATCTTTGAACTCCGTGCTATCGAATTGGGTTCCATTATCAATAATGATGGTCTTAGGGAGCCCAAATCGACATATAATGTTTTTGACGATAAAGTTAATCGCCTGCTTGGTCGTAATTGTGGTTAATGGTTCCGCTTCAGCCCACTTGGTAAAGTAATACACCGCCAAAATTGCATACTTTGCTCAGCCGTTGGATATTGAAAGGCTTCCAATAATGTCCACTCCCCATATTGCAAATGGCCAAGGGCTTACCATCTAGGTGAGTTGGTTAGGCAGAGCCCTAGGAATCTTAACGAACCTCTGGCATTTATCGCAACGTCTAGAATAATCAGTCGCGTCACGATTTACAGTTGGCCAGAAATAGCTGTACCGTAGTATCTTCTTCGCCAAAGTCTGCACTTCAGTGTGGTCGCCACTGTCGTCTTCGTGCACTTCTCGTAATACGCGCTTGACATCGTCATTGGAGATGCACCAGAGCAAAGGAATTGAAAATCGTCTTCTGTAAAGCATACCGTGCTGCAGGAAATTCTTTATAGGGGTCATCCATGATACCCTTTCGGGTTCGGCCTCCAAAATTTGATCAACCTTCATCTAATCAATGCTCGGCGCATTCAGTACTTCAATTAAGATCATTTATGTTTCTTTTGGGCTATCCGAGCTGACCATTTTAGCTAATATATCAGCCTTTTGATTCTCCTTCTGTGGAAAGTGGGAAATGCTATGGTACTCGAGGCCATCCAACAGTTCTTCCACCCGTTCCAGGTACGCAACAAGCCGTGGTCCCTTTGTCTGATAATCATTCCGAACCTGAAATACAACAATTTAAGAGGCACAGAAAATATCCAGTGCAACTACTCCCAATTCCTTCACGAGTTTCATCATGACAATCAGGATTCATACACGAAATCATTGTTAGTAGAAGGAAAATTTAACCTCAAGACAATAGATCGATCATCCCTCAGGAATTACCAAGATAACACCGACATCGGAACGTCGATCATTATGAGCACCGTCTATATATAGCTTGCAAATGCTGGATTCTGGCTTAATCTCGGAAGGGCTTGCGTAATCATCCAAGACATCTTCCTTAGGAGTTGTAAACTCGGCAATGAAATCAATCCATGCTTGCCCTTAGATTGACTTTCTCGGAAGGAAAGTGAGGTCGAACTGACTCAGTTCAAGTATTCCACTTAAGTAGCCTACTAGGCGTCTACAGTTGTTGAAGGACTTGTCGTAGCGGCTGGTCGGTGTATATCATATTTGGATGGGCCTGGAAATAGTGATGGAGTTTCTTTAAGGCGATCACCAAGCTATAAGAAAGCTTCTCAATTTTTGGATAGTTGCGTTCCACCCCCATCAACTTTTTGCTCACATAGTAAACCAGTCTTTGGATCCTGTCCTCTTAGCGGATGAGTGTTGAAATGACAACATGCAATGATACCGCTAAGTAAATAAACAAGTCCTCATGATCTACAGGCTTGGATAATATCGAGGGTCTCTCCAATTGACTTGGCAGATTTTGAAAAGTTTCGACATAATCTGGGGTCCATTCAAAGTTGTGTTTCACTCGCTTTATTAAGTCAAAGAAGAGAATGCACTTATCGGTAGCTTTGGAGATGAATCTGCTCAAAACTGCTACCATTCTTGCCAAACTCTGTACATCCTTGATCTTTCGGGGTTCTTGGATGCTCTTGATTGTTGCGATCTCGTCTGGGTTGATTTCAATCCCTACACGAACTGACGAAGGAGCCCCAAGAACTTCCTTGACACAATGCCGAAAGAGCATTTCAAATGGTTGAGTTTCATCCTGTAATGCCAGAGGATGTTGAACATTTCTGCTAAGTCTTTAACATGATTTACCAATTGCTTCAACTTCATAAGCATGTCATCCACATACACTTCCATCGACTTCCCAATCTGGTTATAGAATGTATAGTTAACCAAATATTGGTGCGTCGCCCCAGCGTTCTTCAATCCAAAAGGCATCTCTACGTAGCAATACAACCGTAGGTCTGTGATGAAGCTAGTATGTTCCTGGTCCAAAATGCATCGGAATTTGGTTGTACCCAGAGTATGCATCCATAAATGATGAAAGCTCGTGTCCGACCGTCGAATCTACTAGCTGGTCAATTCGAGGAAGTTGAAAGCTATTTTTTTGGGAATGCTTTGTTCAGATCTGAGAAGTCAATGCACATACGCTATTTCTCATTAGTTTTCTTCACAAGGACTAGATTTGATATCCACTCAAGGTATGTTGCATCTCAAATAAACCTGTTACCCTTCAGCTTTTCAGCCTCTTCCTTCAGAGCTATTGTCCTCTTCGGGACAAACATGCGCCTTCTCTGCTTAACTGGGATGTACTTCGAGTCGATGCTCAACGAATGGCTCATAATCGATGGAAATATCCCACACATATCAGCATGGGACCAAGCAAACACATCGGGGTTTGCCTTAAGAAAGTCAATCAAACCCCTTGCTTGGTGGGATTCCAAATGGGACCCGATCCTCAAGACCCTAGTTGGGTCGTCATTATCAATCAGAACTTCTACTGTAGCTTCGTTAAGTGCCGCCCTCCTACATCCCAACTCCTCATCTTCTTTGGGATCAAAATCCTCGAACCGATGGCTGGGCGATCCTGGTTGGGATGTATCCATTATTTGCTATGGTGTCACCTCCTTGGTAGGAGGGGAGGCGTCTTGTAATTTTTTGCCTTCTCAATTGCGGATTTCCTTCCACTCCACCAAATAGCATGCTCTTCCTATTACCTGATCTCCCCTGACCATTCTCACTCCAGCCTCAGTCGGGAATTTCAGGAGCAAACACCAAGGAGCTATACACGCTCGGAATTCTGTCAGGGTCAGCCGATCCAGAAAGGCATTATAGGGAGAGTTAATATCCATCACGAGGAACAGGAGCATTTGTACTCTTCGACGATCTCCCTCACCTGGCTCAACTGATAATTTAACTAGGCCAATCGGTTCGGTGGTTGAACCATTGAAACCAAGTATTCATCCCGTACATGGCTTTAAGTCTCTTACTTCCAACTTCATTTGATCAAAAGCTTTTTTGAACAAAATATTAACGTAACTCCCACAATCAAACATGATCTTCCTTACAGTTGCAGTGCCAATAATGGCCGATATCACCGCTGGGTCTATGCTTGTGGTTTCCACTTCCGAATTTTCTCTATCACGGAAAACAATATCTTCCATCATCGTTTTCTATTGTTTGATCGAAACATTGTCTTCGGAGGTGCTGCATTCCCCAACTTCCATATGCTTCACAACATTCACATATCAATACATCGCTCTTGCACTAGATCCCGCCGGATGTGGTCTTCCAACGAATGTGTTGATGAAAATTCCTTTCGCTTTCTATTAGGAAGTGACCCTGGGGGCCCCTTGATCTTGATTCGGGGCTGGAGCTCCCTGCCTACTGTCCTTTGGGGCCACCTTATATTCGTCAAGCTTCCCTTCTTATAACAACTTCTCAATCACATCCCTCAAATGACGACATTCATTCATAAAATGACCATAGGTCCCATGGAACAAACACAACTTTCTCATTTCACGTTCCTTTTTCTGTAGAATCCCGTGGGGGCGGCTTCTTATACTACATCACATTGCACGTATCAAGATATATATTTTCCAAAGTGTCGTACAAAGATGTGTAACTATCAAATGACTGAAATCGGGGTCGCTTCTTAGCATCTCCTTTCTGATTCTGATTTCCTTTATTACCGTTCTTTCTTTGGCGGTCATTCTTCTTGTTATGATTCCCGACAATGACTTCCACTTTTCCGGAACTGTCATCGGACTGTCTTACCGCAATATTACTCTGAATTACCTCCTTCACAACCTCACTATACCTTTTTTGATTTAGAAATGCATCTTCTTATCGCAAGCGCATGTTTGCCTTTTCATAAAACAACTCTATTGTCGTAGGCAGTTTTCCAACTAAATATCTTCCGAACTTTGAGTCCTTGTCCACAACATCGACCATTGCCGTTAGAACGGTCTCTGGGTTAGGGTTGCTCACATCGGTTATAATCGTAATGAAATTGTCGAGATATCCCCTTAAATTTTCTCCAGAGGCTTGCTTAACTGCGGAAAGCTCCATCACATGCTTAAACTTTGATGCATGCAATCGAAACTGAGTCAAGAACTTCTCCCTTAGGTCTTTGAAGTTGGGAACTGATCAGAGAGGAAGTCTGGTAAACCACGTCATTGCCATCCCTTCAAGATATATCGGGAAGGGTTTACACATAATGATAATAGGAGATGCTGCTTTCATATACCATGAATAGCGTGCATCAAATGCTATCGCGGATCCGACCTTCCCGAATAATGATTTATAGTGGGGAGATTAAACCATCTTGGTAACTGTGCCTCCAAAATGTCGTTGGTAAAAGGAATTGATCTGCTCCCGCCTCTCTATTTTTCCACACACTGCCTTGCCAGGCTACGACGTAGTTTTCCTCTCCATGCCGTTGTCTGCTGGTCCACTTCCTTCGCAATCATTTTGAATCCCTCCCAGGCTCCCAGCTTCTCCATAAATTCGCGATTCTGAAATGGTGCGATAACTGAAAGGTAACTTGTTTGTTAGTTATCTGTATCATACATGTTATCAACAAATACTACTCTTTTGTTAAAGTCCAGTTTATAATATATCATTCCTGAATCCTGCATCGTTTCTTTTTCTACAGCAAATTCAATAATTTATTTTATTGGGATGGGATAAATCGAAGGTATATTAAATCCAGGGCTGGTTATTGAGCTAGGCAGGTTAGGCTACAGAACAGGGAAACCCGACAACTAAAAAATAACGCTAGTTCAAATTTCAAGTCGGCCAAAGATAAATCAAGGTATTTGCCTCCATTACCTCAACGCTGTTGCATTCCATCCCAGCTCCTCCTCTGGACCTCCACATCTCCACTCCAATTGGACCAGTTCCCAACACGGCTGTAGCTCAAAGGTATTAATAAATTAATGATTCTAATGATAATATCTCTAAATTCTGGTTTCTGACTCCCTTAAAAGCTTAAAAGAAATAATTTTTTTAGAAAATAATGCTATAAGAATTAGTTGCTTGCTCCAATTTAAGGCTGCAGAAGAATTGGCCTAATGTTTCTGATTCCGTTAAATAAGTGTTAGTATTTTTTCCATATTAGCTGACAAATTCAAGCTATGATTTATAATAAATTGTTGGTAGTTGTCATAATTCATATTTTTTCATAATGGATGATTGTTAAAAAAAATTGTTTTTGTTAATTGATAGGTTAGTTGATTGGTGATATCAAAACTATTCAGTTCGTTGATAATTGGTCACTGATTATTTAACTTTTTAAATCAAATACCTGAATAAATAACTTAGTTGGCTTGTTTTTTTAAAAAAAATATATCAATTATAATTAAAAGTTATAATTGGACTTAGTAGGTTAATGATGCGAGGTCAGTAGCCTTATTCGATAGAAGTCTGCACTTTCCAACCATCAAATATATGTCCAACTGATGTGAGATATGATTAACCATAGGAACCCTTGACGATAATTAGTTTGTATATGTGTAGTATTTACGTAAGGATAAACTAAACTTGAATAAATCACTAACGTGGCCTGCTTTGGGATCAAGGTCTTAAGTGGTTAGATCCACCTATAAAAATGTATTAAGCGACTGTGTATCCCACCTCCCATAAACGAAAGCATTAAGGCTATTGGACACAAGTTCGATAATCTACACGAATAGTCTGCTTCCTTGGGTTGAGGGGTCCACCTGGGAATAACAGTTTGGGTTCTTAAATGGTGTACGAATCCTACCTAAATCTGGATTTAAAAAGGTCTGATATGATCATTCCATAGAGCTACCTATCTTACGGGAAGTATTAAGCGACTAGGAGAATATCCAATAGGAAGGTCTTGAATGGCATGCTACGTTTACCTAACCGAGTGGTCTTAAGTGGTTGCTTACTATCTCTCTCCTTATGCGGGGCATGGTTTTATATGTGTGAATGAGAGAAGCCTTAATTAGTAGGACCTATAGCTAGGGTCCTCTAGTTTATATTAGAGTTGAGTAAACCATCGAGAGGTATTAAGTGATCCGCCTAGTGTCTTAAGTGATCAAGAGGATCCACCCTTATCTATCATTTGATAGTGAGGTTCTAAGTGCCTACATATATATATATATATACATAAATAACTAAACTCTGTATGATGAGCAAGTAGTTGAGAGTCCACCTCTTATTTTCAGTAATTAGTTAAATAATGATTTTAAAAGCTTCATAAATATGTACATAAAAGTTTGTGACACCCCACGGCCTTAATGTCCCCTATATTGTAACGACCCGACAGATTTTCGACCCCGAAAATCGACATAAACATATTTTCATATAACATGACGGCCTTTCAAGCACCGACAACACTAGAACATTAATAGAAAGAAAATAGAGGGTGAGATAAGAAAGAAAGAAATATCAGAATAGAAGAAGAAGAAGAGACACACAACACAGAGTCTCACATCGCAGCGGAACAAAATATAATATGGAAATAAATCTTTACTGAGAGCTTTAAAGATACTTACAATAATCAGAGTATATCAACACATATGGACAGTTATAATAACATGTCCTTAGATACAATCACACAACGAAATAAATACTAGATATCATACGTCTAAACTCCTCCAGCTCGTCTCTGGATTTCGCTGCATCCAATAACCTTGACTAGTACACCTCGGTCTAACCCGAGCATTACAAACACCAGGTCAGTCTGGTGAACCTAAGTGAGGAAAACACACTAAGTTTAAAGGTATCACATAGCTTGATTTTAAAGTCAAAAATCCTTTTGAAAGAAAAGGATAATCGTAAGACCAAATCCATACATAAATACGGACGGTTTTTACCTTACGATAACCTAAAACATTTTTGAAATCAATATCTTTTCTGATATTATAATAGTGTCTCAATACAAATAAATATCAATCTGGCAGAACGCTTGCATCTCACGCTCTACATAGTACATAGTATTCAATCAAAATCGTGGGCTCTTATTGGAGAATGTATTTCCATGGTAAAGTTTGGGCAACCACCTTTCCGACAATGTACCTCTAGAGACGAATACATTGGGGTTCAACAAGAACATCTTGCAACCCGGGCTAAACATGACCGACCCCTCACTTCGCTTGAGAGTACCAAATATATCATGACCACGGTTGGGGGACAGCCAATCGAACTGATAGCATACAAAAATAAAGGAACAACTGAAGGCATTTAATTTCACCAGATCAGGTAATCATATACCCTAATGGGTGCGACCGACATAGCCATGCGACCTACCCGATTTTTTCCATTTCCCGGTTGATGAGGCTTGAGGTCAAAATTAATTAATTCTTTTATTTTTATTCTTTCAGAACATCTGGCCACCATTCACTTTGAATGCCACATTGTTAGATCCATCAAATCACTAATTGACGTCTACAAATATACTCTAGGTATTAAAGAAGTGCCCCTCTTTGCCATCGACTTGGTATATTTTTAAAAATCAATGTACGTGGTTTTTAGTAAACATTCTGTCAGACATTCGTCCATCTATGTCATCTAGGAACAGGATGAACCGAAGGCACCCTCCCACCACATCCCATATAGGTATCACCCCAAGGATCAATAGCGAGTAGTCCTTGCAATCCGTGAAATCTCAACCACGTCCGAACCACATCAGAATACCTCTAGTTGTGCGGCCAGAGAATGTTCCACAAGTAATCCTTCTGCTTATGAAGATCCACGGTCTTCAATTGCTCCATCTTGAATCAGTATCTTCACGTATTTTCTAGTTCAGAATGGTTTTCGAATATAAATTCAATCCCGGTCTTTTCGTACTAGCAATCGTATGGGGTCAGATTTGATAATTGGTTATTTAACTACGAAATACATAATCCTGAAAATAAAAAGAGTTCATTGATTCAGTACTTGGCATTACTTGGCCCTTTTATATAAAAGAAATTAATGAATGTTAATTTAAAACTCTTTAAATATTTCGATATTACGAATATCGCTTTTACTTCTTATTTAACATAAGATTATTTTCAAAACTATTTTAATTTAATACTAAGAAAAATATCCTATAATCATAACAAATTTCTATTCTACTATCATTATCAAAACATTTTCTATATCATTACTGATTGTCTATATATATATATATAAACTCGTTGATCAACTTTAACTCATCTCATTATTTAAATTAATTATAAATAATCTCGTTTACTTCAATTATTATTAAATAAATAATAATAATAATAATATTCCATTTTAATGGTTTCTTAAAAATAATTAATCTTGGTTATTAATTGTTACATTAATCCTTGCTTATCCATCTTAATAATATAAGAATTAGCTTATAATTAAGATGCACGTGCTTCGCACACGGTAGATTTTTAGCAAAAATGGTGATTGGTAGTTAAACAACATATATATATATATATATGTGTGTGTGTGTGTTGTTGGTTAAATCTTCTTTGTATCATTATTCAAAAACAAAGCCCAACACTTATCGTTTCAGAATAAACCTATTCCAACACTTCCCTTTTCATTTCCTTTTTACTTTAGAAAATTCATTGTATATTCTCAAATCCTTTTTATTAGCGTGGTGTTATTATATCTCATATGGAAATAAATTATTTTTAAACTCTTCCCATTACATGCTACTATAATCCTCCGATAATTCTGAAGTCGTTCAAGTTGGGGTATTTATTTACCTCTCAGACCTTGATCAACAACGTTCATATCTTAAGGTAGATATGAATTGTAATTCAAAAACTGATATTTATTCTAATATCAAAACCCAATCTCATTCAACTATTTTAGTTAAACCATGATTCTATAATCCATTCCTTATGTTTAAAAAAATCTCTTTTAATAATTCCTTGTTTACAAACTTAGATTTTGATATCAAACCCCTTTTAATTTGAATTCCCTTTTTTTAACCTCTATTATTAAGTAACCATTTCATTTGAGCTATCATACTCACTTTAAAAATCCCTTTTTATAACTTTGTTACAAAAACTCGGGTTTTATATTAAGACCTGTTCATAAACCCCTTTCACAATTCCACTAGATTTCATTTTAACTCGCTTTACTTTCATAAATGAATTTGATTTAAATAGCACTTTTTAAATTATTATTAATTAAAATAATAATTTACTACAATCATTAACTACTGTAGAAGTAGTTAATTTCTTTAATAACTAAATAAATAAATAATTTCTTTTTAAGATCTTTTTAAAATTAAAACAAATATTCCTTAAATTATTTCATTAGATTAAGTCAAAACAAAATAATTTAATAATTAATCCTAGTTAAAATGGTTAACTTGGTCAACTCAAAACAAATTTATTTCACTAACTAATTTCAATTATTTCTCACTTTAAATTATTTAATAATATAATTAATTTAAATAATTCCATTTAATTATTTATTAAAAACAATTATTCAACTGTTAACCGTTTGGTTATTTTCTGCTCATTTGCTTATAAATCTGATTAACATCAGAAATTCACTTTAAAAAAACCATTTAGTAATTAATTAAACTTGATAAATAAATAACAAAGATTTATTTCCTTTTAATAAACTTTTATTCAAAATAATATATTTAAAAAATCTATCTCCAGTTGTAAAATAAATTTATAACTTCAGTTCTATCGATTTACCTGACAGTAAATCAATATTTAGAAGAACGATTGATTTACAGCCCATATACTGCCAATTACTCAACCAATATCACCCATTGGTTTAAACAAAACAAATGTTGAATTTCATATCAAAGGTCAATAACCAAATCAATCGTCCAATCAAAACAATTCATATGATGATAAAATGAGAATAATTAACATCTAATATATTTGAGGAATCCAGTTGGATCCCTCCAACCCGTTCTTCCCTGTATTCAAATTGGTTATTCTAAACAATATTATTCAATTCCATTTAACTGATAATTTCAATAACAGTAAATAATGACTATTTAACATCACCTAATTTACAAAAACAGTTCAAATAATTAAACAAGTTTATTTTATAACTGTGACCAACAAGCTAAGTTACCTTTATTGGATCCAACCGTTAATATAACGATTTGGTTTTCCACTGAAATTAAACAACGTTTAATTTCATTGGTTCAATCAATATACGAATATTGTAACACCCCACCTCCGCCAGGGTCACTCTTGCAAGTACACTAGCTTCGGAGGGGTGTTTGTCAAGGTAAACATGCATGAAGATATCACAAGACAGAACATATGAGTAAAACAGAGTAAATAAAGCAGCGGATAAAATTACTATTTCAAAACCATAGTCAAGTTACATCAAAGTACTTAGTCATTATTTTCCAACTACTACAAGTCTAGAAACATAAACTGAAAACTGGAAATAACATAAAGTAAACTATCCCCAAAGTAGACGTGGTAAAGCCATAGCGAGCTCAAGTCCAAACCGTACATGAGCTATCCAGAAAGCAAGCTAAAGATCCAAGCTAGGTGCTAGTGTTTCCACCTTGAGAACCTGGGGGGGGGGGGGGGGGGGACGGAAGAAATGAGGCGAAACAAAACGGGTCAGTCAAAAAGACTGGTAAGTCCTACCTACTATTAGTATAAAAACTAATAAAGTTAACTGGACATGTAAAACAGGGATGAAACATAGGATGATAACTGGCATGGTGAAAAGTTAACAAGAGTGGCATCGCAAATACAAGGTTAAGTTTTTGCACCAATAGTACTAGTAATCCAACCCATGTCAAGTATAAACAAGAAACGATCCCTTGGCCCAATATCATGAGGTGACCCAAGTCGGGGTCCAACTACACGGTCTAGTCGATCGACTCCCTATCAGCCTAACTCGTCAAGTGTCTGTGTCATACGGCCCAATCACGGAATGTAGTCAAACTGTGCTAGGTCCACCCTAGGGTGTATCAAGTCCTAGGGTGCCAACCACTGACACGAATCAAGCACGCACAGTCTAAACCTACTGGTGCCCGTGTTCGCTTTTTCAACTCCGGACTATGTGCACGACCATAGTCCGCCAGAACCTACACCGGCGCACCAACTCAGCCGTCGTTCTGGTCACTTACAATCAGCCCAGTAATCGTGCCCCACCCTAGCCTAGTCCCTAGTGTATCGTTGATACATCCAAGAGGGTTACTGCTGAAAAGGACCGCGTAACTAGGGTTTCTAACGGGTTAAGTGTGGTTAACCCTATCCCATCATGTATCAAGTTGGTTAAGTATACCCAAGTGGTTCATGACTTAACCCCAACAATCCATCGTGTTCAATTGGTTAAGTATTCAAGTGGTCCATGATTAACCCTACCACGTGGCATTAATTAACTTAATGCACCCAACCTCTCACATTAGACCTTGTTGTGGTTACTAGTTAGGCCGGGCGGGTCCGGGTAGCTTTACACCACAACTTAGTCTAACCTCGGGTTTTTAAGTGCAACAAGACCAACTTCTCACATTGGGTCCTATTGTTTGTAGCTACTAGTTAAGCCGGTCGGTTCTGGGTAGATTTATGCTACAAACTCAACCCAACCTCGAGTTGGCCACTTTCATGTTTTCTACATGTCATGTCCACGTTCATGTTTTCAAGCATAATCACATGTCATATTTTCAAGTCGTGTTTCATGTCATTTAAGTTTACCCATAACGTAACCCCATCGCATGTAAGTTCGCATCAACACACATAGATCAAAAAGGGGAACATAAGAATATGACAAGGTGGGCATAAGATGGCAAAGACTATCTCAAGTTAAGCATGGTGATATTTGAGGAAAAGGGGTTCAACATACTAGCATATAAGGTTCTTGGCCTCAAAACATGCATGACATCAACTTAGCAAATAGGTGATAACATGGTCATAGTTAACATAGGGTGATAACTTGTGATTAGCATATAGTTCATAACATCATAGGCAAGTTAACATAAAGATCATGAGAGGATCTATGTTGCATTATGCATAACTACCAAGTTCTATGTTGCATTATGCATAACCATCAAATAAAGCTCATAGCTTTCTACCCAAAAATCAAGGTAAATGATACTAGGTTCATGATAGTGCCACAATCATAGATCAAAAGAGTCATACATGGATCTATGCATACAAATGTAGCCCAAAGACAAGTATTATACCCAAAAGTCACATTTCAACTTGCTACATGATCATATTAACTTCATAGTTTAAATCTAAGAGTAGAATAGGGCTTACAAAGCTTGGCTAAGAAGACTAGAACAAAATAAAGCAAGATTGAGACGAAGCTACGCTAGAAATCCCCAACTAAAGATAAGATCCACTCCAAGCCTTGAGAAATAAGAAGAAAGACCCTTGTTTTGATGAAGAAAGATGGCTCTTTTACTAGCTTAGAACACTCAAACTTTCATGAAGAGGATGAAGGCCATGATATGAAGGTGGAGGCCATGATTAGGAAGCATTTTGGCATAATTTAGTTGTAGGAATGATTTGTGTTGATTTAGTCTAGGTATTAGGGGTCTTTTTATAGAAGTTTAGGTTAGTTTAGGCCATAGGATTAACCCTAATTCAGATCTGAGCCATCAAATCACGTCACAAGCCAACAAAACAAGACCCAGGAGCCAAAACAGGTGCATCAGGCTAGACTGGCCGACCACCCAAGTCGACAGGGGTGTCGACTGGGCAGTCGACACCACCTGGGGTGTGTCGACTCCCAAGTCGACTCCCCAGTCAACTTGGGGACTGGACGGGAAATTTTCCCGCCCAGTCTGTTTGGCTCCAGATTCGAAATTTGAACTGTCTTTGAACTTGAAATTTTCTAAAAACTTTGACGGGCCGTAACTGGGTCATACGGACTCCGATTTTCGAAAACTCGGACTCTATTTCGCGTATTTTTCCGAGACGAACGCAATGGCATAGCCCATTTCCCTTGATTCAGATTTTAACATTTAATTCTACCTTGATTTATGTTATAACATGTTATTCAAAAATGCAGGTTGTTACAAATATATAATTAACACACCATCAACCATTTGCAACCATAGTACACAATTATAACACCCTACTTATATAAAATATAAGTGGGAAACACTGAGTGAGTTTAACTCACTTTGATTTGATCGTTGCACGGTTCAGTTACAGTTAAATTAAACAAACATTTAATTTAACTATAAATTCCAGTCTTCTTCTGCACTATTCAGATTAATTCCATCATGTTCTGTGCTTCGACAGGGTTCCAATGCAAGTTGTTTCATTCCGTTCTATTCACATAGGCATAAGTTATACGTTTAAAATAACACGATTTTAATATAATAATTTAATTCCTTAATTTTATATATTTAATATAATATTTTGAGTTAACACATTAATTACCCTTCATTTAGACTCGCTATCCTCCTTCATAATACATAACGCTCCTCACCTCCCTTCAGAAACCATGTTGACTTCTTATTAAAAACCATACAATGTACGCTGCACACAATAAAATGCCAATCCCCTTTTTCTGCCTCACGCTTCCTTTTGTTTTCTTTATTTCTCTTTTCATTATTTTTTGTTTACATTAGAGACCAGGAAGCCGATAACCTAATACCCTTCCCCAAACATTATTTCCCCAACGCAATACTGTTATGCGTTACCCCCGCCCATCGTTTACTTCTTTGTTCCCACTTCCGTGATTTTTTTAAACCGAGCCCAAAAGCCCACTGGAAAACCCTCAGCCCATGTTCCCCAATATGGCATGCAACAACATCCTTTTTCCCAAAAATGTGAACCATGCTGAAGCATCCGAACCACCATTTCCATCCGTTGAACCACACATCCTTCCACACCGATCCACCTAAACCTGAACCGCAACCACCATTTCACTCCTTGTCTCGAGCTCCACCACCCTGACCTCTTCACGTTCCACTTGAGCCCCTCTGCCTAGATCCGACATCAAACCTAGACAAAACCAGTCTCCATCTCATATTTCTTTTACTTTTTTCCTTCGAATGTTGTTTTCTTCGTTGCACAGACAAATCCATGCCTTTCTTCTTGCTACTGACTTCATTCCAGTCCACCAGAATGTCATGATCGACTTCCATCCCATTTGAGGAAAACCACCAGCTCCTCTTCCTTTAGCTTCTACTCTACACTTCTTGACCATACACCAGATATAAAATAGCATTCCCACAATAACACTACTCCGTCTAAGCTCAAATCCAAATGCCACTTTCATTTGTTACTGTCACCGCATTGACCGCACCACCTAACTGCCTTCGCCATGCACTACCCCCAGCAACGTACCAGCCTCCACAAATCCATAAGTTCGGAACCCAAACTACCTCGTCCTCTATTTAACCGCCACGAATATATATACATCTACATGTTTTACGAGGAATGGTATAGTTTAAACGAAGAAGGGAAGGAGGACGTCTTGATTTTCTTTTAAGCCATTAAAGAAGTCGGTTTAAAATTTGCTGAAGAAGAAGAAAAAGGAAGCAAGAGAGTAGTGTATATATATTGGTTAGATCCTTAGCAACCAAGTTTTAGGCTGGTAGGCTAGGTATGTGCACTTGTTATAGTAGATGTTACGTGATTTGATAACATAAGAGTAGAGGAAGTAGAATAGCTACGGTGTAGTGCATGCGTGTTCTTTTCAGTTTAATGTATTGGCAATCAAAATAGGGTAGGTGTTGGGTGTCTTTTCACATATAACTAGCTGTGTGTTTGTTGGGTATAGAAAAGTGGCCATATTTTGTATAATATTCGGCAGAAGTTAAGATATGCAGAGCGGTTTTAAGGATTATATGGCTTGGTTTCAATTCCTTAGCTTGTAAGTTGTTTCATGATATTAGTTTAGGTTAACATGCGCAAATTTACTTAGGATTTAAGTTTCTCTTTTATTTTTAATTTGATTACGCTATTCAATTTTACCACTAGCCGTCGTTTACCACAAACCGTTTATTTCGTACTGACACATGCAAATTCCTAACGTAATGAAATTGGACATACTGCTACATCTTAATGTTTCGGTCTCAATGAAACTGATTTCGTTGGAAACCGACTCTGTTTTGCATAATGCCGCTATTTTAATTCCAATTATATTCATCGGTTCACCTTTAAGTTTTGCACATCAACAAAACAACTCCAATTGGCCCCAAACTGGAAATGTAGCAATAACTAGTTATACATATTCCAATAAAATTTGTTTCGTTGAAAACATAGGTCGTTTTGGAAAATTACTATTTCTAAAGCTTAAATACTAACAATAAAATATATTTAAAATTTCCAAATAATTCGATTAATAAAAAAACCAATATTATCCTATATACCCAAATATAGTATTATGTAACTTCAAAATAAACACATTCGGGTTTCAAACTCAACAATAAAAATATTTCATCGTTATATCAATATTCTATTACACACACACACATATATATATATATATATATAAACCTTTAATATTTATTAAATAATCGTTATTGTTTATTAACGAATTTCATAACAACTATTTGAAAATTTAAATTGGACATAACTAACAATCTATAATATGAAATCTGGATTTTTCCCTTTCATATGAAAATTTTAATCAATAAGATTCCAACGTTTCTTGTTTCTCAAAAATCCGACTTATATCGGATACTGTTATTCAATTGAAGTTCAAAACTCAATATTACGAACTACATCGCCATTTCGAGCTCGTTTTAAATTATATATATATATAAATTATAACGTTCAAACTTTTGTTTTAATAACGGATTCAATATTAAAATCCATTAATATTCCAAGTATAATATTAAAATAATAAATTAAATTAAATATTTGCCTACTAAAAATACGGGACATTACACATATGAGGATGCATAAAGTTTCATGAAGCTCGATAATAATATAGAGACTAATTAAACAAGGCTGATAAACAGCGGAAAATTTCAACTTTTTATTTCAAATCCAATATGACATTACATTTTTTCCAAATAAACCACCAATGTCAAAACCATAAATAGTTGTCTCATAAATCATCAGAGTACATAAACCATAAATAGTATTCTTCATATGTCACAACAATAAACATAGATAAATAAACTGAAGAAATACATGGGAAGGAAAGCAATCCAAGTCCAAGCAGAATAGAATCATGGTCTAGCTATTGTCCACCACCACCACCTTGAGAATCTGAAGGGGGGGGGGGGAGAAAGAGGGAGAAGGAAAAGCAAAATAGGTCAGACATAAAGTCTGGAGAGTTCGAATGATTTTCAGCAATAGGATAAGATAGAGAGTATCAAGACAGGTTAGTAATACTGAACATGACAATACAGTAAGTAGAAAAGAATGAAGTAAACGAGATAACAAGAAAACAAGGTAAGATAAAAATCATGTATGCTTCTCTTTCATATCCTACGAACAAGATTATGCATCAATCACTAGATTATCGTGATCAGGTGTTACCCTAATTATCACCCATGTGATCGGTTCCATACTACGCAAATATCTTGAACCAGCCACGACAATAGAAGATATTGGTCCCTACCCCATCAACTATAAGACACAGACCTATTCATTAGTGTTACAGCAGCTCAGTTTCCCCCATAAGACCCATGCACGCTCATGACTTCGCCGGAACGCACCCGTACCCATCTTCCACCTTTGAACCTCTTATAATCCAATCAGTAAAGCGTGCCCTGGCCCTTACCTAGTGTGAGGCCCCTCTCTATGATACAAATAGGGATACTGACTAATATAGGCTCCGCACGGCAAGATTGACACAAGCCACCACCTAAGCTTATGCCCCCAAACTAGGATTTTAAGAGTCCCAAAATCGGATATGAACAGTAAGACATGAGACCCCTTAGCTTATTATTTAACAAGTAATAACTTAGCAGTTTTAAGGTCATTAGTAAGAATGGTTGTAAAGGACATTTCCTATAAATGTTATCCTGTGTATAACCCCTTCCCAAAAATAAGCACATGCTCAAATGTGTGTGTGTGTGTATATATATATATATATTAAGCTTCCTATTTTACTTAATTACATCTGATCCTCACAACATGTTCTACTTAATATTAAATTAAGTTTAACCTATTCAAATTATCAGTTTTGCATATTAACCCAATTATACAGTCATTGGATTTCATGTTTCAATATGCCTAATTCTCCTTTTTACTATCATTTCAAGTTATTCCAATTTAACCCAAGTTACGCAATTCAAACGTGAATAGCCTAGTCATTTGATGCCCTAGGTATATGAAACACCCCACCTCTGTTAAGGTCACCCACAAAGGGAATACATTAACTTTGGTGAAGCATTATAGGTAAAAGGCACAGATAATTTACAAGACAAACATATAAACAGCGAAAAATTGAAATCATTTCATAAATAGCGTGGTTCAGTCAAAACATTACAAGCATTGTCTCAAAACCCAACTTCTAAATTGTTACAAGAAGACATCTGTCTTGATTTAAAACTCCAAGTACATAAAGAAGCATAAAACACTAGTAAAGCAGCGTAAATCCCCAATAAAAGTGTAACCACAGCCATGGCCCATGAAAATAGAATCCAAGCAATACATCTACTGTCTTCAAGCTGGAAAAGGTCTGCACTAAGCTGAAGTATTCCCTCCCTGAGGACCTGGAGGGGGGAACGGAAGAAAAGAAGGCGAAAGAAAAAACGGGTCAAACATAAGCCTGGTAAGTCCTGTGATTATTCAACATGTAAACAGGTAAAAGGATCATGACATGAATAAACTGAACATAGGACAATACCATAGCAATAAGATAACATAAGATAAGGAAAGATAAACTGAATATACTATCGCACTCCTTTCCATTTCTCTGCACCTACTAACGAATGTTTCAACTACCATCATGTGTTCATAACAAAGTGATCCCTTTTTCGATCGGCTTCTACTCGCATTCATTTATTACTTGTGTCATTCGGCCCCGCTTGATTGTAGATACCTATGCTGGTCCCGCCATGGGGTGTATCAATTCCTATGGTGGCAACCCGACACAAATTCAAGATGCACAGTGTTACTACTGATGCCCAGTGCCTGCTTTTTCCACTCCGGAGTACGTGCACGCCCATACTCCGCTGGAACCTACACTGCTGCACCACCCGCCACTATTTTGACCGCTTATAATCAACCCAGTAATCGTGCCCCACCCTGCCTAGTTCAGGGTACCGTGATACATCTATGTGGGTTACTGCTGAAATGAGTCCCCGTTACTAGGGTTTCCTAATCAACATGTTATAACGGTTAAGTGTTCTCAAATTAACCTAACCCCACCCATCTGTTTAATTGACATGTTGTATTGGTTAAGTGTTGCCTTAATTAACTTAACCCTACCATTCTTAGCCTGTCCATCCCTTAGCTTTAATTCATTCATTAAAGCACCAACCTCTCACATTAGATCTATATTGTTGCGGTCGCTGGATGTGCCGGACGGTTCCGGGCAGTCTTACACTGCAACTCAATCTAACCTCGGGTTTTTGGGCTTAATGCGTTAACCTCTCACATTACATCTATATTGTTGCAGTCGCTAGATGTGCCGGGCGGTTCCGGGTGGTCTTACACCGCAACTCAATCTAACCTCGGGTTAGGCGTGTTCATCTTTATCCAATTTACATATTTGTCATATGTGTCCAAGTTTAGGTCTTTTTATGTCAATATTCCCCAAGTGTAGTCAGTACAAGTTTTATGCCACATTCACTTGCTATGCCCAAAATTTACTCAATTAAATTATACCCAATTTCCCCATTATAATCGCACGTACAACGAGATTCAATCTAAGTTCTGAATAAACCTAGTATTCATAAAAGAAAATAAAAAGGGGGAAAATAGAGAAGGAGCATAAGAATTGACATAAGGAAAAATAGGCATGTAAAGGTGTACACAATTCAAGAATCATGTTTCGAATAGGCATGTTGTACATTAACAATAAGTGTGGGCAAGCTAAGCAATTTACACCATAGGTATAAAGATTAGATAGAATTGGACTTAAGAGAATCACTAATTTTGACGTACAACATGATAAGTTCCATTATATCAATCACAATAGTCTCATAGGCATAGGATGTACAACATGATAGATTCCATCATATCAATCACAACAGTCTCATAGGCATGATAGATTCCATTATGTCAATCACTACAGTCTCATAGGCATGATAGGTTTCATTATGTCAATCACAACAGTCTCATAGGCATGATAGGTTTCGTTATATCAATCACAATAGTTTCATAGGCATAGGCAATTCAGATTTGACAAAAGGATAAGCATGAATCAGAATTAGGCATAGTTCTAAATCCGATTATTACAGTCATGATTTCTATTAGGTGTTCAAATTTGAATAATAATTGAACTTACAGAAAAAGAATGGATCTTGTATTCTGGGATCTGATTTCTGATTTTGTTAAGCATAACCCTTGATGTAGACGTTTGATTCTCTAGTTTGGATTTGGTTTGGAGCTTTCTAACTTGATTTCTAGTTTAGAGAAGATGGAGTCTAGGCTAGCTTGGACATGGACAACATGACGACTTCATAGAATAGGGTTATGAGGTCTAGGTTGAGGTTTGGGGTGATTATATAGAAGTTTAAGATTAATATAGGCCTTTAGATCAACCTAGGAGTCATCAAAGCCATCCAAACCCAAGAGAGCCAACCAAAACATGACACATATTCCCTAACACCTCAAAAAATCATCACTGTCCAGATCAGTTCGCAGGTGTCGACCCTACAAGGGGGTCGACACCCATATCGACACCCCTGGGTGGGGTCGACACCTATATCGGCACCCCCTGGGGGGTCGACACCCCTGAGCGGGAAATTTCCCGCCCAGTTATTTTCTGAAGTTTTGAAATTCGAATCTGCTTTAATTATTATTTTAATTTAATTTCTGCTTAAACTTGAAAACTTCTAACCTCCATAAATTCTTCATTCAGAGTCCGATTCACGCAACCTCGGACTCTGTCTCAAGTAGAATTCCGAGACGAATGAAATGGCGTAACCCGTTTCCCTTAATTCCTCTTCTAAAAATTAAGTGTTCTTAATTTTGTTCTTTTAATACTCACGGAAAATACGGGGTGTTATAGTGTAGCGCAAAAAAGGAAAAGGAAAAAATATAGATCTAATTCAGAAACACATAAATCGAATAAAATAGGCATAAGACTACAAATAAATCTAAGCCAGAAAAGGGATAATAGGGATATACATGTAATGGTAAAACAACTAACAACTAAATAGATAAGTGACAGTAAAATAATAACATATGAACATATAAACACTGTATAATCTTTGATTCAAATTGGTTTAATGTTAGAATGCCGTTTAATTATCAAATCTGAAAATAACTAGAACTCACAGTGGTTTGAATGAAATACAAAAAAGGACTCTTTACATTATTGTTGTAGAAAAACTAGAATTGTCCTTTCTAATTTACGTTTAGGCAGCATCTCAGCATCTTCTTATTTTTATTTAGAAATATTTTGGAGGAAGAAGAATGAAGAATGTTTTTGTGCAGGAAAACAATAAGGATGCTTGCCTATTTATAATTTAGCTAGGATAATCCTAAACCATTAGATTTTTGGTTTATAAATTAGACCATACACCTCAAGCTGAGTCAGCTAATGAATATGGTGAATAAAGCTGTCCAGATTCAGAAGTAGGAACCCTACCTGCATGCGGGCGGGTCGACCCACCTTTACCTGTATCGGCCTTAGGATCGACCTGCCTTGGGCGTGGGTCGACCCATGGGTAGACCTGGTCTGGCTAGGTCGCCCAGTGACCGTTGCTTTCTGCACTGATTACTTCTATATTATATTATATTATATTCAGTCTTTCTAAGCCCATAACTTCTTCATATTTAATCCGATTTACGAAAACTAAGAGTCTTTCTGAACCAAAATTTCCTAACAAACAAAGTTTATTTTACCTAATTTTGAATATATAGTTAATTAATATTCATTTAATTGCCCTCTTAATTTAATTACTGTGTATTAAAATATGGAGTTTTACATTCTCCCCTCCTTAAAGGATTTCGTCACCGAAATCTTCAAGTTAAGGAGAATGTTATTACTTAAAACCTACATCCATATACTCATCCATCATCTACAGGCATCCATTGTCCTTAGAATTTCTAATGCTTGGAATGAACATATGCAAAGGTGTTGTGTGTATATGTCCCTAAAATAATGCAACAATCAGGCAGTCGACTGATTCAGTTGACCTTCTTAATGCAATATATATCTGTGTCATGTATCCAACATGTATGCAAAAGAATCCTAATAGTACATATAAGTTCTATATATGTGCACAACCATTCATCAAGATGCAACATCCATTTGATGATTCAACTATTTTCATCCATTGAAAATTTAAAAAATTGCACATATACATATGAAATATGTAATTACTTGAGCTGATCTAGTGCCTAATGTGTGTGTATATGTATCCACTGGAAAAAACTAGCATCCACTTGCAACCACCAAACATAACAGGTCTCAAACACATGTTTTCAAACATTTGTTTCAACTTAAGGATTGAGCTTCCAACGAAAGGATAAACATACTCGAATGATATAAATAATAGATTCAAACTCAAAAAGCTCAGAAATGAATTAAGAATGTATTCTCAAAGAGAAAAGAGTAAGAAGCACAAATCTTGTCTTCGGGTTCCTACGTCGCTTCGTCTCGATCTTTTCCCCATTGTACTTTCACTAACTTGATCTTTATGTTACGTAGTTTCTTTATCTCTAACCCAAGAATATGGGCAGGAACTTTACTAACTAAAACCTCCTTCTCAACTTCGACATCCTCAATCGTACTTGGCTCAACTACCTCTATTGAATCATGTAGACATTTCCTCAAGTGGTTAACATGGAATACGTCATGAACTCCCGTAGCCTCTCTAGTAGTTTAACTCTGTAGGCCATCTGGCTTATCCTCTCAAAGATGGGAAATGGTACTACGAAACTTGGTGTTAATTTCCCTACCGAACCAAATCGAAATACGTTCCTCAAAGGTAATACCTTGATAAAGACCATATCTCCTACCTAAAATTCCAAGCCAATCCTCCTATTATTAGCTTATAACTTTTGCCTATCTTGAGTTGCTTTCATCCTTATTCGAATAAGGTCTATCTTCTCAGAAGTCTCTTTAATCGTCTCTGGCCCCAATAGAGTCTGTCCGTAGACTTCCACCAACATGCCGGCGATCTGCAGTGTTCTCCATAAAGTGCCTCGAAGGGTGCCATACCTATGATCGGATGATAGTTATTATTGTAGACAAACTCAACCAATGTGAGTGCTCCTCCCAAGTCCCTCTAAAATCTAGGATACACAGTCTTAATAAATCCTCAAGAACTCTATTAACCCTCTTAGTTTGTCCATCAATATGAGGATGGTAAGCTATGCTAAGTCTTAACTGTGTACCTAGGGCCTCTTGCAAGCCCCTCCAAAATTCGCTCATAAAGATGGGGTCACGATCACTTACTATTCTGGAAGGTACCCTATGAAGTAGGACGATCTCTCCAAGGTAAACCAATGCTAGCCAAGTTGTCGTCCTCTTGCTCTTGTCTATAATAAAGTGAGCGCTCTTAGTAAGTCTATTTACTATCACCCATATACTCGTGTTGCCCTTCCTCGATTTGGGTAGTCCATAATTAAAGTCCATATAGACGCTCTCCCATCTCCATTGTGGGATATGCTAGGGTTGAAGCAATCCGACAGGTTTCCTTTCCTCGGCCTTGACTTGTTGACAAGTCAAACACTGGGCCACGAACTCCGCCACATCTTTTTTCATGTTAGTCCAATGAAAAACTTGCTTCATATCTCGGTACATCTTGTTACTTCCCGGATGGATAGTAATCCAAGAGTGGTAAGGCTCCTCAAGAACTGATCTCAGCAAATCTTCAACTCTGGGAACACATAATCTCCCATCTCATTTTAGCCACCCTTTATTGTCCATAGAATATCTAGCAAGGTGACTAGAGGCCTCTCCTCCACTAACTCTATCCAAGATGCCAGCTAACTACTGGTCCTCTTGTTGTGTGGATCCAATGCGCTCCATAAGAGTAGGTCGTACCTCTAATGATGCCAACAAACCAAGTGTAAAATCCGTAGATGGATTAAAATCAAATGTTGAGATAAACTCAAAGCTCTGGTTCTCTACGAACAAAGGACTTAAGGTCACCATTTTCCTACTCAATGCGTCCGCAACCGCATTAGCCTTGCCTGGGATATAAGCTATCTCAAAATCATAAGACACAAGGAACTCATCCATCATTATTGTCTTAAATTGAGATCCGTCTACGAGAATGAATATTTGAGCAAATTGTGATCTATGTATAGCTCAAACCTCTCTCCAAATAGATACTGTCACAAAATTTGCACAACCATGGCACTTAACTTCAGACTTGATCTGGGCTTTGCCATATTTTCCTCCATTCTTAGGCCACCATATCATTTTCTCAGTCTTTAGCTATGCCTACTCATCCTTAACCTCCTTCTCCTCTTATTTACCATACTCGTGCATCAAAGCCATGTCTATAAGTCTCTTGAAAGTTGCACCCATCGGTACAAGCTTCAGTGCTAAATCTTAGAGTGGTTGGTTCAATCCTCTTGCGAACATCAAAGCTTTCTTATGAGGAGTGTTCACCAATTCTAACCCAAATATCGCTAGTTGATTAAAGATGTTAACATATTCCTTTATTGTCATGCTTCCTTGCTTCAAATTCAAGAACTTCTTCTTTGCATTCCTTCGTCCGCTCGCAATAAAAATCTCATTACAAATCTAGCCTTAAATTCATCCCAAGTAGCTACCATTTGTCTGGCCTGACTCACCTCCTACCAATATGATGCTTCGTCCTTCAGTTCCCAAGCGGCCAACTGAATTTTTCTCTTATCATCGAGATCCAATAAGTTAAGTACATTCTCCGTTTCCCTAAGCCAATTTCGCGCCTCCATAAAACTCTCAGTACCACGCAATTGCTTGCCTCCCATCGCACAGAAGTCCTTATAAAGCTTAGAAAGTTTGACTACATGAGGAGGTGGAGCTGCTGCAGCTGCAGCTGGGGGAGGGACATTTTCTTGCACTTTGGTGGGTGTCGTAGCTTCTACGTATCTACGGAACCATGTCAGAATGGTAATGCCCTTAGGGAAATTAGGAGCCCCAGACATGCTGAAAAGAGACGAAACAAGGATTCAAAAAGATAACGAATGAATATTGTAAATTGCTTGAGGGGATATTATTTGTCAAAAATTGGTTTTATTTGAAAATATTTACTTTGAAAACTCTTTTCAAAAACTTTTCTTCTAACCTTGTTACCTTAGGCTTGGATACCAAATGTGACACCACACGTCCCTTAATGTAACCCATATGAGGAATCATTTAGTTTCGTGAAGCGCAATAATAATACATAAACTAATTAAACAAGATAGAATATAAATATGCAATTTAAATTTTCAACTTTCTATTTCAAATCAAATATAACATTACATTTTTTCCAAATAAAACACCAATGCCAAAAACATAAATATCTTTATCATAAATCATCAAAGTACAAAAACCGTAAATAATCTCCCTTGTATGTCATAACAATAAACATTGATAAATAAACTGAAGAAATACATGGAAAGGAAAGCAATCCAAGTCCAAGCATAATAAAATCACGGTCCAGCTACTATCCACTACCACTTCGAGACTTGAGGGGGAAATGGAGAAGGAGAAGGAAAAGAAAAATAGGTCAGACATTAAGTCTGGAAAATTCCAGTGATTTTCAGCAATAGGATAAAATAGAGAGTATCAAGACAGGTAAATATTGCTAAACATGAAAATACAGTAACTAGACAAGTACGAAGTAAACGATATAACATAGTGACGAGATAACAAGATAATAAGGTAAGGTAAAGATCATGTATGATTATTGTTCATATCCTAAGAACAAGTTTCTGCTCTAATTACTAGATTACCATGAATAAGTGTTAACCTAATTACTACCCATGTAATCGGCTCCCTACCATGCAAATATCCTCTACCAGCCACGGTAGTAGGGGATATCAGTACCTAACTTATCAACTATAAGGCACAGACTTATTCGCTGGTGTTACAACGACTTCGTTTCCCTCATCGGGCATATGCATGCTCATGCTTCCGCCGGAATGTGCATGTACCCACCTTCCACCTTTGAACCTTTTACAATCAAGATTGGTAAAGCATGCCTTGTCCCCTACCTAGTGCGAGGCCCCTCTCTATGATACCAACAAGGATACTGACTGATACGTGTTCCACACAGCAAGATTGACACAAGCCACCCCTATGCTTATTCCCTTAAACTAGGATTTTAGGAGTCCTAAAATCGGATATAAACAGCAAGACATGGGATCTCTTAGCTTATTAATTAACAAGTAATAACTTAGTAGGCTTAATCTCATTAATAAGAATGGTTGTAAATGACATTTCCTACAAATTTTACTTTGTGTACCACCCCTTCCCCAAAACAAGCACCTTCTCAGATGTATACTCCCTCCAGTTCAAATTATAAGTCGTTCTAAGCTTTGGGTTATTTTGCAAAATATATGACGTTTTGAGAAAAATCAATGCATGCTTTAATCTTCCAATGCATGTGGTTCCCTGTCTGGAGTACAAGGCATGCATGCTTTAATCTACCAATGCAAGTGGTCCAATAAAATCTTTAGAAGATGCATGACAATGCATACTTTCTTGAAAAGGGAGGCCATCAATTAATACAAAAGGATTAATTAAGGGATAAATGTGTGATTTTCCGGTTTTCTTAATTTACGTGAGAAATTTCAAAACGACTTATAATTTGACCCGGAGGGAGTATATATTAAGTTACTTATTTTACTTAATTACATCTGATCCTCATAACATGTTCTGCTTAATTTAAGTTAAGTTTAATCTATCCAGATTAACATGTTTTGCATATTATCCCAATTATACAGTCACTAGATTTCATGTTTCAATATGCCTAATTCTCCTTTTCACTGTCGTTTCAAGTTATTTCAATTTAACCCAATTAACACAATTCTAATGTGAATAGCCTAGGTATTTGATGCCATAAATATAACACAAAAAAGGATAAAATATAGACCTAATTCAAAAACACATAAACTGAATAAAATAGGCATAAGACTATAATTAAATCTAAGGCAGAAAAGCGATAATAGTGATATACATGTAATATTAAAACAACTTAAAACTAAATAGATAACTAACAGTACAACAATAACATATAAACACTGTATAATCTCATATTCTGATTTATTTACTGTCAGAACACTGTTTAATTATCAAATATGAAAATAACTAGAACTTATAATGGTTTGACTGAAATCTCGAAAAAGTTCTTTATATATTGTTGTTGTAGAAAAATTAGAACCGTCCTCTCTATTTTACATTTAGGCAACACCTCAGCATCTTCTTACCTTTATTTAGAAATATTTTAGAGGAAGAAGAATGAATAATGTTTGTGTGTAGGAAAACAATGAGGTTGCTAGCCTATTTATAAATTAGCTAGGATAATCCTAAAACATTAAATTTTAGGTTTATAAATCAGCCCGTGCACCTCATGCTGAGTCAGCGAATGAATATGGTGAATAAAGCTGTCCAGATTTAGAAGTAGGAACTCTGCTTGCATGCACGTGGGCCGACCCCACCTTTAAATGTATCGACCCTAGAGTCGACCTGCCTTAGACATGGGTCGACCCATGGGTTGACCTGGTCTGGTTGGGTCGCCCAATGACTGCGCTATTTGCTTTTATTTTCTATATATTATATTTGTATGTTCTTGTTTGGTCTTCTTAATCCCATAACTTCTTCATATTTAATCTGATTTATGAAAACTAAAAGTCCATCTAAACGGAGTTTCCATTATGAACGCAACGGTAAAGTCTATTATACCTAGTTCCGAATATTTAATTAATTAATATTCATCGTATTATCCTCTTAATATAATTATCATGTATTAGAATAAGGAGTGTTACAATGTTCTATCTCAGTATCGTTATCATTTGGAATGCTACCTCGGGTATGGTAGTTAGAGTCATACATAAATGTGTACATGGTTAGGTTATAATTACTAGCCTTGTAGGCATATGTCTTTGGTTGAACCAAACGAGATACATCCGTGTATTCCTATTTACCAGAACTTGTTGTTATGACCCCCTCCTCATCACAATCTCCTAGGGTTTCTCGAGAGGGTCTGATTCTCATAGGTGTTTAAGTTTGGTTTTCAATCTTGTACTCTCTCATGCTTGGTATTGACATTGTGACTCACTTTTATAAGGTAGTTACATGAGTTGATACTAGTTTATCCTATTTTGTTTTCGATGTGAGTTATTTTTCCGCACTCTGATTATTCTCATGCTCATTTATTTGCAGGTACCTGATTTACGCGCTCTTTGCTTGGATATGTTCGATTTTCGATTTTTGTCGAAATTTGGGCTTAGAAAAGTGTGGGTGTCACATTTGGTATTAGAACATAAGTTAAACAATCAGAGAAATTAGTTAAATTACGACTCGTAAGAGAACGTATTCAATTTTCTTTTCTATTTTTCTTCATCTTTCTTACTTGACTTTAAAATATTTCAACATTGAAATAGTCATGGGACTATTTATTCAAAATAGGACTTAAGCTACTAAGAGTTTGAAATAAGTTTGGTTTGGGTTTTTGGCAAATTCGATCTTACGTCGCAGTACATTGGCGATTTCATTGTGAAGAGTATGAGGACAACATATGGTGGATCCTGTGGATGTGATATTTTGAGACTGGATGAAAACCTAGCTACAATTCAGATAGTCGCGATTTCTGGTTTTTGGTTTTATTAGGTAGTTCTAGTCAATGACCTTTTCTTGGTCTGAAACGGGAAATTCAGGTTAATGTGTCATATCCATTCGAAATATAATTATGAGGTATATCCATTTGATGCTGCGTTAAAATTCCTGACATCCTTTTGTTGAAAACATTCATTTGCGTCCTTTGTCTTATGTTCAAAGGAATTTTCATTTTTTAAATTGTTCGCAACAAAATAAAATGGATTTCGAAAAGTTTTGAAACTATGATTTCGCAAAAAATAGTTTTGTAAATATATGATTTTAAAATTTTAAATCTATTTGTGTTACCGAACTGTTTGGATTTTGTGTGATTTTAATAAATAATCCAGTTGGTAGAAAGAAGGGAATTGGAAATGACAAGGAATATGCCTCAAAACCTAAAATAAGTAATACTCATTCCTTCTAATTTTTAGTATCCCACTTTTCATATATATTGGATAATTTATCAAAATTATCACAATTAGTCTTTGAGATTTTAAGATTATGACATTTTGGAATGTGAAAAGGTTTTCTAGTTAGTAATATAAACTGTAATATGAATAATAATAGTAGTAGTAGGTAATAATAAATTGGATTTATAATACGAAACATTTAGTTTACAACAAAAAAAATCAATTTTTGAAAAAGTAGTAAATTTCCTTTCGAAAGTCTGATTTAGGGTATTTGATTTGCGAATCGTCTGTTTATTTGTATGTCAGCTAGGTAAGAAGAAAATTCATTTTATTTTCTATTTCGAATTTTTAGATAATTTTCTACTCTAGAAATTCGATCATCGTGTGGTCACAACATTTTTTTGAGACTATTTTGAACCTTTGGAGACTGTTCGGAGTTTGACTGTGGTCTTTGATACTGCCGTGATGAGGATAATTGTTTTTCTGGTCGCGTCAAATCTTAAAAGATGACGTGGGACGATTACTATTTTAATCTGACCTAATAAGGTTAAGGTACAACCTTTGCCCAAATTTCATTTGACATTTGACCATTTAGCGATACCTAGAGTGGTCAATTAGTTGATGAGTTTTGGTACAACTTGGACCTAGGACTCAACCATAAAATTTATTTTTAAATCACCCCCTTAACTTCTTTCTTTTTTCCTTTCCTCATCTGGCCAAACCATATTCTTATCCTTCTTCTCTTTCTTTGTCGTATCATCATCTCCTCCTTTTCTGCACTAGTTTGCGCAGTAGATCTTTCCCCATTAGTACTCCAAGATCTAATCCAATTTCTTCTCTCTGACCATTTCTTAGTCCATAATACCTAATTGCGCTATCCGATCTTACTCGCACCATTTAAGTCTCATCCTTAAGGAGAGATCATTTGGTTGGATTGAAATGAGCAAAAAGGTCTCACCGCTTTTGGGTAAGAAAATTTGTCAAGGCAGTTGGACTTGCACTGGTCTTTAGCTTCGAGATCTTTGTATGGGATTGTTGTTTGTGCTGCATCCTCCTTTGCTACATTTTGTTGGAATTGATTTTAATGAAGGTGATCGTCATTTCGGAGATGAAGATTAAGCTATCTTTGGATGGTTTTTCTAAGGAAAACCTCGATAAGATTTTAGAGGCATCTGTGTTTTACGCAGACTCAAATGGTCTTTTTGCTAATCGTCTTTGAAGGTTTTTCAGCAAGTCTCATTTTCTTAATGTCGGTTTTTGTGTTCGGAGATCTATGTCAAACTGCCTAAGTAGGTATGTGACTAATTCAGCACATTTTATGTAGATAGGAAGTTATGACTTGATTTGTCACATAATGCAGAAATAGATCTTTTCTTTGATCGATGGCGTAACCATCATTTAGCACTGCATTATATTTGATTCATCTTGTTGTCCTTATGTGAAGAGCAGTTTTGTGCTGGGTTTTTTCTCATCGCAAATTCTCTCTTAGAAGAGATGGTGATGTGGGAATATCTATACCAGTAGTGTTTGCAACACGAGATCTACCTTTTTGCTACCATGATATGATTCATGAAAGGTCATAAAAATGGTTTGAGCTTCAGTCATGGAACAAGACATGTCGTTGTTCATAACGATTGTTTTGCGAGTTTCAATGTTTTTCTTGTCGTCTTTGTTGTTTTCCCTTTCCAGCATTTGGTTCTTGCCTTTGTGGTAATTCGTGCTTGTAATTGTTAGTGCTTGTTGTCTTTGAAATCGCACGACTTTTGATGAGATTTCTATTTTTAGAAATAATTGTCTCATTCGCGCATGTCTTTTTGAATGAAATCTCATTTTTCTTACCTAACCAATAGTTGTCCTAGAGCTGGAAAGAATAGAATTTTATGCTGGATAAATTTTAGCGAATGACAGGTTTAGCGTTGTTTTTCTTCACGGATATAATTAATCACTTGTTCCTTGTTAAGCTAAAATTTACTGCATTCTTATGTGTGTGATTTCAGTTTTTGCATTTTTGCGTGACTGATTTCCTTTTTTCGCCAACGTGTAAATTGAATCATTTAAGTTTCCCAAAAATACCTTTTGAAAACTTTTGCAAACATGGAAAAAAAGATTTTACATTTTACTAATTTTCTTTATTTTATTTTGGTTTGCGCCAAAATGTAGAATTTGGATAAGGCAATTTGCGCATATTTAGACGTCTTTTTACATTAAAATTGATGGTTTGAACAACGTAAAGCGCATATTATAAAAAAATTAGATTTCATGCAGATCTCGTATGGAAGTGAAACGGTATTGAGAAGAAATCGTCAAAATAAACAGAAGAGGTTTTAAAGTGGAAATTTATTTTTGTGATTTTTTTTTTATTTTTGGTCAAATGAAAGGCGTAAGGAAGATTTTGTGTGTGCGCGTGTTAGCAGTGCAGTAGGGCCAGCAATGAAAAAAAAACGTTAACAATAACAAGAAAAATGTTATTTTAGCCCTGGAAACGTTGTTTTCATACCTTGTCAACGATGCGCGCGAGTTATCAATTAATTCATTTGACGTTTTAGAGTTTGTTTTAAGCCCTTTTTACAGTTTACGAATAGAAATTCTTTGAGTATTTTGGGGGGAATGAGGTAAAATTTCCATTATAGGATGGAAAATGGAATATTTATAAGCAAAGGAAACTTTAAAATTCTTCGCTTTGATTTCCTTTTTCTGGTTTAGGAGAAATGTAATAGGAAGCGATTAGATGCGTTGGCGTTTTTGATGGCAGGATTTAGATGCAAAATCGGTTGATTTACATTTCTATTCGTAGTCGTGTGAAAGTTATGGATAAAAATAGATCTTTAAAAAATTTCATTCATATAGAAGTGCCTGTATATTTAGTGTAACACCCCGAAATTTTGTTAACATTAAAGAGGACAAATTAAATAATAATTAATTTAATATTAAGAATTAAGGGAAACAGACTACGTCATTACTTCCGTCTCAAAATTCTGGTCAGGATGGACACCTAGTTTGCATAAAACAGATAACATATGAAGAAGTTATCGACGATAAAAGTTTGACAATCAAACCAGGTATAACTGGTGCACTTCACAAGTGCGCCAAGGCAATTTTACACTGGCACACCTGTAAAGTGCGCCCCTAGTTTTTTTTGGGTATTTGGGCCTTTTCCAAGTGGGTGGATATCCGTGACCTGATTCACTCTTGGGCTGAGGTGGCATTTGAATTCTGAACATTAGCAGCTATAAATATACCTCAATTCTCTTGTTTTCTTCACAAAGACTCAACGGCAGCCAGACTCTACCGGTGTGTGAATTGAACTGGACCCCTTATCTTCTTCTATCTACTAAGGCAAATCAAATACAAAAATTCAAGATCCATTCTTCCTCAATTGTCTAAACCTAACGCTGTGAGTTTCTAGTTGCTTTTAGGTTTAAATAAATAAATGTGAGTTATGAAAGAATGTGAATTGGATATGATGTAAACTATGAATCCATGCTATTGTTAAAACTAATACTATGTCATGATAGATCTCCACCTTTTGATCTAATGCAATTGTGGTTATTATATTATATTGCCTATGTGGATATTGACTTGTAACTATGTTGTAGTGAACGTAAATTTGTTAATTTTGACAGTTGCAACACTGGTTAGATCAAATTCTTTATGTAAATCACCTTTCATCTATCATATTGCGATTAACTTAGATAAGTTGTAAATTGGACATGTGAATCCATATTAAGATCTAAACATGCTATTATATCATTCTAATGGTGTTAGATCTATTTTAACCTCTAGATCTGAATTATGTGATCTAATTTATCACCTTGTGTTATCATGTTAGATCTAAACCAATTGGACATCTAAACTGCTGATTTAGATCTTACTATGCTTATTGAGACATCGTAGTTATGTTAGAACCAATTGACTGCCACAAGTTCACCAGTTTTATGTTCATCTTTTTATGATGTTAATTACATGTCCATGCCAGTATGTATGTTCAACTTGTCACCATGCTAGTTTATGTTTATGTTTATGCCAAGATGGTCACTTTGATTATATTCCCATTATTATCCCTATTATCGTTTATAACTAGGCCATTGTCTAGCCTAGGCATGCCGCCAGTTTATGAGTGCACTAGTTAGGAAACAAGGGAAAAAGGGTTAATATTGACATAATTTGAATATGAACATTTTTGGACATATAATTCAAATTATTGGGTAAAATGCGTATTAACACCTATAAAAGGAAAGGATTAATTAATTGGTTAATTAATTAAAAATGGAATGTCTAGTAATTATAATTAGGAATTGTAATTGAACTTATGACACGAGGTTAGTGTAACAACCCGAATTTTTATAACATGTTAATACAAGAAACAAGGCAGAATTAAATTTTAAAATAAGAATCAAGGGAAACAGATTGCGCCATTGTGTTCGTCTCGAAATTCTGCTTGAAAACGAGTCCGAGTTTGCGAGAATCGGAGCCGTATGAGAGAGATATGACCCTCTGAAGTTTCAGGATTTTTAGAATCGAAAACAGGTCGAATTCGAATTCAAATTTCGAATTCAAAACCCAGAAAAGGCTGGGCGGGAAATTTCCCGCCCAGTACCCAGGTCGACTGGGGAGTCGACTGGGCAGTCGACCCCCAGACCAGGTCGACTGGGCAGTCGACCTGGTCCCCGAGCCCACTTTTGGGCCTGGGTGCATCCTGATGTTCCTAGTCTCATTTTCTGTCCAGGTTCGTCTGCCTAATCCTATATAAACCCCCTGATGCCTAAACCCTAATTCACTACAACACGTCTAACCACCATTATGCTACTGAAATCCCTCTTGGTCATGGCCGCCGTCTCTAATCTTCTTCTTAAGCTTTCATACGCAATCCAATGCAAAGATAAAGACTTCTACAAGAATTCAAGGGGATGAATCAACAACTCTACAATGTTTCTACATCGATTTTAGTTCTTAATTCGCTAGCTATGCTATATAAGTTTTAGTTACTTTTTAGATTAAAATACTTAATTTTAATATGGCTATGGATAAAGTGTAATTGGATATAAGCATGTTTATCAATTCAGATCTATTCCTGTTTACCTTTGAACCTTGAGTTTTGAGACTTGTTCATCTCCATTCTTATGTCTAGTTCATGCTCTATTCAGTCGTTGTAAATCAGTTTCTTGGATTCATGTTGATATTATTATCAAGATCTAATCTTTATGCCTATCATGACGATCTATGCTGTTTTCTCCCTGATCTTGTTTCATTGCAACTTCTACCTCCCCCTATTTATTTTCCTTTGATGAACCTAGGTCAATTTCGGACCTAGGCCTAAACTGCGATTTATGTGCGATTGGATACGGGGGAAATACCGAGATATTGCCTAGTTAGATATATGTGTGTTTGGTAGAATCGAAGGCATAATATAGAATTGGATAATTGGGTATTGCCATTAAAATGGTAATTATTGGGATTGGCATATGTAATTTTTGGCTAGAACTTGATATGTGTAAATTGACATAAAAATTGGCATACGTATAAAACGACATGAACTGAACATATGTAGATTTGGAATGAATTGGGCATATGTAAAACTGATATGTAATCCAGAACTTGGGCATATGTTAATTATGTGAGATTTGTAGTTGAAACACATATGATAATTTATGTCTTGAAAAAGGGCTAATATGAACACGCCTAAGTGGGTTTTGGGTAGTTGACATGTAATAGCCTTAAAGGAGGGATAGATATAAATTGAGATAGCCTTTAATGGCATAAGATAAATTGTGATAAAATTGGTATGATTTTGCATACCATTAATTGATGAACATAACTGAGTCAATTATGGACATCGTTAAATTAGGAATTAATTAATAATTTGAATAAGGAAATTAATAAGACTTGGGTAAAAGATTATAAGCGATAATCAATGCTTGGGACACGAGGTTGGACTCATTTGTGACGTAAAACTGCCCGGACCCGCCTGGCGAATCCAGTAGTCACAAATGGTAGCCCAATGTAAGAGGTCCTAGGCCCAAATTAAAAGCGTAACAGTTGTAAAGACACGAGGTTAGACTCTTTTATGGTGTAAGACTGCCCGGACCCGCCCGGCAAATCCAGCTGCCATAAATGTCAGTCTAATGTGAGAGGTCTTTATAGGGTTACGGCCTTAATGAATTAAGAAATACTTAACCAGATAAACATGTGGTGGGACATGGGGGTTAAGTGGGTGACATGTGGGTGACATATGGGTGACATATGGAAATACGAATAGTAATACTTAACCAACATAACATGGTAATTAGACCCGTGGATAGGGTTAAGTAAACTGAGAACACTTAACCAATATGGTATGAATGGGTGGGTTAAGTAATATGATTACTCTAATGACACTTAACCAATATGGTATGAATGGGTGGGTTAAGTAATATGACCAGGCTAATGACACTTAACTGTTATGACATGAATGGTTGAGTTAAGTAAATCTTAATTAATGCCTAAGTGGGAATGATAACTTATGGAATAAAGTAAGTTAGGCGGAACAATAGATAAGATGAGATAACTTATGTAGTAAGGAAAGATGTGCTTCATTGTAGATTAAGCAATATGTAAAGACAAGAATGAATTTACAATTGAAGGCGACATAAGTTATATTATAAAAAGGAACAAAACATTGGTTAGGTTGGATAATCCTCTGAGTATCAATCTGATGTTGATTCCGGTCTTCGGGGTTGGTATTTAGGGAATTATTCTCTCTCTCCAGTGTGTTTGTAAGTTAAGGGGTACTTGGTTGTAAAGATTGAATAAGAACATGTTATTGTACCATAACAGGGGTTAATGTATGAATCATAGGAATAACATGTTGCGGGCTTATTAATGGACTTAGTATAGTTTAAGTTAAGAATTGAATTAATAAGCAAAGTTGAAGGTTGGTATGAATGGAAATAACCAAGTTAAATGATAAGACTAATGAGGTAGCACAAGCGCATAGTTAATGGATAGACATAGGGTCTAATGGCAGATAAAGCCCAGGCGCTTGGTTAAACCCAGACGTTGGGGGTAATATAAATGACATGTAAAATATAACCTATAAGCACTTAACCAAGATAAAGCATGTATTAAGACATGAGGATGAGGTAGGGGTTAAGTGAAGGACATGGGTAACATGTAAGACATAACTGGTGTATACTTAACCAAAATTTAAACATGTAAGTGGACATGAATAAGAAGGGGTTAAGTAAGAATTACTAGAGGGGACCAAGCATAGGTGGGAAGCTTGTGTCGAGGAAAGGGGACCCTTTTCAGACCAGTAGCCCATTATGTATCTTTGTGAGCTCGACCCATGTCGAGAACGGGACACGCATACTGGGTTTGATCGTAAGAGGTCAAAACGGGATAGCAGTGGCAACGCAAGTCCAACGGGTTTCATATGCGTGTGTGGACCCGGGCTGGTAGGTAAGACGTTGTTGCATCGTGTAGGTTTAAGCCGTGCATCCTCAAGTTGTATCGGGTTGCCACTTTGGGAAATGATACACCCCACTGTGGGGCCAGCACGTGTATCTACGAGTTAGGGAGCCGATCGCATGGGGGTTGGTGGGTACACCTAGTGGAGATAGGGGCAGGCGGCACCTATGTAGTTAGCTAGGGGTACGTAAGACTAGTATTATGATTTTCACCTAGTGGAGATAGGGGCAGGCGGCACCAATGTAGTCAGCTAGGGGTACGTAAGACTAGTATTATGATTTCTAAGTAGTGGGTGGGATCACCTTATTATATAACATGGGCTACTAGTTGGGACACTAGTAAGGGGTAAGGATCCTTGTTAAAGGGGACACTAGTTGGAGTACTAGTAGAAACATTCTATGTAAGACACTTGTAAAGATGCTAGTTAGGTGGTGCAGAGCAAGTAGATCTCATAGAAATATTTTGATGGCGAACCAGAGGAATCTTGTTATGTTTGATAGGAATCTTACGAAATTATACTTAGTTTATCTTGAATGGGAACCTTGCGATGTTACTTGACAAAAATCACATCATGTTAACCTTAGTTATCTTGCCTGTTGCTTATCTTATCATCATGCCTATGTTTACTTTCAGTTTACTCATGCCATATTATCCTTAACTATTTTTATGCTGAAAGTCACTAGGACTTACTCAGTCTTCATGACTGACCCATTTTGTTTCGCCTCTTTTTCTTTCGTTTCCCCCCCAGGTTCGCAGGGTGGGAATACAGCTTTGCTTGGACCTTATCAAGCTCCAAGGCACTTTCATGCAAGGCTTGGATTTTTCTTGCCTATGGCTTGCTTTGCTTTATTGGGGAATACTATAACTTATTTTTATGCTTCTTTGTTTTTGAGCAAGACAGATATTTTAGCTATGTAATTGGGTATTGGAAGTTGATGGGCTTTTATTGTAAACAATCATATTTAATAAATGATTTTAAGTACTTCCACTTTACTTTCCGCTGTTTTATATATGACTGTCTTGTAATATTTCTGTTCCAGTACCCATAATGCTCCATTGAAGTTAAGGCATTCCCTTTGTGAGTGACCTTAATGGATGTGGGGTGTTACATTTGGTATTAGAGCAGAAGGTTTCCAGACTGGGCAAAAGTTTTCAAAAACCTTCTGAACTAGTTTTCAAAACATTTACAAAGAAGCAAATTTTCAAGAAAGTTTTGTTTTGATTAAAAGGCATATTCCCCAAAGCCATATGCACTATCTTTTGATTCCCTCTTGAAATTTCTCCTCTCTCTCTTTTCACCATAGTTTCGTAAGCATCCGACATATGTCAGAGGGCAAAGAAGTGCCCAACCTCCATCTGTAGCCGTAGTAGTTCCATCTGCGTCTAATCTTATTTCAAGTTGTGTAGAGTTGCCGTGCGTTGGAGGTAGCTTCGAAGGACTTGTCAACAAACTATACAAGGACAGTAAGAACAAGAGACTAGTTGTTATAACTTAATCCACGAAGGAGGAAAAAGGTGAAAGGAAAGAGGCCAAAGTGAAAGAATAGTAGAACAAATGACAAGAGAGAGTATCTTTAGTATGGTAAGGAGGGAGTGTAGTTAAGTGTTATAGGACAAGGACAAGGGCAAAGGACAGGATCGTCGAGAGGGCAATTGTATGCTCTCACTACTAGCGTACCTAAGGGAGGTGGTAACGTTACCGTTAAAGGTTTAGCTTTTCTTTTCTATCATCCCGCTAGAATTTTGTTTTTGTACATCACATCCTTTTAATTCTGCTTCGATAGTTGAGTCTCTACACCTTAGTACTAGCGTATTGGAGAATCCCAATTTTTGTCTCAAATCCTGTTGGGGAATTGGCTCATTTATTTATGATTTGTTTGGATTTTAGAATGTCTATACTAGGTATTGAGCTTAGAAGGAATGCTTATGATTTTTCGGCTAGGAGTGGATTCTAGGGATGGAGTGGTTATCCAATAAGGGTGCCATTCTCAGTTTTGAAAGGAGGGTAGTTAGACTCTTGACTTACCTCGGTAATGCCCTCGAAGTTTAGTGTAACCCTTAGGGTTTTTGCCATGCTTTGTTACCTAGAATCTCTAGATACATTTATTGATCCGCTCGAGTAGTGTTCGCCACTAAGGCGGATGGTTCATTTCACTTATGCATGTGATGTAGAAAATCGCCTTAGTAAGTACATTTAGCAACATGGTTGACATTTGTTTATTTTCAAGAGATAATTCATCTATGTGGAATACCTTCTAGTAAGTGAACGAGATCCAAGATTCACTAGTGAATTTTGGAGAGCTTACATGGAACCCTCAGTACACAGTTATGTTTGAGACCGAGTATACTAGAGGGAGAATAAGTGAAAGTGGAACGGGAGGAAACAGTGAAATGAGTTCCAACTCGTATTTTGGAAATAAGAATCAAGGAGCTATGAAATTATGAAGTTAAAGACGGTCAAAGCACAATGGAGTTAAGCTCAAGGAAATGCGACTTAGAAGATTGAAGACTAGATTC
Source organism: Allium sativum (assembly GCA_030737875.1). Classification (NCBI taxonomy): domain Eukaryota; kingdom Viridiplantae; phylum Streptophyta; class Magnoliopsida; order Asparagales; family Amaryllidaceae; genus Allium; species Allium sativum. Next base: position 1,030,106,648 of record CM060918.1, read on the forward strand.
GTGCATCACATCTCTTTTTAAGAGTATATTCTTGATTCCTTCTTCCTGTAAATCTTACTTGCATGCTATCTTTTGTGTATATCCTCTCGGTCCTATTCTCAATCCAATTTCTGTTGCAAACCCCATAGGGAGTATGACTCATCTGTTAGTTTTACATGTTGGGGCTTGAGGGTGTCCGTTGGGTTGATTAAACCTTTTGGGTTTTATAGGATATGGGTTGGTTTTAGGAAGGGATTTCTTGTGACCTAAAAGTAGTCCATCATGCTTAGTTTCCTAGAATCATATATATATTGGTTGGGTTGAGAATTTCTTTGGGTGTCAGTCTGATGTTGATTTCGGTCTTTGGGGCTAGTGCTCAGGGAATCCTTCTCCTAATCAGTATATATGTGACGTAGATTTCCATCTTTGATGGGCGCAGAGTTTTTACTTGCTTCTATCATTTGACTATATCTTTAGGTAGGAACAGTTGAGTGTAAACATGTGTTTGAGACATGTTATGATTGATGGTTGCAAGTGGTTGCAAGTGGTTGCTCGTGGATGCATATACGCGCACATTAGGCACTAGATCGGCTCAGTCACCTTTCATATTGCATATGCATGAGTGTTTACCCTTGTTTGTGGATGAAATTGAATGTGTTATCATACGGATGTTGGATATGGATGGATGTTTGTGCACACATATAGTGTTTATGTGACTAGGACTATTTGCATACATGTTGGACTCATGGCACTAAACATATTTTGCATCTAGAAGGTCAATCAGGCCTGATCATTTACATTAGATAAGGAACATATACACACACTTCTCGCATATGTTCATATATCATTAGAAATCTTTTAAGGACAATGATTACTAATGGGTGATGTTTTGAGTAGATGGATGATGGATGCTAGGACACATTCTTCTTAACTTAAAGATTTCGGGGACGAAATCCTTTAAGGAAGGGAGAATGTAACAACCCGAATTTTTATAACATGTTAATACAAGAATCAAGGCAGAATTAAATTTTAAAATAAGAATAAAGGGAAATGGGTTGCGCCATTGTGTTCGTCTCGAAATTCTGCTTGAAAACGAGCCCGAGTTTGCGAGAATCGGAGTCCGTATGAGAGAGATATGACCCTCTGAAGTTTCCGGATTTTCAGAATCGAAAACAGCACGAATTCGAATTCAAATTTTGAATTCAAAACCCAGAAAAGGCTGGGCGGAAATTTCCCGCCCAGTACCCAGGTCGACTGGGGAGTCGACTGGGCAGTCGACCCCCCAGACCAGGTCGACTGGGCAGTCGACCTGGTCCCCGAGCCCACTTTTGGGCCTGGGTGCATCCTGATGTTCCTAGTCTCATTTTCTGTCCAGGTTCGTCTGCCTAATCCTATATAAACCCCCTGATGCCTAAACCCTAATTCACTACAACACGTCTAGCCACCATTATGCTACTGAAATCCCTCTTGGTCATGGCCGCCGTCTCTAATCTTCTTCTTAAGCTTTCATACGCAATCCAATGCAAAGATGAAGACTTCTACAACAATTCAAGGGGATGAATCAAGAACTCTACAACGTTTCTACATCGATTTCAGTTCTTAATTCGCTAGCCATGCTATGTAAGTTCTAGTTACTTTTAAGATTAAAATACTTAATTTTAATATGGCTATGGAATATAGAGTAATTGGATATAAGCATGTTTATCAATTCAGATCTATTCCTGTTTACCTTTGAACCTTGAGTTTTGAGACTTGTTCATCTCCATTCTTATGTCTAGTTCATGCTCTATTCAGTCGTTGTAAATCAGTTTCTTGGAATCATGTTGATATTATTATCAAGATCTAATCTTTATGCCTATCATGACAATCTATGTTGTTTTCTCCCTGATCTTGTTTCATTGCAACTTCTACCTCCCCCTATTTATTTTCCTTTGATGAACCTAGGTCAATTTCGGACCTAGGCCTAAACTGCGATTTATGTGCGATTGGATACGGGGGAAATACCGAGATATTGCCTAGTTAGATATATGTGTGTTTGGTAGAATCGAAGGCATAATATAGAATTGGATAATTAGGTATTGCCATTAAAATGGTAATTATTGGGATTGGATATGTAATTTTTGGTTAGAACTTGATATTTGTAAATTGACATAAAAATTGGCATACGTATAAAATGGCATGAACTGAACATATGTAGATTTGGTATGAATTGGGCATATGTAAAACTGATATGTAATCTAGAACTTGGGCATATGTTAATCATGTGAGATTTGTAGTTGAAACACATATGATAATTTATGTCTTGAAAAAGGACTAATATGAACACGCCTAAGTGGGTTTTGGGTAGTTGGCATGTAACAACCTTAAAGGAGGGACAGATATAAATTGAGATAAGTTGCCTTTAATGGCATAAGATAAATTGTGATAAAATTGGTATGATTTTGCATACCATTAATTGATGAACATAATTGAGTCAATTATGGACATTGTTAAATTAGGAATTAATTAATAATTTGAATAAGGAAATTATTAAGACTGGGGTAAAAGATTATAAGCGATAATCAATGCTTAGGACACGAGGTTGGACTTATTTGTGACGTAAAACTGCCCGGACCCGCCCGGCGAATCCAGTAGTCCAAATGGTAGCCCAGTGTGAGAGGTCCTAGGCCCAAATTAAAAGCGTAACAGTTGTTAAGACACAAGGTTAGACTCTTTTATGGTGTAAGACTGCCCGGACCCACCCGGCAAATCCAGCTGCCATAAATGTCAGTCTAATGTGAGAGGTCTTTATAGGGTTACGACCTGAATTAAGAAATACTTAACCAGATAAACATGTGGTGGGACATGGGGGTTAAGTGGGTGACATGTGGGTGACATATGGGTGACATATGGAAATACGAATAGTAATACTTAACCAACATAACATGGTAATTAGACCCGTGGATAGGGTTAAGTAAACTAAGAACACTTATCCAATATGGTATTAATGGGTGGGTTAAGTAATATGATTAGGCTAATGACACTTAACCAATATGGTATGAATGGGTGGGTTAAGTAATATGACCAGGCTAATGACACTTAACTGTTATGACATGAATGGTTGAGTTAAGTAAATCTTAATTAATGCCTAAGTGGGAATGATAACTTATGAAATAAAGTAAGTTAGGCGGAACAATAGATAAGATGAGATAACTTATGTAATAAGGAAAGATGTGCTTCATTGTAGATTAAGCAATATGTAAAGACAAGAATGAATTTACAATTGAAGGCGACATAAGTTATATTATAAAAAGGAACAAAACATTGGTTAGGTTGGATAATCCTCTGAGTATCAATCTGATGTTGATTCCGGTCTTCGGGGTTGGTATTTAGGGAATTATTCTCTCTCTCTAGTGTGTTTGTAAGTTAAGGGGTACTTGGTTGTAAAGATTGAATAAGAACATGTTATTGTACCATAACAGGGGTTAATGTATGAATCATAGGAATAACATGTTGCAGGCTTATTAATGGACTTAGTATAGTTCAAGTTAAGAATTGAATTAATAAGCAAAGTTGAAGGTTGGTATAAATGGAAATAACCAAGTTAAATGATAAGACTGATGAGGTAGCACAAGCGCATAGTTAATGGATAGACATTGGGTCTAGTGGCAGATAAAGCCAAGGCGCTTGGTTAAACCCAGACGTTGCGGGTAATATGAATGACATGTAAAATATAACCTATAAGCACTTAACCAAGATAAAGCATGTATTAAGACATGAGGATGAGGTAGGGGTTAAGTGAAGGACATGGGTAACATGTAAGACATAACTGGTGTATACTTAACCAAAATTTAAACATGTAAGTGGACATGAATAAGAAGGGGTTAAGTAAGAATTACTAGAGGGGACCAAGCATAGGTGGGAAGCTTGTGTCGAGGATAGGGGACCCTTTTCAGACCAGTAGCCCATTACGTATCTTTGTGAGCTCGACCCATGTCGAGGACGGGACACGCATACTGGGTTTGATTGTAAGAGGTCAAAACGGGTTAGCGGTGGCAACGCAAGTCCAACGGGTTTCATATGCGTGTGTGGACCCGGGCTGGTAGGTAAGACGTTGTTGCATCGTGTAGGTATAAGCCGTGCATCCTCAAGTTGTGTCGGGTTGCCACTTTGGGAAATGATACACCCCATTGTGGGGCCAGCATGGGTATCTACGAGTTAGGGAGCCGATCGCATGGGGGTTGGTGGGTACACCTAGTGGAAATAGGGGCAGGCGACACCTATGTAGTCAGCTAGGGGTACGTAAGACTAGTATTATGATTTACACCTAGTGGAGATAGGGGCAGGCGGCACCTATGTAGTCAGCTAGGGGTACGTAAGACTAGTATTATGATTTCTAAGTAGTGGGTGGGATCACCTTATTATATAACACGGGATACTAGTTGGGACACTAGTAGGGGGTAAGGATCCTTGTTACAGGGGACACTAGTTGGAGTACTAGTAGAAACATTCCATGTAAGACACTTGTAAAGATGCTAGTTAGGTGGTGCAGAGCAACTAGATCTCATAGAAATATTTTGATGGCGAAGCAGAGGAATCTTGTTATGTTTGATAGGAATCTTACGAAAGTATACTTAGTTTATCTTGAATTGGAACCTTGCGATGTTACTTGACAAAAATCACGTCATGTTAACCTTAGTAATCTTGCCTGTTGCTTATCTTGTCATCATGCCTATGCTTACTTTCAGTTTACTCATGCCATATTATCCTTAACTATTTTTATGCTGAAAGTCACTAGGACTTGCTCAGTCTTTATGACTGACCCGTTTTGTTTCGCCTCTTTTTCTTCCGTTCCCCCCCCAGGTTCGCAGGGTGGGAATACAGCTTAGCTCGGACCTTATCAAGCTCCAAGGCTCTTTCATGCAAGGCTTGGATTTTTCTTGCCTATGGCTTGCTTTGCTTTATTGGGGAATACTATAACTTATTTTTATGCTTCTTTGTTTTTGAGCAAGACAGATATTTTAACTATGTAATTGGGTATTGGAAGTTGATGGGCTTTTGTTGTAAATAATCATATTTAATAAATGATTTTAAGTACTTCCACTTTACTTTCCGCTGTTTTATAGATGACTGTCTTGTAATATTTCTATTCCAGTACCCATAATGCTCCATTGAAGTTAAGGCATTCCCTTTGTGAGTGACCTTAATGGATGTGGGGTGTTACAGTTAGGTTGCATTAGTGGTGGAAGTCTGCCCGGACCCGACCGGCATATCCAGCAGCCACTAATGTTGAACCTAATGTGGGAGGTCTAAGTACGCAAAGACGAATCGGGCTAAAACACGTGGTTAGGCCTAACTGTGGAATAAGTTTGCCCGAACCCGACCGGCATATCCAACACCCACACGTTGTAGGTCTAATTTGGGAGGTCTAGCCCATTATAAACCATAAATGGACATGGTAATGAATTGGACTACTTAACCAAATCTAATCCATATGGACAGTATGATTATGAACTAAAGTTAGGTTTAAGTAAATAGATTGGAATAGTGGATGGGTTAAGTAAATCTGGAGGGGGTGGGTAATATTTACATATAGGCCCACGAACTTTAACCCAATAAGGTTATGTAATTAAAGACAACTAGTGGTATACATAATCGGAGAAAATAATAAAGTTATGTAATTAAAGACACCTTCTAAGGTAAGCATAACTGGTATAGGGCTATGTAATAAAAGACATCTAGTGGTATACATAGTGAAAAACCTAGCGGAGGATACAAGACAAAGGGTGAGCTTGTATCATATTGTGTGGGACCCATTTCAGTTAGTAACCCAGAGTAAGTATCAAATAAAATACTCTGTACTAAGCGGAGAGGGGGCACGCTTACTGACCGATTGTAAGAGATCCAAACGTGGAGGACAATGTGGGCGGCACAAACCGACTGGGTCATGTGCATGCATGAGCCGGGCAGAGGGGGATAAGATGACCGTGACACCGGTCGATATGGGGCTATGCATATCAGTGAAGGGTTGCCGCTGTAGGATGTGATACATCCTTACCGTGGGGGCCGACACAGAGCATCTACGGAGTAGGGAGCCGATCGATTAGTGTAACACCCCGTATTTTCTATGAACGTATAAGTAACAAATTAAAATATACTTAATTTTTAGGAGAAGAATTAAGGGAAACGGGTTGCGCCATTGCATTCGTCTCGAAATTCTGCTTGAGATAGAGTCTGAGTGTGCGTAAAATGGATAACGTATGAAGAAGATATGGACGAACGAAGTTAGGCAGAACAACCGGAAACAGGCCAGAATACACTGGCGCACTTGTGAAGTGCGCCAGTCCAAAAATACACTGGCGCACCTGCCAAGTGCGCCCATACCGATCCAACACAGAATTCTGGAGTGTTCTGTGATGACGTGTCTCCTTCTGAGTGGCTGGATGACCTGTCTTCGAGCTGGGTGGTTCTGATGACTTCTGGACTGATCTGAAGGCTCTATATCACCCTATTCTCCTATAAAAACACCCCCAAACCTCACTTTCTCTCCACACAATTTTATTCTGCCTATACTCTGCCTCTATAATTAATAAATAAAATAATGGCATCGCTAATCTGCTGGGATCAAAATTAGAACTAGTGCATCTTCTTCCAAATCTGAATAAGATTAAAAGAGAACAACTGCAACTCTTCTTCTATAATCCAATCAAGGAAAGTGCAGAAATTTTCCAATATGAATTTTAATCATGATCTTGACATAATTATAAAACTGAATATGATATTATGCCCTTTTTCTATTTATCAGATCTGTTCCTCTGTTTTATTATTCTGTTTGTTCTGTATTTCTTCCTCCATTCTTTCTTTTTGTTTGATAGCCAAGCTACCACGAGCCTGAGCCAGATCTCATAAGAGATGAACGCATAAACGTTAAATTTGGGAAGAATATTGAATGAGGCATATTTGGGCATAATTGATTTGTAACTAATTTGAGGATACAACACATGTTGTAATTCTGGACATAAATTTGTGGCATATTGTATAAGACGATCTATGACTTGGAAGGAGAGGATTATTATGACTTAGAACATAAAGAACATTGGTTGAACTTAGAACATAAATCTGAGACCTATAATTGGGCACGTTGTATTTAAAACATAAGGTGTATTTAACATATGTCTTTAGTTTTGAGGCATAAAGAATATTGGACATATGACTTGGGATTTGTGGCATAAAGTTTAACTGTGAACATGTAACTGATTTGGATGCATAGTACAAGTTGTAATTCAAGATCTAGATCTGGACATACTATATATATTATAGTCTGAAATTTGGAAAAAAAGAGAATTAATTTGCATTTAACTTAGGTGTAAAAATCCATATTAAGATTGGATAATGATTAAGTGTGAATACACCTAAGTAAGGGGGGGTTTTCGGTTATGTGACATGCATTGTAATCAATGGCTATATTTGGCATAATTTATATGTAAGGTTTTTGGAGAATATTCCGAACTATGCAAGTTTAACTAAAAATTGGGACATATGTTATATGGTGGATTATGACCATAATTTGGGCATATAAGTTTAGGCTTACCTTATGAATTAAGCAAGATATGTGAATAGGATTTTAAGGAATGTTTATATCGGCTAAAACTGTTATCTGCTTATTATGTTAAATTTGCCTAATCTGCTAAACCTGTTACCTGTTTAATCTGTTGAATTGCCTAAACTGTTACATATGTTGAATCGCATAATTTGCTAATTTTGCCTAATCTGCTAAATCTGTTGAGTTGCCTAATCTGCTAAATCTGTTGAACCACCTGAGCTGCTAAATCTGTTAAATCTGTTGAAAAGCTGAATGATTGTAATTTGTGTAAAACATGTTAATTTGTTTAATCTGCTGCGACTTGAAAAAAAGTCAAATATGTTAAATTGACATAATTAGTCTGATATTTGTATAATTTATAATGGAATAAACTGGTTAAAATAAAAATGCTGAGACACGAGGTTAGACTCATGTTTGCGAAAGAAGCCTGCCAGGACCCAACCGGCTTAACCAGCAACCACAAACTGCTAGTCTAATGTGAGAGGTCGTAGGCATAACTAAAATATGCTTAGACACGAGGTTAGGTCTGGCTTGTGGCAGACGTCTGCCAGGATCCGCCCGGCTTATCCAGCGGCCACAAGCTACCAACCTAATGTGAGAGGTCTGCGCATTAATATTTAATTAATGCAAATCTGAGATAAATATGATGTCTAAAACATGTTGAGTAGATAAGGCTAAACCAACTGGACTGATGAATTAATAAACTTGTTTCATGAATCTGTAGGCTCAATACAAAGTTAGACAATCTGTAAGTCTGTTAAAACTATACATCTGATCCATTAGTCTGAAAACCTGTTGACTTGATTTTCTGGTCTGTGAACTAGTTGATTCTGAACTCTCTAGGCCTGAAAATTGTAAACAAGTTAATCTGAAATCTGTTAGTCTGGGGACACAAGGTTAGGAGGGAAAGTACTTGTGTCATATGTTGTTTGGGACCCATATTAGTCAGTAACCCTTTCGGGTATCAAAATTATGACCCAACAGTAGGTAGGGTTCGGGCACGCTTACTGAACTAATTATAAGTGGTTCATTCTGATAATGGCGAGGGGTGTTGATGGTGCATTCCAACCGGGTCATGTGTGTGCATGGATCCCAGTCCGCCTCTGAGGATGTAAAACGCCATGACATTTGTAAATAGGTCTGTGTCATTTAAAGGTTGCCACTTTGGGGAGTGATACACCCTTCTATGGGGCTGGCACAGGGTATTTATGTATTAGGGAGCCGATCGCTTGGGGTAGATTTAGGGTACACTTAGTTCTGTCTGTTTCTGTTGGGGTACCTCTGTTTTCTGTTGGGTGGTAACACCTGTTTGTTTCTGCATGGTACCGTTTGTTGGGGTGGTAAAGGCCCATTTACTAGTGTACACCTAATTCTAACATTCTGTTTCTGTAGGGATTATTTTGTTTCCGTCTCTGATTCCGTTTATGTACCTTCTGTCTGTTGGGATGGTAAAGGCCCATTACTGGCATTCTGTTCCTATATAGATTATTCTGTTCCGTTTCTATTTTAGTTTGGACATTAGGGTAACGCCTAATCCTGTTATACTAGTATTAGTGCAAAGAAGTAAAATATAAGTAAGAAGCATAACTTGGGCTATATCATTATGTTTCTTCTGTTTAGCTTAAGTATACCAGTTACTCCTGTTGCTGTTGTCTCTTATCCAGCTTTATTTTCATGTCATGATATTATTATCTGTTCATATGCTGAAACTCACTGGACTTGCCAAACTTTATGTCTGACCTTGCTTGTTTTCGCCCCTTTTCTTTCACCCCCCCCAGGTTTTTTAGGGTGGAACTATAGGAGCTTGATTCAGATTTTGTCTGCTTGAAGTACCGTTTGGCCTTGGCTCTATCTTTCCATGGTAGTTTATGTTGGGGATTATGATTTTAAAAACTATGCATTATGAAGGCTTTTGTACAAGGCTGATATTTTGTACTTGAATTCTGATATTGTGATTTGAAAAGATGTAAGCAAATTTACTTCGGTTTCTGTTGTAACAAAGTTATATATTTTTCAAGTGTTGTTTTATCTGTCTTGTAAATTTCTGTTCTGTCTACTAAAACGCTCCATCAAAGTTAAGGCATTCCCTTTGTGAGTGACCTTAACGGAGGTGGGGTGTTACACTTGGTATCAGAGCTGAAGGTTACCAGATTTGATAAATAGTTTTTGAAAAATATTTTCAAAAAGGTTTTAAAAAGGAAATATTTTCAAAAGGAAAGTTTATTTTGAAAAACATAGTCCCCAAAGCCATATATCTTTCTTTTGATTTTCTGTTTAATCCTTGTTTCTTTCTTTTCTGAGTCTCTGGGGCTCCTGGCTTTCTGGAAGGTAACCTCATCGCGACATGGTTCCGTAGGCATGATGAGACTATGACGCCTGTCGAAGGGCAAAGAAGTGCCTAACTTCCATCTGTAGCTGCAGTAATTTCACCTACGGCTAATCCTCTTTCGAGCTTCGTAGGGTTTTCCGCGTGATGGGGGCAACTTTAGAGAAAGGCTTGTTAACATGTAAGAAGACTAGTTGTTTTCAATGCAGTGAGATAGGACATCTGATCAAGGATTTCCCCAGAAGGCAAGGGTAAAAGGTAGAATCTTCTGGAAGGTAGGTGAATGTTCTCATAGTTGGTGGACATGATAGAGGGGGAAAATTTTCCGTAGAAAGTTTAATTTCCTTATCTGATCATTCTGGCATTTTAATTCTATAGTTGAGTCTCTGCACTTTAATACTAGTCTTATTTCTAATCCCGCTATAGTCTCAAACCCCATAAGGGTTACGACTCATCTGTTTGTAATAAGTTGGGGTTTGAGGGCATCTGTGTTGGGCGTGACGCATACATTCTGAATTTTTATCATGCTTAGTTTCCTAAGAATCATTTGGTTATCTGATCTGTATCAGTAGTCTGTAGGTTTCTGAAAAGGATAGGATTTTTTTACTCAAAATGTGAAATAGGTTTCCAGTTGGGCATTTGTTTAATGGGAATGATTCTCTGAATATTAATTTGATGTTGATTTCGGTCTTCGGGGTTGATACTTAGAAGTTATTCTCTTAAACCGATGTCTAATGGGAACCTAGCTTTAGTTTTACACTTGCTTCTATCACTCGACTTTATCCTTCGACCTTTAGGTAGAAACTAATGGGTGTAAACATGTGTTTGAGACATGTTATGTTTGATGGTTGCAAGTTGATGCAAGTGGTTGCTAGTGATTGCTCGTGGATGCATATACACACACTAGGCACTAGATCGGCTCAAAAACACTCTCATATTGCATATGGATGTGTGTGCATTTTTTTTATGGATGCAAAATGGGTGACTCAGCACATGGATGTTGCATATGAATGAGCTATTGTGAACTCATATAGAAATGAAGCGTATCAAATAGGATTTTTTGCATACATAATTGGACTCATGGCACCAACATGGTTCGCATTGAGGAGGTCAACTGAATCAGTAGACCGCCCGATCTTTGCATTAGATAAGAAACATATACACACTTTTGCATATGTTCATACGACATTAGAAGTTTTCTAAGGACAATGGATGTTTTTGGATGATGGTTGAGTAGATGGATGATTGGATGGTAGGACACATTCTTTTTAACTTGAAGATTTCAGGGACGAAATCCTTTAAGGAGGGGAGAATGTAACACCCCGTATTTTCTGTGAACGTATAAGTAACAAATTAAAATATACTTAATTTTTAGGAGAAGAATTAAGGGAAACGGGTTGCGCCATCGCATTCGACTCGAAATTCTTCTTGAGATAGAGTCCGAGTTTGCGTAAAACGGATACCATATGAAGAAGATATGGACGAATGAAGTTAGGCAGAAAATCCGAAAACAGGCCAGAATAACTGGCGCACTTGTGAAGTGCGCCAGTACAAAAATACACTGGCGCACCTACCAAGTGCGCCCATACCGATCCAGCACAGAATTCTGGAGTGTTCTGTGATGACGTGTCTCCTTCTGAGTGGCTGGATGACATGTCTTCGAGCTGGGTGGTTCTGATGACTTCTGGACTGATCTGAAGGCTCTATATCACCCTATTCTCCTATAAAAATACCCCCAAACCGAACTTTCTCTCCACACAATTTTATTCTGCCTATACTCTGCCTCTATAATAAATAAATAAAATAATGGCGTCGCTACTCTGCTGGGATCAAAACTAGAACTAGTGCATCTTCTTCCAAATCTGAATAAGATTAAAAGAGAACTACTGCAACTCTTCTTCTATAATCCAATCAAGGAAAGTGCAGATATTTTCTGATATGAATTTTAATCATGATCTTGACATAATTATAAAACTGAATATGAGATTATGCCCTTTTTCTATTTATCAGATCTGTTCCTCTGTTTTATTATTCTGTTTGTTCTGTATTTCTTCCTCCTTTCTTTCTTTTTGTTTGATAGCCAGGCTACCACGAGCCTGAGCCAGATCTCATAAGAGATGAACGCATAAACGTTAAATTTGAGAAGAATATTGAATGAGGCATATTTGGGCATAATTGATTTGTAACTAATTTGAGGATACAACACATGTTGTAATTATGGACATAAATTTGAGGCATATTGTATAAGACGATCTATGACTTGGAAGGAGAGGATTATTGTGACTTAGAACATAAAGAACATAGGTTGAACTTAGAACATAAATCTGAGACATATAATTGGGCATGTTGTATTTAAAACATAAGGTGTATTTAACATATGTCTTGAGTTTTGAGGCATAAAGAATATTGGACATATGACTTGGGATTTGTGGCGTAAAGTTTAACTATGAACATGTAACTGATTTGGATGCATAGTACAAGTTGTAATTCAAGATCTAGATCTGGACATACTATATATATTATAGTCTAAAATTTGGAAAAAAGAGAATTAATTTGCATTTAACTTAGGTGTAAAGATCCATATTAAGATTGGATAATGATTAAGTGTGAATACGCCTAAGTAAGGGGGGGGGGTTCGGATATGTGACATGCATTGTAATCAATGGCTATATTTGGCATAATTTATATGTAAGGTTTTTGGAGAATATTCCGAACTCTGCAAGTTTAACTAAAAATTGGGACATATGTTATATGGTAGATTATGACCATAATTTGGGCATATAAGTTTAGGCTTACCTTATGAATTAGGCAAGATATGTGAATATGACTTTAAGGAATGTTTAAATCGGCTAAAACTGTTATCTGCTTATTATGTAAAATTTTCCTAATCCGCTAAACCTGTTACCTGATTAATTTGTTGAATTGCCTAAACTATTACATATGTTGAATCGCCAAATCTGCTAATTTTGCCAAATCTACTAAATCTGTTGAGTTGCCTAATATGCTAAATCAGTTGAATCACCTGAGCTGCTAAATCTGTTAAATCTGTTGAAAAGATGAATGATTGTAATTTGTGTAAAACATGTTAATTTGTTTAATCTGCTGCGACTTGAAAAGAAGTCAAATATGTTAAATTGACATAATTAGTCTGATATTTGTATAATTTGTAATGGAATAAACTGGTTAGAATAAAAATGTTGAGACACGAGGTTAGACTCATGTTTGCGGTAGAAGCCTGCCAGGACCCAACCGGCTTAACCGGCAACCGCAGACTGCTAGTCTAATGTGAGAGGTCGTAGGCATAACTAAAATATGCTTAGACACGAGGTTAGGTCTGGCTTGTGGCAGAAGTCTGCCAGGAACCGCCCAGCTTATCCAGCGGCCACAAGCTACTGACCTAATGTGAGAGGTCTGCGCATTAATATTTAATTAATGCAAATCTGAGATAAATATGATGTCTAAAACATGTTGAGTAGATAAGGCTAAACCAACTGGACTGATTAATTAATAAACCTGTTTCGTGAATCTGTAGGCCCAATACAAAGTTAGAAAATCTGTAAGTCTGTTAAAACTATACATCTGATCTGTTAGTCTGAAAACCTGTTGACTTGATTTTTTGTTCTGTGAACTAGTTGATTCTGAACTCTCTAGGCCTGAAAATTGTAAACAAGTTAATCTGAAATCTATTAGTCTAGGGACACAAGGTTAGGAGGGAAAGTACTTGTGTCATCTGTTGTTTGGGACCCATATTAGTAAGTAACCCTTTATGGTATCAAAACTATGACCCAACATTAGGTAGGGTCCGGGCACGCTTACTGAACTAATTATAAGTGGTTCATTCTGATAATGGCAAGGGGTGTTGATGGTGCGTTCCAACCGGGTCATGTGCGTGCATGGATCCCGGTCTTCCTCTGAGGATGTAAGACGTCGTGACATCTGTAAATAGGTCTGTGTCATTTAAAGGTTGTCGCTTTGGGGAGTGACACACCCTTCTGTGAGGCTGGCACAGGGTATTTATGTATTAGGGAGCCGATCGCTTAGGGTAGATTTAGGGTACACTTAGTTCTGTCTGCTTCCGTTGGGGTACCGTCTGTTTCTGTTGGGTGGTAACACCTGTCTGTTTCTGCGTGGTACCGTCTATTGGGGTGGTAAAGGCCTATTTACTAGTGTACACCTAATTCTAACATTCTGTTTATGTAGGGATTATTCTGTTTCCGTCTCTGATTCCGTTTATGTACCTTCTGTCTGTTGGGGTGGTAAAGGCCCATTACTGGCATTCTGTTCCTGTATAGATTATTCTGTTCCGTTTCTGTTTCAGTTTGGACATTAGGGTAACGCCTAATCCTGTTATACTAGTATTAGTGCAGAGAAGTAAAATATAAGTAAGAAGCATAACTTGAGCTATATCATTCTGTTTCTTCTGTTTAGCTTAAGTATACCAGTTACTCCTGTTGCTGTTGTCTCTTATCCAGTGTTATTTTCATGTCATGATATTATTATCTGTTCATATGCTGAAAGTCACTGTACTTGCCAGACTTTATGTCTGACCTTTCTTGTTTTCGCCCCTTTTCTTTCATCCCCCCAAGGTTTTTTAGGGTGGAAGTATAGGAGCTTGATTCAGATTTTCTCTGCTTGAAGTACCGCTTGGCCTTGGCTCTATATTTCCATGGCAGTTTATGTTGGGGATTATGATTTTAAAAACTATGCATTATGAAGGCTTTTGTACAAGGCTGATATTTTGTACTTGAATTCTGATATTGTGATTTGAAAAGATGTAACCAAACTTACTTCGGTTTCTGTTGTAATAAAGTTATTTATTTTTCAAGTGTTGTTTTATCTGTCTTGTAAATTTCTGTTCTGTCTACTAAAACGCTCCATCAAAGTTAAGGCATTCCCTTTGTGAGTGACCTTAACGGAGGTAGGGTGTTACAATTAGGGTAGTTGTTAGGGCATATTTTGGACATATGCCCTAATTCTACCACCTTATAGTGGAAGGGATCATCTCATTCTGGTTATACTAGTAATAATACAGAGTAATCATTAGAGAAGTATATACACTGTAACACCCCGCATTTTTTAATGAAATTAAAAATGTGGAAATATGTATATATTATATACATAGATATATTTAAGAGAAAAATTAAATAATGACAATAAAATTGCATGTAATAAGATAATGCAGTGAAATGGGGAAAAAGAATAATAAAAGAAATTACATTGAATACATGAAATGGAAAGAAATGCATGAGAACATTTGAAAAGAAAAAGGAAAATTTGAAGAGCTTCTGGAATTTAGTCAAGAAATTAGCGCCATTGCGTTCGTGGCTATTTTTTAGTCAATTTAGACCTATGGGTTGCAGAAATCTGATTTAAGATGAAAAAGATATCTTTAATTAAATATTGCAACAAAACATGAAAAAGAAGAATGAGAAAAGAATAATGGTTACCATTATTCTAAGTCTTGTTAGCATGAGGCTAAGTACCCCAGTTGGTTAGAGCATGTGACGTACATACAAGAGGTACAGAGTTCGATCCCCGCTAGCACCATTTTTTTTAGGGGAATGACTAAAAAGTGGCCTAGTGTGAACGCAGTTCAATTAAAAAGTGGTTTAGTGTGAAAAGGGTTAATTGGAAAGAAGGTTAAAAAGAGAAATAAATGATATGATTTATTTAAGAGAATTATATTGGAAATCAAATAAATAATTGTTTGCGTACAAGAGCTTAGTATACGCATAAGTGGTGAATGCAGATAAACATAATTCAGAATAAGGGTTGCACACGAACAAAAGAGGATATTTGAAATTTGATTGTTGATCAATCAAATTTCAAATAATTAAATAAATAAATATGACGTGTGGGGGTCGACACCCACAAGGTGGTGTCGACACATGTGTCGACACCTAAGCAGGGGTGTCGACACCCCCTACTGCTGCACATCATGTTGCACACATGGCGCGTTTTTATTGGTTAATGTTTTTTTCGCAACATGGCTATTTCTTATTGGTCGGATGACGTGGTTAACTTGGACGGAGTTTTAAATTAAATCTAAAGGACTAGATTAGTTTAGCATGCCTATAAATAAGGTGGTAGGGTTACTTCATCCTCACAATTTCTTAGGCGATGCCAAAACTCTGCCTCCAAACCTATTCTTCTTCCTCTTCTTCTTCAACTAGAGAAAGCTCTGCCCTTTTCTCTTCTCCTCCAAAACATATTCTAAAAAAAAAGAAAAAAGATTAAATCTAGGCTTCTTCTTCTTCTTCTTCAAAGTTAGAGAAAACAATTCAGATTTTTTGATAAAAGCGCCTAGATTTATGTTGCGTATGAGGTTCCAAATCAGTTAGGAAAGGCATGGAAGAGTAGATATGGATTAAATTCAAGATTATTCAGAATTAGGAAAGCAAATCAAAGGTCAGTGGGTTTAAATTACAATTTTGAATAATAGTATATATATCGTTTGGCATTCCCCGTAAAGAACATAATAAACATGTTATAATTGCAGTCTTATTTATATGATCTTTCCGTTCTTATCCCTCCTTTTTTTATAGCCTAGCTACCTTCGATCCTAGGCCTAACGTTGAAACATGCGAACGCGCGAAATTGAGAATCATTTGGGAAAGATTAATTTTGGCATAATATATATGATGATTTATGACTTGGAAGAAGGGGTATAATGTGCATAATAATATATGACTTGGAAAAAGGTTATGAAAACCTATAATGGAATAGGGATAACTGCAATAAATATGAACAATTGGTAGAATTGGAATAAACGCACTTTACTTTATTAAAGTTAATTACATGTAGGAAGACGTGCTACATATATGGGGAATTGGGTATAATTTATATGTGGGATTATAGGCATAAATCGAATTAGGAATTTATGGGTACTTAGTATTCACTATAATCCAAGACTTGAAATTGGGCATGAATTAAGGAAAAGATAATGAATGCCTAAGACACGAGGTTAGATTTGGTTTGCAATAGAAGTCTGCTTGGAACCACCCGACATATCCAGCAACCGCAAACGATAATCTAATGTGAGAGGTCTTAGGTGGAAATCGAACCCGTAATGGTGTCAAGACACAAGGTTAGATTCAGATGCGGTAAAAGTATGCCCAGTACCGCCCGACATATCTAGCAACCACAAAAGACAATCTAATGTGAGAGGTCTTGCGCGTTTACGGACATAATAAATAATAATGAACACTTAACCAAGACGATACATGTAAGGTTGACATGGATATAAAAAAAGGGGTTAAGTGGGTAACAAGGGTAGCATGGTGAAACACCCCGCCTCCATTAAGGTCACTCACAAAGGGAATGCCTTAACTTCGGTGGAGCATTATAGGTAAAAGATGTAGATAAATTAAAAGACAGACAAATAAAGCAACGGAAAATAAAGTCATTTTATAAACAACTTGATTCAGTCAAGATTTTACAACAATTTTCTCAAATCATACTCAAAAGTAATACATAGAACTTCTGTCTTGATTTATTAACTTCCAAGAATAAAAGAAGCACAAAAATAATAACGATTTATTCCCCAATAGAGTAAAGCAAGCCATAGCTGAAATAAGACTGAATCCAAAGCAATACATGATGATCTTGAAGCAACAAGTAATCCAAGCTAAGCAGAGGTGTTTCCTCCCTGAGAAACTGGGGGAAAAACGGAAGAAAAGAGGCGAAACAAAACTAGGTCAGACATAAGTCTGGTAAGTCCAGCTACTTTCAGCATATGAACGAGCAAGAACAAAATGACATGAATTAAACTGAATAAAGACATAAGCATGATGATAAGGAACATAGGATACACAGGATAAGCAACATGCAAGATAAACTAAGTATAACATCGCATGTTAACTATTCTCTGCTTCGCTACTACCCTATTATTCTGATTTCTATATCTCTGCACCACCTAACGAGTGTCTCAACTAGTAATGTCTATAAAGGATAATATTACAACGTGATCCCAATCCCCGCAATTGTGGTAGCCTTTAGGTGTACATCTATTATGAGGATTCCACCTCAATCAGCCTAATTGCCATGAAGATGTTAGATGTACCCTTACTACCCTATCGATCGGCTCCCTACTTGTTCAAAATGTTCCATGTGTCTGTTTCAATCGGCCCCCTCTTGCGTGTAGATACCCTGCGCTGGTCCCACCATAAGGTGTATCATCCTTATGATAGCGACCCGACACGAATCAAGATGCACATTGTATAACTACTGGTACCCAATGCCTGCTTTTTCACGCCCAGGAGGACGTGCACGCCCGTAAACCGTCGAAACCTACACTGACGTACCCCCTGCCGTTGTTTTTGACCGCTTATAATCAGCCCAGTAATCGTGCCCCACCCTGCCTAGCTCAGGGTACCATAATACATCTATGTGGGTTACTACTGAAATGGGTCCCCGTTACTAGGGTTTCCTATTGGTTAAGTTTGTAGGCCTATATTTACTAATATTACCCACCAACCCGATATGTACTTAACCCTCCCACCGATTCAAGCATGTTTATATAATGGTTAAGTTTTTGTGGGCCTATATTTACTAATATTATCCACCAACCCGACGCATACTTAACCTTCCCACGGATCCAAGCATGTTTATATAATGGTTAATTTTTGTGGGCCTATATTTACTAATGTTACCCACCAACCCGACGTGTACTCAACCCTCCTACTCGTCACACCATGTTGGTTAAGTGGTTCTTATTAACTTAACCATTCTCACTTATCATGTTGGATTGGTTAAGTGTGATTTATTAACTTAACCCTGTTCATTCATCATGTTATATTGGTTAAGTATTTCCCATTTAACTTAACCCCATTCGTTCAACAAGTTATATTGGTCAAGTGTCATTAATCAATTCAAGTTAACTTAGCCCACCCACTCGTCTTGTCATGTTGGTTAAGTGTTTCCTTCTGGTGTTAACTTGACCCTACCTCAAATCATGTTATATTGGTTAAGTGTTGCCCTCTTGGGTTAACTTAATCCTTTCAATACATCGTGTTATATAATTGGTTAAGTGTTTTCCTCTTGTATTACTTAACCCCACCACATGTCATTATACATTGGTTAAGTGTATCCTCTTGTGTTACTTAACCCTACCACAAGTCATTATATATTTTGGTTAAGTGTTACCTTAGTTAAATTAACCCTATCATCTATTTAGTTAACATGTTATAATAGTTAAGTGTTCCCTTAGTTAACTTAACCCTACCCTATATCATGTCTTGTTGGTTAGGTGTCCTTTGTCCATTCATGTTTAACTTAACCCACCCATATGTCATATTAGTTAAGTACCAATTAACCTAACCCTCTCATACTTAGCATGTGTCAATAGCATTAATTCATTCATTAAAGCACCAACCACTCACATTAGATAGGTATTGTTGCGGTCACTGGATGTGCCGGTCGGTTCTGGGCAGTTTTACACCGCAACTCAGTCTAACCTCGGGTTCTTATTGGGCTCAATGCCCTAACCTCCCACACTAGATGTGTGTCGTTGTGGTTACTAAACAAACGGGCGGTTCCGTCCAGTTTCACACCACAACTCAATCTAACCTCGGGTTAGGCATATTCATCTTTTCTACAATTTACATATTTCTTATTTATGACAAATTCCACATGTAAATTATTCCCAATTTAATTATGCCATAATTATCCTTTTAATTATGCTCACAATGAATGGTATACTAAATTTACCATTTCATGAACCAATCTATGCCATGTAATTTTCATGTTTATCCTTCATATTTATATGTAAATTCTAAATCAATTATTGTCATGGCCCACTTTCCTTCTAAATCATGTTCATAATCTTTGGTATATAAATTATACCGTTACATGCCATAAACCATTTACATGGTTATGAGACAAATATGTCAATTACATGAAATTTCAAGTTATTAATCAAAATAGGCTATACCCCGTCTTCCCAAACTTGCAATAATAGTCATTCCCAAAATCACTATGTCATATATTTGGCATTCGAAATCAATAGTTAAGCCCAATCTTGTTTTAATATTCTAGTTTACAGTGTATGGCCAAAACTTGGTTTACAAGCCAACTAACCCAAACTTGTAGTTATAATGATAACAATGCCCCAATGTCAATTACAAGTTTTGCCCAACCATTTCACCAAATATGTTATGTTCAGTTACTTTCCCCAATTATGTTATGCCAATATTGTCAATCTCATGTTTATGCCCCAATAACCTAAACCTTCCCCGTATTCCCATCGTACGTATATCGCGATTCAACCTAGGTTATAGCTCAATCTAGATTCACAAATAAAAAGGAATAAATAGGAATAATATGAAAATGATAGGCATAAGAACTGGCACAAGATGATAGTCCCAAAGCACAAGAATTACAGATCTAATAGAATTACAACATAACTGAATAAACTGATTTAGAATCATTGCAGACATATAGATCTGATTATGAATAATATTATGGACATGAAAGGCTTGAATAATAAACTAGGTTCGACAACTTGTATAGGTTCGATTGGATTGATAAGAAGCAACCCAAAGTCATAGATTCACAAAGGCTAAGAATAGATCCAACTAGAAAATCAAGCATAGGTCCAAATTCATTTTATTCCATGTCCATACTATAATTGTTTGTCTAAATCTGAAAGTAATTCGTGAACTTACAAAACAAAGGCAAGTCTTGTTTTCTGGAATCTGTATTCTAAAACTGAATTGCTCGCCTTTGATGTAGACTAATTGTTCTTTTAATCCTATTCAGATTGAAAGAAGAAGTACTAGTTCTAGCTTAGGTTTCAGCAGAGTAGCGACGCCATTGATTTATTTTTTAGAGAAGGAGAGAGCAATAGAGGCTAGAGAATAATGTAAGAAATTTAGGTTTTGTCTTAGGGATGTATTTATAGGAGAACAGAAGTGTTTAGGGCCTTAGATATCAACCTAGAACCAATCCAGACCATCAGAATAGCCAAAACCACGTCACAAGCCAAAGAAATTCGGATCTGGGCCAAAACAGGTCGACCTGTAGGGGGGAGGTCGACCACCAGGTCGGCCCCGTGGTCAACCTATGACCCAGGTCGACCTGCCTGGGTATTTTTCTATGTAAACTCTGAATTTTTGTTGAATCTTCCGAAGGCCATAACTTCTTCATAGGAAGTCCGATTTTTGAAAACTTGGACTCTATTCCAAGTAGAATTTCGAGATAAACGCAATGAAATAACCCGTTTCCCTTAATTATTACATTTTCAATTAATTATTCTTTATTTTGTTATTTTAATATTCTTAGAAAATACGGGGTGTTACATTCTTCCCTCCTTAAAGGATTTCGTCCCCTGAATCTACAAGTGAAGAAGAATGTATATCCTACCATCCAACATCCATCTACTCATCCATTCAATCACAGGCATCCATTGTCCTTAAAAAGTTTTCTAATGTTTTTCATGAACATATGCATAGTGTGTGTATATGTCCTTACCCAAATGCAAAATCAGGCGGCCTACTGATTCAATTGACCTCCTTAATGCGAATCATGTCAGTGCCATGAGTCCGTCATGTATGCAATTATTCCTAATCGTACTTTATAACTTCTACATGAGTGCACATTCATTAATACAAATGCAACATCCATATGATAACACATCAAGTTTCAATCTATATACAAATACATTCATATGCAATATGAAAGTGATTGAGCTGATCTAGTGCCTAATGTGTGTATATGCATCCACGAGTAACCACTAGCAAACACTTGGAACCATTAATCATAACATGTCTCAAACACATGTTTTCATCCATTGGCTTCTACCTAAGGATCGAGGATAGGACCGAGAGGATATACTTAAAAGATAAAGACTAGCATGCAAATAAATATTACAGAAGAAGGAGGAATCAAGGATATACCCTCAAAAAAAGGGTATGATACGCGTATCTAGTCTTCAGTCTTCTAAGTCGCATCCTCTTTGAGCTTCACTCCACTGTACCTTAACTAATTTAACTTCACGATTGTGAAGTTTCTTGACCTCTATTTCCAAAACCCACTAGTAAAGATATGACCTCAATCACTTACTATGCTAGAGGGTATCCAATGTTGTCGAACTATCTTTCCAAGATAAACAGATGTTAACCATGATACCAGGTGTATATACTAAGATGATTAAAGGTCTTTCTCCTACTTAGCTTATCCATCATGTCACAATCTGAGGGTCCGAAGCTAAAGTTTGCTATGTACTTTTTACCTCTCTTAAGGTCAGTATTACTTAGGGCACCTACCAAAACTATTTATCTCTCACGCAAACCATCCTAGTCGAACTTGACATCCCTCAAGTACAAGCCCCAAAGGCCTAAACCAATATCAGACAAGCACCCTAGGAATACCTCCTCCGAATTTGGACGATTTATGTGAGATGATACTACCAAAACAACCAAACAATTGAGCACTTAACCGACTCTGGCTATCCTCGCCAATCTTGTTCCAAAATTATCGTTGATCGCATAACTGGCTTTGCATTGTCAACTAGATATATGCGGAAGTCTATTTCGAGTTTTAGGGGGAAACCCCTAACCTAATCAAAAACATCTTGCATACTCATGGGCTACTCCAACGGATCGAAAATCGTCGATAAATACATAAAGTGATTCTAGGTAGCTAAGACAAACCGATACCTTAGGATCGCACGAAATTTTGAGGGTATTCCCAAGGCAAGTAAAAAGTCTAACTCCCCTCCTTTTGCAATTACTAGCTAACCAATCCATGCCTAGAATCAACCCATAGCCCATGAAACCAAAAGCATAAGTATCTCAAATTCTTACAAACCAAAGATAAATGAGCCGAACCACAAACTGGACTTGAGACAATAATGGGATCCTCTACTATACAAGCTCTAGGGTGTAGAGACTCAACTATGGAAGCAAACATAAACGAATGTGAAGCGCTAAAATCAAAAGAGTACTAACAGGATGATCAAAAGAAAAACAAGACTTTTTCAACAGAAACTTTACTACCACTCTCAGGTATGCTGGCGGTGAGAGCATGCATTTGCCCTTCTAAAAATCCTGTCATTTGTTCTTGCCCTTGCCCTTAATTATACGACCCATTATACCAAAATAAAGATACTTCCTTTTGTTTTAGGTTTTACTATTCTTTCCTCCCCCCTTTGTGAACCAAGTCTATATCCATGAGTTCTTCATCCTTGGGTTGTGCTCCTTAGCCAAACTCCCTCAGTCTCATCTTTACTATCCTTGTGTAACACGTTGACAAGTCTCTCGAAAGCTACCTCCATCGCACGGAGAATCCTACAAAGCTCGAAAGAAAATTAGCCGCAGGTGAAAATAATACGGCTATAGATGGAAGTTGGGAACTTATTTTCCCTTGACAGGTGTCGTAGCCTCGTCGAGCCTACGGAACCATGCCGCGATGAGGTTACCTCCCAGAAAGACAGGAGCCCCGGAGACTCAGGAAAGAAGGAAACAAGGATTCAAATAGAGGATCAAAAGATAGTGCATATGGCTTTGGGGAATATGCCTTTGAAATAAAAACTTTTCTTTTTGAAAATGCTTCTTTTAAAACCATTTAGAAAATAATTTTTCAAATCTTTTATCTGATCCGGTGACCTTCAGCTCAGATACCAAGTGAAACACCCCACCTCCATTAAGGTCACTCACAAAGGGAATGCCTTAACTTCGGTGGAGCATTATAGGTAAAAGATGCAGATAAATTACAAGACAGACAAATAAAGCAGCGGAAAATAAAGCCATTTTATAAGCAACTTAATTCAGTCAAGTTTTTACAACAATTTTCTCAAATCATACTTAAAAGTAATACATAGAATTTCTGTCTTGATTTATTAACTTCCAAGAATAAAAGAAGCATAAAAATAACAATGATTTATTCCCCGATAGAGTAAAGTAAGCCACAGCTGAAATGAGACTGAATCCAAAGCAATACATGATGATCTTGAAGCAACAAGTAATCCAAGCTAAGCAGAAGTGTTTCCTCCCTGAGAACCTTGGGGGAGGGGGGGGGGGAACGGAAGAAAAGAGGCGAAACAAAACTAGGTCAGACATAAGTCTGGTAAGTCCGGCTACTTTCAGCATATGAGAAAGCAAAAACAACATGACATGAATTAAACTGAATAAAGACATAAGCATGATGATAAGGAACATAGGATACACAGGATAAGCAACAGGCAAGACAAAATAAGTATAACGTCGCATGTTAACTATTCTCTGCTTCGCTACTACTCTATTATTATGATTTCTATATCTCTGCACCACCTAACGAGTGTCCCAACTAGTAATGTCTATAAAGGATAATATTACAACATGATCCTAATCCCCGCAATTGTTGTAGCCTTCAGGTGTACATCTACTATGAGGATTCCACCTCAATCAGCCTAATTTCCATGAAGATGTTAGATGTACCCTTACTACCCTATCGATCGGCTCCCTACTTGTTCAAAATGTTCCATGTGTCTGTTTCAATCGGCCCCCTCTTGCGTGTAGATACCCTGCGTTGGCCCCACCATAAGGTGTATCAATCCTTATGATAACGTCTCGACACGAATAAAGATGCACAGTGTATAACTACTGGTATCCAGTGCCTACTTTTTCCCGCTCCAGAGTAAGTGCATGCCCGTAAACCGTCAGAACCTACACTGAAGTACCCCATGCCGTTGTTTTTGACCGCTTATAATAAGCCCAGTAATCGTGCCCCACCATGCCTAGCTCAGGGTACCGTAACACATCTATGTGGGTTACTATTGATATGGGTCCCTGTTACTAGGGTTTCCTACTGGTTAAGTTTGTGGGCCTATATTTACTAATATTACCCACCAACCCGATATGTACTTAACCCTCCCACCAATTCAAGCAAGTTTATATAATGGTTAAGTTTTTTTGGGCCTATATTTACTAATATTACCCACCAACCCGATGTATACTTAACCTTCCCACGGATCCAAGCATGTTTATATAATGGTTAAGTTTTGTGGGCCTATATTTACTAATATTACCCACCAACCCGACGTGTACTTAACCCTCTTACTCATCATGCCATGTTGGTTAAGTGGTTCTTATTAACTAAACCTTTCTCACTTATCATGTTGGATTGGTTAAGTGTGATTTATTAACTTAACCCTGTTCATTCATTAGGTTATATTGGTTAAGTATTTCCCATTTAACCTAACCCCATTCGTTCAACAAGTTATATTGGTCAAGTGTCATTAATCAATTCAAGTTAACTTAGCCCACCCACTCGTCTTGTCATGTAGTTAAGTGTTTCCTTCTAGTGTTAACTTGACCCTACCTCAAATCATGTTATATTGGTCAAGTGTTTCCCTCTCGTGTTAACTTAACCCTTTCCATACATCGTGTTATATAATTGGTTAAGTGTTTTCCTCTTGTATTACTTAACCCCACCACATGTCATTATATATTAGTTAAGTGTATCCTCTTGTGTTACTTAACCCTACCACAAGTCATTATATATTTTGGTTAAGTGGTACTTTAGTTAAATTAACCCTATCATCTATTTAGCTAACATGTTATAACAATTAAGTGTTCCCTTAGTTAACTTAACCCTACCCTATATCATTTCTTGTTGGTTAGGTGTCCTTTGTCCATTCATGTTTAACTTAACCCACCCATATGTCATATTGGTTAAGTACCAATTAACCTAACTCTCCCGTACTTAGCATGTGTCAATAGCATTAATTCATTCATTAAAGCACCAACCACTCACATTAGACAGGTATTGTTGCAGTCACTGGATGTGCCGGTCAGTTCCAAGCAGTTTTACAACGCAACTCAGTCTATCCTCGGGTTCTTATTGGGCTCAATGCTCTAACCTCCCACATTAGATATGTATTGTTGTGGTTACTGGACAACCGGGCAGTTCCGGGCAGTTTTACACCTGTAACGACCCGCATTTTTGGCAGCCAAATATTTTATTTGGTTTATTATTTTAAATATTTTATTTGGAATATGAATGGATTTTTAATATTGAAATCGTTATTTAAAATAAAGTTTTAATATTAATTTTATTTATAATATAAAAGGAGCTCGAAATCGCACGGCAGTTCGTAATATTTGGTTTTGAACTTTAACTGAGTATACAGGATCCTATGTGAGTCGGATTTCTGTGAAACGAGAAACGTTGGAACCGTGTTGATGATAATTTTCATATGAAGGAGAAAAATTCAGATTTCGTGTTATAGATTGTAAGTTATGGCTAAGTCAAATTTTAAAATTGTCGTTGTGAAAAATTGTTATTTAAATATCGACCTTTAAAATGGCCATTTTGCAAGCAGACTTCATTTTCGACGAAATCAGTTTCATTGGGACCGTAATGTTAAATTATTGTATGGTGTTGAATTGCGTGGCAAACCGATGTCGTATGTGGCCACGGTAGCCATAAACGCCGTTCAATTTCTATAGCGCGTATTTAATTTAATAAAGAGATATTCGAGTGTAACTTGAGAAGACGACCGAATTAAGCCATGAAACCAATTCCGTTGAGTTTGTATCGTTGATTAGAGCCAGGATAGGTATATAGTTTGTTATTTTTTGAAGATCGGATAATTTGGTGCCCAAAATGGCATTGCGGTGCGCGTAAAAACAGCCTACCGGGGAAATAGTCTCAGAATGCGACGAAACTGGTGTCGTTGGGTTCGTATTGGAAAATTATTATAGGATTTCAAAGTTTCAAGTTGATTTGATGTATCTAGCGATCGTGGAAAAATTAAACGCGTGTTTATTTCTGGTTTTATAAAGGAAATTTTTTCATACGACATCGGATTTCGACGAAACTTGTCCCATTGGATTCGGAATATCTTTTTACACCAAGATTAGCTTTTTTATCAGAAAACAGAAGTGAATAGGGGTTAGTTTTACGTGTTATTTCACGGTGAAGTTTTAGTTTAATTAAAATAATGGTATTTGGTCCCAAAATCCTCACTATATATATCAACGTTGGATCAAAAACCCTGGTTTCTTTCAGTGTGGTCAACGCAAAAATAAACTTGCGCCTCCACAGAATTAATCAGCGGCAGCCTACTTCCATCCTTTCTTCTCCGATCTCCACAAATCCACTCGTAAAATCCCAAAACTATATAATAAAAAAATGATCAGCTGGAGGAGATCCGTCGATCCAGTGGCTGTGATCATCAGTGGCGTCCGCTAGTGGCCGGAATTGGTTAAGAAAGGCGCTGCATTCAAGGGTATAACGCTGGAGAATGGGGTGACCGGAATCGATGGGGCTGGGTCCGATGATAGGCGAGGCTGAGGAGCTTCGATAGGTGGCGTCAGATCGCCTCAGGTGGCGGTAGGGAGGGCGCGTCATTGGTGAAAAGGGGCGGTTCTCGTTTTGTTTTCAAGGCAGAGGTGTAAACAAATGAAAGGGTTAAAGAGCGCTGTTCAATTTCTGGGATGGCGTTTTGGAGAAGCATACATTTGGCTTTGAAACGGTTAAACGAGAAGCAGGAGATACAAGAACCAACAGCTTCGGCCCAGATTTCTTTTAACAGTGTAATTAAATTAAACCGTACTTTATCTAAAACTATCCGTGTTTAATAGTAAATTATTTAACAAAATCAGTGTTAACCGATACAGATATGGAATCAAACCGAGGGAAAAAGCTTTGCCGGCCGATACCTTTTGAACGAAAGTAAATAGCTGCAAACAGTAAAGGCCTGTTTGATTTAAAAATCGTGCTGAGTAGATATAAACCAAAGGAGCAGTATACAAAGGAAGAGATGGAGCTTAAATTGATTGGTGTTCTTCCCAACGTGATTAAGTTTGAAGGTTAAGTAACGAAATTCATATTAATTAAATTGTAATAAAATGTTAGTTAGTTATAATAATCGTATATTCATCATATGTTGATAACAGGCGTTGAACTCAAGCAGTGAAGTAATGAAATCGGTCCAGCCATATCAGATAACCAACGTAATTAATATTAAGTAATTAAAATTAAGAGTTAATTTTATCGTAAATTACTGAACCACTGTTTAATGTCTCACCAGGTCAGGATTTGGCAACTTTGGGCAACATGAATAAAGTTACTGGAAGAAATCAGTTCGGTTAATTCTTAAAACAATGTAGTTGTATTAATTATATAAAATGAATTGAGCCAAACAAGAAGCGTGGGGACCATATTGCTAAACTCTACATCAGGGAACTGTTCTGGACAGAATATGGACGACATGGATTTACAGTTGAATTAAACGACCATTTAATTTAACTATAACTGAACCGTTTCAACAAACCGAATCAAGGTGAGTTCGACTCACTTAGTTTTTCCCATTTATATTTTATATAAATTGGGTTTTGAATTTGGGTGCTCTGCTTGCCAATGGTTGATTGTTTGTTAATTATATATTTATTTTCTTATTTAACTGATGAAATTAAACCGTCGTTTAATTTTAGTGAAATACCAAATTGTTATTCTAACGATTGGTTCCAATAGAGGTAACTTACCTTGTTGGTCACGTTTATAAAATAAACGTGTTTGAATTGTTTGAATGATTTGAATTGTTTGAATGATTTGAATTGCTTGTGCATTGGTTGGTGTTAATGGTCGTTATTCATTGTTATTAGTTAAATGAAATTGAACGATCTGTTTGGAGATAACCATTTGTATACAGGGAAGAACAGGTTAGAGGGATCCAACGGGATTCCTCAATATCTTATTTATTTCATATTATCAACATATAAACTGTCATGTTTGGGGTGATTGATTTGATTATGGATTGTTGACAGAAAATTCAACATCTGTCTAGCTTAAACCAATGGGCAATATTGGTTGAGTATTTGGCAACATATGGCCTATAGAATCAATCGTTTTATAAATATTGATTCACCGTCAGGTGAGTCGATAGAGATGAAGTTATAAAAATTTATTTTTATAACTGGAGTTAGATTTTGAATATATTATTTTGAATAAAAGTTTATAAAAATAAATAAATAAATATTTTATTTATTAAAGACTTTGATTTATTATAAATTGATTTTACAAAGTAAATCTGGGATTAATCAGATTTATGAATATGGGGATAGAAATTTACCGCAAAGGTTAAAAGTGGTGTTTTATACTAGATTACGTAATTATTAAA
The DNA here is from genome assembly GCA_030737875.1 of Allium sativum. Lineage (NCBI taxonomy): Eukaryota > Viridiplantae > Streptophyta > Magnoliopsida > Asparagales > Amaryllidaceae > Allium > Allium sativum. The sequence goes on from CM060918.1 coordinate 1,030,135,637, forward strand.
GAAAGTAAAAAATGGTTATACTAGAGAAAGAGTTTTCAAAAAGTAAGAAGATTTTAGGAAACCATAATTTGAATAAATTAGTTAAATGATATTTGTATTGATATCAGAATGAAATACTGGTTTTTAAATTACAACTCGTATCCATCTTGAGATATGAACGTCGTTGATCAAGGTCTGAGAGGTAGTTAAAAAACCCCCAACTTGAACGACTTCAGGATTATCTGAGGATGATATAAGTTGTAATGGTGAAAGAGTTTGGTAAAAAATTATTGTTTTCGTTAGAGAAATAATAACGCAACATCTTTGCTGAAGATTTGGAAAATGTATATATGATGATGTCAAAGTAAAAGGAGAAAGGGGGAGATTGCGTAAAATTATAACGATATCCACAAGGTTAAAAGGAAATGTGAAGTTGAGTATTGAAATAGATTTATTCTATTAAAATAAGCGTTGGGTATTGTTTTTGAGTAATAAATAAAAGATACCTCGTAACGTTGTTTTACGAGTAATGAGTTGAAATGATTTTCCAATATTATAATAACATGGCCAATGTTTGAAAGTGAAATAGACAAACTGAATATGATATAAGATTTTCCCTAAGTAGAAATGAATTGGGTTAAAGAGGAATCTTAAGTTAAGTAAGAAACGAAGAACCATATTTATAATATCGAAAGTTTAAGAGTTTGAATTTACGTTTGTTTAATTAAAAGGCCAAGTGGTGCCAAACGCTGAACCAGTGTACCCATTGGATTGTCATGATTGAAACACTGTTTATTTTGATAGTTAAATCACCGACTATCAAATCTGCCTAATACGATTGTTGGTGCGGAAAAACCGGGATCGAATTTATATTCAAAAACCATTCCGACCAACAAATACATGAAGATATTAGAAGATGATCGAGATGGAGCATTGAAGACCATAGATCTTCATTACACAGAAGAACTACTAATAATCTCTGGTTTAGCGGCCAGAGATAAACTGTGGTTCTGTCATGGTTGGAATCTATGGGTTGCAAGGACTTCTCGCTACTGATCCATGGAGTGATACCTATATTGGATGCAGTAGGAGAGTACCTTCGGTTCATCCTGTTCCTGGATGACTTGTATGGACGGATGTCTGACAGAGTATTTCCAAAGGGATCGCGTACGTTGATTTCTTCAAACGTGCTCAAATTGGGTGGCTCCCAACTAGAGTATTTTTTTTAGGACGTCAGTTAGTGATATATGGCGGATTTGACGATGTGGCATTCAAAGTGAATGGTGGACAAGTGTTCCAAAAGATAATTTAAACCTCAAGCCTCAAAGCCGGGAAATGACTAAAATCGAACAGGCAGCATGGCTATGTGGGTCGCTCCCATTAGGGTGTATAATCACGTATCTAGAGAAATTCCATTTACTCCTTTAATAAATTTCGATGCGGTCCCTTTTCGGGAAACAGTGGTTTGAGCCCAACCGTTGGTGATATACATTCGATGCACTCAAGCGAAATGAGTGGTCGGTCATGTGTGGGCCGGGTTACAAGACGTTCTTGTTGAACCCAGTGTATTCGCCTCTGGAGATACACTATCGGCAGGTGATCCCATAGCTTGTCAAGGTCGGAATCCAATCTCCAATAAGCGTCCGCTGTTTTGATTGTATACCATATATGTAGAGCGTGAGATTCAAGCGTTCCACTAGATTGCTATTTACTTGTATTTAGCATTATTATAATATCCGAAAAGATATTGATTTCAAAAATGGTTTGGGTTATCGTAAGGTAAAAACTGTCCGTGTTTATGTGTGGATTTGGTCTTACGATTATCGTTTTCTTTTGAAAAGATTTTGACTTTAAAATCAAGTTGTGTGATACCCTTAATACTGTGCGAGTTTTTCTCACTCTGGTTCACCAGACTGACCCGGTGTTTTGTAAATGCTCGGGTTAGCCCGGGGTGTACAGGTTCAGGTTATCGAATGCTGTGAAGTCCAGAGACGAGCTGGAGGTGTTCAGACGTATGATATTATGTAGCTACTATTCCGCTGTGTGTTGTATATGGGAACAGGTTATTATAACTGTCCCGTCGTGTGATGTACTCTGGTATTGTAAGTATTTTTAAAAAGCTCTCAGTAAAGATTTCTTTTTTTTTTGTATTATATTTTGTTCCGCTGCGATGTGAGACTCTGATTCTGTGTTGTGTTGGTTCTTCTTCTTCTTCTTCTTCAATTCTAATATTTCTTTCTTTCTTATCTCACCCTCTAAATTCTTTCTAATAACGTACAGTGTTTTCGGTGTTTGAAAGGTTGGCATGAGTTACGGTAAAGGTATTTATGTCGATTTTCAGCGCCGAAAATCTTTGGGTCATTACAACACCACAACTCAATCTAACCTCGGGTTAGGCATATTCATCTTTCCTACAATTTACATATTTCTTATTTATGACAAATTCCACATGTAAATTATTCCCAATTTAATTATGCCATAATTATCCTTTTAATTATGCTCACAATTAATGGTATACTAAATATACCATTTCATGAACCAATCTATGCCATGTAATTTTCATGTTTATCCTTCATATTTATATGTAAATTCTAAATCAATTATTGTCATGGCCCACTTTCCTTATAAATCATGTTCATAATCTTTGGTATATAAATTATACCATTACATGCCATAAACCATTTACATGGTTATGAGCCAAATATGTCAATTACATGAAATTTCAAATTATTAATCAAAATAGGCTATACCCCATATTCCCAAACTTGCAATAATAGTCATTCCCAAAATCACTATGTCATATATTTGGCATTCCAAATCAATAGTTAAGCCTAATCTAGTTTTAATATTCTAGTTTACAGTGTATGGCCAAAACTTAGTTTACAAGCCAACTAACCCAAACTTGCAGTTATAACGATAACAATGCCCCAATGTCAATTACAAGTTTCGCCCAACCATTTCACCAAATATGTCATGTTCAGTTACGTTCCCCAATTATGTTTTTCCAATATTGTCAATCTCATGTTTATGCCCCAATAACCCAAACCTTCCCCGTATTCCCATCATACGTATATCGCAATTCAACCTAGGTTATAGGTCAATCCAGACTCACAAATAAAAAGGAACAAATAGGAATAATATGACAATGATAAGCATAAGAACTGGCATATGATGATAGTCCCAAAACACAAGAATTACAAATCTAATAGAATTACAACATACCTGAATAAACTAATTTAGAATCATTGCAGGCATATAGATCTGATTATGAACAATATTATGGATATGAAAGGCTTGAATAATAAACTAGGTTTGACAACTTGTATAGGTTCAATTGGATCGATAAGAAGCAACCCAAAGTCATAGATTCACAAAGGCTAAGAATAGATCCAACTAGAAAAATCAAGCATAGGTCCAAATTCATTTTATTCCATGTCTATACTATAATTGGTTGTCTAAATCTGAAAGTAATTCATGAACTTACAAAACAAAGGCAAGTCTTGTTTTCTGGAATCTGTATTCTGAAACTGAATTGCTCACCTTTGATGTAGACTAATTGTTCTTTTAATCCTATTCAGATTGGAAGAAGAAGAAGTACTAGTTCTAGCTTAGGTTTCAGCAGAGTAGCGACGCCATTGATTTATTTTTTAGAGAAGGAGAGAGCAATGGAGGCTAGAGAATTATGTAAGAGATTTAGGTTTTGTCTTAGGGATGTATTTATAGGAGAACAGAAGTGTTTAGGGCCTTAGATATCAACCTAGAACCAATCCAGGCTATCAGAACAACCAAAACCACGTCACAAGCCAAAGAAAATCGGATTTGGGCCAAAATAGGTCGACCTGTATGGGGGAGGTCGACCCCCTGGTTGACCTATGACCTAGGTCGACCTCCTTAGGTAGGTCGACCCCAAGGTCGACCCCCAGGTCGACCTGCCTGAGTATTTTTCAATGTAAATTCTGAATTTTTGTTGAATCTTCCGAAGGCCATAACTTCTTCATCCGAAGTCTGATTTTCGAAAACTTGGACTCTATTACAAGCAGAATTTTGAGACGAACGCAATGGCGTAACCTGTTTCCCTTAATTCTTACATTTGAAATTAATTATTATTTAATTTGTTATTTTAATATTCTCATAAAATACGGGGTGTTACACATGGATAATTTGTTAAACTGGAACACTTAACCTAATTAAATCTGTAGTGTTGTTACGAACCAGCTGAATTGAGTATGGGTTAAGTAAATTTGTTAAAGAAATGGGAAAGGTTAAGTTAATCTTAATTAATTCCAAAATGGGGAATGATAATCCTACTATGAATGAACTTGAATAATAAAAGGAAAGATAATAGGTAGGCTTGTCCAATGGACAAGTGGGGATTATAACTTATGGAATTATGTAAGTTATAAGAAACAATAGGGGAAGATGGAATAACTTACAGACTAAAGTAATTTGTACTTAATTGTAAATTAAGTAATCTGTAAAGGTAAGAATAAGTCTACAAATGAAGATAACATAAGTTATATGAATGGAAAGGGATTAGGACATAACCGGAGATTGGTTGAGATGAGTAATTCTCTGAGTGTCAATCTGATGTTGATTTCGATCTTCGGGGTTGAGACTTAAGGAGTTATTCTCTTACCAATGTATATGTACTAAATTATAAATTATGTAGAACATGTTATGGTAACCACAAGATGGAATAATGAATAGATTATGAGAATAACATGTTATAGGCTTATTAATAAACTTAAATGGGTTAAGTTATAAATGGAATTAATAAGCAAGGGTAAATTGGTAAACTTGAAAAGCAAGTCAATGTGAATGAGAATAACCAAGTTAAATGAGAAGACTGAAGAGGTGGTGCACGCGTGTAATTAATGATTAGACGTAGGGTCTAATGACATATTAAATTGAGGCGCTTGGAGCAGTACGTACGTTATAGGATGAATAGCCCAACGAGGTAGATCATCACAGTGTCATTCGGCACGAGGGGAGCGCACATCATCTGATTACTCTGGCAGCTCTGACGGACTGGAAGGGGAAGCACGCGGCTTCCTGAGACGTTAAAGGTGCTCCTAGTAGTCCTGTGTGTGGTGGCAGATGTTTGAGGCTGTGCCCGCAGAGCTTGGGTCTGCGCGTAACTACTAGGTTGGTGGGCCTTGACTACAAGAATAACTTGGCAGTCAGAATGTTGTACGCGGTGATGGAAAAGATGATTCGACGGCTACCTCAACGGAGGCGGAGGGTCAGGACCAACAAGGATAGTAGGACGTCGAGTGCCTGTCACCACAACTAGTAGGATGCAGAAAGACTAGAGCTAGATCCAAGATACCATTAACCATTCACTATCATGGTACGGTGGTTGAGGGGAGATGCCACATAGATGTTTAGATTGTTTGCTTAGGGGCTTGTCACTTAGCTCTTGTAGTCTTTACTAGTTGAAGGAGGGGTTGAGGTGGGGCCATTGCCACCATAGAAAACAGACCCTAGGGATATTTGTGTGAGATTCTATTAAAGGTGAGCCTGTACAGATATGAGGAAAGCTCCCATCCGAGTTCCGTGTTTCTTGTGTAGCCCTGCCACGGAACTTGGGCACGCACACGATAGGTGTGTGGGTTAGGCATCGAATATGTTTGACGATACATACATGGGAAAGTCTAGATACATGCATGTCTGCTCTGGGTGGTGTATCATAGACTCTGGGGCATTACTCGATGAAAAAGTTCGAGGATAGCAGTTAGTACGCTTACGTAGTATAGCGATAGTGGTTCTACGTGGATGTAGCATTGTTATATATGTAAAGAGATATGTATGTTACTATGCCATAGGATGAGGGACTGCGCACATAAATGTGGTGTTACAGAGGAGACCGCGCGAGTGGTGTACCATGGAGTGTACCTCAGTTGGGGGTAGCTACATATACTTTGTATTAGTTTAATCTACTAGGGAGTAATGGGTGCGACGTGTGTGTAAGCCTTGAGCGCTAATAATATAGATAACCTAATAAATAAGAAATGTGATTGAACTATATATGTAGGATTATCCAGAAGTGTAATTTAAGTCCAGTCACCAGAACTTGTGTTCTGACCCCCCTCCTCATAACATTCGCAGGTTAGGTTCGTGACAGAGACTGTATAGCTTTGGATACTGGTTTAGCAGTATTGTTATATAGGTAAAGTTATGTTTTAATTACATTATATTTTATTCCTTCCACTGTGAGATATTTTCCGAACTCTGACATGTTTTATGTCTGTCTTTTCTGCAGGATACCAGAGCAAACCAACTCGGGTTTCGATGGATTGGGTTTTTGAAAAAAAAACGGTCCGTCGAAATTTGGGTTGTTACACTTGGTATTAGAGATTCAGTTTAGGATTCCTATATAGATAATGAGTGAGCGTATTTGTACTTTTTTTAAAATATAAATATATATTATATATATAAACCTTGATCCATAAAGAAGCCCACCAAGTAGAGAAAGTAAAATATGAAAGAGTTGGGATATAGGTTTTGTATGCTAAAGGAATGAACGTAAAAACTTTGGACCCTTAGGTAGTTTGGGTGAAAAGTGTACGATATGATTGGTATTAGAAAATATGTATCCCATATGATAGAAACTGAAATGTTAGTATTTCAGATTAGTGGGTTTGGAAGCAGAACCTTATAAATTAGAAAAAGGTTAAAAAGTGGAAAATGGATTAGGAATATATATAGTTGAGAGAATTGACTTTGGGAAAGTGTCTAGGAAAGCCTAATTGAGTTGGAGACCCACTTTGAGTCTAACCCAATAATTAACTTTTAAGAATTTGAAATTATAAAGTTTTGGCGAAAGAGTTTGTGGTGTTTTCAAGTTTTAATCTTAAAAGTATTTTTGATGTTTGAAATAGATATGTAAGAGACATATTTGAAAAATTCATATTGGGTTTTAAAAGTGGGGTATACTTTGTAAAGTAATGATCTTGTTTTAAAAGAATTCTCTCATGAAAAGGTGCATATTATAGAGCGTTCATAGCTCACTAGTTTTCATATTATAATATATGAAAGGATTAAAAAAGTAAAGCACGCAAAATGTTGCTTTTTGTGAAAGAAAGTTTTGAATTCTCTATTCTGTTAACAATAAATTTTGTTTATTGTTTTATAAAGGAAATTTATTTGGGCGGACAAAATAAGTTGTAGAAAGCAAGAACAAAGTAGATGTTTGCACCTTGTAGAGAGTAGCCAAATTAACATTGTAGGTAGAAACAATGTAACTGTAACACCCCACTTCCATTAATGTCACTCACTAAGCGAATGCATTAACTTTCATGGAGTATTATAAGAGTATAGAAAAGAATATCACAATACAGATATATATAAAATGGTACTTAAGAAAATTCAAAATTTATCCATTGCAGCGGAAAATCAAAACATGTCAGGTTACAACATCAAAACCATATACTAAAGCCAAGTACACAAATATCCATCTTGAACAAAATTATTATCAGAGTACATAAAAGTAAAACCATAATCCCACTCCAAATAGCCATAATGGAAAAGAGATAAAGCTGAGCATTACTTTCAACACTTCCAAGCACTTCAAGAAGAAAGAAATCCGAGTCGAGATCCACTAATCCTACCCTGAGGACCTGGGGTGAGGGGGGGGGGGGGAGAAAGAAAAGAGGCGAAACAAGAAGGGTCGGACATAAGTTTGGCGAGTATAGTGACTTTAACAATATAATCAGTAAAGTAACAGGATAAGAACATAAACAAGATATAAGAGATGACTGCAACATAAGCAGATATGACAAGGTAAACAAGGTAAGGTAGAACATCGGCTGTGCTCCTAACTACTATAAGATACCGTATCAACATACTAGTTACATACTAAAAGATGATCCCTCCCTACTAATCATAATAATGGTAGCTTCGTGTACCCCTGGCTACTCTCGTAGGTGCCTACTTGCTCCTACCACCACTAGTTGTACCCACTACCCTCCCCATTCGATCAGCTCCCTAACCTCGTGGATACCTGTGCTGGTCCCACAATAGGGTGTATCACTCCCTAAGGTGGCAACCCCAATACTACTAAAATGCACAACTTATACCTACACGATGCAACAGCATCTTACCTACCAGCCCGGACCCACGCACGCACATGACTCCATTGGACTTGCACTGCCATCACTAACTCTTTATTGACCTCTTACAATCAACCCCAGTAAGTGTGTCCCTGTCCTCGACCTAGTTCGAGCTCATATAGATACTAAAATGGGTTACTGGTTGAAAAGGGTCCACCCACTTGACACAAGCGTCCCTCCTAAGCTGGGTCCCCACTAGGAATTCCCATTTAACCCCTCTTTATCCCCATGTCTAATCACATGTCTCATCTTGGTTAAGTGCTTTTATTATGTTTCACATGCTACCCATGTTACCCACTTATCCCTATATTATCCCCATGTCAAATCACATGTCTTATCTTGGTTAAGTGTTCGTTAATTCATTATAACCGTAATCTTGCAAGACCTCCCACATTAGATTACCGTTTTGCGGTTGCTGGATTTGTCGGGCGGTTCCAGGTAGGCTTATACCATAATCCGAATTTACCTCGTGTCTTTGCATTATTACGCATCAAATTTATGCCTTCGACCTCTCACATTAGATTACCAAATTGCGGTTGCTGGATATGCCGTGTGGTTCCGGACAGGCTTATACCGCAATCGGAATCTAACCTCGTGTCTTAGGCGTTCATTATCACTTTCTTGATTCAAGTCCCATTTTCAAATATATTCCAATTACCCATAATTTCCAATCTAAATTATGTTTATACTCTCATGTGCCAAATTATGCCCAAACCCATCTTCATGGTTATTAACAATTTATGCCAAATCTCATGTATATAAGTCATAGTCAATTATGCCCAAACCAATTTTCCATATTCATCAACAATTTATACCAAATTTCATTTCATTGTATATTTCCCAAACTTTTCCCAATTGTTCGAACGTTATTCGTACGTAAATCTCAACGCAATATGTTAGGCTCGAAGTTAGCTTAATCTCATAAAGAAAAAGGAAAAGAAGAAGGTAAGAGAATCAAAACATCAAAACTGGCATAAACATAAGAACATGCATATGAAATATAAATAGGCATATAACGATAAATGACAGATTTATAGGTATGAATCTGAAAGATAATGATTTACAAGCTTGATAAGATTCATTTCAGTCATAGGCATATACATTAGATCCAATTTACAATCCTATCACAATTACATTTTAATTTATTTATATGTGAAAACGACATAAACTCACAACGATAGGACTCTTAGAAAAGAGAATTAGGCATCGTTGCAGTAAATCTAATCTTGAATAATCTTTACTTCGATTATTTGTAGATCTGATCTTCTAATTTGAATACTCCTATTCTGATTTTCTTTGGTGGAGAAGAGAGGTTAGATTTGATTTAGATTAGAGCAGCATGGAGGCGCCATGGATGAAAACAATGAGATTAAGGTTAGGTTTAGTGGTATTTTATAGTTGATCTAGCTGAATTAGGACTCTTGGATTAGATTAGGATCCATCTGAACCATCCAAACCAGAAAAAAACGTCATCCCACCAATCCCAGAAGAACACGTCATCAGATCCACCACAAAACACGTCAGACCAGATCTGGTCCGATGGGGTCGACACCCCAGGGGGGTCGACACTCACGCACGGGAAATTTCCCGCTCAGCCCGCTTTGTCTAAATTTTGATTTTTGAATAGTTTTTTTTGTTATTTAACTTATTATTTAATTAAATTCTGCTTTAAACTGAAATCTTCTAAGCTTAATAACTTCTTCATACGATATCCGATTTACGCTAACTCGGACTCTAATCTAAGCAGAATTCCGAGATGAACGAAATGGCGCAGCCTGTTTCCCTTACTTCATCTTATAAAAATGAAGTATCCTTTAATTATCTCTTATGTCATGTTTTAAAATTACGGGGTATTACATTCTCCCCTCCTTAAAGGATTTCGTCCCCGAAATCTTCAAGTTAAGAAGAATGTATCCTACCATCCATCTACTCATCCATCATCCATAAGCATCCATTGTTCTTAAAAGATTTCTAATGTTATATGAACATATGCAAAAGTGTGTGTATATGACCCTTATCTAATGCAAAGATTAGGCGGTCTACTGATTTAGTTGGCCCCCTTAATGCAAAACATGATTGTGCCATGCTTCCATTATGTATGCAAAAGAATCCGAAAGATACATATCATTTCTATATGAGTGCACAACCATTCATCCATATGATAACACATTCAATATACATCCATTAACTTAAATATGCACACTCATTCATATGCAATATGAAAGTGATTGAGCCAATCTAGTGCCTAATGTATGTGTAAATGCATCCACGAGCAACCACTAGCAAACACATACATCCACTTGCATCGACCAGACATAACATGCCTCAAACACATGTTTACAACCATAGGATTTTTTACCTAAAGGGCGAAGTTGTAATCGAGAGGATACACTAAACGATAGAACAAGCACAAGTGAAGTGGTAGAAAAATGAGAAGTTAAGAACATACCCTCATAAAGGAAAGGGTACAATGCATGTATCTTGTCTTCAGTCTCCCAAGTCGCGTCTCCTTGATCATCTCCCCACTGGACTTTAACCAACTTGACCTCTCGGTTGCGTAATTTCTTGACCTCCGATCCAAGGATGCATGTAAGAACTCATCTAACCGTGGCATCTCGCTCAACTTCCACTTCTTTAAGCATGCTCGGCTCTACTACTTCTGCGGTATCGTGTAAACACTTCCTCAAATGCATTACATGAAATATGTCATGAACACCACTAAGCTTCTCAGGCAATTTCACTTTGTAGGCCATCTGTCTAACTCTTTCTGTAATGGGGAATGGCCCTACGAACCTTGGTGCCAATTTCCCTACAGATCCAAAATGAACTACATTCCTCAATGGTGACACTTTAATAAAAACCATGTCTCCAACATCGAACTCAAGATCGGTTCATCTCTTATCAGCGTATAACTTTTGCCGGTCTTGTGCCGTCTTCATGCATCTTCGAATCAAGCCTATCTTCTCTGAAGTTTCCCTAACCATTTCAGGCCCAAGCAAAATCTTATCTGTAGACTCCCACCAACATGTCGGTGACCGGCAAGGTCATCCATATAGAGCTTCAAAAGGTGCCATGCTAATACTAGTCTGATAGCTGTTGTTGTAGGCGAACTCTACTAATGGAAGATGTTCCTCCCATGTCCCTCCAAAGTCTAAGATGCATAACCTCAAAAGATTTTCTAGAATCTGATTTACTCTTTCTGTTTGGCTATCCGTCTAAGGGTGATAAGCGGTGCTCAAACACAATTGCGTTCCTACCGCCTCTTGCAAGCTCTTCCAAAACTCACTAGTGAAAATGGGATCTCGATCGCTTACGATACTAGAAGGTATGCCATGTAGACGAACTATCTCATGGAGATAAATAGATACTAACCGTGCCGCTGTTCTTTTACTCTTAATGGGAATGAAATAGGCACTCTTGGTAAGTCTATCTACTACTACCCAAATCCCCGTATTACCCTTCCTTGACCTCGGCAACCTGTCGATGAAATCCATGGAAACACTTTCCCATTTCCACTGTGGAACCTCTAAAGGGTGAAGCAAACCACCATGCTTCTTTTCTTCATCCTTGACTTGCTGGCACACTAAGCATTTAGAAACGAACCCAGCCACATCCTTCTTCATTCCGGCCCAAAAGAAAACTCGCTTCATGTCCTTATACATCTTCTCACTACCGGGATGTATGGTCATCTTAGAACGATGTGCTTCTTCAAGGATTGTCCTCCTAAAACCCTCGTCTCGTGATACGCAAAGTCTCCCATCTCTATGCAACCAACCTTTGTCATCTATAGTATACCTACTAAGATGGCTCGAAGATTCCCCTCTTATGAGCTTGTCTACTATCTCTATCAACTACGGGTCATCTCGTTGTGCCGCTCCTATTTGTCCCAAAAGCGTAGGTCGTACCTCTAAAGATGCTAACAAACCAGGTACAAAATGATAGAGGGTCTAAATTCAAAGGTAGATACATGCTCTAAACTCTACTACTCGACAAACAAAGAACTCAAAGTCAACCTCTTTCCACTCAAGGCATCAGCTACAACGTTACCCTTGCCAGGGGTATATGCAATCTCAAAATCGTAGGATGCTAAGAACTCCATCCATCTCTATTGCCTTAAGTTTAGATCTTTTTTAGAGAACCAGTATTTTAGTGACTTATGGTCTGTACACAACTCAAACCTCTCTCCAAGAAAATAGTGACGCCAAGATTTAAGCGCAAAAACTATGGCAGCTAATTCTAAGTCGTGGGTAGGGTAATTCTTCTCATGGACCTTTAACTACCTTCCACCATAACATATCACCCTTCCCTCTTGCATCAAAACTGCGCCAAGCCCTGTCCCGTAAGCATCGGTATACACTGTGAACGGTTTACTCCCATCCGACAAAACTAAAACTGGAGTTGTCGTCAATGCCCTCTTCAAATGTTGGAAAGCATCGTCACAGTCAACATCCTAAGAAAAGGTCAAATTATTTTTCGTTAACCGTGTAAGTGGGGATGATATCTTTGCAAAATCCATGATGAACTTTCTGTAATAGCCTGCCAAACCAAGATTTTTTTTTACTTCCGTTGCGTTCCTAGGAATCTTCCGATCTTGGATTGCTACCAACTTCACGGGATCCACTGCTATCCCTTCCTTGGAGACCACGTGCCCTAAGAACCTCACTTCCTTTCTCCAAAAATGACATTGGGAGAACTTAGCTTTGAGTTGATGTGCTCGAAGGGTCTCTAAGACTTCCCTAAGATGTAGGGTATGTTCTTCCTTGATTCTAGAGAATATCAAGATATCATCCACAAAGACCACCATGAACTTGTTTAGAAACTCCCTAAACGCCCTACTCATCAAGTCCACGAAATAGGCGGGTGCATTCGTCAAACCAAAAGGCATGACGAGCCATTCGAAGAAACCGTCAGGAGTCCTAAAAGAAGTCTTATCTATACTATCCTCAGCTACCCTCATTTGATGAAATCCTGTAGCTAAGTCCAATTACGAGAAAACCGAAGCACCAACCAACTGATCGAACAAATCATCTATCCTCGGCAATGGGTGTCTGTTCTTCTTCGTGAGCTTATTCAGCTCCCTATAGTCCACACACAATCTAAGTGAACCATCAGCCTTTGTAGCAAAAACAACAGGAGCACCCCACTCCGAGATACTTCTTCTTATGAACCCTTTCTCAAGCAACTCTTTCACTTGCTTAAAGCCCCCTCCTTTCTCTTGGTGCCATGTGGTGCACAGGCAATGCAACTGGCTTTACATTGTCCACTAAGTATATATGAAAATCTATCTCACGTTTTGGAGGTAAGCCCCTAACTTCCTCAAAGACATCTGCATACTCACAGACTACTAGAACAGATTGCAAATCATCAATAGTTGTGTCAAGAGATTCTAGGTAGCTAAGCATAACAGAACCCTTAGGATCGCATGAGATATCGAGAGTGTAACAACCCGTATTTTAATAACATATTGAAACCATAAATCAAGGAAGAATTAAATTTTAAAATAAGAATCAAGGGAAACGGTTTACGTCATTGAGTTCATCTCGGAATTCTGCATGAAATCGAGTCCGAGTTTTCGAGAATCGGAGTCCTTATGACCATGTTATGACCCTCCAAAGTTTCAGGAATTTTTAGAATAAAAAACAGCTCGAAATTCGAATTCAAACCCCAGGGCAGACTGGGCGGGAATTTTCCCGCCCAGGACCAGGTCGACCTGGGGGTCGACACTATGGTCGACCTCCCAGGGACCAGGTCAACCCTATGGTCGACCTGGAGCCAAAACCTGGTTTTCAGCCTGGGTTCATTTTGATGTTTTTGGACATGTTTTCAGTCCAGATTCATGACTCTAAACCTATATAAACAGCCCCATAGCCCCATTCTCTCTACACCATTTCATTCTATCCTTATGCTGCCTCTGAGAAAATCAAAATAAATAAATTAAATTAAAACGCAAAGACTATTTCTTGAAGACTACGGCTAGGAATTGCATATTTGGGGATTTGCTTCTACAATCAAATCAAGATTCAACGATTCAGCAATTCGACGAATAGTTTATAGATTCAACTTCTGCATCTCAATTTCTTAGACCACGATCTGTAAGTTTAAGTTACTTTTAGATAAAAACTATAAACTTAATATGGACATGTTATAAATTGGAATTGGATCTACGTATGATTCGTATCTATTCTTGTTCATCTTGGATCTTGACTTTTTGGGAATATTGCTTTGAAATCAGTTTGGGCCTATTCACGTTGTAAATCAAACATTATCATGCCTATGACATTGAAACTATTGTTAATGGCCAAGGACTATGACTGTGAACATAAGACTATGCCTATACCTATGACTGAGAACATAAGACTATTGCCTATGACTATGACAAGGACAATTGTGGCTAATCACCTATAACTCATGACTAATTATTGCCTATGATTATGAACATAAGTCTATTGTCTGTGACCATGACTTTGAAACTATTACAGTTAACTGCCTATGACTATTTAGGGTAGTTGCCTAGAACTATTTTGGATAATTATCCATGACTATTGTGATTAACCTCTTATGATTCACTATGACTATGACTATTATGGTTAATTGACTATTATAGTTGATTGTTCATAACACCATAGTTGAAAACCATGTTGTACACCGAATTGGCATTTTGTTGGATCTCATACCTAAGGTGTGACTTGCTTAGTTTATTCGCTGTTATGTACACCAAAACCATTGATCCATTATCCTTGTATTTGGCTTGCTTTTGCATGCCTATTCTTTTATGTCAATTTTTATCATGACTATCGCCTTATTTTGCTAGATTTGAAATCCAATTATTTTCTATATGCCAGTGATGTTATGACCAATTATCTCAAGCTATATCATGCTAGATTTATCACCTTGTGCTCGTTCTTTTGCCTATCATAGTTTGGATGTCATTCCCTTTATTTCTAGATTTAGATTTACTTGTAATTTAGATCGATTCACGTTTACATGCGATGGGAATACGATTTGGGTAGATTAGGCAAGAACATGAATTGGTTGTGAACATGAACCATGAACTTGATAATAGGCATAAGTTGAAACATAAACATTGTTATAACTTGAATTTGGATATGGACACAAACTTGACATGGAACTTGACACGAACTGGGCATGAAACTTGAACATAGACATGACACTAGAATGAACTTGAAAATGGCCAACTCGAGGTTGGGTTGGGTTTGCAGTGTAATTCTGCCCGGGACCACCCGACAAATCCAGTGACTGCAAACAATAGGATCCAATGTGGGTAGTTGGTCATATCGCGCTTGAAACCCGAGGTCAGACAGAGTTGTGGTGTAATTCTGCATGGAACAACCCGGCATATCCAGTGACCACAACAACAAGTTTGATGTGAGAGGTTGAGGTGCATTAATGAATTAATGCCACATGATAGGGTTAAGTCATGAACCGCTTGAATATACTTAACCAATTTGACACAATGATTTGATAGGGTTAAGTCATGAACCGCTTGAATATACTTAACCAATTTGACACGATGATTTGATAGGGTTAAGTCATGAACCGCTTGAATATACTTAACCAATTTGACACATGATTCGTAGGGCAAAGTCATGAACTTGAACAACAACACTTAGCCAGTTTGACATGAAAGGTAGGCGGGTTAAGTCACGAACTTGAATGACAACACTTAACCAACTTGACATGCTAGACTGATGGGGTTAAGTCTCGAATTTAAATGACAACACTTAACCTACTGGACGGAAACCCTAGTTACGCGGTCCTTTTCAGCAGTAAACCACTAGATATATCACGGTACCCTGGAACTAGGCAGGGTCGGGCATGATTACTGGGCTGATTATAAGCGACCAGAATGACGGCTGAGTTGGTGCGCCATTGTAGGTTCTGGCGGACTATGGTCGTGCACGTAGTCCGGAGTTGAAAAAGCAGGCATTGGGCACCAGTAGGTTTACACTGTGCGTGCTTGATTCGTGTCGGTGGTTAGCACCCTAGGGCTTGATACACCCCACGGTGGACCTAGCACAGGTAACTACATTCGTGATAGGGACGTATGACACAGACACATGACAAGATAGAACTTGTAGGGAGCCAATCGATTAATAGATCGTTTCGTGGGACCAAGTAATGGGTCATTTCATGATATTGGGCAAGGGATCATTTCATAGTGAATACATGACACGGGTTGGGTTACTAGTACAGGTGGTAAAGGCCCATTTCTGTTTCTATTTCTGTTAGGGAGGTTAAAGCCCATTGCTATTTCTGTAAAGATAACCTTGTTTCTATTTCCGCTTCTGTTTGGACATTAGGATAACACCTAATTCTATTATACTAGTACTGGTGCCGAGAATGTTAAACATGCGATGCTGTACGTTGTTTATCTAGTTAGCATAGTTTATCTTATTACCGTAGTTTATCTGGTTAGCACAATTTATCTTGTTATCATAGTTCATCTGATTAGCATAGTTTATCTTGTTATCTTAGTTTATCTTGTTATCTTAGTTTAACTTGCCTATCTTGTCATCATCCTTAAGTTTACTTTCATTTTATACATGTCATGTTATCTTTACTTGTTTCTATGTTGAAAGTCACTAGGACTTACCAGTCTTTATGACTGACCCGTTTTCTTTCGCCTCTTTTTCTTCCGTTCCCCCCCAGGTTCTCAGGGAGGAAACACTACTACTTAGTTTGGACTTCTTTCTGCTTCAAGATCATCATATATGGCTTGGAACTTTCTTGGCTATGGATGCTTTACTGTTTTACTTAGGGAATGATTTATGGCTATGGTTTTATGCTTCTTTACTATTGCAAGACAGATTTCGATGTAATGGATTTAATGGCATTTTGATGTAAAAGGCTGTAGACCTTTCTAGATTTTAAAGAAATGAAATTTGGTTCTTCTTCCGCTATTTTATATGTTCTGTCTTGTAATATTTCTGTGTATGTTTACCTAGATAATGCTCCACCAAAGCTAGTGCATTCCCTTTGTGAGTGATCCTAGCGGAGGTGGGGTGTTACATTTGGT
This sequence comes from Allium sativum, assembly GCA_030737875.1. Lineage (NCBI taxonomy): Eukaryota > Viridiplantae > Streptophyta > Magnoliopsida > Asparagales > Amaryllidaceae > Allium > Allium sativum. The sequence goes on from CM060918.1 coordinate 1,030,152,764, forward strand.
ATCAGAGCAGAAGGTTACCAGACTGGGCAAAAGTTTTTAAAACCTTTTGAAATTATTTTCAAAACCATTTACAAAGAAGCATTTTTCAAGAAAAGTTTTATTTTTAAAGGCTATTCCCCAAAGGCCATTAGCATAATCCTTTGTTTCCTTATTTGAATCTCTTTTCCTTTCTATCCTCCATCTGTAGTCACAGTAGTTCCATCTACGACTAATCTTATTTCAAGCGTTGTAGTGTTGTCGTGCGATGGAGGTAGTTATCGAGAGACCTGTTAACATGTTATATAAGAAAGGATAAGAGTGGTTAAGGTGAATGAGGCTCAGAACAAGAAGGTAGAAATGTTTCTGAAGGAAAGTCTAGTTTATCTTTCTATCCTGTTCGTACCTTTTTTTTATTCTGGTACATCGCATCCTTTTTATTTCTGCTTCGATAGTTGAGTCTCTGCACCTTAGTACTAGCGTAGTAGAGGATCCCATTTTTTTTCTTCTCAAATCCTGTTGGGGAATCAGCTCATTTATTCATGACTTGTTTGGATTTGAGAATGTCTATGCTAAGCGTTGAGTTTAGAAGAAATGCTTATGTTTTTTTTGGGCTACGGGTCGATTCTAGGGATGGAATGGTTATCCAGTAATGGTTCCATTCTTGAGTATGAAAAGAGGGTAGTTAAACTCTTGACTTGCCGTGGTAATACCTTCGAAGTCTAGTGTAACCCTTAGGATTCTTCCATGCTTAGTTACCTAGAATCTCTTGATACATTTGTTGATCTCGAGTAGTGTTCGCCACTAAGGTGGATGGTTCATTTCGCTTATGCATGAGTTATAGGAAATCACCTTAGTAAGTATATTTGGCAACATGGCTGACATCTGCTATTTGCAAGAGATAATTCTTCTGCGTGGAATAACCTATAGTGAGTAAATGAGATCCAGGATTCACTAGTAAATTTTGGAGAGCTTGCATGAAACCATGAGTAGCAGTTATGTTTGAGCCGAGTATACTAGAAGGAGGATAAGGGAAAGTGGGACGAGAGGCAACAGTGAAATGAGTTCCAACTCATATTTTGGAAACAAGAATTCAGAAGCTACGATATTACAAAGTTAAAGACGGACAAAGCACAATGGAGTTAAGCTCAAGGAAATGCGACTTAGAAGATTGAAGACTAGATACGCGCATCATATCTCTTTTTAAGGGTATATCCTTGATCCCTCTTTTCCTGTAGAGCTTACTTGCATGCTATCTTTTATGTATATCCTCTCGGTCCTATTCTTAATCTTATTTCTATTACAAACCCCATAAGGAGTATGACTCATATGGTTGTGATATATGTTGGGGTTTGAGGGTGTCTGTTGGGTTGACTAAACTTTTTGGGCTTTATAGGATATGGGTTGGTTTTAGGAAGGGATTTCTTGCGACCTAAAAGGAGTTTATCATGCTTGGTTTCCTAGAATCATATATATTGGTTTTGGGCTGGTGTTTAGGGGAGTTATTCTCCTAATCAGCATATATGTGAGGAAGATTTCCAGTTTAGATATTGCCTAATGGGTACAAAGTTTTTCTTTACTTGCTTCTATCATTCGGCTATACCTTTAGGTAGGAACTAATGGATGTAAACATGTGTTTAAGACATGTTATAGTTGATGGTTGCAAGTGGTTGCAAGTGGTTGCTAGTTGTTGCTCGTGGATGCATGAACACACATTAGGCACTAGATCGGCTCAGTCACATCTCATATTGCATATGCATGAATGTTTATACTTGTACATGGATGGAAACTTGATATGTTATCATTTGGATGTTGCATATGAATGAATGTTTGTGCACTCATGTAGAGATTAAAAAGTATGTTAGGAATTTGCATACATGTTGGACTCATTACACTAACATATTTTGCATTAAGGAGGTCTACTGAATCAATAACCGCCTGATCTTTTGCATTAGATAAGTACATATACACACGCTTTCTGCATATATTCATACAACATTAAAAATCTTTTAAGGACAATGGTTGCTTGTGAATGATGGTTGAGTAGATGAATGATTGGATGGTAGGATACAATCTTCCTAACTTAGAGATTTTCGGGACGAAATCCTTTAAGGAGGGGAGAATGTAACAACCCGTATTTTAATAACATATTGAAACCATAAATCAAGGAAGAATTAAATTTTAAAATAAGAATCAAGGGAAACGGGTTGCGCCATTGCGTTCGTCTTGGAATTTTACATGAAATTGAGTTCGAGTTTTCGTGAATCGGAGTCCGTATGACCAAGTTATGACCCTCCAAAGTTTCAGGAATTTTCAGAATAAAAAACAGCTCGAAATTCGAATTTGAAATTCGAATTCAAACCCCAGGGCAGACTGGGCGGGAATTTTCCCGCCCAGGACCAGGTCGACCTGGGCGTCAACACTATGGTCGACTTCCCAAGGACCAGGTCGACCGGGTGCCAAAACCTGGTTTTCAGCCTGGGTTCATTCTGATGTTTTTGGACACGTTTCCAGTCCAGATTCATGACTCTAAACCTATACAAACAGCCCCCTAGCCCCATTCTCTCTACACCATTTCATTCTGTCCTTATGCTGCCTCCAAGAAAATCAAAATAAATAAATTAAATTAAAACGCGAAGATTATTTCTTGAAGACTATGGCTAGGAATTGCATATTTGGGGATTTGCTACTACAATCAAATCAAGATTCAACGATTCAGCAATTCGACGACTAGTTTATAGATTCAACTTCTGCATCTCAATTTCTTAGACCACGATATGTAAGTTCAAGTTACTTTTAGATAAAAACTATAAACTTAATATGGACATGTTATAAATTGGAATTGGATCAACATATGATTCGTCTCTATTCTTGTTCATCTTGGATCTTGACTTTTTGGGAATATTGCTTTGAAATCAGTTTGGGCCTATTCACGTTGTAAATCAAACATTATCATGCCTATGACATTGAAACTATTGTTAATGGCCAAGGACTATGACTGTGAACATAAGACTATGCCTATGCCTATGAATGAGAACATAAGACTATTGCCTATGACTATGACAAGAACAATTGTGGCTAATCACCTATGACTCATGACTATGAATTATTGCCTATGATTATGAACATAAGACTTTTGTCTATGACCATGACTTTGAAACTATTACAGTTAACTGCCTATGAATATTTAAGGTAGTTGCCTAGAACTATTTTGGATAATTATCCGTGACTATTGTGATTAACCGCTTATGATTCACTATGATTATGAATATTATGGTTAATTGACTATTATAGTTGATTGTTCATGACACCATAGTTGGAAACTATGTTGTACACCGAATTGGCATTTTGTTGGATCTCATACCTAAGGTGTGACTTGCTTAGTTTATTCGTTGTTATGTACACCAAAACCATTGATCCATTATCCTTGTATTTGGATTGCTTTTGCATGCCTATTCTTTTATGTCAATTTTTATCATGACTATCGCCTTATTTTGCTAGATTTGAAATCCTATTATTTTCTATATGCCAGTGATGTTATGACCAATTATCTCAAGCTATATCATGCTAGATTTATCACCTTGTGCTCGTTCTTTTGCCTATCATAGTTTGGATGTCATTCCCTTTATTTCTAGATTTGGATTTACTTGTAATTTAGATCGATTCATGTTTACATGCGATAGGAATACGATTTGGGTAGATTAGGTAAGAACATGAATTGGTTGTGAACATGAACCATGAACTTGATAATAGGCATGAGTTGAAACATGAACATTGTTATAACTTGAATTTGGATATGGACACAAACTTGACATGAAACTTGACATGAACTTGACACGAACTGGGCATGAAACTTGAACATAGACATGACACTAGAATGAACTTGAAAATGGCCAACTCGAGGATGGGTTGAGTTTGCAGTGTAATTTTGCCCGGGACCACCCGGCAAATCCAGTGACTGCAAACAATAGGATCCAATGTGGGTAGTTGGTCATATCGCGCTTGAAACCCGAGGTCAGACAGAGTTGTGGTGTAATTCTGTCCGGAACCGCCCGGCATATCCAGTGACCACAACAACAAGTCTGATGTGAGAGGTTGAGGTGCATTAATGAATTAATGCCACATGATATGGTTATGTCATGAACCGCTTGAATATACTTAACCAATTTGACACGATGATTTGATAGGGTTAAGTCATGAACCGCTTGAATATACTTAACCAATTTGACACGATTATTTGATAGGGTTAAGTCATGAACTGCTTGAATATACTTATCCAATTTGACACATGATTCGTAGGGCAAAGTCATGAACTTGAACGACAACACTTAGCCAATTTGACATGACACGTAGGAGGGTTAAGTCACGAACTTGAATGACAACACTTAACCAACTTGACATGCTAGACTGATGGGGTTAAGTCTCGAATTTAAATGACAACACTTAACCTACTGGACGGAAACCTTAGTTACGCGGTCCTTTTCAGCAGTAACCCACTAGATGTATCACGGTAACCTGGAGCTAGGCAGGGTGGGGCACGATTACTGGGCTAATTGTAAGCGACCAGAACGGCGGCTGAGTTGGTGCGCCATTGTAGGTTCAGGCGGACTATGGTCGTGCACGTAGTCCGGAGTTGAAAAAGCAGGCATTGGGCACCAGTAGGTTTACACTGTGCGTGCTTGATTCGTGTCGGTGGTTGGCACCCTAGGGCTTGATACACCCCATGGTGGACCTAGCATAGGTAACTACATTCGTGATAGGGTCGTATGACACAGACACATGACAAGCTAGAACTTGTAGGGAGCCGAGCGATTAATAGATTGTTTCGTGGGACCAAGTAATGGGTCATTTCATGATACTGGGCAAGGGATCATTTCATAATTAATACATGACACGGGTTGGGTTACTAGTATAGGTGGTAAAGGCCCATTTCTGTTTCTGTTTCTGTTAGGGAGGTAAAAGCCCATTGCTATTTCTGTAAAGATCACCCTGTTTCTGTTTCCGTTTCTGTTTGGACATTAGGATAACACCTAATTCTGTTATACTAGTACTGGTGCCGAGAATGTTAAACATGCGATGCTATACGTAGTTTATCTGGTTAGCATAGTTTATCTTGTTACCGTAGTTTATCTGGTTAGCACAGTTTATCTTGTTACCATAGTTTATCTGGTTAGCATAGTTTATCTTGTTATCTTAGTTTATCTTGTTATCTTAGTTTAACTTGCTTATCTTGTCATCATCCTTATGTTTACTTTCAGTTTATACATGTTATGTTATCTTTACTTGTTTCTATGTTGAAAGTCACTAGGACTTACAAGTCTTTATGACTGACCCGTTTTCTTTCGCCTCTTTTTCTTCCGTTCCCCCCAGGTTCTCAAGGAGGAAACACTACTACTTAGTTTGGACTTCTTTCTGCTTCAAGATCATCATATATAGCTTGGACCTTTCTTGGCTATGGCTGCTTTACTGTTTTACTTGGGGAATGATTTATGACTATGGTTTTAAGCATCTTTACTATTGCAAGACAGATTTCGATGTAATGGATTTAATGGCATTTTGATGTAAAAGGCTTTAGACCTTTCTAGATTTTAAAGCAATGAAATTTGGTTCTTCTTCCACTATTTTATATGTTCTGTCTTGTAAAATTTATGTGTATGTTTACCTAGATAATGCTCCACCAAAGCTAGTGCATTCCCTTTGTGAGTGACCCTAGCGGAGGTGGGTGTTACAGAGAGTATTACCCAAACTAATCAACAGTTTAACTACCCTCTTTTGACAGTCGAGAATGGCACCATACCTGGCTAGCCAATCCATTCCTAGAATCAACCCATAGCCTATGAAGCCAAGCACATAAGCGTTGCATTCGAACTCAGCGCCATACACATATATTCTCAAATCCCGACATAACATAGAAAGATTAGCCGTACCCCCAGTAGGATTTGGGACAACAACGATATCCACTACTATACTAGTATCTAGGTGAAGCGACTTAACAATAGAAGCAGATATAAACAAATGTGTAGCGCCAGAATCAAACAAAGTACGTACAGGATGATCGAAAAGGAAAACCAAACTTTCAATAGAAATGTTTCTACCTCTCTCTTGTCTAGGTGCCATGAGAGCAAGAACCTGCCCACCAGAAGTAGATCCTGTCCTCTGTCCTTGCCCTTGTCCTTGCCTCCTTGGGCAGTCTTTAATCATATGTCTTGCCTCACCACATTAGAAGCAACCCGTCTTCTTCTTCTACCTACAGTCCTTATTCAAATGGCCAGGTATTCCACAATCGTGACACTTCCTTTTCTCTGAACCCTTGTTATCCTTGCTGCCCTTCTTTTGTTGTTTGTGCCTTCTTTGGATCCCCTTTCTTATTCTATGCCTTATCTACATTAGCACCTTTCTCCTCTTCATGTATCAGCGCCATATCAACAAGATTCTCGAAAGTAGCCCCCATAGGAATGTGGAACATAGCTAACCCGTGTAAAGGTTCATTCAGACCCTTGGCAAATCTCAAGGCCTTCTTGTGTGGTGTATTAACTAATTCCATACAAAATCTTGCTAACTGGTTAAACTTGTAAACGTACTCCTTTACAGACAAACTCCCTTGTTTCAAAGCCAAGAACCTCTCCATTTATAAACTCTCCTCCGCTTGTGAAAGAAATTTCAACTCGAACCTTTGCCTAAAATCCATCCACGTCTCCACTACACATCCTCCATTAGTTACTTCCCACCAAAAGGAAGCTTCATCCTTCATTAACCAAGCAGCTAGCTGAACCTTCCTTCCCTCGTCTATCTCAAAGACACCAAACAAATCCTCCACTTACTTGAGCCAATTCCGAGCCTCAACAAATGTCTCAGTTCCATAAAATGGTTTTCCGCCCATTGCAAATAAGTCTTTGCATATCTTAGAAAAAGCGTCTATATGGGGAGGAGGAGGAGAGGTTGCAGCTGGGGGAGGAGGAACGTCTGCTGGGCCTAAGGTAGTAGCCCTAGCCTCCAGATACCTTCTAAACCAGCCTGGTATCTGTACGCCCACGGGTATAACGGGTTCCCCAGATATGCTGAAAGGAAAAAAAAGGAAGAGATTCAAAACAGAGAATCGAAAGATAGATATATGGCTTTTTGGGGATTATTTTTTTCATAATAAACTTTTCTCTTGAAAATACCCTTTTTAAAACATGTTTTTGAAAATACTTCTTTCTAAAAATGCTTTTGAAAATGGTTTTCAAAATCTTTTATCTGTTCTGGTAACCTTCGCCTCTGATACCATGTGTAACACCCTACGTCCATTAATGTCACTCACTAAGGGAATGCATTAACTTTCATGGAGTATTATTAGAATATCACAAGATAGATATATAAAATGGTACTTAATAAAACTCAAAATTTATTCGTTGTAGCGGAAAAGCAAAACATGTCTGGTTACAACATCAAAAGCATATACTAAAGGCAAGTACACAAATATCCATCTTAAACAAAATTATTATCAGAGTACATAAAAGTAAAACCATAATCCCACTCCAAATAGCCATAATGGAAAAGCGATAAAGATGAGCATTACTTTCAACACTTTCAATCACTTCAAGAAGAAGAAATCCGAGTCAAGCTCTGCTAATCCCACCCTGAGGACCTTGGGGGGGAAGGGGGGAAGAAAGAAAAGAGGCGAAACAAGAAGGGACATGCATAAGTTTGGCGAGTCTAGTGATGTTAACAATATAATCAGTAAAGTAACAGGATAAGAACATAAACTGGATATAAGAGATGACTACAACATAAGCAGATATGATAAGGTAAACAAGGTAAGTAAGTTAGAACATCAGCCGCTCCTAACCACTATAAGCTATGTTCTGCACCATATCAACATACTGGCTACATACTAAAGGATGATCCCTCCCTACTAATCATAATAATGGTAGCTTCGTGTACCCCTAGCTACTATCGTAGGTGCCCACATCTCCTACTACCACTAGTTGTACCCACGACCCTCCCCATTCGATCGACTCCCTAACCTCGTAGATACCTGTGCTGGTCCCATAATAGGGTGTATCCCTCCCTAAGTTGGCAACCCCGATACTACTGAAATGCATAACATATACCTACACGATGCAACAACGTCTTACCTACCAGCCTGGATCCACGCACGCACATGAGTCCGTTGGATTTGGACTGCCATCGCTAACTCTTTATTGACCTCTTACAATCAAACCCAGTAAGCGTGTCCGTGTCCTCGACCTATTTCGAGCTCATATAGATACTAAAATGGGTTACTGGTTGAAAAGGGTCCACCCTCTTGACACAAGCGTCCCTCCTAAGCTTGGTCCCCACTAGGAATTCCCACTTAACCCCTCTTTATCCCCATGTCTAATCACATGTCTCATCTTGGTTAAGTGCTTTTATTATGTTTCACATGTTACCCATGTTACCCACTTAACCCTTTATTACCCCCATGTCTAATCACATGTCTTATCTTGATTAAGTGTCCATTAATTCATTATAACCGTAATCTTGCAAGACCTCCCACATTAGATTACCGTTTTGCGGTTGTTGGATTTGCCGGGCGGTTTCGGGCAGGCTTATACCACAATCCGAATCTAACCTCGTGTCTTTGCATTATTACGCATCTAATTTATGCCTTTGACCTCTCACATTAGATTACCAAATTGCAATTGCTGGATATGCCGGGCGATTCCGGGCAAGTTTATACCGCAATCCACTTCTAACCTCGTGTTTTAGGCGTTCATTATCACTTTCTTGATTCAAGTCCTAATTTCAAATATATTCTAAATACCGATAATTTCCAATCTAAATTATGTTTATACTCTCATGTGCTAAATTGTGCCCAAACCCATCTTCATAGTTATTAACAATTTATGCCAAATCTCATGTATACAAGTCATACTCAATTATACCCAAACCAATTTTCCCTATTCTTCAACAATTTATGCCAAATTTCATTTCATTGTATATTTCCCTAACTTTTCCCAATTATTCCAATGTTATTCGTATGTGAATCTCAACGCAATATGTTAGGCTCGAAGTTAGCCTAATCTCATAAAGAAAAAGGAAATGAAGGAGGGAAGAGAATCAAAACATCAAAACAGTTATAAACAAAAGAATAGGCATATGAAATATAAACAGGCATATAACGATAAATGGATCAGAAATGCATATGATAGATTTATAGGTATGAATCTAAAAGATAATGATTTACAAGCTTGATAAGATTCATTTCAGTTACAGGCATATACATTAGATCCAATTTACAATCCTATCACAATTACTTTTAAATTTAATTATATGTGAAAGCGACATAAACTCACTGCGATTGGATTTTTAGAAAAGAGAATTAGGCATCGTTGTAGTAAATATGATCTTGAATAATCTCTACTTCGATTGTTTGTAGATGTGATCTTCTAATTTGAATACTCCTATTCTGATTTGCTTTGCTAGAGAAGAGAGGCTAGATTTGATTTAGATTAGAGCAGCATGGATGCGCCATGGATGAAAACAATGAGATTAGGGTTAAGTTTAGGGGTATTTTATAGACGCTCTAGGTGAATTAGGATCCTTAGATTAGATTAGGATCCATCTGAATCGATCCATACCAAAAAAACACGTCATCCCGCCAATCCCAGAAGAACACGTCATCAGATCCACCACAAAACATGTCAGGCCAGATCCGGGCCGATGGGGTCGACACCCCTATAGGTGGGTCGACACCCCTATCGACACCCTATGGGGGGGGAGGGGGTCGACACCCATGCACGGGAAATTTCTCGCTCAGCCAGCTTTGTCTAAATTTTGATTTTTGAACATTTTTTGTTATTTAATCATTATTTAAATAAATTCTGCTTTAAACTGAAATCTTCTAAGCTTTATAACTTCTTCATACGATATCCGATTTACGCAAACTTAGACTCTACTCCAAGCAGAATTCCGAGACGAACGAAATGGCGCATCCTGTTTCCCCGACTTCTTCTTATAAAAATTAAGCATCCTTTAATTATCTCTTATGTCATGTTTTAAAATTACGAGGTGTTACAGTAACCCTATAGTTGTCCTTTTCTACTCCGGTTTTGCGATCTGAAAAAAAATGTTTTACATTTTTATTTTGTGATATGTTTTTATGGTTTGGAAAAAGCAAGTTTTGGAGAAGAGAATAAAGTTTTAACACTTTTAATTTTTGGAAGGAAAATGTTAAAAAAAGAGGCCAAACCATGTTTTGAAACAATGGAGTAAGTAAGGATTAGTGCCTAGAAAGAACGAGAAAAAGTTTGAGGCTAAGAAGTAAATAGCAAGGGTTATCTTGGAATAATGGAAAATTTCCTGTAAAATGCATAAGCGTTGTAAGGCCTAGGATTGTTGCTTGAAAAAAAAAGTGTAGGCTAGTAATACACAACAAGGACTAGTAGTGACTCCTAGATAGTGGAAGGGCAAGTAAATGTTGAGAGTTTGTGGTTGGACTTTTCTTTTGTGAAATAGTCTTATGATTCTTGGCCCTTAGTAGTAGTGGTGTAAAATGTTGAGAGATGGAAAGGCTTAATTGAAAAATAAGCTAAGAAAGAAAATAGCCTAACTAAGAAGAAAACAACAAATTCAATGAAGCAACAAATGTGATAGGAAAAGAAAATGAAAATCTTAAAAAAAGATGGTTAAAAATGGAATTTTTCCAAGTTAAGCCGAAAAAGAAAAGAAAATTTTCTTATGTGGGTTGTGCTTGGATAGGAAAATAGGAAATCTTTTATAGAGTAGTTACATAAAATCCAAAGTACAATTAGAGAAGGTACATAAAAGAAAAACGGAAGATGTGCATTTTTCCGTTTTATACCTTTTCATAACATAAGAAATCGAATTTAGAAAAATAGATTTTTCTAAATTTCAAAATTTAATGATGGTCGGTAGGGCTTTGGATGCAACAATTGGATGAACTATGCTCTTATTCTATAAGAGTGTGGGAATATTTGGATGAAAAGCTATTTTGGTTTTGAAAAATATTGCATTCATATAGAACTGCAAGTATATTTAGGATGTGAGCATCATGTTTTGAAAGAGATTTTAAAAGTTTGCATACATACAAGTGGTACCAAATTAGGCATACATGCATTACTATGATGTATTTCACATTGCACATGCGCACAATGTTTGCAAAAATTGGATACACACATGATGGATGTATATTATACGAGGGATTAGCTATTTAATCCCTATCAAATTTCGGGGACGAAATTTCTTAAGGGTAGGAGAATGTAACACCCCGCATTTTTAATGAAATTAAAAATGTGGAAATATGTATATATATTATATACATAGATATATTTAAGAGAAAAATTAAATAATTACAATAAAATTGCATGTAATAAGTTAATGCAGTGAAATGAATAGAAAGATTAATAAAAGAAATTACATGAAATGCGAAGAAATACATGCGAAAATTTTAAAAGAAAAAGGAAAATTTGAAGAGCTTCTGGAATTTGGTCACGAAATTAGCGCCATTGCGTTCGTGACGATTTTCTCGTCAATTTAGACCTATGGGTTGCAGAAATCTGATTTAAGATGAAAAAGATATCTTTAATTAAATATTGAAACAAAACATGAAAAAGAAGAATGAGAAAAGAATAATGGTTGCCATTGATCTAATTCTTGTAAATAAAATGCTAGGTAGCCCAGTTGGTTAGAGCATGTGAATTGCATACAAGAGGTACAGAGTTCAATCCCCGCCAGTACCATATTTTTGTTTTAGGGGAATGGCTAAAAAGTGGCTTAGTGTGAATGTAGTTCAATTAAAAAGTGGTTTAGTGTGAAAAGGGTTAATTGGAGGATTAATTGGAAAGAAGGTTAAAAAGAGAAATAAATGATATGATTTATTTAAGAGAATTATGTTGGAAACCAAATAAATAAGTGGTCGCGCACAAGAGCTTAGTATACACAAAAGTGGTGAATGCAGATAAACATAATTCAGAATAAGGGTTGCACGTGAACAAAAGAGGATATTTGAAATTTGATTATTGATAAATCAAATTTCAAATAAACAAAAAATTAAATAAAAAAATATGACATGTGGGGTCGACACCCACAAGGGGGTTTCGACACATGCGTCGACACCCTAGTAGGGGTGTCGACACCACCACTACTGCTGCACATCATATTGCACACATGTAACGACCCGGGTTTTCGACGATCTTGGTTATCCGATTTACAACACATATCGAACATCCAAGGATCGAAAATAACCGAATTGTTAATGAAAGAAATTAGAGGGTGAGGAAAGATAAGATAGAACTAATAGAATAGAAGAAGAAGAAGAAGAACATCATCATCAAAGTAAACACGAATCTCACAGCGGAACGAATAAAATATAACATAACTTTTGAAATACAAACAGTATATGTATACAATAGCACTTATCAAAGTACAACACTTACAACACAACGGAAATAAACAATAGCTATATAATCCTGAAGCCTCCTGCTCCAAGCTCTCCGAGTGTATCTGTAAAATCCTGACTACTTGACTGCCCGTACAAATTTAGGCACCCAAGAGTTTAGGGAAAACAAACAAATAAACTCCGGGTCAGTCATGGGGCTGGTATGAGTAAAACAGTTTAAAACAGTTTGAACAAGTAAACGTATCTCATAAGACCACGCGGTATAACGGAACGGGTTTTTCCCTTATGAGAATCCAAAATATCTTTATATCAAAACCTTTTGATATTATAATAATGTCTATCAACCACAATATAATAATCATCTAGCAGAAACACTTTCATCTCACGTTCTACATATATAGTATACAATCAAAACCGCAAGCACGTATTGGGTAATGGATTTCCAACTATGACAAGGTATGGAACCACCTTCCGATCAGTGTACTCTAGGAACGATACACTGGAGTTCAACAAGAACATCTTGCAACTCAGCCACACATGACCGACCACTCATTTCGCTTGAGTGTATCGAATGTACATCACCAACGGTTGGGATCAGCAGCCGTTCCCGTATATATATATGGGACAACATTGGTAGATTAAAGAAGCAAATGGATATTCTCTAGATAGGTGATTATACACCCTACTTCGGTGTGACCGACTTAGCCATGCTGCCTGCCCGATTTCTGTCATTTACCGGATGTGAGGCTAGAAGCTCCGCTTACTTTCCATTCATTGATAAAACGATCATTTTGAATGCCACATTATCAGATCCTTAAATCATTAGTTGGTTTATACAAATATCCTGGATGTTATGCTAAGGGATAAATCCGTTGCAACCATATATATTTGTACAGCCCAACCCATTCGATCATTGGAAATATTCTGTCAGACAGTAGTCTATATACGTTCGTTCTGGGACTGAATGAAACCGAAGGCACTATTCAGTACATCCATCTTAGTCCATTGTTATCTAAGATTTATACAACATCCCTTGCACTTTACTCCGTCTTCAATATATTCAGCATATTTGATTCGCAACGCTTATGCCAATATGGAGTGGTTCTTTGGATAATAATCCAACCGGTCTCTCCATATTAACAACGTAAATATGGTCAAAACTTGATAGTCTGTGATTTAACTATCAATGAAAACATGTCGGTGTACAAAAAACGATCTTATTTCTAGATAGAAATTCGATCGATCAACCATCATCATATATATATATACATATATATTCATATTTCCTTATTTTCTATATATAGAAAATATACTTTATTAACATTGGAAAACATTTCCAATCCTCATTCACGCATCACTACCATTCCACAACTATTAGTCCCTAACTGTAGACTAGTAAGAGAACAATTCTCTAAGTATAAACCCTGAAGGCCGAAACCAACATCAGACCGATACTCAGAAAACTATTCAACTTACTAATCTCTAGTCAGTTTCTAATTTTTGTTTAACTCCATTTCTTAATCTCTATTCGATTAACTCCCTTTGATTAACTCTATTTGATTAACTCTAACTGGTTAACTCTAACTGATTAACTCTAATTGATTAACTCTAACTGGTTAACTCTAACTGATTAACTCTAACTGGTTAACTCTAACTGATTAACTCTAACTGGTTAACTCTAATTCTAATAACTTATATTCGATTAACTCCTTTTAATAACGTTTATCCATTTATAAAGATTTACTTTTAGTAATGGTTATTCACTTTATAAATGTTCTTTTTATAACGTTTTCCCCACTTAAAAAGATTTCATTTTAATAGCGTTTAACTTTTTATAGTGTTTTCCTTTTTATAGCATTTAACTTTTTATAGCGTTTTCCTTTTTATAGCGTTTAACTATTTATAGCGTTTTCCTTTTTATAACATCCTATGCTGTTATAAATAATTTCCTTTTTAATTCTATTTATTTTCTAAATAAATATTCCTCTATCACTTCACTTCTATTCATTAGATCCTCATTATAAATTTATAAGTGAATAAACTTCTCAGTGTTAATCCCGAAGGCCGAAAACCAACATCAGATCAACACTTTGAAATTTACTCAACTCAATCAACTTATAACAAGTTCCAATTATTTTAAACCATACCCTATTCTCTTCAACATTTTTAAATCGATTCTATTTATTTTCTAATAAATATTCCTTTTATAAAATCCTTTGATTTTATAAATATTTCATTTTCAATATACATTTTGAAAATTCCCCTTTTTACTTTCCAGTATTCATTTTGGTATTTAAAATACCGTATAACCATGATTATTATCAACCAAGCACACATAATCATCACAGATTATATAACACATCACATATCACAATATATGAAACAAAACAGTATTTTATATATTGAGGAATCCAGTTGGGTCCCTCCAACCTGTTTCTCTACATCACAGAATAACATCAACTTCATTTCAGTATGAAATGTTCTGATAAGCAACAACAATATATATATTTAATGGTTTATTTATATATATATAATTTCAACTAACTGACTAGCAGTTCAATCAACTAAATCAAAACACAGCAATCAACAGATAATTATCAGTTCTAAGAATACATTATCAAAATATAACTGTCCAGAGTTGGTGAGTTTTACTCACATTTGCAGTTCATCGTTAAAGAACGATAAACTGTTATTTGATTTGAATCAAACAATTTATTTCTCCATAAATTCAAACGAGCTCCAATCCATTCCCAGTCAGTTCCAGTGCGTAGCCACCGTCCATACGATCCCAATGCAACTTACGGTTCGTCAATCTGATATCGTATGTGGAAGATACGTATTCTAGAAGTTAAACACTATTTTAAATAAATTAAATTAAATTTCAATATCCGGTTGGGCCTTAACCTTTAAAAATAAACCGGCCCACTTCCACCGTATAACCAACAAAGCCCATCCCCTTTCTTCCCCAATCTAAATCCCGATGTCTGCTCATTCTCGTTCAGACAAATCATCCCAACGCCATTTAATAAATCAGCTCCCTTCCTCTCTCACGTCCATTGAATTACCGCATCCACAAACAAAACAACGTCCACTGTAATAACACCGTGACCTCCTCCTACATGAAATCCACAACCAACGTTTCTCACTTCTGCAAATGAAATAGAAATAAAAACTTCCCAAAACCACTCGCGCCCCTACGTTCATTCTCCTCTCACCATTACGTGTACAACTCCCCTCTCCTATACCTTTTCACGCCAACTCCCAGTACAACTCCATTCAAAAGACCCACGTTAATCCCTCCTCTACAATACTTCATGTACCCAGATATTTCCACCGATCACCATTTCTTCCTTTCCATATTTAAGCCTGCACAGGAAATAGGAACCCAACGCTAATTCGTTTCTTCCACTCGAACTCCCCTCAAACACCACGCTCTAAAAAAATCAAGATCACCAATAAGTTCCCCTTTGAATTCTCCCTCAACCCATCGTCATTAGGAGACACTCAATCGCCGACTCCAGCTTTCGTTCTCGACCTTCTACACGCTGAACCAGTACAGCGTGCGACATCACTAAGCCCAGAAATCCTCAAAAAATCTCAAGAAGGTGCGACAGTACCTCTAGATTCCGAAAACAAGAGCAGAAACAAGGATTGAAGCCCTTAAAACCCGCGAACTCTAAACCTAAGTCGCGCTGTTCATTTGGGGTTTCCAGAATTTGCATCGCACTGTTTTGAAACGGGTATTAATTTGAAGCCCGGCTCCTCAAGATCATAAATATATTACTCTCTAAATTTTAGAAATTTTGGTGGAATTCTTTTGGATTTTCTAAGATCCAATTCTCACGTTGGAATGAGGAAGTTGTGGCGGCTGAAGATCTTTGCGTTTGCTGAGAATTCACTTTAGGTCTAAAGGAAAAGAAAAGGGGGTATTTATAGTGTTGCCTTAAATACTTAGATATTTTAAAACCTTAGTTTTCTTAGCATAGAAGTATTGAAGTAGGAGGTGACAATTCAATGCGTGAAGTGAAGTTTGTAGGATAGGACGGCACCAGGAAAACTTAGCAGTGAAGTAATATTTTTGTTTGGAAAGCAAACCGTAGTAGTGAAATAATGTACGTGAATGAAGGCCTACGTGATATTGTGTCGGCCATCATGCATGAACAAGGATTTTTAAATGATCAAGTGGCAAGGGATGCTCAGGTTTGATATATATAATTTGCTGACTCCTTTTCTATCATATCGAAGGTAGGTATGTACTCTGCTATTTTATAAAAACTTTTATAATGGTTAAAAGCATTTTCGGTTTGTTTTAAGTTATAAAGTTTTAGCATACCCCGTTACGTGAAACTCTGCTTGTCTATGGACTGATATAAAAATATCACTGAGTCGAGCAAAATATAATAATATCGGTAGTTCAACTCATATTTTGAAACCTCAAAATATTGATTACAGGGTGCAAAAGTACTTCAAATAAAAAGTTGTTTATTTAATTAATTAAAAATTTCTATAAAATTCTAAAAATTAAATTATCACTATTTCCCAAAAGAACCTTGTTTACATTCACAACCGATATTCAAATATATCTGAATAACCGTTATGGCCACGAACGAATATACCGCTGTTTTTCTGAATATTTGATTTGGACATAACTAAAAATCTACACGATGAAATCCCAATTTTTCTCTTCCACTAGGAAAATATACTTCACCAACTCCTAACGTTTCTTGTTTCACAGAAATCCGATTTAAAACGGCTTCTGTATATTCTGCTGAAGTTCGAATCGCCAAATAGCGAACTGCAGCACCATTTCGAGCTCGATTTTAATTATAATATAATTACACGTTCTAACGTCGTCGTTTAAATAATATATTCGTTATTTAAATAATTAAATAAGTTAATTATTACACCGTCAAAAATCCGGGTCATTACATTCTTCCCCCCTTAAAATAATTTCGTCCTCGAAATTGCTAAGCTAGAAGACGACCCTATCTACTGGGTAAATATTTATCGGTTTACCCCTTAACTTCTGTTTCAACTAAACCAATTAATATCGACTAAAATATTAATTTATTTTCACTAACTAAAATTTTCAAAAATTCTAAAAAAAATTCTAATGCCTTTAATTTTTCGGAAAATTTCGCCATAACCTTCTTTGAACGGGGTTACCGGAAAAATTCAAACCTTGCCACACAGGCCCTCTCCAACCCAAAAGAAAATCAAACAGCCAAAGGGCTTGCCAAATCGGCTCATAAAATCCAAACTCATATAAATTATAAAATTGTACCTTTTTGTCGGGCATACCATTATATCCTTTACATCTGCTATCAACTTAACATATATTTATGTCATCTCAATCAACTCAAATCGATTTATTCTCAAATCCAACCATTCAGTTATATCTAACCCAAATTCCATTCCAGATTATTCACTAATCAATTCCAGTTTCATTTAACTTAGTCAAAGTTAAATTCTAATTTATTATTCACTTTCACTATTTTAATCCATTTAACTTCATATGTAAAATTTAAATTTCAAATTCCTGGGTTCATTTCAAATCAACTTGAAATCATAATAACAATTCAAAACTTTTGAACTTCTAAACCACTTGTTTTCTCAAAATATTTCAAAAACAAAACCTTTGGTAGTAATCCGTCACTTAGAAACTCGAAAATGAACACCGATGGTGGTGCACACATCATCGGAATTTATTTTCCGGTGATCGAAGTGAGTTCAATACTATATCACTTTCAGATTGCGAAATATTTTCAAAATCTCCCAGGAACTTAAAATTTCCTTACTCTTAATTCCAATTCTGATTTAAATTTCAGATTTAATTCCTCTTATTTCATATACTTTACTTATATGAATCTTGCTTAGTTATTTATAACCATTTAACTTTAAAATTTATTCGATTATACTAAAACCAATACAACCAATTGTACTATGTTAATTTCAAAACATATCATGTTGGTTTATCGTATTCGAGTGTTTAGAAATCCCTATCGATATTGTGGTGCCCCACTACCGACCAGAATTCATAAACCACTCAACCAATAAAGCTCCACAATATAAAACAAATTTTTATATCAAATAACAAATACGTTCACTCGTATATATACACTCAAACTCAATCTAGGGTATTACTAACCCCATCTCTACCGAGTCACGCCACAGAGTCAAGGTAATACTTAACCTTCAGCTCTGATAACAACTGTAACGACCCGGGTTTTCGACGATCTTGGTTATCCGATATACAACACATATCGAACATCCAATGATCGAAAATAACCGAATTGTTAATGAAAGAAATTAGAGGGTGAGGAAAGATAAGATAGAACTAATAGAATAGAAGAAGAAGAAGAAGAACATCATCATCAGAGTAAACACGAATCTCACAGCGGAACGAATAAAATATAACATAACTTTTGAAATACAAACAGTATATGTATACAATAGCACTTATCAGAGTACAACACTTACAACATAGAGGAAATAAACAATAACTATATAATCCTGAAGCCTCCTGCTCCAAGCTCTCCGAGTGTATCTGTAAAATCCTGACTACTTGACTGCCCGTACAAATTTAGGCACCCAAGAGTTTAGGGAAAACAAACAAATAAACTCCGGGTCAGTCATGGGACTGGTATGAATAAAACAGTTTAAAACAGTTTGAACAAGTAAACGATATCTCATAAGACCACGCCGTATAACAGAACGGGTTTTTCCTTTATGAGAATCCAAAATATCTTTATATCAAAACCTTTTGATATTATAATATTGTCTATCAACCACAATATAATAATCATTTAGCAGAAACACTTTCATCTCATGTTCTACATATATAGTATACAATCAAAACCGCAAGCACGTATTGGGTAATGGATTTCCAACTATGACAAGGTATGGAACCACCTTCCGATCAGTGTACTCTAGGAACGATACACTGGAGTTCAACAAGAACATCTTGCAACTCAGCCACACATGACCGACCACTCATTTCGCTTGAGTGTATCGAATGTACATCACCAACGGTTGGGATCAGCAACCGTTCCCGTATATATATGGGACAACATTGGTAGATTAAAGAAGAAAATGAATATTCTCTAGATAGGTGATTATACACCCTACTTCGGTGCGACCGACTTAGCCATGTTGCCTGCCCGATTTCTGTCATTTACCGGATGTGAGGCTAGAAGCTACGCTTACTTTCCATTCATTGATAACACGATCACTTTGAATGCCACATTATCAGATCCGTAAATCATTAGTTGGTTTATACAAATATCCTGGATGTTATGCTAAAGGATAAATCCGTTGCAACCATATATATTTGTACAGCCCAACCCATTCGATCATTGGAAATATTCTGAAAGACAGTCGTCCATATACGTTGATTCTGGGACTGAACGAAACCGAAGGCACTATTCAGTACATCCATCTTAGTCCATTGTTATCTAAGATTTATACAACAGCCCTTGCACTTTACTCCATCTTCAATATATTCAGCATATATGATTCGCAACGCTTATGCCAATATGGAGTGGTTCTTTGGATAATAATCCAACCGTTCTCTCCATATTAACAATGTAAATATGGTCAAAAATTGATAGTCTGTGATTTAACTATCAATGAAAACATGTCGGTGTACAAACAATGATCTTATTTCTAGATAGAAATTCGATCGATCAACCGTCATCATATATATATATACATATATATTCATATTTCCTTATTTTCTGTATATAGAAAATATACTTTATTAACATTGGGAAACTTTTC
This sequence comes from Allium sativum, assembly GCA_030737875.1. NCBI lineage: Eukaryota > Viridiplantae > Streptophyta > Magnoliopsida > Asparagales > Amaryllidaceae > Allium > Allium sativum. The sequence continues at coordinate 1,030,172,901 of CM060918.1, forward strand.
GAATCCTCATTCACGCACCACTACCATTCCACAGCTATTAGTCCCTAACTGTAGACTAGTAAGAGAACAATTCTCTAAGTATAAACCCCGAAGGCCGAAACCAATATCAGATCGATACTCAGAAAACTATCCAACTTACTAATCTCCAATCAGTTTCTAATTTTTGTTTAACTCCATTTCTTAATCTCTATTCGATTAACTCCCCTTGATTAACTCTATTTGATTAACTCTAACTGGTTAACTCTAACTGATTAACTCTAACTGATTAACTCTAACTGGTTAACTCTAACTGATTAACTCTAACTGATTACCTCTAACTGGTTAACTCTAACTGATTAACTCTAACTGGTTAACTCTAACTGGTTAACTCTAATTCTAATAACTTATATTCGATTAACTCCTTTTAATAACGTTTATCCATTTATAAAGATTTACTTTTAGTAACGGTTCTTCACTTTATAAATATTCTTTTTATAACGTTTTCCCCACTTAAAAAGATTTCATTTTAATAGCGTTTAACTTTTTATAGCGTTTTCCTTTTTATAGCGTTTAACTTTTTATAGCGTTTTCCTTTTTATAGCATTTAACTATTTATAGCGTTTTCCTTTTTATAACATCCTGTGCTGTTATAAATAATTTCCTTTTTAATTCTATTTATTTTCTAAATAAATATTCCTCTATCACTTCACTTTTATTCATTAGATCCTCATTATAAATTTATAAGTGATTAAACTTCTCAGTGTTAATCCCGAAGGCCGAAAACCAACATCAGATCAACACTTTGAAATTTACTCAACTCAATCAACTTATAACAAGTTCCAATTATTTTAATCCATACCCTATTCTCTTCAACATTTTTAAATCGATTCTATTTATTTTCTAATAAATATTCCTTTTATAAAATCCTTTGATTTTATAAATATTTCATTTTCAATATACATTTTGAAAATTCCCCTTTTTACTTTCCAGTATTCATTTTGGTATTTAAAATACCGTATAACCATGATTATTATCAACCAAGCACACATAATCATCACAGATTATATAACACATCACATATCACAATATATGAAACAAAATAGTATTTTATATATTGAGGAACCCAGTTGGGTCCCTCCAACCTGTTTCTCTGCATCACAGATGTTAAACACTATAATAACATCAACTTCATTTCAGTATGAATGTTCTGATAAGCAATTTTTTTTTTATATTTAATGGTTTATATATATATATATAATTTCAACTAACTGACTAGCAGTTCAATCAACTAAATCAACACACAGCAATCAACAGATAATTATCAGTTCTAAGAATACATTATCAAAATATAACTGTCCAGAGTTTGTGAGTTTTACTCACATTTGCAGTTCATCATTAAAGAACGATAAACTGTTATTTGATTTGAATCAAACAATTTATTTCACCATAAATTCAAACGAGCTCCAATCCATTCCCAGTCAGTTCCACTGCGTAGCCACCGTCCGTACGATCCCAATGCAACTTACGGTTCGTCAATCTGATATCGTATGTGGAAGATACGTATTCTAGAAGTTAAACACTATTTTAAATAAAATAAATTAAATTTCAATATCCGGTTGGGCCTTAACCTTTAAAAATAAACCGGCCTACTTCCACCGTATAACCAACGAAGCCCATCCCCTTTCTTCCCCAATTTAAATCCCGATGTCTGCTCATTCTCGCTCAGACAAATCATCCCAACGCCATTTAATAAATCAGCTCCCTTCCTCTCTCACGTCCATTGAATTACCGCATCCACAAACAAAACAACGTCCACTGTAATAACACCGTGACCTCCTCCTACATGAAATCCACAACCAACGTTTCTCATTTCTGCTAATGAAATAGAAATAAAAACTTCCCAAAACCACTCGCGCCTCCACGTTCATTCTCCTCTCACCATTACGTGTACAACTCCCCTCTCCTATACCTTTTCACGCCAACTCCCAGTACAACTCCATTCAAAAGACCCACGTTAATCCCTCCTCTACAATACTTCATGTACCCAGATATTTCCACCGATCACCATTTCTTCCTTTTCATATTTAAGCCCGCTCAGGAAATAGGAACCCAATGCTAATTCGATTCTTCCACTCGAACTCCCCTCAAACACCACGCTCTACAAAAATCAAGATCACCAATAACTTCCCCTTTGAATTCTCCCTCAACCCATCGTCATTAGGAGACACTCGATCGCCGACTCCAGCTTCCGTCCTCGACCTTCTACACGCTGAACCAGTACAGCGTGCGACATCACTAAGCCCAGAAATCCTCAAAAAATCCCAAGAAGGTGCGACAGTACCTCTACATTCCGAAAACAAGAGCAGAAACTAGGATTGAAGCCCTTAAAACCCGCGAATTCTAAACCTAAGTCGCGCTGTTCATTTGTGGTTTTCAGAATTTGCATCGCACTGTTTTGAAACGGGTATTAATTTGAAGCCCGGCTCCTCAAGATCATAAATATATTACTCTCTAAATTTTAGGAACTTTGGTGGAATTCTTTTGGATTTTCTAAGATCCAATTCTCACGTTGGAATGAGGAAGTTGCGGCGGCTAAAGATATTTGCGTTTGCTGAGAATTCACTTTAGGTCTAAAGGAAAAGAAAAGGGGGGGTATTTATAGTGTTGCCTTAAATACTTAGATATTTTAAAACCTTAGTTTTCTTAGCGTAGAAGTATTGAAGTAGGAGGTGACAATTCAATGCGTGAAGTGAAGTCTGTAGGATAGGACGGCACCAGGAAAACTTAGCAGTGAAGTAATATTTTTGTTTGGAAAGCAAACCGTATTAGTGAAATAATGTACGTGAATGAAGGCCTACGTGATATTGTGTCGGCCATCATGCATGAACATGGATTTTTAAATGATCAAGTGGCAAGGGATGCTCAGGTTTGATATATATAATTTGTTGACTCCTTTTCTATCATATCGAAGGTAGGTACGTACTCTGCTATTTTATAAAAACTTTTAGAATGGTTAAAAGCATTTTCGGTTTGTTTTAAGTTATAAAGTTTTAGCATACCCCATTACGTGAAACTCTGCTTGTCTATGGACTGATATAAAAATATCACTGAGTCGAGCAATGTGCCACGACTCCAAAAATATAATAATATCGGTAGTTCAACTCATATTTTGAAACCTCAAAATATTGATTACAGGGTGCAAAAATACTTCAAAAAAAAAGTTGTTTATTTAATTAATTAAAAATTTCTATGAAATTCTAAAAATTAAATTATCACTATTTCCCAAAAGAACCTTGTATACATTCACAACCGATATTCAAATATATCTGAATAACTGTTATGGCCACGAACGAATATACCGCTGTTTTTCTGAATATTTGATTTGGACATAACTAAAAATCTATATGACGAAATCCCGATTTTTCTCTTCCACTAGGAAAATATACTTCACCAGCTCCTAACGTTTCTCGTTTCACAGAAATCCGATTTAAAACGGCTTCTGTATATTTAGTTGAAGTTCGAATCGCCACATAGCGAACTACAGCGCCATTTCGAGCTCGATTTTAATTATAATATAATTACACGTTCTAACGTCGTCGATTAAATAATATATTCGTTATTTAAATAATTAAATAAGTTAATTATCACACCATTAAAAATCCGGGTCATTACAACACATGATGCATATTTATTGGTTAATATTTTTTTTCCGCAACATGGCTATTTCCTATTGGTCGGATGACGTTGTTAGCTTGGATGGAGTTTTAAATTAAATCTAAAAGGACTAGATTAGTTTAGCATGCCTATAAATAAGGTGGTTAGGGTTACTTCATCCTCACAATTTCTTGGGCGACGCCAAAACTCTGCCTCCAATCCTATTCTTCTTCCTCTTCTTCTTCAATTAGAGAAAGCTCTGCCCTTTTCTCTTCTCCTCCAAAACATATTCTAAGAAAATAAAATAAATAAAGATTAAATCAAGGCTTCTTCTTCTTCTTCAAAGTTAGAGAGAAGAATTCAGATTTTGCGATAAAGGCGCCTAGAATTATGCTGCATATGAGGTTCCAAATCAATTAGGAAATACATGGAAGAGTAGATATGAATTAGATTCAAGATTATTCAGAATTAGGAAAGCAAATCAAAGGTGAGCGGGTTTAAATTACAATTTTGAATAATAGTATATATATCATTTGGCATTCCCCGTAAAGAACATAATAAACATGTTTTAATTGCAGTCTTATTTATATGATCTATCTATTCTTCACCCTCCTTTTTTTTAATTTTTATAGCCAGGCTACCTTCGAGCCTAGGCCTAACGCTAAAATATGCGAACGCGCGAAATTGGGAATCATTTGGGAAAGATTAATTTGGGCATAATATATATGATGATTTATGACTTGGAAGAAGGGGTATAATGTGCATAATAATATATGACTGGGAAAAATGGTATGAAAACGTATAACGGAATAGGGATAACTGCAATAAATATGAACAATTAGTAGAATTGGAATAATTGCACTTTACTTTATTAAAGATAATTACATGTAGGAAGACGTGCGACATATATGGGAAATTGGGTATAATTTATATGTGAGATTATATGCATAAATCGAGTTTGGAATTTATGGGTAATCAGTATTCACTATAATCCAAGACTTGAAATTGGGTATGAATTAAGAAAAAGATAATGAATGCCTAAGACCTGAGGTTAGATTTGGTTTGCGGTAGAAGTCTGCTGGAAACCGCCCGACATATCCAACCGCAAATAGCAATCTAATGTGAGAGGTCTTAGGTGGAAATCGGACCCGTAATGGTGTCAAGACACGAGGTTTGATTCGGATGCGGTTGAAGTCTGCCCGGAACCGCCCGACATATCCAGCAACCGCAAACGGCAATCTAGTGTGAGAGGTCTTGCGCGTTTATGGACATAATAAATAATAATGAACACTTAACCAAGACAATACATGTAAGGTTGATATAGATATAAAAAAGGGGTTAAGTGGGTAACATGGGTAGCATGGATAATTTGTTAAACTGGAATACTTAACCTAATTAAATCTGTAGTGGTGTTAGAACCAGTTGAATTGAGTATGGGTTAAGTAAATTTGTTAAAGAAATGGAAAAGGTTAAGTTAATCTTAATTAATGCCAAAATGGGGAATGATAATAACCTATTATGAATGAACTTGAATAATAAAAGGAAAGATAATAGGTAGGCTTGTCCTAAGGACAAGTATGGATTATAACTTATGGAATACGGGAAGTTATAAGAAACGATAGGGGAAGGTGAAATAACTTATGGAGTAAATTAATTTGTACTTAATTGTAAATTAAGTAATCTATAAAGGCAAGAATAAATCTACAAATGGATATAACATAAGTTATATAAATGGAAAGGGATTAGGACATAACATGAGATTAGTTGAGATGAGTAATTCTCTGAGTGTCAATCTGATGTTGGTCTCGGTCTTCGGGGTTGATACTTATGGAGTTATTCTCTTTCCAATGTATATGTACTCAATTATAAATTAACTTGAACATGTTATGGTAACTATAAGATGGAATAATGAATAGATTATGAGAATAACATGTTGTAGGCTTATTAATAAACTTAAATGGGTTAAGTAATAAATGGAATTAATAAGCAAGGGTAACTTGGTAAACTTGAAAAGGAAGTCAATGTGAATGAGAATAACCAAGTTAAATGAGAAGACTGAAGAGGTGGCGCAAACGCATAATTAATGATTAGACGTAGGCTCTAATGACATATTAAAGTGGGGCACTTGGAGCAGTCCGTACGTTATAGGATGAATAGCCCAGCGAGGTAGATCATCACGGTGTCATAAGGCACGAGGGGAGCGCACACTCATCTGATTATTCTGGCGCCTCCAATGGACTGGAAGGGGAAGCACGCGACTTCCTGAGACATTAAAGGTGCTCCTAGTAGTACTCTATGTAGTGACAGATGTTTAAGGTTTTGCCCGCAGAGGTTGGGTCTGCGTGTAACTACTAGGTGGGTAGGCCTTGACTACAAGAATAACTTGGCAGTCAGAATGTTGTACGCGGTGATGGAAAAGGTGATTCGGCGGCTGCCTCAACACAGGCGGAGGGTCAGGATCAACAAGGATAGTAGGTCGTCGAGTGTCTATCACCAAAGCCAGTAGGATGCGGAAAGACTAGAGCTAGACCCAAGATACCATTAACCATTCACTATCGTGGGAAGGTGGTTGAGGGGAGACGCCACATGGATGTTTAGATTGTTTTCTTAGGGGCTTGTCGCTTAGCTCTTGTAGTCTTTACTAGATGAGGGAGCGGCTGAGGTAGGGCCATAGCCACCATAGAAAACAGACCCTAGGAATATTTATGTGAGAGGCTCTTAAAGGTAGGCCTACATAAATTTGAGGAAAGCTCCAGACCGAGTTCCGTGTTTCTTGTGTAGCCCTGCCATGAAACTCGGGCATGCACACGATAGGTGTGCGGGTTAGGCATCGAATACATTTGATGATACGTATGTGGGAAAGTCTAGATACTGGGATGAAAAAGTGTATCGTAGACTCTGGGGCATTACTCGATGAAGGAATCTAACTCGATGAAAAAGTTTGAGGATAGAAATCGGTACGCTTAAGTAGTACAGCGATAGTGGTTCTATGTGGATGTAGCGTTGTTATATATGTAAAGAGATATGTACGTTACTATGGCATAGGATGAGGGACTGTGCACATAAATGTGGTGTTACGGAGGAGACCGTGTGAGTGGGGTACCATGGGGTGTACCTCAGTTGAGGGTAGCTACATATACATTATATTAGGTTAATCTACTAGGGAGTAGATGGGTGCGACGTGTGTGTGTAAGCCTTGAGTGCTAATAATACAGATAACCTAATAAATAAGAAATGTGATTGAATGGTATATGTAGGATTATCCAGAAGTGTAATTTAAGTCCAGTCACCAGAACTTGTGTTCTGAACCCCCCTCCTCATAACATTCGCAGGTTAGGTTCATGACAGAGACTGTATAGCTTTGGATGCTGGTTTAGCAGTATTGTTATATAGGTAAAGCAATGTTTTAATTACATTATATTTTATTCCTTCCACTGTGAGATATTTTCCAAACTCTGACATGTTTTATTTCTCTGTCTTTTCTACAGGATACCAGAGAAAACCAATTCGGGTTTCGAGGGATTGGGTTTTTGAAAAAAAAAAAACCGGTCCGTCGGAATTCAGGTTGTTACATACACCTTACCCTATCTACCTTGTCACACCTACCATTCATGTAGTGACCTCTCTTATCTGCTTTATATGCCTATCATGTTACTTTTATTTATTTACAAGCTAAAAGTAACTAGATTCGCTAGACTTTATGTCTAACCCTTTTGTTTCTCCTTGTTTCTTCCGTTTCCCCCTTCCCCCAGGTTCTCAAGGAGGAAACACTCAGGCTTAGTCAGGACTCAAATATCATCTTGTTAGGAGCTACTTCTGAAGTATGGCCTAAGTTCTTGTCTCTACTATGGCTTAACTCTTTCAATTGGGGAATGATGTTTTTATATTCTTATGTACTCTGATGATGCAAGATAGAAGTTATTTTATTGTAATGTTTTTATGACTTATGGTATTGTGGACCACGGTATTATGATTTATGTTGATATAAAAATTTAAATTTTCGTTGCTATCTTATTTATATCCGTCTTGTAATTATTATGTTCTGTTTACCTATAACACTTCATGAAACTTGATGCATTCCCTTAGTGAGTGACATTAAATGACGTGGGGTGTCACATTTACGATGTTTTGCATCATGTTTTAGAAAATATTTTAAAAAATTAATGAATACATATAGGAGGACCCGATTTAGAATCATTGTGCAAACATGTTCATTAGTTGAAAGCATTATGTACACACACATGTGCACTTGGTTGCAAAATGGATGTACACAAATTGGTTGTATAGGATAGAATAAATAGGTGTCAGGATTTCGAGACAAAATTTCTTTTAAGGAGGGAAAGAATGTAACATCCCGGGATTTTAGCAATAAATAAATAAGTTATTTAATTAGACTTCAAAAATAGGAATTTATGCAAATGATGGAATTTGACCACGAAACATTAATTGTTGCGTTTGTCTCAGAATTTTGGTCAACTTTCATGTTTGGAGTTTCGCGAACGGAGTCCGTATGAAAAAGTTACGTATGAAATACGATAATGGAGGAAAGTAAATAAATCAAAATTCATAAGTATATTATACTATATTTAGCTGCCTTTACTAGGCGATTGGCAATCCAAGCATTCAACCATAGCAGTCGACCCTAGCGGTCCACCTACTGGGTACCAAAACGCCTAGTGATGGCTAGGGTTGATAGGTGTAGTTTATTATATAGTTTATATTAAACGAAAGGATGCTAATTAAATAAAATCTAACGGTTCATGGCCATTTCTACTCCTATAAATAAAGGGGTAAGGCCCCATTTTTTTCTAATATTTCTGAGAGTAGCAGTGAAGCTCTATCATTTCCCTTTCTCTTCAAATAAATTACAAAACAAAAATAGGTTCTTACACAAGCAAAATCAAATATAAATAATACAATTTGAAGGGGGTACTTAGATTCAAGTGGAAAAAGGATATGGACTGGCGTTTAAGTTTTCTTCATCAGATTTCTCCCCTCTTATAACGAACCGTATTTTCAGCGGTGTATAATTAATTTATTTAATTATTTAAATAGGGATTAGTGAATTAAATGGTTATTAAATTAAATTATGTGGAATATTTAATTTACATAAATAATAGGAAATATATTTAATTCTGAAATAATCAAAAATAGCTGAATTGACTATATTGTATGAATTGAACAATTTAAAATATATAGTTCAGTTTAGAGTTGAATTATATGAACAAATATATTCAATCGACGACAGTTGAACGTATAGTTTATAATATAGTTATAAACGGGCGCGTAACGGCGTGGCAGTTCGCTATTTGGCGATTTGAACTTCAACTGGATATACAGGGTCCGTTTTAAATCGGATTTCTGTGAAATAAGAAACGTGTGGAGCTGGTGGAGTATATTTTTCTAATGGAAGAGAAAATTCGGGATTTCGTCGTGTAGGTTTTGATTTATGTCCAAATCAAATTTTAAAAAAGTCGCTGTGGAATTCCTTTTTAATTTATATTGATTTATTTATATTTTAAAAAGGATCTAAATATAAATTGAATATCGATATAACTGGGAATTTTTAAATATCGAGTTATAAATCCAATTAGAGCTGTATGGTATTCCACTGTGAATATATACGATAATATTTATTTATAAATATTAATTTAATTGTTTTTAAATATATTTAATATTTAAATGGGTTATTTAGAGCTTTAAAAATAACCAGTTTTGCAAACGACCTCAGAATTTGATGAAACTAATTTTGTTTGATCCACAATATTAAATTATTGCTAGATTTTAGTTTTCGTGATTTTTGAAGTCAGTATGTGGCTGTACGGATTTTTAATGTGAGAAATAGTCGATATTTTGACAGTTAAAAATACACCGTGTGAGCAAACGAAGTCGGAATTCAACGAAACCAGTTTTGTTAGGACCGTAATGTCGAACTGTAGCTGCATGTCTAGTTTCGTGATTTTTATGTATTGTATGTAATCATACGGATTTTTAGAAGGTGAAATGAATATAAAATAATATAAAAATAAAATATCTAACATAAATATCTAACATAAATATCTAAAACCTATGTGGTTAGAATTAACCAACGTCTCTCCCCTTACGACCACAAACCGATTTCAACAACAAACGAGATAAAAGGCCGCCAGATATTTCTCCCTCAAAGAAAAATGGAAACTTTAAAATTCAATACAAAATCCAATCCTCTTCTAAAAATTCAAACACAAGTATATTTGAAGTCCAGAGATCATGCTCTTCCTTTTGATATGAAAATTAAAGGGTTCAATTTCATTTTTTTGCTGCAAAAATGACAGCGAAAGCTAGGGTTCAACATCGCAGAGGATTGAAGTGTTAATCCTCGAATTGGATATCGTTTTTGGAATCAGGAGATCGAGTAGCATCTATTGTGGAATTTTGGTGTTTTTCTATGCAAAGAAGGTTCGGTGGCTGTACGGGTTGCAGAGGAGGAGGATGTCAACACAAACAGGAAGGATGGGGGCGAGTTTATAAAAGGTGGCATAGGTTGAAAGAGGAGTAGACGAGAGAAATTATGATGATTTTTAATGTATTTTAAGTGAAGAGGAGGAGGAGCAAAGGGAGGACGAAAGTGGCGATATGGTGGAGGAAGCTCACGGTGGCTGTGTATATTTGTGGAAGATGAGATATTGTTTAGCAGGTGGGCTGAGGAATGGTTATATGGGATGTTTAAACCAAGGTGAAGCCCAATGTTAAATTAAATTAGTTCGTTTTAATTTAAAAATAAGTTTATAACTTGAAATAAAAATATCTTTGTCATACGTAATCGAAATTCAGCGAAACAAGATCCGATGGGAGCGTATGGACGACAGCTACAACATGGAACTAATGGGGAGCGAATCGATGCTCGTTACAATTTATGGCGAAATAAATTGTCCGTCTGAATCAACAGACGCAAATCGTTATATAACGGTTAACGCGAAATGTGAGTAAAACTCACCAACTCTAAACAGTTATATTTTAGTAACGTATTTTTAGAACTGTTAATCATCTGTTGATTTCTGTGTGTTAACTGTTTGGTTGAATTGCTTATGTATTGGTTGAAATTATAGATAACGATATATATATATATAAATCGTTAATCAAATACTGATTCTGTTTGGCAGAATATTTCATATTGAAATGAAGTCGATGTTAATTATATTGTTTAACATCTATGATGCAGGGAAACAGGTTGGAGGGGTCCAACTGGACTCCTCAATATTTATAATACTGTTCTGTTCATATATTGTAATATATGATGTGATATAAAATCTGTTGTGGATTCTGTGTGTTGAATGATATCGATCACGGTTAATTGGTATTTTAATACCATAAGAAATACTGGGATATAGAAAAGGGATTTTTCAAACTATATTTTGAAAATAAATTATTATATAAAACCAATGGATTTTATATATAAAAGGAAAATGATTTTTTAAAAGGAAAATATTTTTTTTAAAAGGAGATAATTAAAAAAAATCAAAGAGTTGAAAAGGAAAAAGATTTGTAAAACAAATATAAAGGAAGTTATTTGTAAAACAAAGATAAGGGAATATTTATTTGTTAAAAAAATAAAATAGAAAGATGAATATTTGTAAAACATTTACAAATAAAATAGAAAGAGAAATATTTGTAAACCATTTACAAATAAAATAGAAAGATAGAAAAGGAATATTTATTTGTTAAACAAATAGAATTGAAAAGAATTATTTATTTGTTAAATAAATAGAAGTATGAAGGAAATATTTATTCAGGAAATAAATAGAAGTATAAACGAAATATTTATTTAGAAAATAAATAGAAGGATAAAAGGAATATTCATTTGGGAAATAAATAGAAAAGATAAATGGAATATTTATTGGTTAAATAAATAGAATTGAAAGGGAATAGTTATTTGTTAAGTAAACAAATTGAAAAGGAAGTATTTGTATAAACAAACAGAAAAGGAATTAATCAAAGGACTTAATCGAAAAGAGTTCATCGAAAATAGCTAACCGAAATGAGTTAATCGAATATTAGTTATTCGATTAGAGTTAGTCAAATAAAGTAAATGAGTTAGAATTAAACAGTTAGGGTTAACCAGTTAGAGTTAATCAGTTAGAGTTAACCAGTTAGAGTTGATCAGTTGGAGTTAACCAGTTAGAGTTGATCGGTTAGAGTTGATCAGTTAGAGTTAACCAGTTAGAGTTAATTAGTTAGAGTTGATCAGTTAGAGTTAACCAGTTAGAGTTAATCAGTTAGAGTTAACCAGTTAGAGTTGATCAGTTAGAGTTAACCAGTTAGAGTTGATCAGTTAGAGTTAACCAGTTAGAATTAGAGTTAACCAGTTAGATTTAAAGTTAACCAGTTAGAGTTAGAGTTAACCAACAGAGTAATTGAATAGAGTTAATTGAATTAGAATAAATCGATTAGAGTTAGTCGAATTAGGAGTTATCGAATATTAGTATTCGAATAAAGTTAAAAGGAGTTATCGAATTTAGTTATTCGAAAGGAGTTATCGAATATTAGTTATTCGAATGGAGTTAAAAGGAGTTATTGAATATTAGTTATTCGAATGAAGTTAAATGGAGTTATCAAATATTAGTTATTCGAATCTAGTTATTCGAAAGGAGTTAATCGAATTTAGTTATTCAAAAGGAGTTATCAACTAGTTTAATCAAAAAGGAGTAATCTAATATAGTATTCGAAAAGATAGATTATCGAATATCGTTTATTCGAAAGAAAGAGTAAACGAATATTAGTTATTCGAAGTGAGTTGATCGAATATTGGTTATTCGAAAGAGTTAATTGAATTTAGTTATTCGAAAGGAGTTATCGATTAGTTTAATCGAAAGGAGATAATCGAATTTAGTTATTCGAAAGAAGTTATCGATTAGTTTAATCGAAAAGGAGTAATCGAATATAATATTCGAAAAGAGAGATTATCGAATATTGTTTATTCGAAAGCAAGAGTAATCGAATATTAGTTATTCGAAGTGAGTTAAATGAATACTGGTTATTTGAAAGGAGTTATCGAATCTAGTTATTCGAAAGGAGTTATCGAATCTAGTTAATCGAATATAGTCTATTCGAATAGAATTAAAGGAGTAAATCGAATATAGTTTATTCGAATAGAATTAAAGGAGGTATCGAATATAGTTTATTCATAAGTAGTTAAGTAATAAGAGTTAAATCAAATAGAGTTAATCCAATAGAGTTAATTGAATAGAGTTAATCGAATATAGTTTATTCGAAGAAAGGTTTTCGAATCTAGTTATTCGTAAGAGAGATTATCGAATACAGTTATTCGAAGGGAGGAGTTATCAAAAAGAGATTATTCGAAAGAGAGTTACGTAAGGAAGTTAGTTAAAGGTTTAAAAGATAAACTTTGTCTATTCCAAAGTTAAAACATTGTTCAGTTAAGGTTTGAGAGGTAATCATACCCCAACTTGATTAACTTCCTTCTTAACTAAGGAAAGGGCTTAGGTTTGATAGTAAAGGATGGTTAAGTAAATTTAGTTAATAAGTGTAATGGTTTGAGTTAGCATAACGATGGTTTGTTTAAACATCTGTATAAGTCCAATGTAAGAGTTTTGGAAATGTTTTCCAAATAAGAATCAGAAATGTTTTCTAATATAGAAACAAGAAATGGAAATGTTTTCCAGTGTTAATAACATATATTTTCTAAATTTAGAAAATAATAAATGTTGAATATAGAGGAACAGGAAATGACAAATGAAGTAAATTAATGAACTAAAGAGATAAATGTTCAATGATGATAGATCGATATAATTTCCACTTGGAAATAATATCGTTGTTTGCACACGTGTTTTTCTTTGATAGTTAGCTCACCGACTATCGAAGTTTTTGACCATTTTAACGTTGTTAATATGGATAGACCGGTTGGATTATTATCCGAAGAACTACTCCGTATTGGCATAAGCGTTGCGAATCATATATGCCAAAGATAATTGAAGATGGAGTAAAGTGCAAGGGCTGTTGTATAAATCTTAGGTAAAGATTGCCTAAGATGGTTATACTGAATAGTGCCTTCAGTTTGTCCAGTCCCAGGATGACCTGTATGGAAGAATGTCTGACAGAGTATATTTAATAGATCGCGTAAGTTGATCTCTTCAAACGTATATACGTTTGGTGGCGGAGGAATTCGTTTCTCGTGGCTGTATACCCATGGTATTTTTGGGTAAATAAATTTGTGATTTGGTGGGTATGACGATGTGACATTCAAAATGAATAAATGTGTGATCTGTCAGAGATAAGCGTGGCCTCTAGCGTCACAACCGGGAAATGACAAAAATCGGGCAGGCAGCATGGCTAAGTGGTTGGCTGCCAATTAGGGTGTATTTTCACCTATCTAGAGATATTCATTTCATTCTATAATCTATTGTTGATGCTGTCCCATTCGGGAAACGGTTGCTGATCCCAACCATTGGTGATATTCATTCGATACACTCAAGAGAAATGAGTGGTCGGTCATGTGTGGCCGGGTTGCAAGATGTTCTTGTTGAACCTAGTGTATTCCTCTCTAGAGGTACACTAGCGAAAGGTGGTTCCATACCTTGTCATAGTTGGAAATCCATCACCCAATACGTGCTTGCGGTTTGATTGTATACTATATATGAAGAACGTGAGATGAAAGCGTTTCTGGTAGATGATTATTATATTGTGGTTAATAGACATTATTATAATATCAAAAGGTTTTTGATATAAAGATGTTTTGGATTCTCATAAGGGAAAAACCCTTTTCGTTATACGGCGTGGTCTTATGAGATATCATTTACTTGTTCAAACCGTTTTTACTGTTTTACTCATACCAGTCCCATGACTGACCTGAAGTTTATTTTGTTTTGTTTTCCCTAAACTCTTGGGTGCCCAATTTTGTACGGGCAGTCAAGTAGTCGGGATTTACAAATACTTGAAGAGCTGGAGCAGGTGGCTTCATAATTATATAGCTATGGTTATTTTCCGCTATGTTGTAAGTGCTGTACTTTGGAAATGATATGTATATTCAAGTACAGATTTATATTTCAAATGTTATGTTATATATTATATGTTATTCGTTCCGCTGTGAGGTTCGTGTGACTCTGATGTTGTGTTATTCTTCTTCTTATATTCTAAGTTTCTATCTTATCTATTCTCACCCTCTAATTTCTTTCATTAACTACCGGTATTTTTCGATGTTTGGTTAGTCGTCATGGAGTTTATGGCGATAACCAAAGTCGTCAAAAACCGGGTCGTTACAGTTGGTATCAGAGTCAGGTTAAGTAATTATCTTGGCTCTGTGGCATAACTCGGTAGAGATGGGGTTAGTAATACCCTAGATTGAGTTTGAGTGTATATATTTGAGCGCGTATTTGTTATTTGATATAAAAAGTTGTTTTATATAGTCGAGCTTTATTGGTCGAGTAGTTTATGAATTCTGGTCGATACAGTAATGCAAACTGTGTTGATAGGTGTTTATAAACACTTGAATACGATGAACCAACATGGTATGTTTTGAAAAGAGGGTAAATGGAATAATTTTACCCAATTTATATTTTGGCATCTATATTGGAAATAATATAGTATATTGGTTGTCTTGGTTGTTATTATAATTGAGTAAGATTATAAAAGTGAAGTGGTTATAAATAACCAATCAAATTTCGTATAAGTATTACGAAATGGATAAAATCTGAAGTAAGAATCAGAATTGAAATTAAAACCTGAAAATTTTGAGAGGTGTTTGTAAATGAACATGGATTAAATATACATGAATTTTAAAATCCTAGGAGATTTTAAATTTGTTACGAGCATTGAAATGATATTTTGAAATGATTTCAAAATGGGAAAGGTTTACGAATTTTGAAAAGTGATATAGTATTGAACTCACTTCGATCGCTGGAAAATAGATTCCGATGATGAGCTAGACATCCTCGGTGTTCATTTTCGAGTTGTAAGTTACGAATTACTACCAGAGATACTGTTTTGAATTTGTTTTTGGAAAAGCAAGTTGTGTTGAATTTCAAAAAGGAAGTTTTGATTTTTGAAAAGAGTAAACTGTTTAAAAACTCCCAGGAAAGACTGTTTGAATTAAAAAAAAAATTAACAAAAATTTGTGAAAGAAAATTGGAATTAAAAATAAAGCCAGTTAAGTGGTAACTGAATTGGATTAGAATGTTATCAAGTAAGTTGGATTGATAAGAATTTGGAATCAAGGATAATACTTGAATTTGAAATGAAGTTTGGCTCGGATAAAACCAAATGATTGAGTTGGAAATGGAATTTGGCTTAGTTAAAAGCGAACGGTTGTATTGAGATAAAAGTGATTGGAGTTTGACCGGAAGGACTTGGTATATGCTAAATTGGTAGCAGGTGTAAAGGATATAACGATATGCCCGACAAAAAGGTACCAGTTCATATTTTATATGGATATGAGATTTATGAGCCGGATCGGCAAGCTGCTTGGCTGTTTGATTTTCTTTTGGGTTGGAGAAGGCCTAGAGAGGCGAGTTGAGGTTTTACTAATAGGGCTATACAAAGAAGGTTATGGCGAAATTTTCCGAAAATTTAAGGTGTTAGAAAATTTTCAGGATTTTAGAAAATTTTAGTATTCGGGATGAATTAATATTTTAACTAATATTAATTAGTTCAGTTGAAACTAGAGTTAAGAGGTAAACAGATAAATTTTTACCTTGTGGATAGTGTTGTCTACTACCTTAGCAATTTCGAGGACGAAATTATTTTAAGTGGGGAAGAATGCAACGACCCGTATTTCAGCGATGTATAATTTATTTATTTAATTATTTAAATAGGATTAGCGAATTAAATCGTTATTTAATTAAATTATGTGGAATATTTAATTAACATAAATAATAGGAAATGTATTTAATTCTGAAATAATCAAAAATAGCTGAATTGACCATATTGTATGAATTGAACAATTTAAAATATATAGTTCAGTTTAGAGTTGAATTATATGAACAAATATATTCAATCAACAACAGTTGAACGTATAGTTTATAATATAATTATAAACGAGTGCGTAACGGCGCGGAAGTTCACTATTTGGCGATTTGAACTTCAACTAGATATACAGGGTCAGTTTTAAATCGGATTTCTGTGAAACAAGAAACGTGTAGAGCTGGTGGAGTATATTTTTCTAATGGAAGAGAAAAATCGGGATTTCATCGTGTAGATTTTGATTTATGTCCAAATCAAATTTTAGAAAAGTCGCTTTGGAATTCCTTTTTAATTTATATCGATTTATTTATATTTTAAAAAGGATCTAAATATAAATTGAATATTGATATAACCGGGAATTTTTAAATTCGAGTTATAAATCCAATTGGAGCTGTATGGTATTCCACTGTGAATATATACGATAATATTTATTTATAAATATTTAATTTAATTTTTTTTAAATATATTTAATATTTAAATGGGTTATTTAGAGCTTTAAAAATAGCCAGTTATGCAAACGGCCTCAAAATTCGACGAAACTAATTTTGTTGGATCCGCAATATTAAATTATTGCTAGATTTGAGTTTTCCTGATTTTTGAAGTCAGTATGTGGCCGTATGGATTGTTAATGTGAGAAATAGTCGATATTTTGACAGTTAAAAAAATGCTGTATGAGCAAACGAAGTCGGAATTCGACGAAACTAGGTTCATTGGGACCGTAATGTCGAACTGTAGCTGCATGTCTAGTTTCATGATTTTTAGGTACCGTATGTGATCGTAAGGATTTTTAGAAGGTGAAACAAATATAAAATAATATAAAAATAAAATATCTAACCTAAATATCTAAAACCTATGTGGTTAGAATTAACCAGCGTCTCTCCCCTTATAACCACAAACCGATTTCAACAGCAAATGAGATAAAAGGCCGCCAGATATTTCTCCCTCAAAGTAAAATGGTAGCTTTAAAATTCAATACAAAATCCAATCCTCCTCTAAAAATTCAAACACAAGTATATTTGAAGTCCTGAGATCATGCTCTTCCTTTTGATATGAAAATTAAAGGGTTCGGTCTCATTTTTTTCGCTGCAAAAATGACAGCGAAGGCTAGGGTTCAACATCACGGAGGATTGAAGTGTTAATCCTCGAATTGGGTATCGTTTTTGGAATCAGGAGATCGAGTAGCATATGTAGTGGATTTTTGGGGTTTTTCTGTGCAAAGAAGGATCGGTGGCTGTACGGGTTGCAGGGGAGGAAGATGTCGACGCAAACAGGAAGGAGGGGGGCGAGTTTATCAAAGGTGTTATAGGATGGAAGAGGAGTAGACGAGAGGAATTATGATGATTTTTGATGTATTTTATGTGAAGAGGAGGAGGAGCAAAGGGAGGAGGAAAGTGGAGAAATGGTGGAGGAAGCTCACGGTGGTTGTGTATATTTAGGGAAGACGAGTTAGTTTTTAGCGGGTGGGCTGAGGAATTGTTATATGGGCTGTTTAAACCAAGGTGAAGCCCAATGCTAAATTAAATTAGTTCATTTTAATTTAAAAATAAGTTTATAACTTGAAATACAAATATCTTTATTACACCCCATATTTTTGTTAACACTAAAGTAACGAATTAAAGAATATTTAATTTTAAATGTGAGAATTAAGGGAAACGGGTTGCGCCATTGTGTTTGTCTCGGAATTCTGGTTGAGATAGAGTCTGAGTTTGCGTGAATTGGACTTCGTATGACGAAGTTATGGCGATCGGAAGTTTCAGAAAAATTCAAACAGATTTCAGAAATTCGAATTTCAAACTCAGATTGGGCTAGGCAGGAAAAATCCCGCCAGGGCCAGGTCGACCAGGGGGTCGACCTACCTACACAGGTCGACCAGGGGGTCGACCTACCCCCCCCCCGGGCCAGATTTGTTTGATGATGATTTTCTGACTCTTAGCTGAGTCATTAGGGCTGACTTGTCACCCTATCTTGACTGAATGGCTATGGTTCATTCTAGGTTGATCGGATGGCCTAATCCTAAACTCTATAAAAACACATGTAGACTCAAACCTTAAAATCAAATAAAAATTAGAATTATGGCCTCCGTGCTGTCACCTTGCAACCTAGAATAGCCGCCACCAAATAGAGAGGAGGAAAAGCTAATCAATTCAATTCTAATCTAAACCGCAACAAATTGTCTTCTTCAATGGAGAGCTAAATCAATTTCAGAACTCAGATTTCAGAACTCAAGACCTTCTTTGAGTTGTGAGTTCGATTTCTTTAATAAGATAATTAACAATTTAATTAGATTGAGTTATGATTTGTGTTATATGGTTATGTTGTGAATCATTGACAATTATGTCATTATCTATGTTATAATTCTATGATGTTATTACCTATGTTGTAAAGCTGTGATGTTATTATCCATGTTGTAAATCTATGTTAATTGTTGGCTTATGTACAATCAATTCATAATAATGCTTCATATGCTAGTTTGGTTATGTTTGGGGAACAAATTCATATGTTAAATCATATGTATGTATGCAAGTTTGGATGTCAAATTAGATATGGATCATATGCAAGTTAATGAGAATCACATACCACTTTACATGTTTCATGACATCTATTTTATGTGTAAGCTTGGATCTAAAGTTTAGGCTAAGACATGTGTGAGTTATATGCTAGTATACAAAATTCTATATGCTAGTTTACATGTAGATCTTAATTTACATGTTTAGGTGCAAGTTTACACCATAGTTTATGTTGCATAAGTCACATATGCAAGTATATATCTGTTTGGAGTATGAATCATATAATGTAAGTTTGCGACTATTTCCTATGCAAGTTTACACCTTATGATTAGATCTATGACACCTATTGTCTATGCAAGTTTAGATGAAACACCTTATTCACACATGTAAGTTCATCCCTTATGTTTAGATCTATATGCCAATTCATGTTATGACTTTTGTTCATAAGTTAGATCTAATTTATATTCTATGCATGTTGTGATTTTTTCTCTTTATTCCATAATTTAGACTATTCGAGTCTAACGTATATTTCACGTTAAATGAACAAACGTACAACGTGGGGCAATGGGATAATATTAAATGATTTAATATTTAGAATTGGCATAAATGCCTTAAATGTGATGTTAATTGGTATAATTTTATATAACATAAATAGATGGACATAATAAAGGTGTTAATTATGGAAATAGTTAAATTTGTAATTAATTGGTAATTTGAATAGGGAAATTAATTCAAATTGGGGATAATTAATTATGTGTAATAATAAACCGCCTAAGATACGAGGTTAGACTCGTTTGTGGTGTAAGACTTCTCGGACCTGCCCGGCAAATCCAGCTGCCACAAATGCCAGTCTAATGTGAAAGGCCTTAGGCATAAATTAAATGCGTAATAATTGTAAAGACATGAGGTTAAGGTCGTTTGTGGTGTAAGACTGCCCGGAACCACCCGGCAAATCCAGCTGCCACAAATGCCAATCTAATGTGGGAGGTCTTTATAAGGTTACGGTCTTAATGAATTAAGAAACACTTAACCATATAAACATGTAGTGGGACATGAGTAGGTTAAGTGGGTGCCTTAGGTAGCATGTGGAATCTAGTGGGTGCCTTGGGTGGCATTTGAAATACGATTAGATGCACTTAACCAAGTTTGAAACATGTAAAAAGACATGATTAAGAATGGGGTTAAGTGGGGAAAACCTTAGAGGGGACCAAGCTTAGGTGCAAAGCTTGTGTCATGCATGGGAGGCCCTTTTCAAACCAGTAACCCATTAAGTATCTTTGTGGGCTCGACCCAAGTCGAGGACGGGACACGCGTACTGGATTTGATTGTAAGAGGTCAAAACGGGTTCGCGGTGGTAACGCAAGTCCAACGGGTTCATATGCGTGTGTGGGCCTGGGCTGGTAGGTAAGACGTTGTTGGATCGTGTAGATATAAGCTGTGCATTTTTGGTTGTATCAGGTTGCCACTTTGGGGAGTGATACACCCCACTGTGGGGCCATCACGGGTGTCTACGAGTTAGGGAGCCGATCAAATGGGGGTAGTGGGTACACCTAGTGGAGATTGGGGAAGACGTCACCTATGGAGGTAGCTAGGGGTACACTAAACTACCATTAGCAGTATTAAGTTCTGTAGGCGGGATCAACTTTTAGAGCGACTAGTGGTGGTGCAGTATAGTAATTATGTTGTAGTTGTTTAGGTGCGCCTTTAACGTTATCTTTGTACATCTTATTTCCTTGTTTTCTCTGTCATACCCAATTGTTCACAGTCATTTCCTTATTTTCCAACTTATGCCTTAGTCTAGTTATTCTGATAATTATATTGTTAAAGTTATCGCACTCGCCAGACTTTATGTATGACCCCATTTTCTTTCCACCTCTTTTCTTCCTTCCCCCCGCAGGTTCGCAAGGAGGGAATACTACAGCTTAGTGCGGATTTCTTTCAGTTGCTTGAAGATAGTAGATGTATCGCTTTGGACTCTCTCATCTTTATGGCTTTGCTTATGCTCAGTGGGGATTTATGCATTTATATTATTTAAGTACTTGCTTCTTTATGTACTTTGTAGTTTTTGGAAAGACTATTGATCCGGTTGTAATGGTTTTGGAGATTACTTATGATGCAATAAAATAAGTTTTAACTTCCGCTGTGTTGTTTTATTTATTTATTCTTGTAATTTATCTGTTATATACAACAATAATGCTTCATGGACATTGATGCATTCCCTTTGTGAGTGACATTAATGGACATGGGGTGTTACACGTGGTATCAGAGCTATGGTTACAAGAACAGATAAAAAAGTTTTGAAAAGTGTTTTCAAAAGTATTATTTTTCCTAGAAAGTATTTTCAAAAACTTGTTTTAAAGAAGCTATTTTCAGGGAAAGTTTACTTTAAGGAGCATAATCCCCGCAATCCATACATCTCTCTTTCGCTTCCCTTGTTTTGAAACACTTTCGTTTTCTATTCAGCATGTTTGGAGCATCAGAGATACCAGAGGGTGTTCATGTACCCGGTTGGTTTTGTCAATATCTTGAGGCTAGGGCCGCTGCCGCGGGACCGACCAACGTTCCTCCTCCTCCTCCCCCAGCTCCATTCATTCCTCCGCGTGGAGATACATTCTCTAAGATATGTAAAGACTTTCGTTCGATGGGTGGAAAATCTTTTAGTGGGACTAAAACGTTCATTGAAGCTAGAAATTGGTGGAAAGAAGTGGAGGAACTGTTTGGCATTTTCGATTTGGACGATTGTAAGAAGGTCCAATTGGCTGCTTGGTTGATGAAGGACGAAGCTTCGTTTTGGTGGGAAGTCACTAATGGAGAGCGTCCAGTTGATACATGGCCAGATTTCAGGCGTAGGTTGAGGCAAAGTTTCTCTCACGGGCCGAAGAGAATCTATATATGGAAAGATTTTTGCCGTTGAAGCAAGGGAATCTATCAGTGAAAGAATACGTCAACAAGTTCAATCAGCTGGCGAGATTTGGCTTGGACTTGGTGAATACACCCAAAAAGAAGGCCCTGAGATTTGTTAAGGGTTTGAACGAGCCACTACATGGGTTAGCTATGACCCACATCCCTATGGGGGCCACCTTTGAGAGACTAGCTGATATGGCGCTTATGCATGAAGAGGAGAAGGGCGCCAATGCTAATAAGGCACCCGAGAAGAAAGGGGATGAAAAGAAACCGCAGCAGCAACAACAAAACAAGAAGGGCAGGAAGAACAATAACGACAAAGGAAAGAAGAAGTGCTTTAATTGTGGGACACCAGGCCATCTGAGTAAAGACTGTAGGAAAATGAAGAAGACCGGCTGTTTCCACTGTGGAGAGGCATGTCATCTAGTTAAGGATAGCCCAACGAAACAGGGACAAGGGCAAAGAACTTCTGGAGGGCAGCTTCAGGCTCTCCTGGCACCGGGGCAGGCAAGGGAGCAAGTCCAGGCTCTCGCGGTCCCACCGCTGCAAGAACGAGGTAGAAACATTTCCGTTGAGAGTTTAGTTTTTCTGTTTGATCATCATGTCCGTACATTATTCGATTCTGGCGCATCACATTCATTTATTTCTACATCATTAGTTGAAACACTGCACCTAAATACTAGTCTTATTAAGGATCCCATTGTAGTCTCAAGTCCTATTGGTGGGTCAGCTTATTTGGCCATGGTTTGTAGGGATTTGAGATTGTCTATCTTAGGCGTTGGTTTTGAATGTAATGCTTTTGTGCTTGGTTTCATGGGCTATGGGTTGATTCTAGGGATGGATTGGCTAGCCAGATATAGTGTCATCCTAGATTGCGAACGAAGGGTAGTAAAATTATTGACTCGTAGTTTAAAGACCCTTGATATTTCTTGTGACCCTAGAGGATGGGGATGCTTAGTTATCTTGAGTCACTTGACGCATCCAATGATGATTTACATTATGTTCATATAGTCCGTGAATATGTTGATGTCTTCGATGAGGTGAGGGGTCTACCCCCAAAACACGAGATAGACTTTCGTATTTATCTTGTGGACAATGCAAAACCCGTAGCTCTCCCAGTACGCCACATGGCTCCTCCTGAGAGGAGGGAACTCAATAAGCAAGTAGGGGAGTTTCTTGAGAAGGGGTTCATAAGAAGTAGTATATCGGAGTGGGGTGCTCCAGTAGTATTTGCCACGAAAGCGGATGGGTCCCTTAGACTTTGTGTGGACTATAGAGAACTTAATAAACTTACTAAGAAGAATAAGCACACACTGCCGAGGATTGATTTTGATCAGTTAGTTGGTGCCTCGGTGTTTTCGCAGTTGGACTTAGCCACTGGTTTCCATCAGTTGAGAGTGGCTGAGGATAGCATAGACAAGACTGCCTTTAGGACTCCGAACGGTTTCTATGAGTGGCTTGTAATGCCCTTCGGTTTGACAAACGCCCCCGCATACTTTGTTGACTTGATGAGTAGGGTGTTTAGGGAGTACCATAATAAATTCGTGGTGGTCTTTGTGGATGACATCTTGATCTTTTCTAAGAGCGAGGAAGAGCACGCCCTACATCTTAGGGAAGTGTTGGAGACCCTTCGAGCGCATAACCTTAAAGTTAAATTTCTAAATGTCACTTTTGGAGGAAGGAAGTGCGATTCTTAGGGCACGTGGTTTCCAAAGAAGGGATAGCTGTGGATCCCGCGAAGGTGGTGGCCATCCAAGATTGGAAGGTCCCTAAAAATGCTACCGAGGTGAGGAGTTTCTTGGGGTTGGCTGGCTACTATAGGAAGTTTATCAAGGACTTCGCAAAGATATCATCCCCATTAACATGCTTGATGAAGAAGAACCTAGTTTTCACGTGGG